>OU895879.1:32399539-33649539 GCA_917627325.4 Chironomus riparius
GCTTATTTTTTTTTTCTTGTTAAAATATCCGATTAATGAGGAAAACATTGAATTTTAATGACTTATTTGATTTTACATTGGAAAATTAGATTTACTTAAAATCATTTTTAATGCTGAATATAATGGATAGGAAAAGGAAGTTAATGATGATAATCCGATTTTGATTTCCGAGAAAAGTGAAAGCAAAATCGCAAACTCAGGCTCTTGAGATAAATTTATGAGTGAATAAATTAGGCATGTGGGGCTTCTTGAAGAGGGTTTAAGACGTTTTTGAGCTTTAAAGGCTAATTTTGTTTCCTGATTTGATTGAAGATTTTTGAAATAATTGAGCTTTATTTAGAAATATCTGCAAAATATTCAAAATAAATTCATACAAAGAACAGACCCTCCCCGTCTCTAACCCCTAGCCCTTTTTCAAAGACCAGGAAATACCATTACGTTAATGTAAGCAACAAAAAATTCAATAAACTCTCCATAATTTTTAAAATGTTCCATAATTCATTCCTCAAACGATAAAAGCAAAAATTTCTGTCAATAGCACTGATGTGAAGTTCATTGAATCAAAAAAAGCTCTATTAACCTAAATCTGTTCATCTGAATTATCAGATTCTACAATGTTTAAACGAAGCTTCGTTCAATGATCCTCAAAATATTTAAAGATGCTTAAAATAATTTTTTTCCAATAATTCCTCTAACACCTTACGCGGATTTAATTCTTTAATATCATGTCGTGATGCTTGTCATTCATAATTTTCTTAAAAATATCTTCTCGCATCTAATCCTCATTACTTTTATCGAATTATGTCTTCATCCATATAAAGTACAAAAAAAAAAATATATATAAAACATTTAATACAAAATTCGCAGAAATGCCTGTAAAGTATGCATAAGATTTAAGCTTTAAGTAGAGAGGAAACAAGAAAATGTTCATCATCGTCTCTTGGATGTATCTCGAAAATCAAAGTGAAGAAAATGTTTGAAGAAGAATTAACATACTAAAGGGCAATTTTAAGACAGGGTTGATGCATCAAAAAGAATGAAGGATTAGATGCTTTGTGGTATTTATGAGAAAATCATCAAAATCAATTCCTTCAAAGTTAATCCTAATTTTCTCGTCTATCTAAACCAGTGCTGTCCAAACTGTGTGCCATAGGACATCCTTAGGTGTACCGTGGAAAAATATTAAAAATCCCAAAAATAGGTAGTTTTCAGAAATTTGTAGATTTTGCACTAGATAAAATGAATGATGTAAGTTTGGACAACACTGATCTATACTCTGAAAACCAACATTCAGGGATGTAGCCATAGAAGAAAGGTCCGATGGAATCTGTTTTCATTGCTTGTTTGGAGTTCTAATTTGTAGCATAAACATTCATATACTATCAGAAATATTGACAAATACATCCTTAAGGCAAGCGCTTAGTCAAACCAATCGCCCTAAAATTGGGCCATAAATCCACATTCATTAAAGGAAATTTTTTCATTCTGCTAGAGATTTGAAGATGTCAAATTCCTGTCTATGCCTTTCCTTAAGCCTCCTTAAGCTTATAAGAACGTACTTGAATAGCACAAATTGATTAATCAAATTGAAATCCGGCATGACTCTGACATGATGCTAGATGCTTCGATTTAAATTCAGCATCATACCAGAGTCATACCGGCTTGGTGCCGGATTTATGATCAATAAACTTACTTGTGCCATTCGGGATAATATCATATTTTAGTTGAAAACGCAGCTTATAACCAAAAGCAATCTGATAAAATGCAAAGCTACGATTTTAAAAAAATTTAAAAAAATTCCTGGGTCAAGCATAGTCCATAACCTAAATGCTTTGAAAATAAAATATTAGATTTCTATCCTAGCCTTAACTAGCCAAATTAAAATAATAGAGACATCCAAAACAAACCTTTCCATAGATAAAAAGTATTATCAACCCTCAATTAATTTCCAAAAATTGATATTATCCTTAAGCATTCATTAACCTTCCTTCGAGCATCTATCCTTTGTATGCTGATATGATCAAAATCATCAAGAAATATTCTCTTAAAACAGCAACAACTCTGCACTAAAGATTGTAAATGTAAAGAGAATCTTTAAGGTGTCTGAAGATGAAGAAAATAAGGCACATAAAACAAGCTTCTCCTTCTTGTGTTATTTTTACACCTGCATGTCGATACGAGCATATTTATACACTTAAAGTGAAGTGAAATAAAAATGGAAAAAAAGGAAAACGAGTAAGAGAGATGAATGAATAAGAAAATCAATAATCAATTACGTGACACAAGACGATTATAAAGTTTTTCTATATACATCCGGTCTGAAATCCTACGTATGCAATTTTTCTTATAATATTTTTTTTTCTTTTTCTTTCTCTTTCATTTAATCTAGTTCCTCCCCATCAAATACTTGTCTATGATGCATCTGGGAGAGATGTTGCCGGCTCAGTCGGACCATTATTGGAAGACAATAATCTTGTTTTAACATGTGAAGTGAGAGGTGGTGAGTATAAATGATATTTCATGGTTTCTTTTCATGAAGATTTATTGATAATTTGTTGAAATGTGAGAGCTTTTATGAATAGGATGGTTTTGTGAAAGAAAATGTTATAAATATTTCAGGTGTAGATACATCTGGTTGGTCATTTGCTTTTATTTAATGCTCAATTAAAGGTTTGGGTTTGTTCATTTAATAGAAATGAATTTGCAGCAATAAAAAGGAATTGAATATTGTCCTGTCATGATCATTTCTCATATTTTCTATTGCACATATCAAAATTTATAAACTGAAAGTCATTCATCTTTAGAAAAATATCCAAGCCACTGTATGTGAACTGTTAAAGTTACTGAAATTAAATTCTACACAAAAAAGTTGCAAATTTAATAGCCTTGAAGCCTTAATCCTAATTAAACCACGGGCTATTTTAATATGAGCAACTAGAAAATATTACATACTCATAAAATGGCTAGACCGAAGCCATAGACTACAAAAATCAATTAGAATCGAACTTTAATTTGTAAGAAAGAACAAAGCTCGTCATATCTAAATGTTTAAAAAGGCTTAAGCATGAATAAATTGGTTGAATGTGTTTATTTTAACGTCTAATTTATTTAATTCCCTAACATACAAGTCAATATACTCATTTGTCTGTTAAGCATTTCTTGTTAGCTTCTAAAGAAATCAGAGAACTACGATTCAAAGACTTGGTTCGATTCCCTTTAAACTCAGCTTGTACTACATAATGTTTATTTATAAAAGACCCACAAACTTATTACATATTGCAAATTACCATGACAATATCTATTAACTACAGCTCTCCACATGCAATGCTGTAAATCTTGAATGCTGGCATGAATGCTGCAGAGGGGCCGTTCTTTTATGACGTCCATCAAAAATCTAATTTTAGACTTCTTCCCTCATCTGTCACAAAACTGTCACAGATGTCAATACCCCCCCCCCCCCCCCCTCGTGTGTCGTGTAACCCAAGACACAAAAAAATTATTTCCTGATTTAAAAATTGAAAGATAATAATAGAAATTTCTTGAACCCCCTCCCTACCCTATCACAATATCAAATTTTTTGACCACCCCTCCCCCCTTAAATGTTGGACGTCATAAGTGAACAACTCCAAACCAGAAAGCTCTTTTCAGATTAGTTGAAACCTTTTAAAAAAAAATTCGAATTAAAACTTGTAACCATACAAAACTACAATAATCCATCAGCACTTCAAAGTTGTGAGAAATTCTACCTTTTTAACTCATAAGCACTCCATCGGAAGCTTTAAAAAATTTTCAACATCACCTTTCGACTTTCTATCGTCAGGCAATCAATAAATACACAATATCCACAGAATAATTTCCTGATTCTTAATAATAGTAAAAAAAAATTCTCTCAATACACTTGATTTTATTGTTCAATATTGACCATAAATTCAATTCCCTTTCTGATGAATCAAAATAACAAAAAATTTATACAGACTCACTTATTTTGTTTTTGGTGTGATGAACTTATTTCCAATCTCAATTTGAGGAAAAGTCCAACCTCAGAATGAAAAAGAAAGGAAAATGAGAAGAAAGAGCAAAAAAATCCAATTAAAACTTTTCATAAACCATTCGCCAATGTTCAAAGGCATAAATGTGTATACACAAAAAACAAAAAAATACAAAAATAAAAATCTGTGTGGAAGAGAGATGCAGATAGAAAATGATTCTGATCCGATAAAAAGAAGAAATACTGTTGAATTAATTAAACAATTTTAATGCTGCTTATGATAATATTAAGCTTAGATGCGACACATTTGCATCTCTGCCCTAATATCCTTAGGTGGAAAATTGTACAGATTGTTATCTCTAAGCTTAAATACTTTGAAGAATTACGGATTTATGCAAAGCATTTAGAGATTTAAATTTTATTATGATTTTATTAGAATTTTGATAATTTTTTAAGTAGGTTTATTTAATTCTTAGATTTAATATTTTTGATTTTACCACAGCTGCCTTCATTTCTGAATACAACTAAGCTTTAACTTGATTCTGCTTATATTTCCTTTATTGAATTTTAAAAGATTTGAAAATCAGACTGCATCTTATGAACCTGTGACTAGGTTTGTAGTCGAAATCTAGAGGATAGAAAATTGGATTGGATCTAGAATGGGCTGTGCCATTATTGTCGGAACAGTCCTGTTTATTAGAATGGTGTAGTACTTTGGTCCCTAATTATTGCAATACCGTCACAGGGTCATGGGGTATCATCGATCAGGATCGCAGTGCCCCGAGCTTGTGCCAACATGTAGTAATACCTCGCTTGACTGGAACCTTTTCACATTATTATTATCATGAAGGTCATTACTGGTTTAAGACTGGGTTTTGGAAATTTTTTACTTGTCCTTTTTCGAATCATATGTAGGCTACAGTCAGAAATGTCATCAAAGAAGTGGTTCGGATCCTAATATAAATTGTAGGTCTAGGTTTGAGTGCAGCAGTTTGGTGCATCCTCTTTCGTCAGGGACGTAGCCAGGAATTTGAAGAAGGGGGGACAAAAAAAAATTTTATATGGAAAATTCAGAGGGAAGGGGGGGATTTTTATGATTTTTTCATAAAACTTCTAGCAAAATGAAAAAAACTCTGTTAACGTCGGGGGATTTGTCACCCAAATCCCCCCCCCCCATTGGATCGCAATTGATCAAATTGTTTCAAATTGACGAAATGAATCCGTAGTATCACATCATTGTATTTTCAATTGCTGTTGCCTAGAAATACCTCTCTCTCTCTAAGAAAACAAGAGGCCATAAGCATCACAATAGTTCTTGATTAGTTTGAATCTTTTTGTATCCCCGCATATGCGACACGATACCAAATCTGCTAATCACAAATTTTATGTCAATTCACCTAATCACTTAGAATAGCACTCAACTAAATCTGGAACAAAATCACGACAAGGATAATCTCATTCCATTCCATCTCCTTCTTTGTGCTACTTGATATTTGAATTTAATTAGAAATCAAATTGGAAAATTTTCTATCTGGAAAATGAATTTTCCTTTTGATGCTTTTGCAACTGCTGATGCTGTTTGTACACCCTCTCGGATGGGAAACTGAACGAACGACAAAAAAAGAGATTCAAAATTTTTTTTAATTAGAAACTTAAATACAATTTCGGTTCATTTATTTTGATTTTAGTTCTTTTTTCAATCATAAATTGATTGATAGAAAATTTTCTAGTTTCATGAATACAAATTGGATATTCAGCAACATATAACCATATCCATTCATACGTATGTATTTGATTGCATGCTCAATCCTGATTTTCATTTCAATCTAGTCGAATCCACTCTCTCCATTGCACTCACTCGACTCTTTTTTTTTTAATATTCAGAATATATAAGATAGTGGAATTCAATCAATGTTGATCACATTCATGCCATGTATGTACACAATATTGATTGATTTTAATTGCCCACATGAAATCATACAATCAATGGGCTATGCATTCAATATTATTAAAGCATTGATATGGATATAAAAAAGGCATAAGAATTGGAAACAATAAGTAGAGCACGTAAACAAGGTTCTTTTCATAAATTCGCATTCGAAGTAAATGGCAGACAAGATGTGGGAAGTTAAGGATAATAAATGCAGAAGTGTTCAATGTATATGTATATGATTTCGAGTAGGCTTTGTTCTGCTTCTGTTTAGACTTCATTGAAGCATGACTAATATCGAATTGAGTCTCATAGATTTTTAATTTGATTCGTTCAATGAATTATGAAGTTACTTTCTTTTTTCTGAAGCCTGAACTTATTTTTAACCTTGAATTCGAGGAATTTCAATTTATTAAGTTTAACATCATTCTTATGATACAGTAGCTTGGTAAGTGATGTAAAAAAATGAGGTTTTCAATCCTAGTTGCTACTCGTTTACTACGCTACCGCTGTAGTAAAAGTTGTGCTGATCTAAAACAGAAATAGCTTAAGGTTAGGCACTTATCTGTACCAAAAATGAGAGCACCGATGGAAATATTAGAAGTGAGGCGATAAACAAAAGGAAAAGTTTCAAGGTTTAACAAATGTTTTTTTCTTGTTTTATTTTGAGCTTTAGTTGCTTGAGACAATTCTGCCGTTTCTTAAGAAATCGATGTTTTTCATTTAAACTTAATTAAACAGTAGGTTCTAATTAGCAAGTTGTGGAAACTCAGGATTAATGGTAAAAAATCTGAAAATTAAATATTTCAAAATTAATCAGAATCAAAAATTTTAGAATCCAAAATCCTCACTTTCTAGTGAGGGGTCGTTTACTTAAACGAACAATGGATTTCCTGGAATTTCTATTGTTATTTTCTTGTTAACCCCCCCCCCCCCCCCGGACGTCCTAAGTGAACGGCCCCTGACGGCACTGCTTATTGTTAAGACACAACTTATTTAGATCATGATGAGAAAATGAGATTTATGTGCAAGGCGTGGAAACTCAGGATTAATCCTGAAAAATCCCAAAAATCCTACAAAAAATCCCTGAGCCAATAAACATGGAAATGTGAAATCCCTTTTAAATCCCGAAGTTATTCATCAAATGCATCAGGAATTTAAAAGGGATTTCACTTTTCCATTTTTACTGGCTCAGGGATTTTTTATGATTTTTGGGATTTTTCAGGATTAATCCTGAGTTTCCACGCCTTGGATTTATGTTTAAAGTTAATGCCACTGAAATCAAAATGTTAATCAAATTCGTGGAAAAAATTAAAGATTCAAAATATAAAATTCTCACCAAAAACTTTATTTGAACCGTAAAGAATCCATAAAGTTCAAATTCAGCAACACAATAACTTTCACTTACAATAGCACAATACGATCAGCTTCTTAGGAATCTCAAACTCGAGCTTTTTGTTGAATCTAAATTCAATTTCGAGAATGAATCTCAATTGAGAAATTTTCATCGTGAGAAGCTAATAAATTCACCTTTTCATAGCTAAATATAGCTAAGCACGTAGGTGTATGAAAAATTCTGCAGACTAAAATCTCCCATGTCTACATTCCATGCAATCTGATATGATTGATATATGATATGTACACGATTGATCATATTATTTATTCATGAGTAGCTTGTTAACCACGAGAATCTCAGACTAAATATAGTTAAATAAAAAAAATACGTCAAGCATGCAAAATTCCAATAAAGGAAATCTCAAAAGCTATCCTTATTGTAATTAAATTCCTCACGATCAAATTACACTACCTTGATAGAAATCTGTAAGAAAATACAGTAATAAAATATTATATAGAAAGTATATTGATATGAAGTATACATAATATCGATAAAATTTTAGGAATGTGCAATATTACAACATTTTTACTGCCACCCACAAGCAACACACCAAAACAAAAAAGCAGCCAGCACATAAAAAGAAACGAAAGAAATTGAATAACTCGACCCCGTCTTTTGCCTCGCGCGCGCGATAATATGTACATACGATTTTTCGGGAGAACAAAAAAAGCGATACACAATACAAAAGCAAAAATTTAATTTTCCGTGAAGAAAATATAACATTCATGGCAAGCGAGCGAAGAACAAAAAATTCCTTTCTTGTTGCTTTCTCGCTCTCTTTCTGTGCTTTTTTTTATACTGCTGTAAAGAAATTCTTTGTTTAAGAAAATTGTTGAGGAAAACGTTCATTTCGTACATTTTCAGTTTTTTTTATTCTTAATGTTGAGGAATTTCCAATAAAAGTGGATTGCGTTGGTGTCGTTTTGTCTGAAGAATGTTAGAGAAGTTCTGCTTAAATTTTGACAATTGAAAAATTAAAGACTTGCTGGTTTAGCTTTAAATTGTAAGTACTTAGTGATTGTCAAACTTGACCCTTGTGTAGGGATATGATTAACATAAGCAGAACGTCTGATTCGATTCGAATATGTGCTTTAAAGGTTTTAACCCGAATGGCACATGTCGGTTAATCGATCAAAAATCCGGCACCAAGCCAGAGTCATGCCAGCTTGGCGCCAGATTTATATTCGATATTCGAACGACTTGTGCCGTAAAGGTTTTAAGATTGATGACAATTTTGAATCTCTATTAATTATTTCTATTGATTTCTTTGGACAAAATGATTTCTGGTAAACTTACCATTCTTACGTTGAATGTGATGTGATACCAACGAGCGAGCTTGTTTGGATAAGATTTTAATTTTTATTCCAGATTCATATCCTCAAAATATATTGTTAAAACTTGTAGTTGATACAGAAGGTTTTAAATTTTGGGACAGGAAAGCTTTTTTGGAAACAATTAAATTTCTTATACAACTTACTCCAATTGGGAATCGAACCCACGTTCTCACAATTTTCAGTCTTTTACTTTTACCAGTTTCTGGGGGTTGCTAAGAAGCTTGACAAGATGACTTTGTTTTATACCTTTAACTAGACAAATCTAGATATCGGATAATACCTATACAAATGAAAGCTACCGTGATACTTAGAGATTAGCTTTCAAAGAGCATCGATGACAGTTACTAGGGCTCCTAGTGTCACATCATCCCATGTTGTGGTTCATCGAATTTCATTCCTACGCTTGGGTTTCCCAGGTAGCCTTAGAAACTAGCCCAAGGAGATGATTCAGGAGCGCAGCCAGAAATTTCAGGACGGGGGGACAAAAAAATTTTATATGGAAAATTCAGAGGGAAGGGGGGATTTTTATGATTTTTTCATAAAACTCCTAGCAAAATGAAGAAATTTCTGTTAACGTCGGGGGATTTGTCCCCCAAATTTCCCTCTGGTTACGCACCTGGGATGACTGCTCTGCTACAATTAAGCAAGTCAGCCAACAACTGCGTCCTATCCCGACATCCCCAACTTTTTCAATAAAATTCTAAACTCCTGTTTTATTTCCAATTTCTATACTAGTAGTTGCTGTTATATTGTTAAGATCGCGTGTTTTATATATTTAGAAGAAGAAAGAAAAGTGAGTAGGAGAGAATGAACAGTAAGCCGTTATGGGTAACTGAGTAGAGCGAGTGGAGTAAAACTAATTCGAACAACAAACGAAAGGTTCAGTCGTTGTATTATTTTTTTATGGATTTTTTTCACCATACAATTACTATGCTAATCAAAATCAGTTACGTATAGTCAAAACACTTGCTAAAAATGTTTAATAACAATAGGAACAATAATAATAGCAGTAATAGAACAGGGCTAACAGTCAACGGGAATTACTTACTTATTCATATCGATGTGAATTGAGTTAAAATACAACATTGATGACCTGAATTAAGTTTTTGCGAGTCGAGAGAAATTCGAGCGCCTATGACTGTATATCTTGATAACATTATCCTCAACATCATCGCTTTTACAATCATATTCCTTTTCTCTACCACCCCCAATTACCCCTCAACGTTCGCACTGTTTCAACTTCGACCCATACATTTACATTCAATTTTAACATTTTAGTAATATTAACATCACTTCCCCATCAGCACCATCCACTGGTAAATTATTATGCAAATTGTATACGTGTATACACCATTGTAAGATCCTTTCAAAATATCCATCAACAATAAACTAATTTCTCATTGCATGCATTAGTGCCCCATTCACATTTTCATGCCATTTCAATCAACTTTTGTTACCTCATTCTATATTCATCCGTTCGCGCACCTCCGCCTACGCTTCCACCCTACATTTCCTCTTGTATTTTAGATAATTGTGTAAAATTTTCACATCTATACAGGGAACACGTAAATTTGCTCTTTTGGTTTCCATAGAACATTTTCTGAAAAAAATTGTGGCTTTTACGACTATTTTTTGGGTGCATTAATAGATATACTTACATGTCTGTATCTCACTCACTCTCTCATTGTATGTACGTCCGTATGATATGATATGAGTATTTTGTGATGTAAAATTCACATCAATAAATTTACATGTTGGACCCCCGGACCCACAAAAACCGAAAATGCACATGTTATGGGAAGTTTATTTCGTATGTATACATTCCGTTGTATACAAAAAGTTCTCTTCATATTTTCTACGCTTTTTTGTTCTATTCCGTTCATGGGAATATCAGCACATATTCTGAAATGAAAAATAAGTATCAGTTTTCTCAACAATTGAGGGAGAAGTTTTGCTTGATGCTTCGTTGTTCGACATGTAAAATTGTTATTAAAACTAGGGAAATACTTTAATTTCAGGCAGAGATGCTAGAATTTTTGCAACAAGTTGGGTATTGCATCTGTGTCTCTTGTTTATCGATATCAGAAAATTAATTGATGGTGAACACTGAAAGCCTAGCGGTGATTTTAATGGAATTTCTCAGAAACACTCCTTTTTCTCCTTGAACCCCCTATTTGGGTGATCCCCCTACTTTTCCAGAAATTTCTTGATTTTGCTAGGGTTTTTATTGAAGAAATCCTATCCCCCCCCCCCCATTTTAAAAAATGTCCCGCCTTCAAATTCCTGGCTACACTCCTGTACATTACTCATTTTAATGATGTTCACTCCTTTCTTAAAAAATTATCTTTTGAAACATTCTGCGAAGCTTACACGTGACAAAGCTAGAGAAGAACTGACTTAAATTTTCATAAAATCTCAGATGTGGCTCTCTTTTAAATCCCTCCTTTTAATTGGATCACAACCTAGTCAAACTATTAACCAAAACTGTTTAAACTTATTCAATTGTAAGAAAAATATAATATTTTTTCAAACGTAGCTAATTAGCAGCTTAAATGGAAAAATCAGTCAAAACATTTTTAATTTCAATTTGATAGACTAGACAGAAATTAAAACAGAACCTAAGGCAACAGCTTTTTCCAAGAAAAATAGAAATTGTAATCAAACCAAAACAAAATTTTTCCAAACTTAATTGAAGCATAAAAGCACAAATTAAAGCAATTAACATTTCCTTAAGAATTCTAAATTTATTTAATCAATAATACAAAAGTTTCTATTATTCACAATGTCCATCCGTGAGTCTTCATATTATTACTTATGTTTTATTTTCTTCCCTCTCTTCTGATCTCCTTTTGGGTTTATATGTTTGGTATTGTATTGTCATGAATCTCATAGTTTATGTTCTGTTGCTTTATCTCTCTGTAAGAGAAGCAACTAAAACAAGCAGTTGTAGTAGTTACAACAGCAAATCGAAATGTATTTCCAACATAAACCAAATAAAAAAGAATATTTCTACTGCGGCATTGAGGATGAGGTGATGTTGGATGCAAATCTCACCAGAAAAGATGAATAAGATGAACCTTGTGTGAATTTTGAGAGATTCATGGCTGTTGGGTCTGAATTTTGTTAAATCTTCATTATGCGAATCTGTCAGAACGAGAGGAAGTCTTTTATGGACAAGTGATTAGAAATAGAACCCATTCTTATGAGGACGTTGGTTCGATTCCCAAAAGTCGCAGTTTCTCAATCATTACTACATAGAGTACTGTTGATATGACAAAGATTCATAAATGCTTACGAGATTACAATGCCGAATGATTGAAGTTAAAAATCCAGCTTCAAATTAAAATCAAGCCTTTAAAAATTTGAACAAGCAAATCTTTTGAACCGCCTTAATTGAGCTTCTGTTTAAGAAGTTTTAACAATGCATTGTTTCAAATTTGCCAACAATATGTCAATTTACTCATCTATAAAGTCATCAATTAATACGACAAAATGCATCCAAGGGAGATAGAAAAGTAAGTAGCAAGTCATAGAACAGCAGCAGTAGTCGCTTATATCATGTAAAACATGTACAAATTTGAATTTATTCTGTGGCCAAATTGTATGATCCGGTCATTTCGAAAAAGCAAGCATGTATGAGGGAGTGAATGGATACACAGTTCAGAGGAGAAAAAGAGATGGAGAGATGGAAGATAAAAGTAAAAAAGCATGCTTCCTGTTATAGCTCGGTATATTTCCACTTCCTTTTCACATATAATATAAATATACATTTTCTTCCTCGACTATTTTTCTCTATACGGGTCTCTATCTCATATTTTTCTCATGTTTCATATTAGTTCTCATAATACATACATGAATAATTCTATAGACACAAAGAGCAAAAAAAGAAAATTCTTTATTTTCCCTTCTGTGCTTGGTATTTTTTCATTTTTTATTTGCTTGCGTCGAACATATATAAATGGATGTGAGGTATAAGTCATAATAAGTAATCCTCAACATCTAAAATGTAAGTATATACATACACATAAAGTATATACATTATGGATAATATGGTAGCGAAATATGAAATAAATAAATGTGGGCTTGTTTGAAACACACGACAACTTCCGGATCTAAAGTTTTTACGCTACTAGCTTTTACTTTTTAGCTTGATTTCTGAATGATATGGTAAATCTGTATTAACACTTTGAGATGTGTGGAAATGTTTAATAGATTTAGGGCATTTGAAGCGTTTAAAGGTTTTTATTGTTATGAATTTGATTTTCAGGGAAAGAAGGTAGCTCTCTTACTTACTTACTTCCTTGGCTGGGGAGCACGTGGGCCCATTGCTGCGCTTAGAGATTGTCTGAAGACAGCTCTATCCTTAGAAACCTTCTGCCAGTTCGAGATATTAAGGACTCTAGCGTCCTTTTCAACACATCCAATCCACGAGATCTTCGGTCTTCCTCGTGATCTCTTGCCATCCATAAAGTCTGCTACTGTCACTTTTAGTACTGGGGCATCTTGTCCAGCCCATCTCTAGTGATTTACACGGAGAACTTTAGCAATAGAAAGAAGGTAGCTAGGGCCTATTATTAATCCTTCTTCCTTCTCTCATGGGAATTATTCTTCAATTTTAGGGGTTTTGGAGAAGCAAAAAATGTAAATTTGCTTAAAAAAATTGATTTATACAAGCAAGCTACCCCCGCCCCCCCATTCCTCCTCCACTCAGCTGCTGTGAATCAGTCCTTTAAATCCTCAATGTCTTAAATCATATAAGTGTCAACTCACCTTCAACCGTATCAAAAGTTGAAACCACAAAAACATCGTCTTCACATCATAAATGTGCATTTCATACTTACTTTTTATTTTAAGAACAAAAACTTTCAACTACTCACATAATTTGTTCTCATTCAGACTTCTTGGTTTGTGGAAATGAGTAAATTATACTTTATTTCGTGTGCTCTTTTGAACTCATAAGTGGATAGAAAGAAAAGGTGAACTTATTTACTTAATTAAAAGAGCGTTTATGCTGTTATGATCAAAGTTTTGTATTCCTTTGGCATTTAATTTGGAATAGACTGTGATTCTTTGTTTTTATACTGTTTTTCATAAATAAAGTCAAAATTCAAAACAAATTTTAAGTGGGTTTACAATTCCTGGGGCTTTAATACCCGAATGGCACTAGTCGGATAATTGATCATTAATCTGGCACCAAGCCGGTGTAATTCTTACACGATTCTGGATTTAAATCAAAGCCAGAACCATTTCAGAGTCATGCTGGCTTGACTTCGGATTTCTATTCGATTAACCGACTTGTGCAATTCGGGATAACTTTAAATATATCTTGTGAACATTTTAAATTGGAAAATTATTGGAAGTTAAATTGATCAAAACGATCGTAACATCATTATTCAGTTCCTTACTGTTGGCATTAAGCATGTTTAAATTTAAAAAATAAAAATAAAGTATTTAAATAAGTTAAATTAAAGTTCAGATTTCACTCAAAACCTTTCCAACATAAATCTCACACGTGCCTACCATTAATCATGACCATAAAGTTTGTTGAACTTTAAACCACAAAGCAATCAATAATTTTGATTATAATCAAGCGATGATTGACAAAATTAATTTGTTTTTTACATTGGCACACGATCAGAAGCTTCTTTAAGCCATAGTAAAGTGTAATTTGGCAAACATAAAAAGCATGAAATATTTAAAAGTCATTCAATGCGTCATTAAAATAACTATAAAAATGTTGAGCAAAGGTCACGGTCTTGTGATTCTTGTTTTATGAAAACAATGAATAGGTTTGAAAAATAATCAAAACAATGGCGAAAATTGCTGTCTAATTTTACGAAAATTAAGCACATGAAATAATAATTTTAGCTAAATTCAATTTGCTGATTACAATTTATTGTTCAATTTATCATGAATGAATGTTCTGATTAATCGTGGAATTGTTTCCTGTAAATGAGTAAAATCAAAGTTGAATTGTTAAAATTTAAATTAATATTTGGAAACACTTATATTAGACTTTTTAACGCATTTTAAAAT
Source organism: Chironomus riparius (assembly GCA_917627325.4). Lineage (NCBI taxonomy): Eukaryota > Metazoa > Arthropoda > Insecta > Diptera > Chironomidae > Chironomus > Chironomus riparius. Next base: position 32,414,224 of record OU895879.1, read on the forward strand.
GGTTTCAAAAAGATAACTCATATGTGCTTTGTTCGGCTGGCTGGCTGGTTCCAAATGAAATCTCGTAAACAAGACATGAAAAATGAAAACAAAACCAAACGAAACGATTGAAAAAATGCACAAAAAGATAAACACAAAGTTTAAGTTTGTAAATTTTCCTCAATTTGATGACTGACTTTGCAAAAGAACATTTTCTTCTTCACTTATGTAAAAAAAAGGAAGAAGAGAAGCAATTCCAATGTCAGTCAATCAGTAAAGTAATAAAATCAATTCAAGTGAATGAAAATTTTCATTGATTGAAAAAAAAGCGAGAATTCAATTTCATTTATTCGTTTAGTCTTTCAATCTTTGTATATCTATCTATATCTACTGATACTTGTTAATATATACTCAGTGTTGCTGCTTTTCCTTTGAACAACTTTTTATCTCTGTCAGATTTTTTTTCTACTCTTCATGTTAAGTGCATTTACTGATGTTATAAAATATAAATGTTGATCAGTTTTTATGCTTGTTTAATTTTGAAAGTAGCATGAAATCAATTTGTCTACCTGTCCATCAATCACACAACGGATCTTGATTTCAATTTGTCTGTCAGTGAAGCTTGATTTCCTTGGAGATTTTGTAATGAACAGAATTTTAATTTTTCGAAGTTTAGTGCTTTTTCAATAATTCTTTTTAATTTTGAATCGTAACTTTTTGGAGATCATTCTTGATACCATGACAGGACAATAATGTTATAAACTAAGTCTGGCACAACTTTCTAATACAACCAGTAGGACAATTTACCTTTTTTTTTATACTTCAAAGCAAAGTCAACTGATTATCGATTCTAGGTCTACCCCAATCAGCCTTAAACTTATATCCATTGATTAAAATTAATGAAAAACTCAAATTGAAAGTCAAACTACAAAAACTTTGTGAAATCCAGAAAACTTATAAAACCTTGATTAATCATTAAAAATTTATGACAATTTCACAGCCAAAAGAGCAGTTTAAACCTTCAAAATATTCCCATAAATTTCTTCCTGTCAATTTAGTTCTATTCGAACGAAACTTACTCGAATGTAGAGTTACAAAAATTTACTGGCTGCCATATGGATTTCATGATTTTTTAATTGACTTATAGCTAAGTTCCACCTTACTTCTTTATATTTTATTCATCATTTACTATCGAATCATTTTAAACCTTCAATTACTGGTTTGTTGCTTCTATTCCTATGCTTTTAGCTGTCAAAATGCGGAAATATGAATTTATGTAGCCATTAATATGATCAATTTGAGCATTTAACGAAATGAAATCATTCATTTTAAAATTAAAAGATTTGACATCTGAATCAGGACAGATCATTTTGATCTGGTATAGAACTAAGCATGTTAATTGACAGTCGAAAAATTAGAAATTGATGTTGAAAGTTTTCAAAAAAGTTTAATTTCCTAAATTTAAAGCCAAACCCGATCGGCACACATTGAACTTTATTGAAATATGTGCCACCCGTCAGCCGGGTTGATAGTATAATTAGAACCAAGCGGCAGTCAATTGGCAATGGCATTTACGTGGAAACCACTTGGCATCCAGATGGAAGTTGCTTCCAAGCGGTTGCTGCTTGGTTCTAATTATACTATCAACCCTGCTTCCGGATGGCAAATATTTCAATGTGTGCCGATCGGGAAACCCTTCTAAAATCTCTGACACAGATCAGCAGCTTCACAAAAATCTTATCTCTATATGTTAAATAAAAAAATACACTCAATCCTGCCATCAACATTTTTCTCGCTCATTCGTTCCTCACTCAATATTCAAATCAACAGAGAAAAAAAGAGAATTCAATATACAAATATAAATTGTAATGTCAATCCATGAGTCGTGCATGTATTGAGCTAAATAGCAAAATTAAGATTTTTTCTGTTTCTTTACCATTCATCGTCAGTTCCAAACTACGTTTTATTTTCGAAATCATCTAACGAGATGTAATGCACAAGCAATGTTAAAAGTAGGAAAAAAAAGACAGAAAGGAACGAACGTTCTTATCTATTTTAATGTCGTTGCCGTATGAAAAACGAAAAAGGAAAGGTAGATGAGGAAAAATCCACTAAAATGTAAATGGTTGTTCTCTTAGCTGTTACAATGTCTTACGGTTACAAAACGAAGAATATTTTCCATCTTACTCTCCCTTTTCCCATCCACTCGACTGTGTCATTTTTCATGTTTAAAATGTAAAGCATTTATGTTATCTTTCAACGGTGTATGAAATCAGGAGGAAAAGCAATGTGAATAATTTTTTGTGACATTTTTGTTGTGCGATGAAGGTAGCAAAAAAGTGGAATTTTGTTATTTCTTCTTCCTTTTTGGGGCATTTTTAGCTTTAAACAATCCGCATTGTTATTTATTTTGCGTTGGCTGGTAAAGCTGTTGGACAAATGAATGCACGGAATTTACTAAGTTAAATTATGTTAGGTTCGAGATATTTTTGAATGAAAATTTTTCCGTCATATTCAGTCACGGTTTAAAGTCGTGCTATTTGAATAAAAACTTTCTCTTTGACCTTTGGCATCAGCAGCAGCTATGCAGCAGCTTTTCACAAAATTTCATCAATTTGCTATTTTTGACAAAAGTAAATCAAACATTCCCCCCCCCCCCCCCCCCTCTTAATAATTTAAAAAAAATCATCTTCAAAATTGTTACCAGCAATACTTCTGGGCAAGGGCATAGCCAGAATAATAATAATAATAATAATTTGTTTTGCATGGACGGGAAAAAATTTTTAAGAGGGGAGGAGGGGGAACTTTAACCCCAAAATTACCTAGTAAATTGAACAAATTTTTCAAAAAGGGGAGGGGGTTGATCCAAAAACCCCCTGGTTCCGGCCACAACAATCGAAACCAACATACATAATATTACACGATAAACTCTTACATGGTTTCCATTTTCCAATCATCATGCAAAAAAACTCATTCGCGGAAAGTATTTGTGTCGCATTTACAGTCAACAAGCGAGACGATTGCCGATGTAAAATGATTTACAGAATATTAAATAATTGCAAGTCTCGACGAGAATACTTGAACGTTTTACATTACAAAATAGGATTAGAAGCCTGTTAAAATTTCTACAGACATTTCATCAATGAGCATGGCATGGTAATGAGTATTGAAGTACAGAACTACACTGGTGGAAATTGAAATGAGACACCCATGTTTTTTATGTGAAAGTCTTGCAAATGAAAGATTAAGCCTTACTTGTTGTATATCATTGGAAAGAACTTTAAAAAATAACTTAAGTACAGGAACAATGTACTGACTGAAAATGTAGCAGTTTAAAGTTATTTACAAAATATGATTTTTGAGGTAGAAATTGAAATGAGACACTTTAGAAAAATTTACAAAAATCTTCCTCAATTTTGACTTTGACTATACATATTGTATATAGACTTGTAGATTTTTATTTTCTTAACAATACTAGAGCATTCTAAAAATTTTTGGAACTTCCAATCATCTAATATCCTCAAGAGAAAGTAGTGAAAGCCAGGTTTTTTGTTTTCATCAAATATTTTTATGAATAATCATCTATTAATAACAAATGAAATCTAAATATGTAGATTTTTAAATGCTCTTTCAGATAAAGAATTGATATTTACCTCAACATAAGCTTAAATGACAAAAATTAATTAAAATGCTTGTAACGAGTGAGTACGGATATGAAAAAATTTATTTTTCTCTTATTTTGGTTAATCAAAAAAATCTGAAGTTTTCAGGACATATTCTGCATTGCCTTTACTATAAGTTTTTAATGCCATATATTTTTTATCTCCATCCATAAACGCTAGGATTAACATTTAAGTCATGATGAAATCCCATAATATCAAATTCCATAAATTTTTCACATTATTAATGCAAAAATTCAAATCGAAAAATTCCGTTAAAATTTTCTTATTTTTATCATTTATTAATATTTTATGCACATAAAACGTATTTATGTAACATTTAGAGAATCATGCACTATCTTTAAGATATTATGCTATCAGCATAATTTAATTATACTAGGTTTTAGTGTTTTTGTAACGGTCAAAATTTTTGAATTTATTTTTGCATCTTTTTTCTAGCCTAAAATTAATGATGTAAACAAACAATAATTAAATTGTCCTGAAATTATAAGGATACTATAGCATCTTAAACATAGTGCATGATTCTCTAAATGTTACATAAATACGTTTTATGTGCATAAAATATTAATAAATGATAAAAATAAGAAAATTTTAACGGAATTTTTCGATTTGAATTTTTGCATTAATAATGTGAAAAATTTATGGAATTTGATATTATGGGATTTCATCATGACTTAAATGTTAATCCTAGCGTTTATGGATGGAGATAAAAAATATATGGCATTAAAAACTTATAGTAAAGGCAATGCAGAATATGTCCTGAAAACTTCAGATTTTTTTGATTAACCAAAATAAGAGAAAAATAAATTTTTTCATATCCGTACTCACTCGTTACAAGCATTTTAATTAATTTTTGTCATTTAAGCTTATGTTGAGGTAAATATCAATTCTTTATCTGAAAGAGCATTTAAAAATCTACATATTTAGATTTCATTTGTTATTAATAGATGATTATTCATAAAAATATTTGATGAAAACAAAAAACCTGGCTTTCACTACTTTCTCTTGAGGATATTAGATGATTGGAAGTTCCAAAAATTTTTAGAATGCTCTAGTATTGTTAAGAAAATAAAAATCTACAAGTCTATATACAATATGTATAGTCAAAGTCAAAATTGAGGAAGATTTTTGTAAATTTTTCTAAAGTGTCTCATTTCAATTTCCACCTCAAAAATCATATTTTGTAAATAACTTTAAACTGCTACATTTTCAGTCAGTACATTGTTCCTGTACTTAAGTTATTTTTTAAAGTTCTTTCCAATGATATACAACAAGTAAGGCTTAATCTTTCATTGGTAAGACTTTCACATAAAAAACATGGGTGTCTCATTTCAATTTCCACCAGTGTATGTATGTTAAACAAGTTCAATGAAATGTAGAAAGAAAAATTTCCATGTGCGAAAGATTTATAAATTTTTCACTCCTTTTTGCTCTATTCTTCTATGTCTGCGAACGTTCATGCAGTTTAACGGAATTAATTTAATATGAAAGGCTTAAATTTTCTATGAAATGAATTGAATATTTAATGAAGCTATTTAAGCCGCAATTTCCGTCATAAAAGATTTCGTTTATGGAAGATTGACGCTTATTTTGGATTAAGATTAAGGCTGCAGATTGCAATTTAATGAGAAAGGATGGAATAAATTTGTAAAAATCAGGCGCGTAACCAGAGGGGGGAATTTGGATTCTTCATTTTGCTTGGAGTTTTGTGAAAAAATAATAAAAATCCCCCCTTCCCTCTGAATTCTTCATATAAATTTTTTTTTTGCTATACTCCCCCCCCCCCACATAGAATCACATAGGGTCATTCTCTTATTCGAAGTTGTGGCCAGCAAAATTTTCAAAAATGGTAGAGATTTGGACCCAAAAATCCTTTTTGACCACGCTATGTGCTCTTACGTTAGGAAGGGGTCCAAGAATTTGAAACAGTTTGACTTAAGGAGAACTAAAATGATGCCCAAACTTTGTGTCACAACACACTCGTGTGCCCTAGGAATTTTGAAAATGAGACGGGCAACATGCTGTGTGTGACTTCAGTCATGGTTTATCCCACCGGTGTGTCAAGGTTCAAAAAGCTTAGACAAAACTGAGTTAAGGAGTGGAAAGGGTTCTGAGAAAGAAGTTCGAACTAGAACACATCCTCCATTATCAAATGATTAAATGACAATAATCGTATATCTAGCCCCTAATTACCCCTAACAATGTAATCAATTTTGAATGAATTCTTAGAAAAATTTCCAAACTGTCAAATTATTAATTATTCACAAGATATACGACGATAGTTCTAGCCAATACCTCAAAAGTCAAACCCCATTCTCAAAAATTCCTAGTAACACTTCACTGCCCACAAAATTGAATGAGGTCAATGGTCGAATCAAAACATAATCCTTTACCTGTAAAATCTATCCTATCGATCTCACGTACATCAGCCAATTTTATAAGAAAACCCAAAACCCAATGACATTTGTGTTCAACGAAATTACTCATGTGTCACAACAAATTCTTAACTTCCGATATGTCTACGAAACAACAACAGCAAGCGAGCACAGTTGTTCACCAAATAATCAATTTATAACCACAACTTCTTGATTTATTTTCGGAAAGGAAAATCAATAGTCAGAGTTTTAATTATTTAGGAGAAAATATATATTTTTCACCCTTGTTTATTAATACCTTAGCAACAAATATACCTGTGGATGTCTTCACATGTTGAACATTTTATGAAATTTCATCATCAAAAATTTACATTAAACAATTTTTGGATATTCATTTTCACTTGTTGTGCTTGTCCATAAATGAATTCATAAAAAATCAAAATTTTCCAAAAAAACTATCAAATTTCAAAATCATTCATTGACTCAGAAAACTTTCTTGTGTGAATTCTACCATAAAAAGGAACAAGAAAGGATTGAAAAAAATCCCATAGTGCATATCTTACGAGTCTCGTATGTCTTCTACTTCAACAACTTTTACTCGACAACAACTTGAGAATCAATAACATTACGTAAAGCACATACATACATATAGGAGATGGAAATTTTCAAATTTAATGGTGAAGATAAAGTGAAGATTGCTTTTCATGTGCCTTTCCGGTATGGCAGAGAAGAAGAAGTAAAAAAAATTGTTGTACAACAATATCTACTTAGAAGTGAATCCATTCAAATGCAAGAAGTTGCATGCAATTTAATCAGCTTAGGAAGAGGAAAAGGGAAGAGATGAGTGAAAAAAAAACTTGGTCGTGCTCATGTATCGACTCAAATATACACATAACTTCTTTTACCGATAGTCTATAACGAGTTTTATAAATAGCTTTACACTAGGGCATGTTTCCAATTCGAAAATTATTGAATAATGTTGAACAATGTGCTCATGAGCTGGATATGTATGCAAAATTGTGTGGTAAATAGAGAACAAAAAGAATTTTGCCTTTTTTTCTCAAGCAAAAAGTTTTTTTTTCCTATTTCATCTATGCAGTTGTACCGAGCTGGATATGACATTTTGAAAGAACTGGATTTATTTGGAAAGGAATCTATTCTTTTAAGCTACTATCAAGCTCTGTGCAGGGCTCTGTTTTAAAAAGATTGGTCAACACTTCGTTAATCATATAAAGTCCTTAATTTGTGTCTTGACCTCGGATTTAAACAATTAATAAGTGCCAATCAATTAAATTTCGTATATCTAGGTATATTCAGGGGCGTAGCCAGAAATTTTTCGATTGGGATTTGGGATTTTTTGTCCAAAAATAATAAATTTTTATGAAAGATTCAAAAATTACCGGTTTTTTGAAATTTATATTCATTGGCTAATCGAATGTCAATTATGTGAACCATTAGCATACATACATGGTTTAAAGACTTTTAACCATTCGATGGGCCAATAAATCGATAGTAACGGAGCTAATAAAGCAAACGCGAGCTCTCTACGATGTCTGGTTAAAAAGTTTTTCTCAAACAGCCGAACAAAGTGTATTATTAAGCTACCTTTTCGAAACAAGTTTCAGAAATGCGCTAAAAACTAAGAGGTCGTTCACTTATGACGTCCGAAAATAACGGTCATTTTTCAAAAAAGAACAATGGATTTCCAGGAATTTCTATTGTTATTTTCTTGCTGCACCCCCCCCCCCCCCTTGGACGTCATAAGTGAACGACCCCTAAGAGGAAACAAATATGCGATAGTCCGCACTATCATATACCAGCTATCAAATCTAAAAAAAAGCAGAAGTCTGTAAGTGCCTTTAGTTCTGAGAAAACGGATAGCCAGCCAGCCAGCTAAAGTGGATCTATATAAAACCTAAATTCGAGTAGTTACTTTTGACCCTAAAATCCTATATTCGCTCCTGGTTTTAATCCGATTTGTCTTAATAAGAATATTAACATATCCAGTTCCAAAAGATCCAAATTTCTCATATCTCACTCGGCATCACTCCCTTCTAGTCTCATTCGTTCATATTTCCTTTGTAAAAAGGCACAAAGAACAGCAAAAACACTGAACGAAAATGAAACTTGAGATTCGACAAAAAAAATTGCTCGAGTGCCGTACATATGTGAGTATGTACATATATGCATACAATAATAAAATAAAAGTACTCAAGTTATCAACATTGAAACATATTCGACTCTTTTTTCTTTGAGATTGTGCTGAAAAAAGTAGAAAAAGCTTCAAAAGAATTCCTGAAATTTGAACATTTACAGAAAGCATGGCTTTTTATTTTCAAGTATCCAGCATCAAAGATTTGCTTTAAAAAAGTAATTTATTTTCATAAAATATTCGCAAGCATGATAAGGTTCAGTGACTGACTCGTCATAGATTTTGTATCATGTAAACTCTTCATCATGAATCTCTAACATGCTAAGACACACGAAATTCCTCAATAAATCAAATGTTATTGAAAAAAGTAAGTGACAAAATGATAAGATAGTCAAAGTGACAATCAAAGCTACTCTGCATATACATCAAGCTACTTGAAATTGATAGAGCAGAGAGTGTGAGATAAATGTAGCATGAGTACATGTACATGATATCTATATACATATATTATTTTGGTAAAGTACACATGAAGAAAATGTTCATCTTGTGCTGTATGCATTCGAGAAGTTCCATATGTGCCATGAACCGATAAATAATAAAGAGTTAACTAGCTTTTCATTGAGGATTTTCTTTTCTCACTCTCATCACATAGAGATTCTTATAGAGCTTCTCATATCTTTTGTGTTTTTGCGCTTGTTTTTATGCGAGGATTTCAAGCTCAAATGCCTTTGAGATAAAAAAAACTTTTCTTTATTTTCCTGTGAAAATTTCTGCAAGGTTTTTTTTGCATCATGAATATGCTTTATTATTGATATTCGGAGTCTTTTTTATGGCATTTATGGATTTGGTTGGAAATTGCTGTTCATTCAGGTTGATAGTTTTAGTGGTTACGACAGTGCTTGGCAGGTGTTTTCTAAATAGTTTAATAGGAATTCTTATTTAAATGACATCAACATTTAGATGTTAGGGTTCAAAATCATCATATCATGTACATGATTTATAATCCCTTAAACAAAATTCATAATGACAGTATAAGGGGCCGTTCACTTATGACGTCCGGGGAGGGGGGGGGCAAAAAAGTAATTCCTGGAAATCCATTGTTCTTTTTTGAAAAATGACCGTTAATTTCGGACGTCATAAGTGAACGACCCCTAAGATGCATAAACATTTCTTCAAAAATGTATAATAGAAAAATCTCTCAAAATTTCCTTCAAGGACTATAAATATTTTCAATGTAAATATTTTATTCAAATGAATAAATGCATACAAAATACAAATATGTATTGCACATATCGTATGTGCTCAAAATACTTAAACGTACTTCCTTCTTATTTCTTAAAGTGAAATTAAATTCATGCATTAGGAAATACTTTGAGCAGTAAATAACTTATTTATGACTTTGTATTCTAAAAAATGATTCTCATGATACTTTAATAATAAGCTACATCAAGGTTCCTGACAATCTGCTAGGTTTTCCATCTGACTCTGTTGCTGGCTATTTTCAGATAATTTTGAATTGTTCAGAAAACCAATAAAAAAAGTCAACGTGAAAGATATTTTTTATTTCCCTGAGAAATTGCTGGTATATCTATGTTGTAGCCAGTCAAAGATAAATCATGGAAGTGCAAGAAAGAGCTGACTTATTATGCCCCAGTGTTAGCAAAGAGAACAGAGTCCGTTACAAACAAAAAAAATTCAAAATTTTCGTTTTGTTTTTTAAAGCATAAACATTTAAGGAATGCAATAAAATTTCATCACAGTGATTATCTTAATCATAAAAACTAGTAGGAATACTAAAATTATAAATTACTCGAAAAATAATAACGAATTTTTTTAAAAATAAGAACTTTGAAGATTCGATTTTCGAAAAATAAGAATCTCAAAAATTTGAAGTTCGAATAATAAGAACTCAAAAATTTCTGTTTGCTAGCATTGGATTATGCCTTTAGTCATATTGTCGATAAAGCCCTGATAGTTCAGTGGAAAACGCAATCGATTGAGTTAATGGTCACGGGTTCAAATCTCACTCGACATTCATATACTCAATATGCTTTTCAAAATTCTACAAAGTTATTATGGGGTCGTTTACTTATTACGTTAATCTAAAACATAATTTTGACCCACAACCTCCCTCTGTCACAAAATTGTTACATATATCAATACCCCCCCCCCCCCCCCTTGTAACGTTCAATCTTAGACACAAAACAATATAACTTTCTCACAACTAAATTGGATGTCACAAATTTCCTGAACCCCTCTCTCCCCTGTCACAATAAGTCACAAAGGTTTAGAACCCTAAGGACTCGTTCACTTAGTACGCAACGCAGAAAAAATGGCTTTTCAGACCCCCCACCCACTTTGCTACAACTTTGGAATGAAAATTTTTTTCTTCGTGCGAGCTGTTTCAAGTCTAAGGCCCTCTCATTTTAAAAAGCGGACGTGGTTAGTAAACAACCCCTAAAGTAAACAAATTTAAGTGCACTTCAATTTTTAAGAATTTATCTCATGGGCCCTGGACATGAAATAACTCAAAATATTTTGACTTTGAAGTCTTTGAAATAATTTTGAGTTAAAAATTCTTCAAAATTAAATTGCTTTTTCAACAACATTTAGTGAGTAAAATGTAAATATTAGTAGCTAGAGAAATAGAATCGAGTCTCTGAAAATTCAATTGAATTTCATTACAAAATTTGATTTATGAAATTTCGAATGCTTTGTAAATTTTTAAAAGACTTCCAAATAACTTATCCATGAATAAACAAAATGGACAAGAAAATTAAAATCATAATATTAAGCACAGCAACAGTTCAGTATTCTTAGAGTAAAAACTGCATTTGTTTCTAAAAATTAAATGCATCCTAATTCAATCACAATGCCACTTTGTTACCTTACTTAATTTAAAGTGACTCAATGTCTCACACGAAGCATCATCAAAGAAAGTTAACACGTCACTTCCACATTTCGTACTTTCCATTTCAATTATTGTTGTTTTTTGCATTAAAAATGTCATCATTTAAGTAAGAATCAGTGTGAGAGAGATGGAGACGAAAAGGGATATATGACATAAAAAAATATCTAAATGTGACTTTTGATGTATTACATGAACGAATAATAATAAGAAAAAATCACGAATCCTTTTTATGCTTGTGTTGCTAAAGATATTATCATTTGATTGATATGTTGGAAGAGCGTCTCTTGGCAGCTTCTAGGAAAGGAAAAACAGTATGAAATATTTAGTTGGGTTTTATGATGTTTTTGGAGTGATTTCTGTAGAGTGATTATTTCGTTGTGGGATTTGTCATAAGCCTAAATATCAAAAGTTGCGTTTTATGGATTTGAATGTGGAGTTTTGGTTTATTTTATGCTGGATATTCCGCTAGGGCGATTCGAAGTTAATGAGAGTTATATGAGTGATGATGCGCCAAACCACTGCACTCAAACCTAGACCTGTAGCCTACAAAGGAAGGCTGTGAGCCTAATTTTGAGTAAATATGATTAGAAAGAGGACAAGTGAAAAATTTACCTATACCCAGTCTCGATCTCATGATCGATGTTGTCAGTTTTATAATAACTAGGTACTAAACCATTCCTTCATAAAAATAATAAGCAATCGAGCCTTAATTATGTCCATCAATTTTATTTGTTTAAAGTGAATTTCAATCTCAAGCGAACCCCCCCCCCCCCCCCCCCCCTTGGTCGCTTAAATTCAATCTTAAATATATCTTTCATATATGAACTCATTTCAAAAAGTCTTTAAGAAGCTCAAACATTTAATATTACTAAGGAAACGATAATTTTCAAGATGCAAAGTCAAGAAATGTTGATATTTGGCAATGAATTATTAATTTGACAGCAATTATGAATGTCTCATAAAATATTCACTCATTTTAACAAGAAGTTACGTATATTATGTGAAAAAAATATTCGAATTTTAAGCATCTCTCCACCTCACCATAGCAATGGGATTAAAATTCAAATCAAAGTAAAAAAATATTTTTCTTGGAATTCCAAACAAAAAAAAAGTGGAGAAAAAATTTGAATTTCAAATGCTCATTAAATTTTTAAATCAAGACTTCTTTTCCCACTTTTAAGAAAAAAATATGAATCTGTTTGGTTTTGTTCAAGGTTGTCATGGAGCCGTTCACTAATTACGTACACAAAAAATCTGCAATTTAAAATATTTTTTATCATTAATTTTCTAAAGGGGTCATTCACTTATGACGACCAAAATTAACGGTCATTTTTCAAAAAAGAACAATGGATTTCCAGGAATTTCTATTGTTCTTTTCTTGATGACCCCCCCCCCCCCCCCCTGGACGTTATAAGTGAACGGCCCAAAACTGAAAAAATTCTTTTGATTGAACTCATCCCACTTAAAAATGTTACGTAATAAATGAACAGCCCCCATCAACTTTTTAAATTTTTATCGAGAGGAATGGAAATTTTAGCTTTTTATTTTCTAAAACTTATTACGTTGTGATTGTGTGAATTTTGTTTTATATATTCATGAAGTCTGCAGAGATTTGTTTAAGAAAGTTGGAATTTAAGAAGCAACAGATAAAACATTTGCAAGCTATATAAATTCCAAAGAATCTAGTTCCACTCAAAATACTAGTCAAAGTCTGTAAGTAAGTGTTAAATAGTTCGCAGTTAAAAGACCACACTCGAATAGCACAAGTCGGTTAATCGAATTGAAATCTGGAACTAAGCTGGCTTGACTCTGGCATGGTGCTGGCTTCGATTTAAATCTAGAACCATGCCAAAGTCACACCGGTCGGGTACCGGATTTCTGATCGATTAATTGATTTCGGGGCAATGCTTTATTTACAAGCTGACAATCTGATAAAAGCTCTTAACAAGAAACCAGGCCCTCAATCCACTGCCATTTGATAGAATCAGATCGGGACCCCTTCAAAATCATTTCTTGCATCACACCTGACTCAACTCGTTTGCTAGCCCAAAAATAACAACACTGTTTACTGCAAATCGATGATAATTCCTGCAAAAGGAAGCATAATCCACCAGCCAAAGGGCTCTCAAATATAATTTTTCATTCGATAAAATTTCACACTTCAGTTCCATTTCTGCAATCAATTTAAATTTCCGCATTTACTCTTGCAAAATTTATTTATTATGCAGAAGAGTGGAAAGGAAATGCATGAATTTTTTTTTCACCATGCATTTTCCACTTCTTCTTCTATGCATAATTCAGTTCTATCTATTCTTGCAGCATAATTACTTAACGCCATGCACATTGTACAAATTATTTTAAAATGTATATATAAAGCTGTATGTTTATATATTCATATGTTAAACCTCACATACATATATGCGGTAGTTTTCTAATCCATGACAATTGAATTTGGTCTCGGTTGCTATGGTGAGCCTCATTCCCTCACTTATTTCTCTCTATCTCACTTACACACTATGTTGAAGCCATAATCCAAATAAATTTGCTTACTCTCGAAGCCATTATTATTGCCATTTGCCGACCAATGTGCAAACAAGCAAAAATTATATTATTTTAATGGTGTTTTTGGTATTTGCTTTTAAGATTTTCCTACACACAACTCTTCTGACTCACTGTGTGCTTTCCTTTTGGTTGTGCGGATTGAATTCTAAACATTTTTGCTATACACATAGAGAAAGTTACGTAAAAGGAACATATTCTTTCGAGATAATGGAATCTTTTTGGAAAAAGAAAATAAGAGATTGAGGCTAAGGAGGTTGGAAATAATTTTAGGATCAGCCAAACTCTATAGTTTGAAACTCTACTAAGCACTTGTCATTTTATGACATAACTTGCTTTAATAAACATTTATTCATATGACATTCATAAAAAAAAGAAGCAGAACCATCCGCTTCCCCTAGTAATTAACATTAAAGTCCTTAAACCACTGCGATCAAACAATACAATGTTAATGGATTCAAAAAATTTAAAGGCATGACTCTCAAAAATTCGGTGTAATCAATCAATATCCATGCGCCCAAAAAAAAATTTCAATTTCATTAAAATTGTGGACTGTATGGAATATTGTCATAGTACTTAAAACTGATATTACAAAGCATCGACCAAATGTTCACCAAATCATCGAAGGACCTCACATATTGAACATTATATTTTGATTTTTCATGTGACTAAAGCACAATATGTTAAATAACTTAGCAACATATTGATTTTACTTCTTCTCTTTTCGACAGGTCGTCCGGAGCCGACAGTGACATGGTATAGTGGGATGACACCATTGCAGACAGGCGGTGGTGTATCGATGGGCCGACATGTCACAGTCAATCGATTAGAAATTTCACATGTAAAGCGTGATGCGCTTAATACAACTTACGTGTGCCAAGCATCAAATACAAAGCTAGTGCCGCCAGCTGAACGGACTGTACGGGTTGAGATGTTATGTGAGTGTCAGAGAGAGAGAGAGTCATAAATTCTTTACTGTTGCTGCTGCTGCTGTTGGTATTTTTTCAACATAAAAGTAAACGTTCATATGGTTATAAAGAGACTATACACAAACCCAATATAATTCACATTCTTCAACTTTCATCCTTTTTTTCCATCTCCTCCCTCATTTTTCGTATCCATCCATTTTAATACGGAATGGAATATTGTGTAGTCATAACAGCAGCAGCAAGTAGCATAAACAATATGTATATAAACACACATATTTGAAAACTATGCAAACTATTTTTTTTTATTCCAGTGAAACCAGTATCAACAAGTATAGCTCATAAACCGAAACAGTTGGTGACGGAAAGCCAGATAACTTTATCATGTGAAGTCGAGGGCTCTGTTCCGGACACTGATATAAAGTGGACCCAAAATAATCGAGCGTTTGAGCGTGGCACGGTAAGTACATATTTTCAACTTTTTTATTCGATTTTTTTTTTAATTTTCAACTTCTGTATGGAACAATTGGGGGTGATTTTTATTAAATTTCATTTCCATCGCAATAAAAAGTTTTTTTTAAGTGAAACTTTAATTGGGTAGGAAAAAATTGTTTTATTCTGTCTGACAATTTTAAAAGGGAAATAGATTTAAGTGTTGGAACATGATTGGAATTTTATATGATAATTATTAAGACATTGAGATTTTTGAGTAGTTGATAATTTTATTGAACTATATATAGAGCCACAATTATTAGGCTGCACATTCAATTATTACATAATAAGGAGGGCATTAAGGGAGGGTCAACATCTGTACTTTTTTGAGAAAAAAACCTCAACATTTTTGGAAAAATTCAATCTGTGGCGTACCCTGTCAGAAATACACCTATAACCAAAGAGTATGCACTCGGGATAGTTCCAAAGATCTCAAAATATGTCATCAAACACTTCAATCTAAAAATCCCTAAAATGCAGCTACCCTAAAATGCAGATAGTACTGCCAAGATGCAGATGGTGCTGCTAAAGTGCAGATGAAATATATTTTCCCTAAAATGCAGATGAAATGCTGTTGCTTTAAAAAAGGTATAGTGGGATTCAATGTTTGATGACAGGGAGTGTTGGATTTTTTGAGGATATTTTGGGATTAATCTCGAGTGAATCCGCCTTGTCTATAAATTCATTTTTCCTCCTTTTTTTTAAAATTGAAAAAAAAATTTAAATGAAAAAAAAACTCAAATTAAACTTTTACTACACACCCAATAAAGGGAAACCATGTAATTATAATTTTTTTCCTCTGTTTTAATTTAAAAAGTTTTAATATTCCAATATTTTTATCCACTTGACTCATTTTCCAAGCCAATTTCAATTTTGGTTATCTTACACTTGATTTTTTGCTGATCTCTATTGGAATTTGCTTTTTATTCATATTAAAATGGTTTGCATAGTCGCAGTTATGATGATTTTATGATGAATTTATAGAAACTTTCAGAATATTCAACTTTGTTGTGCTTAATCGATGGGTTAATGTTGGTGCGATGGGCAACGCTAGAATATTGAAAGTTAAATAAAATTGCCTAAATTTGCTAGGAAACATACAGAACTGTTGAATTAATTGAAAAACTGTAAAACAATCAGAAACTTTCATTATTCGCTAGAAAATCATTGATTAAAAAAAATTAAAATCCTCAACAGAACTGAATTAAATTAGTTTTTACAACTGGATAAAATTAAAATTTACATCAATTTCATGTTAAGCATTCCACAAAATCTCAAATAAGCTTTTTCCACTATCCGCAAATACAAAATTACAAGCACACAATCATCCATAAATTGGATATTGCTGAGTGGAAAATTGCAACAGTAAAGTGAGAGGAAAAAAAAATTGCTGCGGTGTGAATATCCAATAATGAAAAATATAAACGAGAGAATGGAGAAAAATGAAAGAATCACTGTACATCAAAATAAGAGCTGACAATCGATTTTTACACTATAATTAAAATTGTATAATTTAATTGCGTTTTTAACTGAGCTGAGTGAGATAGGAGGAAAAAATTTATATTTTATATTGAGAGGAAATAATGTGCTTTATAATTACCAACACATGTAGCTTGTCAAAAATATCATATTATCTGAAACTGTGCAGATAGTTTGTAAAACTCTTATGGATATGGTTTATGGCGCAATTTTATGAAAAGCTTTATTTAATACCTTGAATTGAAACTATTAATAGGTACATAAGGGGTACTCTGCGCTTGAATTGAAACCAGTGTTGCAAATTTAGATGTCTACACTAGATGAAGAATGTAGATTCTTCAATAGTTTTTGTCTAGCTAAGAAACTTTCTTCATAAAGATCGATTCTATATGAAGATAGAAAATCTAATCTACACAAAGATTCTGTCTACATAAAGATTCGATGTAGATGTCTACAACTCTACATTTTTTCTAGGTCTACATCGGAGAAGAATGTAGTATTGTAGACATCTACATCGAATCTTTATGTAGACAGAATCTTTATGTACAAATAATCTTTGTGTAGATTAGATTTTCTATCTACATGTAATATCGATCTTTATGAAGAAATTTCTGTCTCAGAATTTATCTGATCCAGACAAATCGCCAGAATGCAACACTGATTGAAACACTATCATACACTATAAGGTCCTAATAAAATTTAACTGTGACTAGATAGTGTGCTTGGAATAGCCCAAGAAATTGTACTCTGCAATCTTATTATCGCATTTATTCCTTCTAGGAAAAATTTTGAAACAATATTTCAGCAAAAAATTTAAAGTCATGTCAAGAAGGAGGTTTTGGGACATCCTTAGACCTTATCTTCCCTAGCTTTACTCATGAGCCTTAACATTTTGATAATCTATAAAACATGAATAGCAACAAACTTATCTTATTCGTTGTAATTTCGTGACACTTTACATAATGATTGAGAGATTGGTTTCTGGTAGGAATCGAACCCACGTCCTCACGAAAGAGGGTTAATATCCAATCTGTTGCTTTACCACTCGCACCATAGATGCCTAACCTCCAAACTAGCAGATTCGCTTATTAAATGGCTATATACTTCAGTTCCCACTCTGCTTCGACACCACATTAACATTAAGTGTTGCATTCTGGCTATTTGTCTGGATCAGATAAATTCTGAGACAGAAATTTCTTCATAAAATCGATTCTACATGTAGAAAGAAAAAAACCATCTACATGTAGATTGTGTCTACATGTAGAATCTGTCTACATGTAGATTTAATGTAGATGTCTACGATTCTACATTCTTCTCTGATGTAGACCTGGAAAAAATGTAGAATTATAGACATCTACATCGAATCTACATGTAGACAGATTCTACATGTAGACACAATCTACATGTAGATGGTTTTTTTCTTTCTACATGTAGAATCGATCTTTATGAAGAAAGTTTCTTAGCTAGACAAAAACTATTGAAGAATCTACATTCTTCATCTAGTGTAGACATCTACATTTGCAACACTGAACATTAATTCGTCGGATGATAAAATCACACCCAAACTGCATCAATTTTATGATTTAATCCCACTCAAAAAAGATAGTAGTGCGATACAAGAATGATTAATTATGTAGCTATATTTTTGTTTTACTGATAACCATCAATTGAAGCGCTGTAATTACATTATTATCAATCTTGATATAACTCTGCTTGATAATAAATTAACGCTTCAACTAGGAATGTTTCATTTTTTCAATCATAAAATATTCAGTTGTCTACTGAAAATCGTCCCTCCGGGATATACTATAATATTACATAAATTCACCATTGTGTCCTTTTTCATATTATCAATTCGATATTGATTTAGTCTTGGTATCTAAGAAATTAAATCTGTCGTAAATTTTTTTATCCTTTTCAAATAAGATTCTTCTCGGAAGAGGTCCTTAAATGAGTTTTAAAGATTCTTTAGATAGATAGAATTAGATGTAGGGTTCGTTATACACGAAAAGGCACTGCGATCATAGATCTGTTGTACCATCCCTTTAGGTTCAGCTATAGAATTCCAATGTCCTTAATAAATCCCACTAAGTCCAAATAGCGCTGCTTCCTTATGCCACCTATATTGACAACATCCTCCTTGAAATGTTTATGGCGAAAAGCACATAGTGACTTACAGTCACATAGAATGTGTGCCATGGTCTCCTCAGCTGTACTACAAAACCTACAAAATTTAGAGTTACTTAAATTGAGCTTAACAAGAAAACTATTGATACTCATGTGTCCAGTCAAAGCACCAATTAAGATGCTAAGATCCCTTCTTGTCAGTTTCAATGCATCGTTTAGGCTGTTCTTGTTGGTAGGGCCTAGCAGTTTTTTAGCTGTTAGGGATCCTTTTTCTGAACACCAAATGCGAAAGTGTTGCCTGATAAGCCACTCACGAATCTCCCGTTTTACGATGTCCAAACCGTAATAAACAGTCTCGTCGTAATCCGTTCTTGAACACGCCTCTTTAGCAAGTTGATCCGCTGTTTCATTTCCTACGTTTCCATTATGTCCTTGTACCCAATGAAGTGTAACTTCATTGTCCAGTCCTAGAGATGAAAGACTAGAAATACAATCATAAACAGTTTTAGACTTTATGTTACAGTTGCCAAGTGCTGCTAACGCAGATTTGCTATCAGAAAAGAAGCAAATCTTGCAGTCCTTTACTTTCATATCGCTAATATGCTTTGCACCTACACATATAGCCTGCACTTCAGCTTGGAAAACACTTGCATGTTCCTGCAAACTAAAAGATAATGAAATTTCCAAATCTTTACTGAAAACACCAATCCCGACTCCATCTTCTGATTTAGATGCATCGGTGTATACACAAATAACATCTGCCTCAACCATTAGGACTTCATCTTCTGAGGTGACAACTTTAAATGGTTTGTCAAAAACGTGCCTACAAATTGGATGATCTGCTTCCGCGATAGACAGTGCATTTCCTCTTAAGAATCTGTTAAGTTCCAAGTGTCCTGAAAAAATCCAATCATAGATCCATAACTTGTTAACAGCAAGTCTATAAGCCGCTGATCTAGCTACTGCTTCAATTCTAATCCGAAGAGGGGGAAGCTCAAGTACTCTGTCCAGAGCCAACTTAGGAGTTGTTCTCCATGCCCCGCATATGGCAAGTTCAGCCATTCTTTGAAGCTTGTCAAGTTTGAGACAAGCATTACCTTGCTGTAGTTTGTTCCACCAAACAACACACCCATACGTGATGCGTGGAAGAATCACCTGCTCGTATAACCAATGCATCATGTGAGGTTTAAGTCCCCAATTCTTACCTACAATTGACCTACACGCCCAAAAGGATCGTGTTGCCTTTTCCAAAATCATGTCCATATGCTTGTTCCAATTGAGCTTGCTATCCAAGTAAACCCCTAGATATTTAGCTTCAAAGCTGAAGTTAATACTCTGTCCATACATAGTTGGAGGACGCAGCTCTCCTAACTTATGCTTGTTCGTAAAAGGGATAACAATCGTCTTGGCTGGATTGACTGAAAGTCCAACTCCAGTGCAAAAACTTTGAACAATGCTCAGAGATCTTTGAAAAACATCCATAACAGTATTGGCAAATTTACCTTTAACCAAGATGAAGATATCATCAGCATATCCTTGAGCAAAGATGCCCCCCGAAGTGTTCAGCTCAGATAATAAATCATCTATTACCAGCGACCATAAAAGACATGAAAGATTCCCACCTTGAGGCGTTCCTTTTTTTACCCATATAAGAACCAACTTCCCGTTATGAGTCGCGTAGACGATCCTGGATTTTAACATGTTGCTAATCCAGTCGATTAGCCTTTGAGGTACACCTCTCCGATGTAAAGCATTAGTGATTACATTGAAACTTGTGTTGTCGAAAGCACCCTCAATGTCAACTAATCCCCCTACCATGAATTCCTTATCGATAAAGCCTTTCTCGATTCTGGAAACAATACAGTGCAAAGCAGCGTCAGTGGACTTACCTTGTTGGTAAGCAAACTGATATGCTGAAAGAGGTCTAATACTCAGAACCTCATCCCGTACAAATCTATCAACCAATTTCTCTAGAACCTTCAACAGAAAAGACATCAAGCTGATGGGTCTAAAAGATTTTGGATCCGCATAAGTTTCCTTTCCTGGTTTAGGAATAAACACCACTCTGACATCCCTCCATTTTCTGGGGATATAGCCAGTATCCAAACTAAACCTAAACATAACAAGCAAAAAAGGCATCAATTGATCTAAGCCTTTCTGCAGCAGTACAGGAAGAATACCATCCTCCCCTGCTGCCTTGAAAGGTTTGAGCGAGCAGATGGCCCATCTTATTCTATCTTCAGTTACTACATGCAGTGCTAAGTTACCCTCACTGGGTGATGCTATTTTCATATCATGAAAATTCCCGTTTCCATCATCAATAATGCTAGAGTCCGGGAAGTGTATCTCAAGAAGCAGTTGTAGACTTTCCCTGCTGCTATGAGTAAATGTTCCGTCTTGCTTTCTTAATGCTCCAATAGTTGTGTCAGCATTTTTCTTTGCCATTAGCTTGTGAATTCGAGCACAGTCCTCGATTTTCTCAATCTCCTCACACTTTTTCCTCCATGCATTTTGAGATGCGTCCTTGATGGCTCTATTATAGATACTTAGTGATCTACTATACCCAGATTTCAAAGAAGCCTCATGGATGCTAAATCCTTGCCTAGCGAGCTTTCTGCTCTTGTTCCATTTTCTCCTAACATCTTTCTTCATTTTTGCCAAATCATCAGTATACCAGTAGCATTTGCTCTTCTTAGCAGGTTTGCGTATAGCACAGTTTGCGTGATAAGCTTCTAGAATAGCTGTGTTTACATACAAAGATAACTCCTCCATTTCATCTATTGATGAAATGTTTGGTACTAAGCTTTGAAGCTTATTAGTAAGTACACATTTATAGCCTAACCAATCAGTATTTCTTGGATTCCTAAAACCATCACCAGAAAATAATTCTGATGCGACTTCAAACGTAATATACTTGTGATCTGAAAGCGATGGCTCTTCAGACACTTGCCAATTTAAGATTCTGTCGCTAATTGCTCTATTAGAGAAAGTAATATCAATCACTTCCTCTCTGATACTGTTGTGAAAAGTAGCCGCATTACCTTCATTCGCAATCATCAGTTCTTTAATTGCAATGAATTCTAAAAGACTATCTCCTCTAGGATTGTTATTACTACTACCCCAAACGACATTGTGAGCGTTAGCATCACAGCCGATAACCAGATTATACTTATTTGTGATACAAAAGTCGACCAACTCAGCAATGTTACTACTTGGAGGCTGGTAATCAGAATCATAGGGAAAATAACCACTACAGAAAATGATTTCTTCAAGCACTCCAGATGCATTCCTGAAAGATACTTGAATCACAACCTCATCAAGATTAGTGAATTGCTGCAGCATAAAACAATCAATACCTTTTCTTATCAAGATACATGATCTTATTTTACCCCCATTATTCTTACAAAGAATAGAACCATTATTTATCTCCAAAATTACCTTATTATCCTTAATATATGGCTCCTGAATAAGAACCATATCATAATATCCTTGATCAAAATATCTGCCGATCTCAAGCGCAGCTGCTTTGCAATGTTGTAGATTAATTTGACAAATTTTCATACAATCTAAACATTACAGCAGCTAAGATTCTTTACAAAAGACACTTTATGAAAAATGATTGAAAGATCAATATTTGCCATTAGGCTTCTGATTATTGTTTGTCGGAATGCTAAAGAGGTCGAATTTCATAGGAAATCAGACTTAAACAGAATGTCAAATGTTCAACAGTTCACGAGGGGAATTAAGTTTATCAAAGGATTGTTGCCGATGAAGCTTTTCTTTCTTACATTTATATATTCTATAGTGAAGGAAGGATTTGTAAGGAGTTCATGACTCAAAATTTATTATTGAAAATGATTGAATAGTTAATTAACTATTCATAAGTTGTTACTACATGCTTATTCACGAATGTTCTGTCTTTGATGCTATGAATTTATTAAACACCAAGTGAATGAGATTTAATTAAATTTTCCTGATTAAACAGCTCAGAAAATTTGATTTAAATTATTTTCATTTGTAAGTTCCTTGAAATTGATCAACAGATCAATAAACTCGTTTATTTCAGGTGTGTATTTACATAGACGCATAAACATAGACTGTCAAATTCAAATTGTCAGGCACAAACTTAAACGGCTAGACATCAAATAGATTCAAATCCAGCCAAAATGCAACTTGATTGAACTTTTCATGCTATGGTATTTCAGTCCTTCCTCTAATAACCATTTATAATGTTTTATCAGCCTACCAAAAGCCTGTAATAATTTTTGAATAATAATTTTAATAATCGGAGACTTAATAACCCAAGTAATAACAGTTCAAACTATAATTTTAATCATTTTCTCAATCAAAATGGAAAAAGATCAAAATAAATCTATGTGGGATCGACTCAATAGTTTAATTTTTAAAATAAAACACATTATGAAGTCAAATAAAAATAATTTCTTTCGAAATATAACTTTAGCAATATCAAAAAAAAATACGATACTGAAAAGGGTTTCATTTTTGTGTGCTGAGAGTTTCCTTTTTATTGAAAATCATTTTCATATACGGTAGTAAATATATAAAAATTATAATTTTAACTATTGTAACGGTCTCATTGGGACAGTTCACTTAAAATGTTCCATTGAAAAAATACTTTTTGACTTTATTGATAGTCTATTGATAGACATCAGAGGCGTAGCAAGGCAGGGCCCCCCACCCTCTATTTTTTGGAATTTTTTTTCAATTTAGGGTTTTGTAACAAGATGTCTTAAATTCTCAGAACCCCCGTTTTTCTTCTAAAAGGCGTTACCTATTAATTTAAAAACCCAATATTTATTTTTATATTATTATTTTTTCGATGTGACAAATAACTGCAATAAGTTAAAATAGTTTGCAATGGAAATGGATTTCAAAGCATTTATGGCTACTACATTTATGGTTTATTAAGTTCAATTTTTAAGAATCTAGCAGCGTTAAAAATAACTAATCTGCAGTTAACTAGATTTAAGTAAATCATACAACTAAAATTCGGTTTTGTTACTCTGGGGCCAGTTTCTAGGGCTCCTTCTGTACTCTACTCTAGTCACAGATCAATTTTATTTATACCCCGTGTTGTGGACCATCGTTTTTTATTCCTACGTTAGGGTGCCCAAGGACGCCATAGAAATCAGCTCCTGGTGTCAAGTAATTGCACTTATAATCTCAGTTGACCTCCTTTACCGCGACACTATAAGAAGTTAAATAAATCATTAAAAATAATCAGTGTAAAACAAAATTAAATACATAATTATAGCAACACTTAAGCCTAAGAGACAAAGCATGCACCACATAATTTTTAAAAATCATGTTAAAATAATTTTCCATTATGAAATTGGCATGATTTTAAATTAAATATCATGGTCTATAGTGAAATATTTTTCGTAATTATCGTAAAAATTGGCTTTCAACTTTAACAGTTAATTTTTGATTGATATTTTTTCTATAAATATCGAATGTATTGAAATCCCACATTGGTTTCTCGACAATAATTTTACATTTTCACATGAAGCACATCAAAAGTACCTCCGTGATCAATAAATGGGTAAAAAATGCTTTGCGGTCATGATTGAATGAGATTTTGAGGGTTTTTTTTTCATTTAAAAAATTTACCTCAGTGAGAATTTACAGAAAAGAATCAATCACTTATGATGTCTATCATTTGGGGGTTCTAAAATTTGGGGAGGTCTTAAAATCCAATTTTTCATAAACATCATAAGAGAAAGAACCAAAGCCAATCAAATGAAAACGTTTAAAATTACTTTAAAAATTTAAAACCCAATTAAAAGTCGTCCCATACTAATTTTATGTTCCCAATCTCTCAATCGAGGTTGACAAAATGTTTTACTAATTTCCTTTCTTCTTTTTATTCTTTCTTTCAGATAACAAACACAACTAATGGTAGCGTAGTAATATCAACATTAACCTTTTTACCAGTGCCATCGGACGATAATACAAAACTCAAGTGTGAAGGATCCAATCCGAGGCTACCGAATTCCGCTTTGGAGGACACATTAATAATGAATGTTTTGTGTAAGTCTTTATGAGCACTTTGTGTCTCCTTACTGTTATCGTTTTTGATGGTTTTTTGGCCTTTTTTCTCCTTGACTGTGACTTTGTAAGCCCCCACAGCTGGAAATAAAATTCTCTTCTCTATACGGACACACAATATTTTGAAAAAAGATCAAATCTTCAACTTTATCCTATTATCCCTACAAAAAATGAGAAGTTTATTCTGGTTTTGAATTGTTCTGATGAGTATGAGACGTGCATAAGTGTATTACAGCCATAAAATAAAGCTCCGTTCTATTATTTCATGCACTTTTTTAAAAGACTGTGTATTGTGTTAATTTTTCGATTGTCCAGACAAGTCGCTGTGGACTTTGGTCTTCTAGCCTCTAACTTCTTCAAGTTTCAACAAACCTCGAATGACACAAGTCGGATAATCGATCATTAATCTGGCACCAAGCTGATGTGATTCTGGCATGGTGCTGGATTTAAATCGAAGCCAGCACCATACCAGAGTCATGTCGGCTTGACAACAGATTTCTATTTGATTAACCGACTTGTGCCATTTGGGATATCATCCCCCCCTCTCTTTTACTACGTCTAGTGATTTTGACTTGGCTCCAACATTCAAAAATCTTCCTTTAGATGCGCTCTACTTTAAAGGATCAGTTAACTCCACAACGTTTCCTTTTTCATATTTTAAGTATCTCTAAAGGGAGAAAACGGAACTTTTGCGTAGATTGGTCCCTCTCTATCCTCTCATTCATGACTTTTTTTTTATAGTAACATAGAGTCGTTAGACTACATGCCATAACGACACACCAACAATCTCCTTTTCATCAGTTTTCCTTTTTATTGTCTCTTCTTTTTCGGGCAATAAATTTAATTGTCGTATCTAATTTAGAAATTATCTTATCATGATGAAATTACGATTTTTTAAGCATAACACAATGGGAGGATTTTTTTTTTGGTCTCTTCTTTTATTTTATTCTCCATTGTCCTCATGCATGTATGGATGAAAAAGATGAAAAAAAAAATTATTTGACATTTGAAATGAAATGAGAAAACAAAATTTTTATTGCTTAAACACATATGAGCATGGTTTGAAGTGCTTCGAGGTATTTTGTCAATGAAATTTTTTATTTCATTTGCTTTGTCGTACTTGCTTGTTCTGTATTTGATTTTTATTACTCAAATATTTTTGTGTCTCTTGTCAAGGTTAAGTTAAGAGAAAGGTTTGAGAAATCGATAAATAACAGAGACATGTGTGCTTAAGGCAGCTTGTTACTGGGCATTAATTGAGATCAAATTTGCAGGCACAGACTTAAGTCCAAACTGAATTTTCTTGCAATTATTTTAGCAGAAATTATTGGAATATGCGATTCCATGTAATAGCCAGTCAACGATAAATCATGTGGTGCAAGGGAACAGTAAAAAGAGTGTAACTTATATATGGTATTTATAGCTCAGTTGTAGGAGCATGCGACCGGAAATCGTAAGACGTGGGTTCGTGTCTCGCTCGGGATCTGTTATTCGGAGTCATACTTTTTTCGGTGGTTTTGTCATCTAGAAGTTTGCTTCTTCCTTCTAGATGTTTCAATAAAAATTTAGACAAAACTTTAAGAGATCTAATCTTAGACAGTCTCTAACCACATTTCATTATAACAAGAAATATCAAGCTCAGAACTAGATTTTTGATGTTTTTTGCTCGTCATGGCTGCTATAGGGTAAGCTTCCCTAGCCTATTATTCAAGAAAATTTGCAACGCTGTGGGATTTCAAATAGAATTTAATCGTTACTACAGTAAATGCATCGGGTAGCCCTATCAACTAGCCTCTATTTCATACAAAAAAGAAAAGAATGAAAAGTAGTAAGATTTTGAATCATCGCTAAAATACTGTTAAGTCCCTAATAATGTCAGATGAAGCATACCCTCCATCTTCCCCATAAGTGAATAATAATATTCTCTTCAAGTATAGTTGTTTAATTAATTCCGAGAATTCCCACATGAAGTTTACGCCTAATAAGCACAAGTCTTCACACTACATCTTCCATGTTAACGCCCAAATCGGAACAACAATCAATTTCCATACAAAAACAGTCATAAACACATACCCAAGAAATCATTTAAAATCAAGTCAAGTACTCCAAAATCTTCAAGCTAATTAGGAGAATTTCTAATGACAAAAGGTGCGAAATGCGAACGTACGTGACCCCCATAATTATTGATTCACTTAATTTGGCTTGAGAAAATGTCTTGAAATTTCAGTTGAAGGTTTTTGAGAGTAAAATCTATAAATATCAATGCCACAGAGACACATATACACACACATGCTTATGTGACACAAAATTTAATGAAATCAAACCTTTATGAAATTAATTTGCAAAACATTTTGCTTTTAACCTAATTTTCATCGTCTTGATATTTGACGACAATCATCTAAAATGAGCCAAAGTGGTTCTCATCATTAAAGTGAAACTTCCTTTCTAAAATTGAAATATTTTTTTTCACTTAATTATTTATTTCTTGTCTTTTACTCACTCACTGCTTCTATTTTGTGCTTGAAACATTTCATGATCTTAAGTGGATATCAAATTATATAAAGGAAAAGTGGAAATAAATTGCATGTTAAGGGGAAATATTTAGTTTCAAAGTCGACAAAGAAAAATTTCATAAAAATGAACATTTTTCATATTTTTTAAAAAAAACTTCAAAAAATAAGGAAAGATTGGGAATGAGGGACATGAAATATTTCAAAGTAATTTTCGTTGACATTGTGTGAGTGAAGATAAGAACAGGGAAATTTTTCATTTTTTTTTAAATAGACAGCAATGGTTTGGTGTAGAATTTATGGGAAGTAAATTGAGATGGGAAGTGAATTTGGCGCATTTTATGTTATTAGTTGAAGAATGTTTTATGAAAGTACTTTAGAGTTCCACAATCATAATTAAAATGGTACCCGAATGCCAAATGAGTTGAAGGTAAAGCATGTGTTACTTGGTGCCAAAAGTAACGTGAGGTCTCCACTTCTAGTCTTGCTCTAGTCTTAGATACACTTATTTATATTTTTATAATTTAGGACCTAAGGTAGCTGTAAAAACAGCCCTGGATCAGCTTGGGACTGCTTAGAACCAAGTTTGGTATGAAACTGACAACAAGCCAGCATAACCTGCACGATTTCAAGGCTATCCAAAAAAAAGTCATTTAAACTTCAAATTGTAATCGATTAAATATAAATTTTATGTTAGGGTGCATACAAGTAGTGCTTGTTGCTCTAGTTAAGCATCTCAAATGCCTCATGACGTTAAGGATGGCAAAATGAATATCCAACATCTACATTCTAGTAAATAAAGCGCTAAAAACTAGAAAATTTGCCACAATAAATGCTAATAGACGCTTGTTCTTCATTCATGCTAAGAATACGCTTACAATGACTAAGGAAGAGCTCATAACCCCTTTTGAGTAATATAAAAGTAAAAGAAAAGTTAGTGACTAAAGAGCTTAAAGCTTCGTTTTCATCATAACATATTTCATAAGATAATATGAAACTTAAGAGGATTCAAACATTTTTCAAAATATAAGAACTTTCGTTTTGCTGCTTCTCTACAATCTTTATTGTATGACAGTTGAAAGGAAATAATTTTCCACATTTTAAGTTCAAAAAAAGCAGCTGTAAATTTTTGTTCATAAGAACATAAAACGTAAAAAATCGTAAAGAAGAGCAAAAGTTGATAAAGAAAATTTTCGATTTTTTTTTGTTTTAAAACTTTTTTTTTTGCTTTCGTGTCTTCAAGCAATGAATTGAGCTTTTTATAAGACTCATCAATGAAATTAAAATATCTTGAACTCATTACTGCTTTCTTCGTTGTTGGAAAGTTTACTGAGAGTTTTAGAAAAATAAGGACAAATGAGGAACTAAGTTTAATGGAGGTAGATTAGAATCTGAAGAAAAACAGGAATAAAGATTTTTATCTAATTTTGGGACTTTTCAATTCTTTTTTTTTCTTCTAAATGAGTTGTGGTATCTAGGCAAAGTGGAATCTGGAGAATCGAGGAATGTAAATACGAATCTGCCAGTGATAGAGTTAGGCTTCTGTGGCACGAGTGGCTAGGCAACAGATCAGATATTTATAGAACCCTCCGTTGTGAGGACATTGGTTCGATTCCCACCAGAGACTGATCTCTCAATAATTACATAGTGGTGTAGATATGACAAGGATTCGCACCACATCTGTGATTCTCAAGCTTTGGCACGCTTGACATTTTTTGGTAGATTCTTGTGGTTCAATTAGATTCTATAAAAGTTTTGTTTAAACTCAATTTTAATTGCAAACTACGATACTTAATGTCAAGTGTCAGCTGACAAACATTTTGGATGTCTTCTGAATA
Source organism: Chironomus riparius (assembly GCA_917627325.4). Lineage (NCBI taxonomy): Eukaryota > Metazoa > Arthropoda > Insecta > Diptera > Chironomidae > Chironomus > Chironomus riparius. Next base: position 32,443,321 of record OU895879.1, read on the forward strand.
GATTCAAACTAGAAAAAGTGGCAAGCATAGTCAAATAGTTCATAATCTTATTAAATGCCAATTCACTCAGAAACCTACTTCATCCCGAATAAATTTGAGCCCACTTAGCATTCCTGCAAGGCAAAAACTTAATGTATTTAAAAACATATTTTGCCATAAATTCATAAAGTCAAAAGTTATTTGTTTTGTTGACAAAAACCTCCTTGCACACTTTAATTCCTGTTGCAAACAAAATCCTTCAGAATACGTAAGTGTGGAAAATTTCTAATGCAACTTCCCATAAATTTGTATTCTTCTCATACATTAACATCTTCAGTCACATTCAAGGCTATAAAATAAATTTAAATTCTTTCATGTCCCAATAACTCATCTCATCTCGTGAATTATTAAAATGGAAATCAAAGAAAATAAAATTTCCATAATTTTCTACGCAAGTGAACAAGCCTTCAAACCAGAAACGTATCAAAAACAAGAGAAAACTGGAATTGCACCCACGAGAAAAATTGTCAAAAGAGCATACGAAAAGCATTCTGTGTGACTTCTTTTAACTACCGTGCTGAAAATCTTCCGAGCTTATCTGAATTTATTTGAGTGCTTTGTGAAACTTCTTTTTAAGGTAATCGTTTATCTAATCTCATATAGTTCCAAATATTCGTATCTGATGAAGTATTAAAAGTTGATACACTGCCTGGAAGTTCATAATCCACTCCCTTCAATCACATAAATTGCCTTTCCTTTAAAGACCCAATTTTGTAAATTTAAGAAAAAAGAATGAAAAGATGAAGAAAATTTATTCATAAAAAGTTATATTTACTGTAAAAATAGTATAGAAGAGAGATAGACACAGCAATGAAGATAAAAGTAAGGTTTCTTTTTTCCCAAAACGAAAGTATCTCATTCAAGTTTGTTGACAATATTATCGTTATTGCTATTATTGTTATTATAAAAAATGGAACTTACACTTTTTTTTCTCTCATATCTTTTCCTCGATGAAAAACACAGATCCACCAGAAGTGACGCTTACGCTTGGATCAACACTTAATCCCGATGACATCAAAGAAAATGACGATGTTTATTTTGAGTGTAATGTTAAGGCAAACCCAAGTACTGTCAGGATAGCATGGTCGCATGATGTGAGTATTTTATTTTATTTATTTCTGATTGATTAAAGTTTAAGCCGGGTATCTGTAAAGTAAAGAAGTATTGAAATATGCAGTTTAAAATGGTAATTAAATTGACTTAAACTGACACGAGTTTAAACACAAAAATATACGTAATTATGGAATTTTAAACTACAAACAAACTGACAGAGCAAAGACAGAAAATATTATTGAATACTCCTGGCTGCTTCATGAGAACTGAACAACAATCAACTTCGAGGTAAAAGGTAAAGCATGGAGAGGGCCCAGTTTTTTGGGCTAGAGGCACTGCAATTCAAATTAGAACAGAATCTTTTGCACCACAACCTTTAGACCTACAGTTTATAGTGAAATCCGAACTACTTGCAAGCTTTGCACATTGCAAAGTCAAGAGTACGTCTAAAGACCTGATGTACCCTGCAATGTACCTAGTCATGATTCGTGTGTGCATGATGCTATAATGAAATCATCTAGATGCTAGTATATCCTAGTAAACTTAGCAAAGGAGCCACTTTGCCAAAAACCTCAAAACTTCACCCAACACACGAAGCGAGCTTCGTTACTAGAAAAGTGAAATGGAAAAAGAGCTTCTAAAACTTGACTTGGTGTGGGATTGAACCAAGAACTTTAGGCACGTAAGGCCAACGCTCTCCCACTTAGACCACTGATGGCATTTCACCTATCTCAGCTAAATGAATATATATTTTGTTTGAATCATCTAACAATATGTGGATCCGCCCCTTCTCTCTGCCTCATGCCTCTCACCATCTTCTATAAACTCGAACAATGACTTATATAGCCTAATTTATCAATGCGAGAGCAAAGCTTTTGAAGCCGAATTGTTAAACAGTAGTTCAGTAATCTTTTAACGAGAGTTTGATTCCTATTAGAGACCGATCTCTCTATGTCAGTGGTATGCAACATTTTTGTGTCACGGCACACTTGGTGGTAAGCCATGAGCAAAACTGCAAACAGCATAAGGTTTGTGGAAATTCAATAATTGGTTCATGGCACACTAGTGTGCCGGGGCACACGTTATATAGCGTTACATAGTTTTTCAAATTTATAGGTTATGTCTGAACTTAGGTTTCATTGATAATGTAGCCGAGATGCATTTGAAGCACTTTGGAACATGAAAAGATTTGACATTAGTGTGTCATGACACACAGTTTGAGAGCCACTGTCAGAGAGTGTTGTCGAATTGATTCGTGCAGTACCCGCGAACCCTTATCTAAAATCTATTTTAAATAATAATATTTCAATTAACAAATTACACCAATTATTCACGCATTCCATCCCCTCCACAAACAACAAAAATATCCAATTATCCAGTCATAATATATTCATGAGAGCATTTGTTTCACAAATTATCGCTAAAACGATTTTGTTAGAAAAATAGAAAAGAGAAGAAAAAAATGTTATTTAACCATCCCATCACCTCCCCTAGCTCTTTTTGTGTTGCCACTCGATCAACAAAAAGCAACATTTGCATGAATGTGTGCGATAATTTTTCAACAAATAAAATCGCTTTAAAAATTATTCCCTGTCAACAATATCAACTGGCACTATGTAGCTCGTTTTTCTTCTTCTTCTTTATTATATATGTGCTATATTTGCAAGCGTGGTGGGTGTTTTGCGAGAAAATAGATAAAAGTTATGGCGGTATACTGTGCTGGAGAGGATAGTGAAGGGAAAAATGAGAAAAAGAACACACACAAATTTCCATATTTACGAGCATGACTATAGAAATGTCCAAAATAAAAATGATAAATAAAAAATATATATTTAAGGCATCATGGCAAGCTTCTCGTCGTTGCTCTTTTGACTATTAAGCTTCCCTTTCTGTTATGCTTTCTTTTTGCCATTGGAAGTTCAAATCGTTGTGTATTTTTGCTTTCATTTTGACTGGATTGTTTAGTTATGGTTGACTAGTTGAATGAATGAACAGGAAAATTGAGCAAGCATCATGTTGATTGCAATTGAAATTTAAATAAATATTTTAACTTATTTTGAGAGCTTTACGACTGCGATATTGAATTTTGTGTTTTTAAATTCAATCTTTCATAATTTTTGTGATTTATATTGAGATTCTTATTCTGGAACTTAAGTACTCGAGGTGTAGGGAAGGGCTCGAGAGAAGGGTTCAGTATGCTTTCTCGCTATCGGGATCGGGATCGGGATTTCCCGGGATTTACCGATCCCGATCAATCCCGGGATCCCGAAATTTATCGGGATCGGGATTGAAAATCCCGGTTTTTTAGTTTAGGAAATTATTGATGTTTTAGAACCTGCTAAATACGCGACAGAAGAATTATTGCGTAAATCAAACGATTTATTAATTGCTGAAGGAACAATTAACTTTTTGCTAGACGAATTGTTGCTACAAGGAACATTATTGTCTCAAAAGGTTTACCATATGAATTGCGCTCGCATAGGTGCACGAAGAAATGGAACATTAATTGACTTAATACTTTACCTGAATAATCCTCAATATATTTCTTTAGACAAGCATTTTAAGTCGTCAACAAAAGCTGCAATACATAAACTTGGCATTGACTTATTGAAGAAGTATTTTGTCAAAAACTCTACAAATGGAGCTATGGAAGCTTCAACATCCAGTGCAAATCAAATCCAACCGTCAAACATTTCTATTCGAGATAGACTGAAACTAAGCATATCTGAATATACATCATTAACAACAGATGCAGCAGCAACAAAACCAAATAACTTGAAAAGAGAGTTTAATTGGTATGACAAAAATAAGAAGAGAACCGTTTTATTAGATCAACTTTACGATTCATTGATAACAATGCAGCCGACCTCAACTCAAAGCGAACGAAATTTCTCTATTAGTAACAACATTCTTACAAAACAAAGAAAACGTTTACTTGACAAGAATCTAAATGCAATTGCATTTGTTAAAAGTTTTTTCATTAATGCTTAATTTTTATTATTATATTCACACCGTTTTCTATAACCTTTTAACTTACATCTTTATCAACATTTATTTTCTATTTTTGTTTATGTTCACATTTCAAAGGAAACATGGATTAAAACATCTATCTTGTAACACATAAAGTATAACTAATTAAATAAGGAATAAATGACCGTACAAGTAGCAAAAAAATATATAATTTTTTTTGGGAAAAAAAGCAGAAAAATGCTGTTTTTTAAATTTTTTTACATATTCGGGATTCCCGGGATTTCCCGGGAAATCCCGAAAAATTTCAATCCCGATCCCGATCCCGAAAATTTGTCGGGACCGGGATTTCGAGAAAGCATAGGGTTCAGCCTTTCCGAGGTAGATTTGAGATAAAAATTGTTTAGAATCAACTGTTTCATCAAGAAAATAAGGCATTATACCAGTGTTGTCCAAACTGTGTGCCGCGGCACATTGGTGTGCCGTAGAAAAAAATGGGAAAATACGCAAGGCGCATGCTCTGTGCGACTTTGATCATGGCTTACCCCTTAAGTGTGCCGTGGCTCCAAAAGTTTGGACAACACTGCTATAGTACCTTGTTTTTTTGATGATACTTGAGGATTTTTATCTTAAGTTCCAGAATAAGAATCCACAGAATGGCTCTAGGTGGTTCACGATTGGGCAAAATTGAAAAAGCTATAATTAAAATCTTTTTGTGACTTTTGAATCCGAATGGATTATTTTCATGTAGAAAGCATTTAAATTTGACTTATATGCCAAATTTCAGTCAAATTGTTGCTACTTTTAAGATTATGACTGTTTGAAATTGAAAACCAGTGAAAATTATAATTATTTTTAAAAACTTATTTAAAGCATGAATTCCTTTAAATGTCGATAGATTTCAAAAATTGGTTTTCGATTCCTAAAAGTGATGACCCGATTTAGGACCGCTCTCAAATACATTATTTTTTAAAATTTCTCAATTATTGTCCATCCTTTTAATTTTGAAAAAATTACTAGCCACGGGGGTCTAATATTTTGTAATTCCTAATTCAAAAAAAGTCAAAATGCATTGAATTTTAGATTTCAAATCATCAATCTAAAAATGCATCAAAATCCTTTGTCGACTAGCAATTGTAAAATTTCTTACTTACTCTTTGAATATTTGAAAAATTTATGTAATCGCATTTTTAGCTTACAGAAATTGTATTGCAAAGTTTATATGAATAAGAGAGCAATAACTCATAGCACCTCTTTTTTTACCAGAAATTATTACAACTCTACTTTATTATACGTTCTCATATTGCTGCTCCATTCCTTTGTGTACTTTTTTTTACAACGTGCATATATCTCTTATGGCGTAGCATAATTTTCTGAAAAGAACTGAAAATTCTGTTTTATTTGAATTTTATTTTTTTTATATATTTTTCTTTTATTTTTCGAGCTCTCGCTTTTTTTTGTGTGTAACTTTTTAATTTCTTCATAACGAGTTATAAGAAAGAACGTGTTTGAGAACGAATGATATAACCGTACGTACGTACATACATATGAATATATATCAAGTTAATAAAGAGTTTGAGGTTTGATGAATGATATATGTGTAGTAATTACTATAGTGATTTATATCACATACAAACGGTGGCTTATGATGAATAGTAATTAGATGTTTAATATACAAACACTCATGCTGTTGTGGCATACAAAATGAAATTAAGTAGTCAAAAGTTATGTACGGAATTTGACTGTGAGAAAAATAAAATGGCATGAATAGAACTGTCGAGGGAGCTTTTTGTTGTACATTTGTAATGAGCTCTATGAGTGATTTTATCAAAAAAAAATGGCTAGTACTGTGGCGATGATAGATTGTTCCAAACAGCAGGTGGATAATATTTAGCTGACAGTTTCAAGCAGTAATCTGTAAAGGACTTTTTAAGGACTGACAAAAATAATTTTGAATATCATTGGGGGAAGAGAGGCTACAATTCCAAACAAAAAATGATGCGACAGATAATTCGAGGGCTTTTTGATGGACGTTATTGACGAATGACCCTTATTAAAAATAACAACAACAACTATATAAGATTAACATGTTTTTATAAAACTTTTTATTTTAACTGTATTATTCCTTAATCAAGCTCAATTTCCTTCAATTCAGCAAATGCTGTCCTAATGTTCCTGTAACTTTCGATGTAATTTTCAATGGCATGTTCGTTCATTTCAAACACATTAGGAGGCAACAAATCTTCAGAAGCATTTGGATTTTCCATCCGTAAATAGCTCAGCAAATTCCCATAAACTCTTTCTCCAATTTCGGATGCTACTTCCATGTTTGATTCACGAATCAGTTGTGTCTTAAGATTCTTTAGACAGTCCAGAGAATCAAGGTTCAATGTTAAAATATTTTCCAAATTTTCACAAGTTGCTTTCATTTCCATTTTTGCTATTTTGAGTTCCTGTTGATATTTTGTATCTTCTTGTTGTCTTGCTTGCCCTTCTTCTGGTCTACTTAGTGTCAAGCTCTCTAATCTTGATTCCAAGCAATTCAAATGGATTTCAGTTTGTTGTGTCATTAAGCAGTCAGCTTGTAAAGTATGTCCACAATCAATTGTATTGAATTGATTGAAATTAGCACTTAAGCAAATTGAACATTGAAAAGCCATTCCTTTGAATCCTTTTGTGATGTTTGTTTTGTAATTTATAAATTGTTACTCTTTGCTGATCAGTGATTAGCTATTGCTTTATATAGCCTTATTGATTTCAAAGTTTACGCATTTCTGAAAGCATAAACTTTCTGTATTTACCTGCAATATGAATACTAATCAATGTAATTTTGACAATTGAGAAACTTCAAGAAATCGTAATTTTCTCACCTAAAACCTCAAAGACCATCCAGTATTTGTAGAGATAAGCATAAACTTTACACGATTCTTCTAATCTGCATATCCAACGGAATTGCTCTAATACTTGTGATAAAAAATAATAATATTAGCAATCTACACCTGAAGCTTGCCTGAAGCATAATGATTCAGAATTTTGGAATGGAAAATTGTAGGCTTCTCGCATATTTTCCGGCTATAATTTCCTCACATCGTACAGACAAATATTCGCGTGTATTATTTAATGAAATTTCCCTCATTTTCTGTTTGATGAACGATCTCATTTTTATGCCCTAATAATTCTTTTATCTTCCCAACCAATGAAGGAATAAAATTCATGTTATTTTTTCCTATGAATAATAATTAGCAATAAAAATCGAAGCTTCCATCTCAGCGAAGAACAAACGCCTCAATATTTATTTTAAGATTAAACTTTTACTTACTTACTTGGTAGGGGTGCACGTGGGCCCATTGCCGCGTTTAGTGATCGTCTAAAGACAGCTCTATCCGTTTCAGGATATTAAGGACTCTAGCGTCCTTATCAACATATCCAATCCAGGTATTCTTTTCTTCCTCTAGACCTTTTGCCTTCTATAAAGTCTGCAATAGTCACTCTAAGTACTAGAGAATCTTGTGGACGTCTAAACACGAGTCCAGCCAATTTCAAGCAATTTGCACTGAGATCCATAATAAATATTAAACAAGAGTTTTTAATTTGAAGAAATTTTACTTTTTATGACTCTATGCAAAAATACTCGCTCAAAAACTTAGGAGAACTCTTATTTAATGTCATTTCTGGATGATCATCCAGTCCATTTTTGTCAATAAGACACAAAACTATACAAAAAAGCTAGCATAAGTGAAATGAAAATTTTAAGTATTTTTTATAAAATGGCATTGCACAAGTTATATGCAGAGCAAGGCATGGACACCTGATGAAAGAATCCTTGGTTCTGGATGAAAGAATCTTTGTTCCGGATGAAATCGAATGATTCAGAGCTCAATATCTAGTCGAATTGACTCGAAATCGATTGAAAAAAATTAAGTCGACTCCAAAAAGTTTTTTAATGACCTCAAATCGACCCAAATCAATTGATCTTCTCAAAAGAAATACTTTCAAAAACTCTTAAAACAAATCACCAAAAAAATGCAATCGAAATTCATGTTCAACACTCCCCAACATGTACAATGAAGAATCCATACCACAACACAGTCAACCGTCTTTATAATCATCATTCACACTGTAAAAAGTCGTCCGTGTAAGTCTAAATATTGTACCTAACGACCCCCAGGATCAGAAGTTCACTTATCTGATGAATGAAAGTAAAGAAAAGCAAGAAAAAAATATTCATTATTGTTATCATCATTCGCTGTCTTTCTTTTGGTGCCCCCACTTCTCTTTTCTCATGAGGGTAAACCCATAAAATGTTGTGCACTTGTTCCACGGTTGGCATGAAAAATAAGAAGATGGAAAAAAAATTTTTTTGCTGCTTTTTATTCTTATTCTTCTTACATCATCTTTTTCTTCCCTCCATCCTATCCTTGACTATGCTTTTCTTGCTTGGAGTGGTGCTGTCAAGTAAACAATAAGTATAATATGCAAATAAAGATAATAAAGCGTGAGAGTAAGGAGAATAAAAAAAAAAGGCAAACGAGAAGAAAGCTGAAAACGAAAATTTATTCAAATAATACCAATGAATATTTCGTGTATTCCTTTACAGCGTGAAGAGATGGTTTGAATATGGTAAAGGAATTTTTTGTCTTGCTATTCTAAATGGTGAGGGGAGAACGCATTTCTGTCACTGTTTATTTCCAAAAGTGAATTTTATTCAAACGTAAAATTTTTATTACTTAAGATAGATATAGATCCAATTTAAGGATGGTGGGTTGAATAATTCGTAATTTTTTGGATGCATAGTTTATTGGAGAAATTTTCATAATTTTTATGTGACTTGATTTCAGAAAAATTTAATTCAATTTATTAATTTACGACATTAAGGGAGCATACGAGACTAAATCTTTATGATTCTCGAGGGGTGTCAAAATGAAAAGTCACGATTTGGAAGTTTTTGATTAGTTTGAAACTCTTGTGAACTGGATGTGCTAGTAAACAAACACTTAGATTCCTGCATGACTTAATACTTGATTTTAAGTCACTATCCCGAATGGCACAGGTCCGTAGTAATCAAAAATCCGGTACCATGCTTGTGTGATTCTGGCATGATGCTGGATTTAAATCGAAGCCAGCACCATGCCAGAGTCATACTGACTGGGCACCGGATTTTTATCCGATTGACCGACTTGAGCCATTCAGGTATGTTCAAGGTTTTCCAGTATGGAAATCCACATCAATAACACTATAAAGAAGCGGGTTTAAGCAGAAAAAAGTTAAAATTGACATTCTGCCAAGTATCTGAGCAGCCCTTCATAACTCATTGGTAAGAGTATACGGCTGGGAATCGTTAGAACGAGGGTTCGATTCTCGCTCAAGATTATTTTATGATTCTTACTGCTAAATATTCAATACTGAGTTCCAATACTGAATCAAGTTTTAAATAAGATTAGAACCTGACTTCATTACCTAAGTGTTGTAGTTTTCATATAAAGCAGCATTGATCCATTGAATCAACTTGATATCCCAGCTCTAATATGAGAACCTTCCTAATAAAACCCATTTAAAATTAAATTTAAACCATAAAGTTCTACAATCCTTTCCAGTCTTCATAAGCAGAACATAATGTGAATCATCAGAGTGCAACTTATTAAATTAAATTCCCAAAATGAGCATAAAATCTCATTTACTGTAGAAAATTTCGCTAAAATATATTTAATTTTACAGAAATTTCTACCACTTATAGCGTCTATACGTTCTTCATTCATATTATTTCACTTTTCTTTCTTCGTTTTAAGTCAGACTGTTTTCTGTGATAAACGCTCAAGTTCCGCTCCACAGAGTGCCTCATTTCATGACAAACTCTTACATATAGATAGACAGATATTATGTACATATAAAAGGATCCAAACAGAAACTGTTACAATTGGCATGAATGAAATGGAGATAGAACTGAACGAGACATGAAAAAATTTTCATAAGTCTTTAATATTTCTTTTCATTTTCCCTCATTTCCATTCAATCTTATTTCGTTTTCTTCAGATATCATCATAAACTTGTGCTTCTCGTTTTTTTTTAAAGAATGTCTGGTTTTCCAGATAATTTTATCATGCAATATAATGTGTAGTAAGTAAATGTAAAAAGCATGGCATGCCATACAACAAGCAAGCAGGGAAAAACAGCGGAACTGCGGAATATAAGCGAAAAAAAAGAAGCTTTTCCTTTTTCTATGCCTTCCCCTACTATCCATGTTGAGCAACACAACGTGAAAAGAAATATATGAGAAAAAAAAATTATAAATTTCTTTCGCTGGCTTTATGAAATGTTACACGTTACGTTTCTTTTTTGCGGTGCTGAAAATGAGAATTATGCTGTTCGACTTTCGTTATCCCCTTGCTCTTTTTTTTTGGTGACGACTGAAATTTTCTGAGCTCTTTATTTTTGTGTCTTTTTGCTTGTTCTAGCTTAGGAGTTGAGATTTATGTTGATAAATCATTGAGTTTTTAATAAATGAACTGAGAAGTTGAAGAATGTGGATGGATGATAGAATTAAGCACATATTAAAAGATATTAAGGTGTGGGTGCAGGCGCGGAACAAGGATTGTCTTGTCCCCCCTTAAACGTTTTGAACCGCAGCAAGAACACGGTCTAAAACGCTTAAAAGGGGGACAATACCCTCCTGGCTACGCGCCTTAGTAGGTACAATAGTAAAATGTCAGTCAAGCAAACCACAAAAGCGCCTCTTAAATAAAAAGTAAAAATTACACGAATTTCACTTAATACTTAAGAAAATGCAAGATTCATTCTCAAATCATTACTCAACGGAACCACAAAATTTGACCTTATAACACAAATTTCCTCCTTTCAACAAGCTATCAAACTCAATTTAGTGCACAATAAAAATCAGTAATTAAATAAAAAGCAAACAAATCAACAATTAACAAATTCAGCTCAAGGATAATTGCCAAAAAAGGAATAATCCCAAAGCATTTATAACTCAAATGAGATATTAATAAACGATTAGTAGCGACAACTTAATTAAAGTTCAAATACAATCACAATTATATTTGAAAACGTATTAATTTTCAAGTTTACTGTTTGCTTGATTTGCTGCCTATGGTACATAATGTGTTCATTTGGGAACTTAGTTGTATGATTGCAAAGTTGATTGATGCTCATTAAGTTAATTGTGAATTAGATATTAAAGCGATAAGTTTAAGACGATATAAACTCAAGGGGGATACAATAGACGGAAATCTTTATTTCCTCGTATAAACCCAATTCCTCATAAAATTATTAAGTCTAAAAATGGATCTCCAAAATACTTCAGACCCCCTAACCTAGCTACCTAACCCCATAAACATTCCACAATATGCGAATGAATGCTTTAAGGAATTTCATCAATAAATCATCAACATGCTAGCTTTGTGTTAAGAAAATACACAGATAAAAGTTTATTTAAGGATGGTGGAGCAAAAACTGCACATTTATTATTATTATTAGAAGAAAGCAGAAAGCTTTTTTGGTCAATGCATAGAAACGATGAAAATATGAGGATATTTTCTTCATAAATTCACTCTGTTGCTTCTTTTTTTGTTGGTGATGTTGTTATTTTGTGTACATGAACCTCACTTAATACGTGCTATTTTATTGAAGTTTACCATAGCATCACTTTTATATTATTGAATTAGATCATGACGAATTTTTTTTTCTTTTGTGCTTTAAGGGCAATTCTTTGGATGAGTGGAATTTGAAAAAAATGAGCTTTCATAATCCTATGTCAATGAGTTTTGTGTCAATAAAATGTTTTCTTTAATTTCATATTACTACGAAGGAATAATAAGCCTGAATTTTCGTAGATCGTTAAGCATAATTAAATCTTTACAAGTGATCTATTGAAATGTTACAACTCACCCAAATTAAGTGAAAAATTGAAAAAATATGTTTGAAAATTTTGTATTTTTTCACGGATTAAGACAAAAAAAAGCTTTATTATAACTCGATGACACAAGGAAATTGTTCAAAGAATTGAAATATGGGCAATTCTCCAGATAAGTTTTTCAAAAAATCATCCGGAGAATCAAATTTTCTCGGAAATTTTCCATTACCAAGCATAACTTTTACATTTAAATCGATGTAAAATGGCAAAAACTATTATATTTTATCTATTTAAGTCTTTGAAAGTAGCCAATAATTAAGTTTTTTCAATTTTTTTTGCAAATTACTGTCAGCAAAAAATGGAATAATCATCCGGAGAATCGAAAATTGAAGAAAAGTAAACACTAATTTTTTATTATGATTATGCAGAAATGTAGTTTTTGAGCTAATCTATCTAACCATAATCATATCACACTCTAATAATTACTATTTAAAGAGAATTTTTGATTCTTCGGTGGATTTTTTTGCTGACAGTAAAAAAATTAAGCTTTTATTTTGCAAATCCATGAAAAAAATGCAAAGCAAATATTTCATAAAAATTAAATTTTAGTCTTAATTCAACACTTCATGGTTGAATTATTGTTGATTCAGTAAGAATCAATCGTAATAAACAGTTTAAAGTTGCTTTAAGCAATCAAAACAAAGAAATTGACAAGATATTAACAGAAAAAAAATTGAAAGTAAACAGTAAATGACTTTGGATTATAAAAGCTCTTTTTTCAAAAACTCAACTCATCTGGAGAATTGCCCATATTTCAATAATTAATGACTTACAGCATATGGAAAAGCAGCTTAATTAAAGATTTTTGCCTGATCTATAACTTTGTAAAAGTTATTCAATGTGGATATCAATAGTTTTCACTAATTTTCGATTCTTCGGATGATGAAAATTGAAAATTCCGATTTCTGTCATCGAGTTATTGTCTGAACAATCCAAATAACTTAATTAATATAGCGATTAGAAGTATATGATATCAAAAGTAGTGTTCATTTTAGATTTTTACATCGATAAGAATCATAAAATCAGTGCCTCTGATGGGAAAAATCAATAAAATTTTGATTTTTTGCTGAAAATTTTTCAAAAGTCATCCAAAGAATTGCCCATAACTTGAAAAGTTTGAAGACAAGCTTTAAGAACAAAAAAAAGCTTTGAGAAAATATTTGATAATATTACAATCAACACTTGCCTTGTATCATCGGTATGCAAAGATAAAGGAATGAAGTCTGAAACAACTTCAGCATATCTGTCATTATATCAGTCTATTATAACATTCAAGATCCAAAGCTGCGTCATGGCTTTGCTACCATATAATCAAATTTAATTAATAAGGTTTAATGATTTAATGAAAATCTATTTGAATCTACCTATTTCAAAATCAAGTTCAAAAAAATTGATCGTGTGTTAGGCAAACAAAAAATTTATCAATAAGTTTAAAATATTAATATTCTTGGCGAAAACAATGAGAAATAGGACTTCAACAGCTTTAAAAACAACGAAATTTACGATGATTTTAATGGAATATCAACATTTTCTGATATCGAAAGTAATCATCTCAGTTATCATTGAAATATTGTCAAATAAGTTGAAACTTGGTTTGAAATAGTCAATAAATTCACTACATATAAGAATCTATGTCTACTGGAAACCTACACAGGAAGGCTGTAAACTCGAGTACCAGGATTTTAAAAGTGTGGTAATTTTAAAATTTCGTTTGTCGAATTAAAGACTATTAGATTATAAATAAGAAATTTTCTTCTTTGCTGAATTCTTTCCACAATTTTGATTTTTTTTTTTCTTATTGACCTTTCTAAGTCTAAAAGCATTTTTCTCCTCTTATTTTAAGAATTTCCTTTTTTGGTAGAAAAATATTTCTCGTTTGCTTTTCAAAACTTAATTAACTCAAGTATCATAGTGATGAAAGTAAGAAATGAGAGGAAAAATCTCTAAGAAAACGAAGAAAGAAGCGAGCAGGTTGCGAAATTGTTTTTGATTAAAAAAAATTTCCTCCTTTTTTTAAAAAAAAAAAAGAAAGAAAGATTATTAAATGTGTTTAAGTGAATGAAGGAGACGAAGAAAGGGTTTAAATATAAAAGCAGTACTAGGTCGAATGGAAAAACAATGAAAAAAGGGAAAAATTGTTTAACTCATTTATTCCCTTTTTTGATTATGCAACAACATTATCATTACAAAACCTCATTTTATTTTAAAATTGTTGAAGGAATAAAAATGAAATTGAGATTGGGATCTTCCATAAATGATTCTCAATTTCTTGGTAGGAGGGGTGGGCCTTGATACTTCCTTTAAAAAAAGAAAACATCTTTGTATGAAAGTTGTATTGTAAATCCAGCTACAGAGTCTTTTTTCAGACTCCAGCTAAGGGAGGCTGGAGATCACAATTCATCTGTAAAGCCAGCGATGTATGTATGTATGCATGGCGGATGAGAAATCTACAATTTCATTTACGAATGCTTCCTTATTGTAGATAAAATAATTTTCTCAAACTAAAGAACTGACCATAAAAGAATTTACAGTAAGAATTGGACTTTTATAATCGAAAATTTCAATTACTTAATGCTTTACAGATACAAATACAAATACTCTTAAACAATCTGAAATTTTAACCAACTCACTTCCAAAATAATAATAATTTTATCTTGTTCTCATCCTCAGGGCATACCAGTTACACAAAACGTATCATGGGGTGTCATCATTTCGACAAGATCATTAGTATTGCAACGAGTTGGGCGAAACCATTCCGGAATGTATGCATGTTCTGCTGCAAATGACCGAGGAGAGACACAGAGTTCACTGGTGTCATTAAGGGTTCACTGTAAGTATAAAGCTATGTATGTCTATGACATTAAAAATCAATTTACCTTCCCTTGTAAAAGCACTTCAATATGTGAGTGGATTAATACAATTAATGTAATGCATTTTATATCAATAAATTTAAAAGGCATTATAGCATTTTATGTCTTTGTAAGTAGACATACATTCAATGGAACATAGACAGCGCAGACTGGAAAAACTATTAAAGCAATGTGTTTCATTGCCATAGTCAATTTGAATGTAAATTGCCTTTGACGAAGAAAAAAGAAAAATGAGACAAAAAAATTTTTTTGTTCCTTTTTACCATTTTTTCCACTTCATACCCATCATAAAGCACAGCACATCAGCATAAAATGTGGAGCTGAAAATTTCTTTTCGACTTTGTACAATGAGATGTAATTTTTCTGCTATTTAGCAGTGTTTTGCTTAAATTTGACCCGATTTTGCTTTTTTTTAAAGGGGAAAACAACATATTGAGAAAAATATTTTTTTTGAAATCTTTAATAACTTATAAAATAACTTAGAAAATTAATTTGAATTTTTATAAAAAAAAAATCCCCATCATGTTGTTATCCCCTTGCTCTCTTCACTTTCATGCAGTAGGAACTGTTATGGAAAATGTGCTGATGTTAGCAATGTTACTGCAACCTTATTAATTTGTATTGTGGTTTAAGCAGATTTCGTTTATTTTGACCTCGGAACTAAACTGTTTGAATCAGAATTATCATATTATAAACACACATTGAACATGTTTTTAAGTTTTTTTAGTATAACAAAAATATTATGGAACATTCTTGTAGTTCTAGATGCTTTAGAGAATATTTGCAGGCGACAATACAGTTTAAAAATCTGGCACTTAAAATGTTTGTGCCTGATTAACGTTTAATCTTGTGCAGTGCTTTCCAAACCATGTGTTGCAGCGCACTACTGTTGCGTGGATTTTTTTTTAAATTGAAACAAGCCGCATGCTGTGTGCGACTTCGGTCATGGCTTACCAATAAAGTGTGCCGTGGCTCAATAAGTTTGGGTAACACTGATCTAGCACGAATGGCACGAGTCGGTTAATCGATCAGAATTCCGGTACCAAGCTGGTGTAACTCTGGCATGGTACCGGTTTTAAAACGAAACCAGCATCAGAGTCAGATTTCTATTCGATTAACCGACTTGTGCTATTCGCGTGGTGTATAAAGTCATATATAGGCTAATCTGCCATTGCAAAAGGAACGCCTCTGTAGCCGAGGGGTTAGAAAATTTATTTGTAATCTGCATCCACATTTCTAAAAGGTCCCGGGTTTAATTCCTATTAGAACTCATTTTCTTAATCATTAAAGATTGTATTCATAAAATGACAAGGATTCGGATCCAATTTGATTTGAGGGGGTATTTTGTTCCAGAAAAATTCTGTTCAAATCGAATCTACTCAAATCGAGGACCCATAGTATAACAAGCATTTATGCATGACTTATTAAAGCTGAAATACTTGCATGCTTTAAAGTCAAATTTCAATTTTTAATAGCATACCAACTTTTGGTACAATCTCAAAAAAAAATTAATCAAATGAAATTTCACTAAAATTAAGCTTCATCGTGCAGTTAAGCAAGCAAAACTTTTGATTGCTCTCGTTCAAATATTAAAATTCTCAGAATAATTCACTGCGAAATTTCAATTCGAATGAAACTTCATAAATGCTTTGAGAAGATCCAAAAATGAAATTTGTGAGACAGACCAAAACATTAAATGCTTCAATTCATTCTGAACTGTTAAATATGAAATGGGGTGTAGAAAATTAAAACTATTGAAGGAACAGGAAAAAAAATCAAAACTATAGACTTGACTATTGTTATATCAACTTTAATAGTCACTAAAAAAATTCATATATGAAATTATGATATAAAATACAAATTTAAATGCTCTCTGTTCCTCATTCATTTCCTCTTGATTTCATACAAAAAAAAATATTGTGAATGAGTGAAAGAGAAGCAGCAACCGAGATAGAGTTACATGCTTTAGTTCACCAGTTAAATACAAACAATACATAAAAATGGGTAAAATGGGAACGAGTAAATTGTTTGTTAAAATTCTGTGTTGCCGCATCATAGCAGCATCAAGCGGAATGAGAAAGAGAGTACAATTTTAATTTGCTGTGTACATAAGCACATAATAAGCGTAAAATTCAAGACAAATCCTCTTATAATTGGATATTCTTTCTCTCTCTAGTTCTTGTTTTTCTCTTTTTTTTCATTATTTTTCCATTCAATTCAACTATGTATGTAAATATGTTGTATTTTTTCATATACTATGGAATGTTAAGAAGGAGAAATTAAGTAACAAAAACCGTATAATGACAACTACATATGTTCCCTTACTCCTTCTGTTCTTAGATCTGTTCTATCCCTTTTTCTGGTGTATCATATAAATTTCATCATTATTGAGGTCTGAAATTGTCTGTGACATATTTAGTTTAGAGTTGTACATTAACTTGGTTTGAGGATGTCAGTGCTAAATAGAACTAGTGGCAAATTAGCATGTTAGTTGACAGCAATTTGAATTAGATTTGCAAAAATCCTAGGGTGGTGAATAGCAATAATGCCGTTAATTTTAAAAAATTTGAATTTTTTGCATTTTATAATAAATTTTTTAATAATTTTTTTTTATAAAAATCAATTTAATTACAATAATATTTGAGTAGATTCGATTTGAACTGGATTTTTTTGGGACAAAACAACTACTCAAATCGAGGACTCCCAGTATGTTCTTTATTTAAATTGTGATTACTAGCTTCAGGCGCGTAGCTATCCCCCTTCGTCATCAGAAATTTCTTCATTTTGTTGCGTTTTTTATGATTTCGAAATAATCTGATACGAACAATTCATGTTCGACAGACTTATCGAAAGTCTAGGGGAGTTATAATATGCACGTTCGAAAAGTTTAAATTTGAAAGAAACCGTTACAATTTTAGTGATTTTATTAGAGTTCTTGATCGTTTTAAAAAAGATTCAGCTATATTATGCTTCATATATATTATCATTCAATGACTACACAATATTTTCATTTAAATTTCATATAAAACTTGTTTAATTTAAGTTTTATTTTTTTGTAATTTTCGAAAATTTCTAACTGCAGGGTATGAAACTTCGAATTTTGTATGTCAGACAGACAAATAAGACATTTTCACAAGTTTTCTTGGAAACTGTAACGGTTGAAACTCTTGAATTGTTCGTATCAGGAAATAATAACCCCCCCACCCTCACTCCCTTAAATTTATTCAAACAAAATCCCCTTCTTCAAATTCCTGGCTACACCTCTGACTAGCTTTATTAAACTTTAATCATTATAATTGAGTGTTCTGGACTAGCATAATTTGTTGATAAATGTCAATTTTCTTTTTAAAAATTTTTATGGCGTACGTTTAGAAATTTTAATTTTGAAATTTAACGAGAAAATAATGTAGTTTTTGATTTCTGAACACAAGAATAAGGACCACAAAAATAAGGATTTATTTCCCCAATCAAGGGTGTGGTTCTGACGAAATGATCAAAAATTATCAAAATGTAATTTTTCAGTTCCGCACCCTTGACGCCAATTATATGGGATTTTTTCGTCTTTTTTATGCTGACCGAAACTTAAGTTATCCATTCCCACTCCTGCTACTAATTCACTGCCAAATTTTTAAAAAATCATGATGAAATTAAAACATTTTTAACTTCAAAAATCATCCAATCTCTTTTCTTCAACGAGTATAAGTTCCTAGTAATCACAAAAACAGTATATGCTCAGATTCATACAGTATATCTCCATTTTAATTGTAAACATTTCTACTAAGTTCCAAAAAAAAGAGATAATATTTAAAATGTACATTTAAGTAGAATTAAATATTCGTTAGAACTGTCATTTGCATAGAGAGTGAGGAAGAGAGATAGAAAGTGAAAAGATTATGAGAAGAAGAATGAGATTCACAACTGTAAAAAAACGCATACGAGCTTTGAATATTTCATGAAACGATGAGGAGTGGAATGAAAAAGAAAAAAAATAAATAAAATGGAAATGGATTTTTCGTTCAGTTCTCTAGAGAGAGTTTTTCATGCGTTTAAAATAAAAAGCAGTAGATTTGAGATATGAAAAATTCATCTCTGTGGCAGAAATGAAATGAGAATTTATTCATTTTTTTCGAAATTTTTTTATTTCCTTCCTCACTGATATGACAATTAATGTAATTTGAATTAATGGGAAAATTAATTGCTTGATAAGTGGAATGATAATAATTTGATTGAAAGCAATTTGATGCTTAACGTTACGCATACAAAATTATTTTGTTGCTTTTCATTTTGAAAATGCTTTGAGGTTTTGAGCAACTTAATTTTTTGTGGTAAGTTGAATTCAATGAATCCACATATTTGCCTCTGATCTGTGGTGTACTGCTTTAAATTAGTTACTTCATTTTACATGATCTCTAAAAGGCCTTTTTAACGAAGTTTTTTCAACTCGTCAGTTTATTAATTAATGATTTGTGTCATCTGCCTGATTCAATCCAAGGGTGTGGAACTGATAAATTACAGATTGTTTCATTTTTGACCTTTTTGATCATTTTTGACCTTTTTTGATCATTTTGGATCATTTTTGACACTATTTTAAATCATTTTTGACCTTTTTTGATCATTTTTGACCTTTTTTTGATCATTTTGGACCTTTTTGATTATTTTTAAATACTTATGATCATTTCATCAGTTCCACACCCTTGATTCAATCATTTATTATCAGTGTTGCATTCTGGCCATTTCTCTGAATCAGATAAATTCTGAGACAGAAAATTTCTTCATAAAGATCGATATTACATGTAGATAGAAAATCTAATCTACACAAAGATTATTTCTAGATATAGATTCTGTCTACATGTAGATTTAATGTAGATGTCTACAATTCTACATTCTTCTCTGATGTAGACCTGGAAAAAATGTAGAATTGTAGACATCTACATCGAATCTTTACGTAGACAGAATCTTTATATAGAAACTATCTTTGTGTAGATTAGATTTTCTATCTTCATGTAGAATCGATCTTTATGAAGAAAGTTCCTTAGCTAGACAAAAACTATTGAAGAATCTACATTCTTCATCTAGTGTAGACATCTACATTTGCAACACTGTTTATTATACACAACTTTTAAAAAATTCATGTCCATTTTCCACAGTACTTAGTACAATAGTTGTGGATGTATTTCCATTTGAGAGACATTCGCATTTCATGCGATAAACTATTGAATTAAGCTCCTTAGAGAACAACAGGTTGTTTGACAAACTTATGACATGAGAAAGAAAATCAACAATTTACTCACAACATTCGTGACATACTTAAACTGTTGGGAGTTGATTGCTCTCCTTTTTGTGATGAACTTTAATGTTGTGACTTTTTCTGAGATTTTTTTTTTTCAAGAAAAATTGAGAAATAAGGTCCAACCAGGCGTTTAAATGTCATTTGATAATTATTTTGTTAAAAATATGAAAAATTTGCATGTAATTTTGAATCTCAAAATAAATGGAAGGGAAGTGCTTTAAGAGTTCAACATTCTCAAATTTTTCGAGACGAAATCATCAAATTGGCACAAAATTAGTACCTTTCAATTACCTTTTATTATCATTCAAGAAAAAAATCACTTCCATTTACATCCAAGAATAAGAAAGAAATGTAATTCATTTATACAATTGACATTAAGTACTCATTTGACATTTTCCATCTTCAATTTCAATGCAATTACTTCTTCACACTTTTTTTCTTCTCTGTTCGTTCTATTCATCTCATATTCATATTCTCTCTGCCGGTAAAAGAAAGTTTTGTGTCTCTCAATCTCATCACTTTACGTTACTAATTAAATGATATTTTGCTATTAAAAATGTAAACTTAAGATAAATTAAAAAGAGAGATGAGCATACAGCTGAAGGAAAAGTCGAGAAACTTTGAATAACTTTTTAAATTGAAAGAGAAGAAATGAAATAAAAAAAAAATCTTTTTGTATCCAAAATGGCAGCAACGAAAAGTTTTTTAGCTGTTACTGTAATTTTAATTAAAAATGTTCTTCTCGCAGACATCGTAAATTACTTGTTAGTTACATGTAAACACTCATTAAATGTTCACTCGTTATTGTTTATGTTTTTCTCTCTAATTTTTTTCATCTTCACTTTTTAGTGCATTTTACTAAGATTGTAGAATTAAAATTTATGCTTTAAAAGTCTGCCTGTCAATGGATGTCGAATTTAAAAAAATTACATAGGAACTTAAAAAATTCAAATTCTCGATCAAAGCTTTTAAAAGATTTACAATCAATGTTTCTTCCTTGTTTGATGGCTGGCAGGTTTAAGTTAAATCGAAAATGATAAGTTTTCAAAATAAAAACTCTTAAATTATTGTGATGATTTTAAAATATCTTTTATAAAGTCACTTAATAGTCGTTATCAAATCAATCTAGTTAATTTGTTCAATATCTCGAATAATTTCGACAGTCTACCGAAGTTTGATTCTTATCCTCACATCAGTTGGCTCTTTTGTACTGCATTCATTTCAATGCACCAATGTTTGACTTACAAGTAAAGTATGCGCTAGAAAAGCTCAATTTTAAACTCATTTGTATCTTACATGAAGCTTTATCTTCTTGTTTTCCATTTAGAGACTACAAAATGAATGAAAACTCATATAAAAAAAAGTTTAAATACACATCATACACAATTTGCGAAATGGGAATGAGAAGGATAAAGAAGAAATTCAATTTTCTGTTTTTTTATCTTTTATGAGATGAGATGAGATATGAGAAGAAGGATGAATTTAAAAAAATTATTTTTTAATGTGATGATTCATAATATTTACAATGAACATTTTCATCCTCATTTCACTTGTTATTCTTTATTTTTGTTTTAATAATGTTTTATTCAGTTCTGTCACATTCAAATTGCAAGGTTCATTAGCAATTTTATGCGATAATTGTGAATTAAAGGATGTAAGGAAGTTAAATAGCATTATTTGATGAATAATTATTAATGTGCTTTACATTGAAATCAAAAAATTTACGTTAATTACATCTTAAAGGTAGACATTCTCGTAAAAAAACATAATAAGTTCCTGTTTATAAAATAATCAACATTTTGTTGTTTAATAAAATACATTTCAATCCCGAAAATTGGTAATTCAATCTATTTGATTTTGGATTGTAAACATCCATTACATCAACATTTTGTTAAAAATCAACATATCTATCTCGCGATGCAAACAAATGAATCTAATTAATTGTATGTTCCCTTTACATTTGATAACAAAGCTTGAAAATGCGATGGATTCAATGCTGGAATATTAAAAGGATTTCCCTAAAAGCATTCCACTCCAGTTTTTGGCTAATAAACATGTTACATATATTCTTTTTCATTCTATTTTCATATGTTATTTGAAACTTAATTCATTTCAACATTCTAGAATTAAAATTAGCTTCCATTATTCATTCGCCAGTGTCTATTGTTATACACTCATATACTCGCTTGAAAGTGTACACAAAAAAAGTTTCCAAGTTGGTGCTTTTATATTAAAATGTGTGGTAAAAAACGCTTTGAATTTTAAGTAAGTTAAAGTTCAAATTCACAATTTATTCTAGAGCTCGAAGTCAATGAAATTTTGTATGAAGTCGACTCCGCTATACAAAATCGATGAAAATCTAGAGTCGACTTTAAGCTCTGATTATTCACAAGTTTTGGTAATAAAATGTAGCAAAACGAGTGAGTCAGGCTCGTAGCGAGGTGGGTCTTGTTCCCATCTTAAACGTTTTGAACTGCAGCGAGAGCACGGCTTAAGAGTAGGACAAGACCCTCCTGGCTACGCGCCTGGAGTGAGTATAGTCAAGCATCATATCTATAGATCTCCCAATATCTGAGATAATAGTACAAATATTGGTAAAACAAGTTTGGTTTGTTGGGTTTCAAACCCGAGTTCTTAAACAAAGTGAACACCGAAAACCAAGTTGGAGATCCCTTCCACTCAGCCACTGAGGCACTTGTGTCTCTTTAGCTATTCCTCATTCAAATACTGCAAGTTTTAATACAAGCTCTTAGAGCTACATCTCCATCAACATGACGAAAATTGACCTTAAACAGGACGAACTGAATAAGCCAAATATTTTCATCAAATCAAAAAGCAGCTCCACTAAATAGCTCCAAAATGTAAACCACACAAGCACGGAGAAGATGAAAAGCGAACTTTTTGTTTTCTCTTGTTTGTGTATCTCTCACATATGTACGAAATTAGTATCAAGAAGTGCTTTTATCATCATCAAATTCAAGTTTAGATTATTTTGTTTTTTCAACGAGTATCTCATCCATCCTCATTCAATCTTGCATATTTTTTTTCTATCTCATCCATTTTCAGATGCACCAGTTTGTATATCATCGAGCGTTACAATTGTTGGTGCTTCAATCGATGAATCAGTGACGATTGCATGTAGAATTAGTGCCGATCCACCAAAAGTTTCATTCGAATGGACATTTTCGAACAGTGGCGAACGATATGAAGTGCCATCCGGTCATTATACTACAATTCAACAAAATTTTAACGCAGACACAGATCACATTTATCTTGATGCTGATGAAAATGGGACTAATGGCAATGGTACTTTAACTTTATTCTTTTTATTTTGTGCTATTTTTTTGTATATTCGCTTTTTTTAGTTGAAGCTTTTTCTTACTCTTTAAAATTCAATTCTTTTGCATGTGAGTTTAGTGACTTTGGTGCATCCATTGTGTATTACAGTGGTTCTCAAACTGTGTTCCGTTCGTTACTTTCTGCAACCATGTCTTATGTGGAGCTTAGGTTACAACAAAACAAAAAAGAAAGCCTGTCAGACTCTGTTACAACCTTTGTCACTTATTTTGTACTGTCTGCACATTAAGCTGTCATTCCTTCATTGCTGCTCTGCACCAAGTTGCTTTTGGAACTAGTTTTTTGTCTTTGAAACAAGTTAAATTGATAGGATCTCAAAAAAGATAAACATTTCTGCTTAGCTAAAGAAGTTTCTCATATCAACAAACCCCTTTTCTGCTGCAAAATGTAGTCATTAATTATGAACGATCCCTTAGAATTTATGTTGACCTTTAAGATAAATTTTCAATTTTAACGTCCTGCTTGACAAAAGAATTAAACTTGACTGTGATTTCTGGATTTATTAACTTTAGTGAACCTTTAATAGTTCCTAATTTATAAGTCTGTAGATAGTCATAGCTCAGCTAATCCTCTTCTCCTTAAACCTTTGTGACACCAAAAAGACATAATATTCTCAATTCAAGAAATGTTAAATACTTACGACAATGTCACTCTACTCAAAGCTTAACAGCTGTCCTATAAAACAACTCAGTTTAAATAACCAGATCCACAACACCACAGTCATCTTATCAAATCATCGATTTTTTTTTTGCCATTTTTTCTCTCGCATTTTCATTATCATCATCCTCCGTTCATTTTTTTTCCTTCAATATTCTTTTTATTTCACATCCTTCACTCCCTCTATTTAACTCTCATCCATAAACCATAAGCATTAATCTTCTTCAAGTGCTTAATCGTTGCAATTTATTCTTGTTTTTATTGTTTGTGCTTCTACTTCTACTTGTCCCGCTATTTTACTAACAATTTCTTTCTTTTTTTTTCTCTTACTTTTTTTTCGGTGGATAAATTTATTTTTTTCTAGGTCTGATAATGGAAACAGTGAACGAATTGATTTATACACCAAAAGGTGAACGAGATTATGGAACGTTGGCATGTTGGGGTACAAATTCTATTGGGAAACAAGTTGAGCCCTGCTTATTTCAAATTGTTCCAGCCGGTATGTTAAACATTTGTTTTTAAATTGATTTTTTAATGAAGCAAAGTTGGGATGTTAGGGGATGTTTGTAAAGGAAGGACATCGACATTTAGCCGATTTTAAGCCGATCGGCTTAAATTTCGGCTTAAAATTCTCAAACTTGAAATTCTGAGCTCACTATAGCTACATGCTGACAAAATATTACACAGAATCATAGTAAAGCATGTAAAGTTCAGTTTAAATACTTGAAATGGGTGTCAAATGGCTTTTTTCTATCAAAAAAATCAAAAATTGAGTTAAGCCGAAAAAATCGGCTTCGATCTCTGCTTATTATGATACGTACGCGAAAAACAATTAGCCTCCTCCTCTAACTGTTTCAAAATCTTAACCAACCCCCCCCCCACCTTCCCCTTCTAAAACCTTGAACCTAAAACGCTATTGCATTTCGCCAAAAAAAAATTGAGGGGAAAACAACATGATGAAAAATTTATGCAGATTTTTTTTCTCATTATGCTGTTTCCCCCCTCGCTTAAATCATAATCACCAAACATCCTCAACACCCAACTCTGTCTAAATTGACGACTCCTGCCTGAATAAATGCACTCATTAAAGCTTAAATTTGAAGAGGGTGGAAACAATGAAAATAATGTAAAATAATTTAAAGAAGCAAGAGAACAAAAAAAAATTAAATTTACAGCAACGATGATTATAAAGATCGAAATTGACAAAAGTACTTGATAGACTTGTGAGGCGGAAAATTTTCTAGTTAATTAAATTCACTTTGATTTTGATTAAATTATAAATTACAAAGTAAATTTTATTATGTTTCGTTGTATAAATTAATTTATATACAAAAACATTTCATTTACAGTCAATCTAACTCATGTCATATCATGTGGAAATATTTTAATAGTAAGATAAATGGATTGACGTATTTGACAGATTTTTAACGGGAAATTGAGTTTTGTTGTTAAGATTTATTGATTCTAGGAAGATGTCTTGTTATGAAATTTTTTCACAGCAAATTGATACATATTTAATTTTTTTGATGGATCATCTGGCAATGGCAGATTCAAAAGAACTTCATGGGTGGCACGTCGCATGTAGATTTATGAAAAAAAAAAATCAAATCATTTAAAATTTGAATCTTTTTGAATCAAAATTTAAATCTTTAAAATTTGAATTTTTTTATTCGAAATTTAAAACTTTAAAAATCTCTTTAAAGTCATTCACTCGATGGTTTGTAATAGGATGAAAATGAAGACTTGAAACGTTCTGAATTTTTTTCTTTGGAACGTCATTTTCAATTATCTTTTTCCATTAATTCTATAAAAAAAAAAGTTTTTTTTTTCAATTTTTGTTCTCTTTGCTACCTTTCCATCGTCAATGCCATGAACATAGAAATGAAATTATAAAAGTTATAAACACACTTTTGTGCTTCTTACTGCAGAAAAAAAGAAACTAATTTTTTGATAGAAAAAACTGGAGAGGATTTAAAAGGGGCAATGTTATTAAAAGCATCTTTTGATTTAATTAGTACAAAGCAGAAGTCAACTTAAGTCTGACTAAATCGACTATTAATGAATGATTTAAACTGACTGACTTCTTGCTCTGATTTAAACTTTTAATGATTTTTAATGAAATTCGATGTAAAAAAGTTTGATATAAAGTTTATAATTTAAAACTAAAAAGGATTCGATAAAATTTTTCTTCATTTTATAATCTGATACTCCTTTGGAAAGCTTCACAAACTCTAAAGCCTAGCAAATTTCACTTCCATCAGAATTTCCTCATCTTTTATTCACAATTTTTCTCTTCAATTTAATACAACAAAGTAGAAAACTTAATAAGGCAATATTGAAATCCATCAACTTAGTTCCTCCCTTAAAGTCAATTTCTACGAGTCAAATATTTTTTTTCTTCATTAAAAAATCTTCGATAGAAACTTATTTTTCTTGTGTATGATAGATCTAGATAATTTAGACAAAAGAAAGTAGGGAGAGAAATTCTGAGTAATAAAAATTGATAAGAGAGCAAAAAAAAGCTTGTTTCATTCTTTATAGCTCCCCCTCATACCACGAGAAGCTACAGCACAGGCAATGTCGTCAATTTTCAATTCATTTTGTTAGAAAAGATTTTTTTTTTTCAATTTTCTCTGTCTTTTCTTCTTTCTTTCATTTATTTCTTCTCAATCGATACACACAGCTAAACCTGCTCCGCTGCGTAATTGTACTTTACGTCCTTATTCATCACCCTCGTCTGTATCAGCAGCAACGGCAATGTTATCAAATTCCTCTTCTTCCAATTTGCCATTTTACAGCGGCGGTAATCAAATTGTAAATGGGGCCCAACATTCAAAAGAATTAAATTACATAACAACAGAATACGTGAAAGATAGAAATCTCGTGGATGATAAGAGGAAATCATCATCAAATATCTACCATCATCAGCATCAACAGCAACAGCATCATCAATTGTCATCTTTAGAACGTAAGAATAATAATGGAAAAAATATGAGCTTATCAAGCACACAGCGATATAATGCAGTGCAACAGCAACAGCAGCAGTATCAGCAACAACATAGGAACAATACAAACAATATAAATTTTAGTGATAGTAAAAGCAACGATCGATATAAATCAAATTTAAAAAATATAAAACGTCACACGACATCATCATCGTTGCCATCGTCGACGTTGCATGAGTCAGGAATGACAATGGCACTAAGAAATGAAAATAAACGTGAAGTTGGTGCTAATAGATTGTATTCGTCTTCTTTTAACGAAACAAGGCACGTAAATTTTAATAAGCGAGCATCAGCAGCACAAAAAAATAATCAATATTCAACAGATTCTGTTGATACATCAATCTCATACCTCCGTTCTTCATCATCCATTTCATCATCGTCAAAATATCATCATGTGCCATCAGCAATCAACTCGCACGGTAGTTATAATAACCACATTTCAAATAGCAATAATAATCCATACGCTAACACTGTTCTTACCGAGACAGTCGAGCAGCCAACATTAATGGAATTAGAGTGTATTGCTGGGTAAGTTTAGACATTGATTTCTTTTTTTGTTCATGAACTAATCATATAGAATTGTCCAATTTGATGTAAATCTTTGATTGTAATATGCATTTTAATTGCTGCAGGAATCATTCATAAATGACGTCTTTTAAAAATATATTTTTATAGACCCCTATATGTCACAAAATTTTTCATTGGTATAGCGACAGACCCTCCTCAATCCCATAAAGTTAGACATCATTTATGAACGACCCCTAATTAATCAATATTCCTTATGTAAAAATTTTACAGATTTGATGGCGGTTTACCACAATATTTCTTCCTCGAAGCCTATGACTCACGAACGAGGAAGTTACGATTAAATATAACAAGTGCTCTTAATGACGTACCATTATTTCGAATTGATTTAGCAGGTATTTCAACTCAATATTCGGTTATGGTTTTAATATTCTTCATCAGTCTCATCCTGTTCCTCTCTCATTCCTTACTTATTCTCATTTGTCTTTCGTCACCCACTCCTTTCATTCGTTAAGAAATGTATATTTATATCTCAACATACCTTGTACCGTCCTACTACGACTGATGATTATTAATTAGATGGGTCTTCGTAAAACTTCTTATCATTCGTCTTTTTCTCATCTCTTGTTCCATACTCTATGAGATTCTCTGTTTAAAGCATCATCCTCTCTCAATGTCGCCTCAGCTTTTGCCTTATCTCACTTGAGATGATGATGAGATATCGTATTACAGTTTAAAATTCATTTATTTTTTGCTTTGATGGCATTAGAATTATTTTCTTTGAATTTTCTCTTTTAAGAAGCGACATAGTAATGGAGGGAATCATTTTCAGGCAGAACAGGGCGTGTGTATAGCAGATTTTCAGGATTTCAGGCTCTTTTGAAGTTAATTAATTTTATATCACAGGTTATTTTAATACACTGCAAAAACGTAGCCAGTGGAGATACAAACACGCTTCAAACAAAAAGGTCTAGACAGAGGGGAAGGCGCGTAGCCAGGGGGAGAGGAATTTGGGGAAAAAATCCCCCAACGTTAACAAAAATCACCCCCCCCCTTAAATTTTTCCATACAAAAATTTTTTTTGCCCCCCCCCCCCCTCTCCAGGCTACGTCCCTGCAGAGAGGTATAATATAATGTCTCTATTCATTGCTGCATTCACTGCAGCTTCTTCTCTAGAAACAACAAAAAAGGAAATAAACCCGATTATATGTCCATCCCCTTGTGATTGGACCTGTGTCTGTAAGGTCAACGGCCCACACTATAATCATGATTCCACTGCTGCTTTTTCATTGCTATGATCAGAGACCATTTATTAATTCCGTAATGAAATAACGATCTTTTTCAAAAAAGTGCAAAAAAATTCTTTTGTTTAAGACCCCCTGCCCCTGCCCTCTGCTACATAAGTGAATTATATTAATAGCTTATTAGGTAAAAAAAATCGCCAAAAAAATGATGTAGACATGAAAAATTATTTAGGCGAGACTGCTACAAAATTAAATTTTCTCATAATTATTTTAACTGAAATAGAATTTACCCAAAGTGATATAAATAAATAAATCAATTACACACTCATAAAAAAAAATTAATAAATTTTATTAAAAATGTATGAAAAAGTTTAATAAAAGTTTATAAAAATACATCTTGATAACTTTTACTAAAATTTGATAAGGGTTATTAAAAGTTTTGGTTTTACAAAATTGCATTCAAATTTTACAAAACCGTTAAAAAATTTTAATAATTTTCTTACTAAACTTTAGTAAAAAGTTATTAAGATGAATTTTTTATAATTTATATTAAATTTGTTCATGGATTTTAGTAAAAAGTCATTAAAATTTCTTGGATTATTTTTTTTACAAAAACAGTTTTATAGTATAATTAATTTATAGTATGGAGCTTTTTCAAGTCTTAAGTAAAACGCTTTCTCAAAGCTTAAGACTTTGCATGATTTTTGGCACTTAATGTGCCTCATAAGAAATTAATAATTTTATATGACTTTGTATGAGAACTAAGACATTCTTTTGTATAAGTCATTTCTGGAAGCGTTTGTGAAGTATATAAAATGTATGAAAACCTTACAATTTTGGAAACCTACAACAGTTTTACAACGCTGTAGGATTTTAAAAACTTTTATTAAAATTTGATAAGTTTTACTAAAAGTTTGATAAGGTTTACTAAAATTTTAATAATTCTCATTAAAAAAATTTTAATAAGATTTTAACAACAAATTACTAAAAATATTTTTATGAGTGCAACAGTACGAATGGAAAGACAAGAAATGTCTTTAAGATCAATTAAATTCCGACGAGTTGATGTACATGCCTTTTGTGCTGTGTATTTGTGTTATGATTCAATTAAGTAATCTTCATAATTGCGCAAAAATTATAATGAGAATAACGAGAAAATGAGCGACTGTAAGAGACAAATGATGATGATGAAGAAAATTTTTTTTAAGAAAATTTTCATTTAATTTTCCATTTTGTGAGCAATTTTTGTACTAATTAACATATTTTTATTTCTGCTCTTTTTTTGCTTCCTTATAACTTCTACAATCATGTTCACGTAACTTGTTTAAACATAAAAATAAACAAACAAAAAAAAAACATGAAAATAATCACAGATTTACTGCCATCCGACTCTTATACACCCACACTGCATCTAGTCGCATATAGCGTGAATCAAAAGGGACGCTCTGAGCCAACAGTGCTTGAAGACATTGCCATTAATGAAGCGGAAAAAAGAACAGGTATGTACATAGATTCTCATCTCTATAACTTTTTTTTTTCATTCTATTCAATGGAATAGACGATTTTTTATACAGTGTGTCGATGAGCTGAATGAATGAGATTTTTCACTTCAATTTTTTTTTGTTTTCCTTTTTTTCACGTCATATTGAGGCAATTTTTTCCATGAATATCTATCAATGTGTGTGCATTTCTCAAATGTCTGTATACTTTGAGTAAACTTTGTTAAACGAAATACTGTTTGTCAAAAGGATTATGCTGGAGTTAGCTTTAAATTAAGCGTGATTTTTGTTTAATCGATAGAATGACATCTCGGTTCTTGATAGATTGGCTTGATCTGACTTCTCAGCTTTATGCTGTAGGCTACTTATCGAAAACTTTTAACTATTCAGATCATATATGTCGTTTCGTTGAGTAGATAACTGCTGCATGTGTATACAATTATAAAACAAGTCGGGTTAGATGAGAATCGAATCCACAACCTCAAAAGAGACGATCTCTGAACACTCGATCAGAGATTCGCCTGCCACTCAACCACCGAGGTACTTATCTTACTTCGGCTAGTCGTCATACTCATACAACCAGTTTCACAGTGCTCAGTTGCCCTTTGCTCAGGCCTATCGAGCCAAATCCACACATGGCTAATGCTAGTTTAACGATTTATTATTCGCCAAGCCAACACACTTAACCTACAATTAATATTTGGATCCGAACGTCTCTTTAGATGACAATCCTAAGTTTCGAACTCTTGATTATTACGTCGATATTTCAAAATCATGTACCGAAGTACTAAAAATTCAGCGAACGAGCTGAAAAAATTTTGATGACACTTTAAAGCACTGCTTCTTAATTATGGTTCGCGACACGTTAAAACAAATAAGCAATTCCGTCTCTACTTGACAACATACGTAAACGACTCCTATTACAATGTCTAAGCTCTTTGATATAAAATCCAGCCAATTTCACATCAATAATTTATACATGCAAGTCTTCTTCCTCCTTTATTTTTGTGAGTTTTTCCAGCATAAAAGTTAAAAGCTTTTTTTTTCTGTTGATGAATATTGTAGAATATATAGAAGGTCCATTTATAAAAGCTAGGCAAACAAGTTTAATAGACAGACAGGCATCGACTCATAAATTTGTTATGAAAAGTCGGTAGAAGGAGATGGAGGGGATGAAAATTTTCTATTTAGATTATGTCGCAAAGTGAAATGCGTTAAAAAGTTTCAATCATGAGCAGAAAGTTTGTTCTTGTTTGGTGCTTTAAACTAAACAAGAACATTTTTCCTCGTCCTCCTTCATTAGAATATGATGAAAATTGAAAAGTTCGCAAGTCATAATCAAAATTGGTTATGGCTTAAAAGTATCGCGTGGAAAGAATTTTTTTTTGTGCTGTGCATTAGGGAATGAATATGAAAGAGGCAAGAAAGAACTTGATTCAAAAACTTGTTCTCGTTTCCATTTCATGAGCTTGAACAGCAAAAAAAAAGTTGAATGATAAAGAAGAAGGCAAGAAAAAGGAATAAACAGACAGAAACAATGTTTCTCGAGCAACAATATTTTTTTTCTTCTTCATTTCTGCTAATATGAGTTAGCGAGTAAAACCAAAAAACAGCCTTAAGATGATATCGTAGTACAACGATGAGGGAGAGAATATGGAAGTTAAAGTATTTGCCTACAAGCATGTTACAAAAATGATATTGTAGCGCATATTCTTCTTGATTCAATTTATTATAAATGGTGATTTATCTTACTGATTCATTTTGTGGCTTTAAAATGCTTTTAATCTTTCGTTGTAAAAAATCTTATTTTTAGAATCCAGCGCGTAGTCAGAAATTTGTAATTGTGTGATTTTTAATTTTTTTGGATAATTTTTCAACCTTCCATTTTTCATCAGCTATATCGAAGACCAAAATATTAAAGATAAAGAATTTTAAACTTCAATCTAAATGACATTTCTCAGCTGGAGTTCCAATAACGCATGATATTGAAAATTCCAAACCAGCATAACTTCCTTATATAAATTTTCTCGATTATTTTCATTAAATGAACTATAAATAAAACTTAATATATTAAATTAAAACCATTGCAATAATAATCCCTTCATCCTGCTCTCAATTACTCCATAAAAATCACCTCAAAAACCGCGCTAAAAGCGATGATGAGAGCAATTTTACTCTTTATTATTATTTCGAGGGGGAGCTTAAAAAGCAGCAAAAGAGCAAAAAGAAAGTTGATATCGCCTTCATAACATTGCTTACTGGCATTCTTTTCGTTCGTAAAAAATACCTCAACTCCATTTAAATGGATACGAGAGGAAAAAAGTATGGAAAATGTTCACATACTTTATCTAGTTGCGTTTGTCATGTATTCGTGACATTCACAAACGAAAAAAAGAAGAATATAAATGTAAATTTTCGTGAATAACACAATTTTTGTTTCTAAATGTTAATTTTGATTTTATCACACAAACGATTTTAAGTGTGCTATGCCTCCCCCTTCTCCATTCACTTCCTTTTCTTTCATTCCTCTGTGGAAGTTTTTTTCTTACTCTCTCTCATTTTCATTTCTTGTTATGTACCTAATATCATCACCACGTTCGTTGCTTCTTTTCTTGTCTTCTTCTTACCACGGAATCTTTAACGTTGTCATCGAGCAACAGAGAAGGAGGAAAAAAACATTCGAGACTCAAACACACAAAGTGAGCTTTACCTATTTTAGGAATAAAGAAAAGAAGAGAACGGAAGAACTTAAGGAAATTTGGGCGAGGGTTGGTATGTTGTGCAAAATTGAGTTTAAATTAAGGATTGCACCTCCTTTGCTAGGTATACTAGGATATACTAGCATCTTGCACACACGAATTGTGACTAGGTACATTGCAGGGTACATCAGGTCTTTAGACGTACTCGTGACTTTTCAATACACAGAGCTTGCAAGTGGTTCGGATTCCACTATAAACTGTAGGTCTAAAGGGTGTGGGACAATAGAATCTGTTCTAATTTGAATCGCAGTGCCTTCTGCTCTGAAAGCTGGTCTCTATCTATGTTGCAACTTTTTAAGATTGCTTCAGAGACTCAAAGTGTAGATTTAGTATTGGAGAAATCAGCACCTAGTATGGAAAAATATGAATCATCCAAACCAAAACCCTTTCAAATCGAATCCACTTCTATGTGCAAGAATAGTGTCACAGCCTTCACGAATCTATGTTGGATCTTTTGTGTCGATTGAGTACACATCTCCATGTATTACAATTATGCTTTGAATATCATCATAATCCATAATAAATATGAGATGGAACTGCAATTTAAAAATCCTCCGAATTCCTGTTTTTTAAAAGGAAAAATTACTAAAAACCTAATTTAAAAAAATCCAAAAGCATTTACCAATCAAAAAACATTTGCATTACGTGAGAATTGCTATTAAATTTCCATTATACAACCTCTCCATCCCGAATTTACATTCATGATTGCAATCAACATCAAAGGTGTCCAACCCTCATTCAAGCAAGTATGATGAAAGGAAAGCAACAAAAGACAAGAAAAGTGTGTGTGTACAGAGTATGTATGTAAAATGCCATAGCACGCTAGCTCATTATTTGGTGTAAAGCAGGTGAAAATTAAAATAAAGCGCCCATGTTATATGCAATATAAAACAATCAAGAGAAATGGCATGGCAGGCAATGTAAAGAGGAGGCAGAGAAGAAAAAAAAATTTTGATATAAGCACATAATGAGGATGGAAGTTCTACATATATACGCAAATTCTCATTTCATTACTGCTGCCTTCATTGTTGAGTGCCATGAATGATTTTAAAAATGCTAACGAGAGTCAATAAAGAGCTCGGAATGTAGAATTTAAATTACATGAGATCACAGTAAATATTTCCTCACCTTCTTTATCCCTCGTTCATCTCAAGATTGCAAACAATAAAAAAAGGCAACTTAAAGGAACAGAAAAATTCTCTTCAACATTTTTTTTTCTTCTCTTTCTTTTTATGCTTTCTACATTCGTCCTCACACCCCCATCCATTTATGCCAATTAGCCCTCAGAGATTCGAGTGAAAATGTAATGAGATGAAATATTAATTATAACACCGTTTGTGCCATCGTTTGATGTGTAAATACTTGTGCGCTATAAAGCAAAAATGCGAAAAAAAAAGTATGAACGTGAGTGTGTATGTTGATAGAGATTGAAGTGGAGGAGTGCGAAGGTAAAATGCGAGAGTGAGAAAGAGAGCTAAAAAGGTACAATTTTTTTTTTTTTGTATTTGCACGTGAACTCTGCCGTTTGTTAGCTTCATTTTTTCCGGAGGTACTTGCGTCTATAGCAAAACAACAACAACAACCAAAAGTATAAGAAAGAGAAGAGAAAAAAATCCGAGATTGAAGAGGTTGGGAAACTTTTTTTTTATGTTCGGCCTTTAAATGTGTTATGTCTGTTTCTAAGGCTTACTCTGCATTTACATTGGCAAGAAGAAGGGATGAAAAAATTACGATTAAAAATATATGATTTAGCAGAAAATAAAAGGAAACGTTTTTCGTCGTTTCTTAAGTCTAATGTACCAGTAACGATATTTAAATAGCACATAAGAACCTATTTATTCCAAGAAATAAAAGAGAATGAAAAGGGCTTGTGATTTTTCTTTTTTGGGACATACTCACATTATAAGGAATGAAGAAAGGTTGGAAACGTAAGGCGGAGACAGAAAAAAAATTGGGCTAAAAAGAGTAAAATGTTAAAAAGCATTTAGGCATCATATGAATAAAGGCTGGATGAATATTTTGAAGCTTGTTTTATGTGGAAGTTTTAAACAGTTGATGCTCCTTTTGGATCTGTATTAATTTTAAGAATTCAATTTAGTCGAGGATAATCAAAAGACCCCAACTTACTGGCAGCATACTCATCTTAATGAAGTTATTCATAAATTTAAGGCTGCTCAATCCAAACTTATTGTTAGAAAGAGAGACAAATCTAGGATATTTCATGACTGATTTTATGATAATGTGGCTACTTTGTAGGGTTTTGAATGTCACAGGTTTTCAGGAACGTTCATCAATGACTTCCTTTAGAAAACTAGTTTCTTTGACCCCACCTGTTCCTTATTAGAGCCTAGATCAGTGTTGTCCAAACTATGTGCCGCGGCACACTGGTGTGCCGTTGAATTTTGTTGAAACTGACACGAGCCGTATGCTGTGTGTGACTTCGATCATGGCTTACCCCTCAGGTGTGCCGTGGCTCAAAAACTTTGGACAACAATGCCCTAGATCAAGAAACCGGAACCTTGAATAAAGTATGAAGGTTTAATTCTTAATTAAGTTAGTATAGCAGCACCTCAGCAACACCATAAAATCCAATTTCTTCAAATCCACCACTTAAAATAAACAAATAAATTTTCCTTACCTTCAAAATATCCGTTAATCTCATCCAATTAGCCTAATCTAAAGCTCCTTCACTGAAATTCACATTCTGCCTGTACACAAATCTATCCTTGAATTTAAAGATTTTTATTTTGCTCTTCTCCTTTTTACTGGTGCTATTA
This sequence comes from Chironomus riparius, assembly GCA_917627325.4. NCBI lineage: Eukaryota > Metazoa > Arthropoda > Insecta > Diptera > Chironomidae > Chironomus > Chironomus riparius. The sequence goes on from OU895879.1 coordinate 32,479,290, forward strand.
TCGTAAAATTTATTTAAAGCAAATTAGAATTTATAAACATCACGTTGTTGTTTGGCTAGCAAAAAAAAGAAGAAACATTTAAAGACAGCAAAAAGAAAAGTTTTGGGAAAAGTTTTTTACTTAACTTTTGCTCTTAAACATGAAATTTATAGACTTTGTACATATAAATTTTGTCTCTGGCTGTTTCCATGGGCACAATGAGGAACAAATGTAAATAAACTTAAACAGATGGATATGAAATTAAATAAATCATTCTGGGAAAGTTTAGTTGACTTGGCAGTGGAAGTTCATTTTTTTAATTATTGGGTTAAGGAAGGCTTTTTTTTTGTTTTAAGTTATGCTAGACAAAAAATAACATTGCGTGTAACATTGTCAATAAGATTGATTCTGAATTCATTAGTGTTAATATTTTTGATGAAAAATTGAGAAATTAAGAATCTGGAAGCATGCTAATGCTATTATGGGGATCTAATGCAGTGGCTGTAAAAGCAGTGAAACTGTGTGCCGTAAAAAAATTCCAGGTTGCTAAAATTGGTTCTTTATTACTTTCTGTGTTTTGTGACTTCGAAAAGGTCATCAAAATCATTTAGTGTGCCACGAAACTATTCAGCTGTTTCGCGAAAAATGTGCCGTGAAGCAAAAAAGTTTGAGAAACACTGATCTCATGACTAAGAATAAAAATCACATTTGATTTTTAGCAGAGCTCGAAGTCGATAATATTTTGTATGGAGTCGAGTCGACTTCGAGCTCTGATTTTTAAAAATTCATAATGCTTTAAGGCATCATTTGAGAATGAAACTTTATTGTCGATGAAAAAAGTTGATATTTTTTATCTAAACCTTTTCCCATCAAGCTGTTTTCCCCTTATTAACACAGATTACCACCTCTCATCGCATTATTCTTGCTCTGTCAATAAATCGATCCACTAATTATCATTTAAGCTGAAGAATAAGAATAAAATATTAGAAAAATGTGCACACTTTGCCCTAACCACTCGTAAACTATTTGTAAAGAGATCCAGCAGAACATATCGCTAATAAACCTTCAACTGATCTAGACAGTCTTTGTTTTTCATTAAAAGTCCTCATCCAAGCAACAAAATAAGTTAAAAGAACTAAAGAGAAAGTGACTATATACCCTCATAAATGAACGTTTTCTTCCATCCTTACACATCATACCATGCATTACATATCACATTCATTCTTATCAGTTGTAAAAAGTAAAAAGCAACCCGCATTGTTGAGAGCTTCTTTCTTTTCTTCTTACTCCATCTTGCTCTTCTTTCTCTTCTTTTACTGAATGTTAAATGAACTGTATAAAAGACAAAATAAAATTAAGAAAGAAGAGAATCAGATGAGATATAAGGCATGTATCAGCAATTGATAAAAGGAAGATAAAATTTAATCAAGCGTTTCTTGGAAAACGATTTTGCCGCACATTCGTATATCGTCGTAATAATGCTTGTAACGACAGAATCTTACATGTAACTAGTAATATTGTATGTATAATCTACAGTTACTGCCATGTATGAACGTAAACATGGATCTATGAAACAAGAAAAACTGTGAAGAGAAAAACCATAAAGAAGGATGAAATTTATTTATTTTTAATCAAGGCAAAAAGAGAAGAGAAAGAGCAAAAGCAGGGGAATTAATGTCGGGTAACCTTATTTTCAATCATCATATAAAATGCTTTCTATTCATTCATTCTTGTCTATAGAGAGAAAACAAGAAAAAATCTTTATTAAATGCGTGCCTATCTCGTTCATTTTTAACCCTCGCTCTATTCAATTTAAAATGAGCATGAAAATAGAATACGGATAAGCTGAAAAAAGTGCAATTCTGCTGAATATGATAAAATGGAATAAATTTTGGAAAATTTGAATTAATTTTACTTTTGTTTTCGAGAAATGCTTTATTCTACATAAATGTAACTATTTTAATACAATGTATTAAACTCGTTTTAAATTGGTCATCAGACAAACATATTTTACTTACTTCCTTACTTCACTGGTCGTACAGATCAATTGCTATCCATGAACTCTCTCAGATGCCGCCAAAAGCTAGCTCTGAGCCGCTTGCCAATTTCTAATACCAAATGCAACGCTGTCTCTATCAACAGCTTCTTTTCAATAGTTCTTTGACCTTCCACGCGGTCTCTTGCCATCTACAAAGTCCGATTTGAGAACCTTATTTATAAGCTTCCACAAATCTTCTCATAACATGTTATATATCTTGTAAAACTATTAAGGGACACACCCGTTAATAATACTTTAAAATCAGGTTCCTAGCAAGTATGGCTCTAAGTGTTCCCTTAATGGATACGCTTATGCTTTAAATCAGTGTTGTCCAAACTTTTTGAGCCTTGGAACACCTTTGGTTTAAGCCATGAACAAAGTCGCATTAAGCATGTGGCTCACTTCGTTTCTGACCACTCGATATGAGATCCCTGCCACTCGGGTAAAATACTTATCTGACTTCGGTTATCCGTCATACACATATAACCAGTTCAACGCGAGCCCTATGCTCAGGCCTATTTACTACAGATATGCTCTTCGAGCCATATCCACAGATAACACTGCTTTAAATTCATAGTGAAGCAGTTAATGTGCTACAGCGCATATACAGTCCGATAAGTGAGGGTTCTCTAGACTTACGTACTTGTCCTAACCTCAAATTCGTAATTTTAAAGACTATTATATCATCCAGCAACTTTAAAAAATAACTTTATATCTCCTCTTTCTTATTATAACCCCGTTAAATATTTCCAGATCTTGTTTCATCTTTTTTAATCTTTTCTTTTCCTTATCATCTTCTTCCTTCACTTAACTCATTCACTGTTGCAAACCGTTTCAGTTAATTTTCAAATATTTATTTTGCATTATATCTTTTTCCTCTTTTTACTTGCTTGCTCTTTTGTTCTTGCTGATTTTATTCTTCCTTTTGGAGCTGGAAAAATAAAAAAGAATTAAAATTGTACAAAAAAATAAATAGAGGAAAAATTGTAAAGCAAGCATAAGGAGCTTTTTAACAACATCATGTTTTATGGTACGAAAAAGCAACAAAACAAATAACGTTGAAAAGATTAAGGAAGATGTAGAAAATATTGAGAGGTTTTAAGATGCACGTGACATTTTTTGGAATCAGCGTAGTTTACAAAAATTTGATTAGTTCTGATTAAATCTCAATTTTGATAATAACTGTCGATTTACTTAGAGGTATTTCAATTGTGATATTCAGTGAAAATGGGAAGTTTCAACCTTCATAGAGGCGTAGCTAAAACCATATTTTAATGTGGTTTTGAGGTTATTTTGCAGGAGTTTTTAATTTAAAACGCTAGAAAAATTACCAAATTTCAAAATAAAATTTTTTGTGATGTTATAAAACCTTTGTTTTATGTTCCTCCCCTCTAAATAATAGATATCATAAGTGAATATCACCTCACAAGAGTTTTTAAGGAAAATATTTTCAAGAGAATTTGGAATGCCGAGGCTCAGGAATTTAAAATTAATTGAATTAAATTTTAATTAATTTGATATTCTATTATAAAACAATTTCAATTTTTATCATCAAATTTTGATGTATTTTCAAGAATTTATGCCTAAAATGATATTAAAGATTGAATTTACATAAAAAATGAAGTTGCCAAGTCATCCTAAGATACTTTAATGAATTCTTCAGTACATTCTTTAAATATAATCAGCGGTGGAGTTTTTAAAGTTGTGTGGGTTTGACTTCCATTCCATAATTAAGCTAATTAATGAATGCTGGAATCAGATCTTAATAATTTAATTACAGTTCTTAATATTCTTTAATATGATAAAATTTAAAGCACAAAAATTTGCTTTAAAACTTTCCAAGTTCAATCCCATTTAACTTTGAATGCACAAGAAGATGTCCACAAAAGCCATCAATTTTCTGTTCACTTTAAATGACTCTTAAAGCAAATTGAACACACGAATCTAATTTTTCATCCTCTTTTGTTGATTTTCAGCATATTTTCAAGCATTTTACTCATGAAAGCTCCTCTCGAGTTCCAATAAAAAGTTGTTGAACCTTTCCACTCCTAAAACATTTTCTTGTACTTGTGAAACCTTTTTTGGAGAAAAAAATTCCATTCTTTCTATCTCTTGCTCCTTCTTTAGCCTGAAGTTTCCACAAGAGTAAATTGCACTTTTATATGGATATACACACTTTTTTATCAGCTGAAAAAACGAATGATCTTTTTTCCCTCACTCTGTGTGTCTTCATTTAAATGGAAATCATTGTATGACGTACAGAATAAAAAGACAAGAATGTGTATAGATCGTATCTCTTCTGTTTGTTTTAAAAATTGCACTTAAATGTCATTTTAGAAAAAAAAAAGATTCATTTCATTTCATATGTAAATTTATCAGCAGGAGTCGCTGTTCACTCACTGGTATGTCCAACCCATCTGACATAAAAATAGTATATGTATATAGTTTGCTTAAATAAATAGCTAATTGGCTACATCTATAGAAATAAAGAATGTATTTTGCTTCTGTTGCTCGCTCAGTTGATACTCGTATGATGAGAAGGCAGAGATTATGAGATATTTAATGAATAAGTAAATGAGAAGTCTGAAGGAGACAAGAAAAGGGACGTTGAAATGAATTGAAATGAGAATAAAAGGGACTGAAGGAATATAAAAGGAAAAAAAATATGCACAAAGTCATCATTCATGTGTTTGAAAGCAGTTTTTTGTAGGTTTTGGTTTTGGACGAGAAAATTTGAATAGTTCTGCAAAAGGATGATTTAAAAACTTTTAATAAGCAAGTTTTTGGTAATCAAAAAATGGGATTTGAATAGACCTTCATCATCCCTTGTCCTCCTTTCCTCACAATCTTCTGTCACAAGCTTTTCATACATGATGTAAATGGGATAAATATTTTGTCAGATTCAGAAAATTCAACCCTGTAAATGGGATAAATATTTTGTCAGATTCAGAAAATTCAACCCTGTAAATGGGGTAAATATTTTGTCAGATTCAGAAAAGTCAACCCTGTAAATGAGATAAATATTTTGTCAGATTCAGAAAATTCAACCCTGTAAATGGGAAAATATTTTGTAAGATTCGGAAAATTCAACCCTCTAAATGGGAAGATATTTTGCCACATTCAGAAAATTCAACCCTGTAAATGGGATAAATATTTTGTCAGATTCAGAAAATTCAACCCTGTAAAAGGGATAAATATTTTGTCAGATTCAGAAAATTCAACCCTGTAAATGGGGTAAATATTTTGTCAGATTCAGAAAATTCAACCCTCTAAATGGGATAAATATTTTGTCAAATTCAGAAAATTCAACCCTGTAAATGGGGTAAATATTTTGTCAGATTCAGAAAAGTCAACCCTGTAAATGAGATAAATATTTTGTCAGATTCAGAAAATTCAACCCTGTAAATGGGATAAATATTTTGTCAGATTCAGAAAATTCAACCCTGTAAATGGGGTAAATGTTTTGTCAGATTCAGAAAATTCAATCCTGTAAATGGAGTAAATAATTTCTCATATCTCATCAAAAAATGTCTAGCTACGCCCCTGCAAGAAGCAGAAGATATTCATCCTTGTTTCACCCTTATGATAAAAATCTACTTTTAAATTAGCAAATGTACACATTCATTCACTAAGTAGATATGTATCTGTACGATATAAATGTGGCCAAAGTAAGCAGATAAATTTCACCTAAATGAGAGAATAAATCATTTTCTATCTATTTATTTTTATATTCTATGTATTTAGCATCAAATAAATCTATTTATCTACATAAGCATAGCATTAGCTTAGATTAAACAACATGTGTATTTTTTTTTTTTTTTTGGCTACGGTAAATGAAGATATGTTATGTCATGAAAAAGATATACATTGAGATCTATTTGAGGAAAGATAGATATAGAGATAATAATAGTAGGAATAAATGTGTGGGGTTATTTGAGAAAAAAAAAAAGAGAAATTGAGCAAAAAGCCATTTCATTTTTAAGTAAACATTCATCATTCTCGTGTATGCTGAACTTTTCTCTAATTCTACAGAATCAATTATCCTGTCCACTGTTTTTGGTATTTTCGATGAGTAATGCAAAATTAACTTAAGAACTCAAAAAAAGAGGCTGTTGATGGAGACAGCATTGCATTTGGTATTGGAAATTGGCAAGCGGTAGCCAACGATATAGCTAGCTTTCGGCGGAATCTGTACGACCAGCTTAGTAATTAAGTAATGGAAGACTCTTAAATGACGTTAAGTAATAAGTCCCTAAGCTTTTGTAATTGTTCTTAAATTGATATTTTAGTCTGAATACATGCCAAACATACGAACAACCTTAAAAAAAGATTAATGCCTCATCATCCTAACCATAAAGTATTTAATTATCATTCAAAAATAATCAACAGCTTACTAGAGTTTCATTTAATTTTTAAAAACATCTAAAATGTACTCTATATTCCACAGGAACACGCCTAGAAACTTTTATGTATCCACACCAATTAAATAATCTACTGAATAATAGATAAATCGACATTAACAAATCTTCCCCTATTCCATGAGATTAATGATTCAAATTGTTAATTATTTTTCGACTTACTCTATTTAAACATTAATGAATTCTATACGAGAAGATGAGAACTAAAACAAGCCGCATATATAAGCACATGCGTATGGATGCCTAATGATAGATTCATTACATGCTGAAATTTTCTGTTGACGTTAGCTAAATGTAATTGGGTTTTCAACATTATGGAATAAAGCTGTTTGTGGATGTACGGTAAATTGAAGACGTAAAGTCTTCATGATTTGATTGAAAACGATTTAAGACTGTTGAATTTACCTTATGCTTTTAAAAATAGAGCAAAGAAGTCTGTTCTGAAGCTTCGCTGTGTAAACATGAGCATTTACTGTGTAAACTGACACTCAAAGTTCACGAAAAACTTTTTAAATCAAAAGTAATCAAATTTATTACTCACAATTCATAACTGAAACAATGAAAAGCAATCATCATTGTAATCTATTCCCCCATCACATTTCTCTTCATCTCCATTCACAATTTAAATAATTTTCATCGTCAAGGATCGCAAATCATAAAATTGAGATATTATGGAGCGTACCTAAAGCACATTTTATGCGAAAAATAAGAATGAAAGAAAAATTCTGTTCGTAGATCAGAAACTCAAATAAAAATGTTATTCAAAGTTCACATACCAGCACTTAACCACTTATTCATTCATTTCCATTCTTATTCATTTCTTTTCCCATTGCTTTTAATATAATAAAATGTGAATTATGGATTCTCATCATCCTACTGCAGTGCTGTAATATTTCCTTCATTTTCTTCATTTTGGTTTTTTTTTCTCCTTCCCTCTAATGTGAATTGTGTAAATTTTATTTTATTTCTTTTTTTGAAGCAGAAAAAAAATGAAATTTTTTATGCTTGTCTTCTTTTTTTCTTCCTTTTCCTCTTAACCCCCCCCCCCCCCCCACCCCTTCCTTGATTGTCCTTTTTCGTTTACTTTTTATTAGCTGCGAGGAATTTTTTTTCCTCCTTTTTATTATTAATAATTTTCAATATTTGTCAGCATGCCTGGGGTGATCTTCCCTTTTTTCGGGGGATTTATTATGACAATTTATTGATTGATGCATTCTAATTGTATCTTATAATTTTGTGTTGGACACTAAATTGAGTTTAATGACGTTTTCGCAGCTGAATGTTGCAGGTTGACCTAATTACGTTAAGGATTTGAGACTGAGCATTGAGAACTTGTCGTTTTATTTAAAAGTCATTTTTTCATGAGATTTTCTGAGAGTCTTTGCTTAGTAACTTACTTACTTCGATGACCTTACAGATAAATTTTGATGCAAAGCCTCCCTCAGATGGCGCCCAGGCACCCAAGCTGGCTCTATTGCTGGATACCGCTTGCCACTTTTCAATACGAAATTCTAGGCTGTCTCTATCAACAGCCTCTTTCCATAGGATCTTTGACCTTCCACGTGCTCTGAGAGTCTTTAACACCTCCAATTCCAGAAACAAATCAATTCCAAAAACCAATCAAATCCAAAACTGATTGTACCCAATACCAACCGAACCCAAAAACAAATCAAACCCACAGCCAGCCGAGTCCAAAACTCTAGTAAAACAAAAATTTAATATTGGTAAATGTATTTGAAAATTGAGTCATTTTACAGTCATTTCATGTAATTATAGAGAGACAAACAGACTTCGTAATGGAAGTAAGGTAGAATCTCTCATTTAATAATTTAGTAATTGACTCTATTTATTTCCTTTACTTTATTTTCCCTTCCTTCATTAGAAAAACAAAATATTACAGCTGTTTGGGAAATTCGTATATAAATTTTATAGCACAACAAACCTAAACCAGACAAAAAGGAATCGTATGGCATGAAAAAAAAAGTTTTTGGACTCATGAGAGTTCAAAAAAAAGAACATCAAACTTCACTGAATCGAATCTAATTGTATCGAAAAACATAATGTTTCTTTTCTTTTTAATACCTTCAACTCAACGAGAAAAAAATATACTCTTTTAATAAATCACAAAGGGAAGGATCCAAAAGTTTTATTAACGTCTCCCAATAATAAAAAAAACACACGAGAATGAAATAGGGAGAAAAAGCCAGCAGGAAAAAAATATATAGTTGCTAAAAAAAAGAAAGAATGAAAAAAGTAATTGAAGTCTCCATTTATAAATGGACTGACTCTGCTGTGCCATTTTTTTCATGAGATATCTCCTTCATACATAGCTGGAATTCATAGCGCAATTTTATTCAAGGTATGCAGCTCTTTTGTTCTCTTTGTCGCTCTTTCATTGAAGCTGTGTGGTACATGTATGAATGGATATCATTGTCAAAAGAATAACTCTAATGGTACCAGAAAATTCACAATTGGAAGCAGATGAAAATATGCAATTTACTCAAGTGTCATGACTACAACCAAATATGAGAAACTTTGCCTTATTGGTTGTGAGCTTGATTGAGTTTGTAAAAGAAAACCTCAAAAATTAACGAAGATTATTAATCAGAGCATAAATATACAATACAGTGACTAAAGACAGTACTTGTCTTTATGGCAGCAGTTTCAAAGTCATTCAACGCCCTTTGTTGAAAATTTCAATCAGTTTCAATTTTATAGAGACATGCGGAATTCACTAATTGAATTCTAAACGCGTATCACTCTCTGATCTAGTTTTGCAGCTACACATGAAAATACCTTAGTTCCCCAAAATTCATGGAAAATTAGAAAAGTTCTGTTTGTAATGAATATCTGTAGTTATGTAGAAAAACGAATAATTACGAGCAACGGATCCCGAGAGGGACTCGAACCCACACTTCCTATGATTTTCGGTCGCATAATCTTAACTCTGAACTATCGGGGGTTATACGACTATGTGGCTTCATGGCTTAATGCCATATTTAAGTTACACCTTTTCTTTACTTTCTGTACCTGATTATCTAAGCCAGTGGTTTTCAAACTGTGTACCTCGGCACACTGATTTCAAAAATCTCATGAAAATCATTATGAAGCAAAATGTGCAAAAAAGTTTGAGAAACACTTATCTAAGCCTTGTCATTGTTAAGCCCTTAACTGTCATATCTTAACAAAATCTGGTCACTTTATGACTTAACTTACTGACAATAAAAATATAAAAAATTAATAGAATGCGCCAAAAAATCATCAAACTCTTAGACTAAAGATTTCCTCACTTAGCTTTTTGTGAGTGCTCCGAAACTGAATTTTTTCCTCTAATATTTATATAAAAACGTGTATATGTACACATTAGTATTATGATAGCAATGGCAGCACAAAAAGAAGATGAGAAAAAAAAGAAAAATTGTCGAGTAAATGAAGAAAATTCTTCTTTTGTGTTTCGCTATAAAAAAGAACTCTTTTGATGCAATTTATGGATGCCCGAGTTGCTTGATTTAGTGCAGGACATAGAAAGAAAAGAGAACATGCCCGTAAAAAGAAGCACATAATGATTTTTTTTTTTCAGAAACAATATTATATTCACATAATCTTTAATAGTTTCGCCTTTGATATAAAAGAACCATTCACTCGAAGGTGTACTTAAGAATTTAATATCTATATAGCATGCATTACAATTATTTTATGCTATTCACTTATAATACTCTGACATCATTAAGTTTATCCAGATGGTTTGTTGATTCTAAACATGCAGAAATATGCTTTGATGTTTCATCCGGAAAATATTTTCTCGTCCAAAGTGTTTGAATAAAATTTCAACTACATTCATTACTTCATATCAGTGCTGAATAACCTATGTATCCCGGCTCACTAATGTGTCATTAAGGATCATCAGAAGTGCTGTGACAAATTTTAAAAAAATCATAAAAACAAAAGCACTAAGAAAAGGTTGACAAGCACTGCTTTGTGTGTCTGGGTCATTATGGGAAGTATTGATGTGCTTTATATTGAAATTCTTCTTCATTATTCAAATTATTATTCAACGTAATGATAACAGCTATGGGAACTATTATGTATTAGATGGAAATAGTTTTGTGTACTCGAAAGCTGTCATGAGCTTCAGCTATTATTCTGCTGATTGAAAATGTGCTAAATGTCTCAAGACATTTTATAATCACAACTTAAGTATTTCTTACAAGGAAATAACTGCTTTTTCACACTCAATGTCTATGAAAATTAATGAAATCACCTTGATATGATGTTAGCAATAACATCTTATAGTCTTTATTGGATCTGATGGGATTTATATTTCATTATTGTATCTTACATGCTTAATGATTTTAATGTCTAATTACGAACTTGTTATTTTAAAATAGATTAGATTTGACTACATCTACACATACCCAAATAGCACAAGTCTGTTAATCGAATAGAAATTCAGCACCAAGCCGGCGTGACTCTGGAAATTGAAACTAGCACTTTGCTAAAGTTACTCCAGCTTGGTGCTGAATTCTTTTCGATTAACCGACTTATGATGCTTGATATGCATTTTGAATCAAATTTCCAATAATATTGAATTTAACACTTTTGGTACCTTCGAAGACTACAATGGATTTCCAGGAATTTATTTATTTTTTTCCTGCTGCCCTTTCCCCTGGACGTCATTAGTGAATGGCCTCATGTATATTTTGTTTTATCAATTCTTGACTTATAGTAAGAAGCCTTTTGATGATAATAAAACAGAAAATAACTGAAAAGAATTTTTTAGCTGTATCCAAAATCATTAAGTAAAGTATTCAAAATTCCTTTTTAATGGACTCATTATTTTTAACAGATCTAAAATATTCATAATATCATATCCGAAAAAATGTCATTAAACTAGATGTCTCTTCATTTTATAGCCATCCTTAGTGAAATTATTTATTATATTCAATATAAAAACTAATATTTAAATCTTAATTTACAAAAGTTTTTGAAAAATTTTTATTATGTGTTATTAAGCTTTAACAAAAATTTATGATTCAGATTGTGAAAAATTAATAATGAAAATTTAATTCCTTAATACGGTTTCTGTAGATTGTTATTTTATCTCTTGACGATTTCTAATGAGCTTTCTACTCAGTTATAATGTTTTTAAGCTTAAAATAGACTATTTATTATATTTATGTATCTTTCATTATTCCTAAACTCTCCTTAGAGACTCCATAAGTAATACACATTTTAGTATTCATAAAATATCAAAATTAACTAGCTTTATAAAGTCATAAAATCAATAATTCAGAGAATTACATTCATTAGAATTGAACTTATAAATTGAACATGTTCTATCTTATTTGAAAATTAAGTTGTAGATAAAATCGTGGATTTAATTTAAAAATCTCAAAAAAATCTTTCTACGTCCACATCATTAAATTAATTTTATTAAGAAATGTGACTTGAAAGTGTAATAAAACTAATATCCAATATACAACTTAAAATCATAGAAAATGAATGTCAATAAACTTCTTTAATTTATTTTTCTTAATTTTTTCCTCCCTCCAACTATGATTTATTGAGTTTTGAAAACTCTATATACAGCTATATAAAAGTTTTTAGGAAATAATTAAAATTTATTTTGCTTGTTACAAAATATTTTCTCTATTACTCTTTTCCTGTTGAATGAAAATTGGAAAAAATAACTTTTCCTCATCCTTTTTATAATTTTTTCGTGCAATTTTTGTCGAGGGAAACATTAGCTGTAATTTTATGCTTATTAGTTGGCCAAAAAGTGGTTTCAACTGAGTTTTTATTGGATATTATTGAACAATAAAGTGAACTTCCGGTCAAACTGACAACTTCTGAGTAATTCAAAGGTTTAAATAAGTAAATTTGAAAATGATTTCAAATCTAAAACTCTCAAACTAGAAACTGCGCTATATCCACGACCTTAAACACTAGAAAATTGACTTTCATATAATAATTTTCGGCAATAATGTTTAATGCAAAATTCGGAAATGAGAAATTGTGTAATATATGTGAAAAGTTTGATGGGAAAATATTATTTTGTGAAAATAGAAAAGTTAGAAAATTTTAATAATTATGAGAAATAGATACGACTTAAATATAAATTGGCAAAAATGAACGGTTGGAAAACATTTAACGATATGGATCGCAAGAATAATATTTAATTTTCAGCAAATTCTCGCGGAATTTTCATGTTGATTCCATAAAAGTTTTTTTTGGTTACATTTTTCGAGTAGTTGTAGATGTTATGAAGTAAAAGTTTCATGATTAATGATTTTTTGAACTAATTAAATCTTTCTTCATTATTTGATACAAAATCGAGTGAATCGGAAAGTTTATAGATTTCATTAGGTAATAAAAATTCATATTTGGGTAGAATTTTCAAATATTTGCAAATTAAATAGATTTTAATAGATTCTCAAACAATGATCTGCTGATTTTTGGAAAGAACATTTACCAATAATTACAATTTTATTTAAAATTATGCAGAATTAATTCGTAGTGCTCCAGCTCAAAAGGCTGGACCCTTTCTATGATTTATCTAAATCTACACAAATCTTGGTAGACACACATTCAACTGTTTTTCAAATAAAGCTGCTAGATGAGGAATAACCTCTGAATAAAAAAAGAGTAGTTTGAAAGAAATCTGTTCTCAGTTTTTTGACATTTAAATGCCTACAGATTTCTTAATAATGCTGAGTCCTTGCTTCCTCACAATGGTTAACCAAAACTGTTGAAAATATGTTGACAGTTACTTTATATTCAATTTTTCTATACAACTTCATTTAGTTGATTGCCCCTTGAATGTTGCTAGATCATTAATAGAAACATTTATTCTGTTTTTAAACTCCAAACAGTAAACATTATTATATTATAATATAAATGCGGTCTAATTTAATTAACTTATTATAAATAAATAATAATATTATTTCCATTCGACAACAATCTTATTATATTCACACCGTATTCACGTTCAAATGTATTGTTTTTGTTTCTAGCAAAACTCTTGAATCTTTAAATAAACTCTTTTGCTTAAAGAATTTAGCAAATTAAATCACAAGCGTACCTTTGAGTAATGAAAACAACTCAGAAGTAACTTAAATGTTTATTAAGAGAATTTTCATTACATTCATTTTGAGAAGATTGTCAAGACAAGATGAAAAATATCGCATTTAAGTCAAAAAGCTTTATAAACAACACAAAGTCTGATTTCTATATTGCTAGAAATAAGATTAAATTTCTTTGTAAATTATCTTTTTTTCACTGTTTCCAAAAATAAAAATTATTGCAAAGATATGCTAAATTCTCTGATGACTAGCATCCTTGTTGCTGTGTAGAAAGAAAAATATGACATACTATACAAAAGGAACGAGAAAATGTGGATTATTTTGGTTATACGCTATTCGAACTTCCGTTTAAATTCTCTCGATTTTTTTTTCACTATCAAAAAGAAGAAAAAGCGTCCCAAAGGAGCATTATTTTATGAAGATATCTGAATGTGCTATGTGCTTGAGAAAAAAAAAACCTTTTTTTTATTTTATTATTTCTCTTCAAGTTTTGTTCTTCCTCGAATGAAAAGGAGAGAGGAAGTACTTGCAAACAAAATCACATTCTCGTTCTTGGTTCGTTGGTTGTTTGCTTGCTGGCAAAGTAATCTCAAATTTTAACAAAAGAAGAAGCAAAAAGGAAATATATCGGTAGTAGAAGTAGTTATAAGGAATAAAATTATATAGGCGAAAAGCATGCACAACTTTAAACACATCTAAACAGCACATACAGAAGAAAAGCAGCATAGCTCACATTTATCAAAGGACAGAGAAAGAGATGTGTTGCGGTACGAGTTTTTAACCCGAGTGTATGTTTGGAAATTGGAGTAGAAGAATAAGTTTTAACGGGTTTTCCTTTAAATAAAAAGTGCTGTTGGACATGTTTGGTCGGTTTACCTGTTTTGTGGTGGTGTAGATGTCGGACTGACTGGATTTGCTTTAATTCTTCTAAACTCTCATAAACGAAAGCTGTTAATCGAACGAAAATCGACATAAAATCCATAATCCTTGTCCAGCACATCAGGAAGTAAATAAAATCCTCAGAAAACTATCAAAATCTAGCTGAAAATCCTAAAATTCACCACAAAATCTTTAAAATGCGCCAATAATCCTTTAATCCATAATCAATTTTCTCCTAGCTTCCCTACTGTGTTTAGATGCTTCTGCCGTCTCTCAACTCTCCGTTTTTTTTCGGGAGGGCGACACATTATTGTGAATTTGTGTGTTTATATCCATTTATATGCTCGTTTTATTATTTTGAGAAAATGTTTTTCTTTCTTTTCCTCGTCTTAAACTCTAATTTCTTTCAATGCTGTTGTGCCATAGCTACGTGTACATGTTCTCGAAAGATGCAGGAAGGATAAAAGAGTAGAAGAAGAAAACTTTGATGGTGTAAACGTTTAAGGGAAGATGGAGATATAAAGCGATTCTGCAGATGGAAATTTTATTAAGTAAGGTACGCGATGAAAATCACAGAAAATCAATTGAGGTTGTTTAGACGTAAATGTAATTAAGAAACTTGATTTTATAGCATTTTTATTAGATAAAAGGGAAGTTTAAGGATGAATCTTTCATGTGGATTTTAGTAATTAAAATATTTTGTTGATTTATGTCAAAGGAGATAGGAAGTGTTTTGCAAAAAGGAAGAAGCCTTAGAACTTATGTAGTCGAGTTGCTAAGCTACATATAGTTGAAGATATATTGAAGGGTTAATTAGGTTTCAATAGATTTATATAACGCTTAAATATTTAATTAAAATAGGTGGAAGCTATCCTCATATTCAAAGCCGAAACACCCAAGCAAATTACAAAATCTCCATCACAGATCCGTCAATAAACGATTGCAATTCTTTTACTAGCACTAAATGGAATTTGCCTCCTTGTGGCTCATGGAATTGTAATAGAATCTTTGACAGTCATTTTCGTTATTCGGGACAGAATATCACGCAACATGTGAACGACTCCTAAGAGTTAATTAGCATGCAAAAGTTTTCAGTAAACAAATATCCACAACAAAGCATATCACATCCTAATTTAATTAAAAATTCCTTTATCATCAATTCTCTCATAGAATTCCCCCAAAAACTATGTGTGAGTCTAAAGTAAATTCTCAAAACTTCTTCAAAGAGTTCTATAAAGCCATACAGTCGTGTTTCGTACAATAACGGCTCAGTTGAAAAGACAGCATGAATATGGAGTTGAAGAATATGTTTTTCTCCATACATACATATAGTTACTTGAAAGTGAAGTACAAAGCTAACAAACCTTCACTTTACATCTACTCCTTTCACTTAAGCTAGTGTATTGGCCAAGAATACATACAGCAGAATAGGAAAAGAATAAAAAAAACACCAAAAAAAGATTGCAAAAGTTTGCCTTTTAAGGAAAGGAAAAGCTTTTATAGAAAAAAAAAGTTTATATGGTCTGGATCTCTCCATCCTCTGCCTCATTTCTTTATCGCCTCACTCATTTATACTCTTAACCCAAACTACAAGTTCAAGCTTGCTTTTTCTGACTGAGTGAGAAAGGAGTGTGGAGGAAAACTTTACTTCTTTATTTTTTGTGTGAGAAAATTTGTAATTTATGCAAAATGATGAAAATTTATCTATCTGCACATGAAAACCATCTGATGTTCCTTCACATTGTTCCTGCTGCGTACATTTATGGAAGAAATTTTCTCATCTCATTTCTGGCCAAAAATTCATTAAAAAATTTTTGCAATTTTTTTTATTTCTTCGTTCATACAAAATAAAAATCATTGAAAAGAAGAAGATGGGAAATAATAAAATAGGAATTGAGAATCTATGGAACAAGTTTTATGAAAGAAAAAAAAAATTTTTAATTGTTTTCCGAAGTGAGGAAGTAGTTTGGAAGAGGAGATGGAACTGAAAAATATTTATGCACTCAATAGATGTAAAAAATAAAAGAAGATGCAAGAATTGCTTATTGTTGCCAACAAAATAGTCTCTGCTATAGACTTTTTCTAATAAAATTATTTTTTATGGTGAATAAATGAGAAGTCGATTGTAAGGAAGTTATTGAAGCGCTTTTTCGGGTCAGTGGTCAACCACAGATAATTGATTAATAGCTTGTCTTATAATGTGATGATGTAATAATTGAATTTTGAACAGTTTTGTGGTTGAACCGGTTGAACTCCTAATAACTCGTAAAATTTTTAAAATGCAAGTTCAAATTCTATAAGATTCAATATTTGGCAATGATTTGATAATTAGGATTGGTTCCAAAATTCGGACCTTATTTGATGATTTTAACTATGCTTTCTTAATTCGATTAAAACCTATTCATATCAATTGTGATCCAGAGGTGCGCTAGGGCGCTTCGCAGCTAATGAGAGTTTAACGAGTGAGGATGGGCCAAACCACTGCACTCAAATCTAGACTTTCAATTTATAGTGGGATTCGAACCAGTCGTTCAATGACATTTCTGCCTGTGAGCCTCATTTTCAGTAACTATGGTTTGAAAAGGGACAAGTGATTGTTGTATTGCAATAATTAGGTACCGAAGGACTAAACCATTCCGCCACTGAGCCACTTCAGCTACTCGATTAAAGAAAGAATTAAAAAGTCCATACAATTAACTCATTGTAGGAACCTCATAGTCATGTTTAATTTGGTCTTAATTGTAATTAAATGAGTATTGTACTCAGTTAAATTAATGTTTTATTCAATCTATAAAAGTTCTTAGTTCTAGGTTAAACTACAGAGCGTAATCTATCATTAAAGTAACCTCTAGAAATTAATGTCAGGAACTCTATAACTTCAAAAAGCTTTATATATTAAAAATCATGCAAAACTGATGCAATCAAAATATTTAATTACCTTAAAAACAGAATAAACTAAATGAAATCCTTGAAAAATTGATAAAAAGTCAGACAAAATGAGCAACAAGCAAACTTTGCATCCTCAAAAACTTAAAATAATGCATCAAAAGCACAACCAATGTGAAAGTTTATGCTGTAATGAATTTTTAAAATACCCATCATGTGCATTGATTTTAAATAGTTATTTCCTGCCTGCTCCAATTTTCCCTTTTTTCCCATTCAGTAAACTTTAATGTAAATATAAAGAGGCTGTGAAACCATAAAAATTTCCTATAAAATGTAACACGTGTACTTTAACAATTTCAATATCATAAATTAAGCAGAAAAAAGCAGGCGAAGCTCTTAAATGGTTCGATCCGCAATTCCGAATATTTTTTTTTGGTATCGTTTATTGAACACAACTTCAAGGCAATATAAACGTGGGCTCAATTATCAGGTTGTATATTCGATAAATGCTACTTACTGCTATAACTTTTCATTTTATTTCCACAGGCAATTTAATTTCCTTTAACTCCCATAACAAATAAATCTCAAATAAAATTACATATTGTTATTAAATTGTTAACCTTATATACTATTAACTATATCAAATCGATACCGACCATAGTTTTGCTGTATTTCTGTATTATTTTCTTAACCATTTAAGATGTATTTTTATAAACTGTCTAATTTTTTTTATTTCATTCCATTTATAATGTTTTCTTTCCCTTTCTTCTACAATATTGCTGCTCTTGCTCATTTATTTATTTACTTTCGCTTAGCATCATTCTTTGAGAATAATGATGAGAGCAAAAAAGAAGGGAAAAGTAAATAGGGGAAAAATGGATCGTTAAAGCGTTGAAGATGGAGTTGTAAAAACTTTTGCTTCTTCTACATTTTTAATAGAATTTTCTTAGCAAAATGGTTGGATTGTCCTCAATTCGTCAGATTGAACATCTTTCTATTAATTTGTTGTTTTTATCATTTTCCTAATTCTATAATCTAGAGCTCTAGGAAGAAAATGAAGAAATAAATCTTAAGAGTTCTCAGTATTTTCTTCCTTATTTAATTGATATCTGATTTATTAAATATGTTGGATGAATTTGCTCCATCTCAATTGTTGATGTTTCACTGAATCTGTCTGGAAATCTTTTAAATGTATCAATTTAGGATAACATAAAATAATAAACTATTCAATTTGTTGTTTTTTGAACACATTTAAAATAGGATGAATTGATATTAAACTTTTGAAATTTAATTATTGGAATCAAATCCTTAAAACATCGACAAAACCTTACTTATGTAGAATTTCAGCTCAAGGTGTCTACTTTTGACTAAAATATGTTAAAACTACATAAATAAGTAATGCGCTAAAACCAGAAATCTCCTCAAAAACGTCCTCATTACTTTTCTTGAAAAATTGATTAAGAAAATCATGTGAAGGATGTTTAATCGAGATGGATGGATAGAGAAGAAAATTAGACCTCATTTTGATGTATAAATGAGAATAGCAGGAGGTGAAAAAACAACATTTCAACCAGAAAGAAAGTTTCCATCATTATCATCATCATTTAATTATGTTTAAATACGATTGAGGGAAGTTTAATAGACAAAACAAATTTTCTTGTTTTCGAGTGATGGATTTGTGGAATGAAAATGTAAAAGAAGAGGGTTGTCGGAGTTTAAATATTTATTTATAAAAGTTTCTAATTTTTATCTGATAATCACAAGATTTTTCGGCTTTAATTGAATTTTTAAAATCTTGAATTTCCACAATTTCATTTCCAACAAAACTAAAATCCTTTTAAAAGAAGCATATAAATGACCGATAAGAATATTAAACTCGACAACATTAACCCCACCAAAGAATGTTAACTGTTGGAATTCTCACGAGGCAATTTTCTACGCCTACATATTCAATTTCTTCTAAAGCTTCAATCAAAGAAAAAAAATTCATTCACACCGAAATATTTTTATGAATATAAATAAGGGTTCATTCGGTTATTAGGTCTATTAAATCTAGAATTTTAAGGACTCCACAACTTTATTATAATTTATTAAATGGAATTGTCACATAGCATCGAACCCTTCAGTTCCTTAAAAGCTAGACGTTATTTATGAACGACCCCTAAAGGTTTTTTCTTCACGCAGCCTTTTATCCATCTTCGTTCTCAGAAAATAAGAAATCGAAGGAGCAAATTGCTTTCAAAAATGTAAAAATTCCTTTTCATATCCAACATCAAAGTCATCAAAGTCATAATTTATGAGTGCGAAACGAGTACGAAGAAAGAAACAAGCGGCAAAGAAACATCCTTGATTTCAATTTATTCTACATAAATGAACATCATCAATGATCAAACAAAAAAAAAAGCTTGATCATTAAAATTTATTAATCGCCTCATGTCGATACAACGAAGAGGGAAGCCTCTCAGCCTACACAACAATGCCTGCTTATATATATTTATTGATAACATTTATGTGTATGCTTATGCTTAAATATTGAAGCTATTCAAAATTGATGGGATGTATTTAATAGTAAAGCGATGCTATGGCAATTGGCAGGAAGAGGAAAAAAATAGCGAAAAAAAATTGTTGAGTGTGTGAAAGCGAGGAAGCAATAAGAGGTCGTTCACTTATGACGTCCGAAATTAACGGTCATTTTTCAAAAAAGAACAATGGATCTCCAGGAATTTCTATTGTTCTTTTCTTGCTGACCCCCCCCCCCCCCCCCCCCCCATTGGACGTCATAAGTGAACAGCCCCTAATCAAAGATTGGAATCATGTTAAGTTACTAGAATAAACGCATTTCCTGATGCATTATTTGCTTGAAGTGGCTGTTTGTTTCAGGCTACAAATAAAAAGTCATTTGTTAATCTTTTGGTCCTTAAAATAATATTTGAAACAAATGTCTGCTTACTTGAGATCTAAAAAGTGAACTGCAATACATAAACATTTTACAATCTCCCCACAATCCTCTTTGAATGCAACGTTTACATGACAATTCAACGACAACAGTCATCCTTTTTCTCAAAACACTGCATTTAAAATACTGAAAACTCGGTGATATATTAAGTAAATAAACAGGCAGAAAGAGAGTGGAATGTAGATGGAAAAAAAGCTGTATATATGAATGAATAAAAAAAAATTACAATGAAATAAATATAGCGGTTTAATCTCAATTAATTTGAGTGTGGATCGTTGAATGCTGGCTGGCTGGTTGGTGAGCAAAGAATGAAGTGTGGGCATGGAATGGTGGATGATGGAGCAAATTTTCTGTCAGATTCCGAATGAAACAGTAAAAATGCAAACAGAGTAAATTCAAATGAGATAGATTGAGAATGAGGAACTAGAAAGAAAGGGGGTAACAGTTTATAAGCATTTAAAACCAATTTTTGTTGTAACCGAAACCGATTTGTTTAATTTAAATCCAGCAAAAGAATTTTCCTTTTCGCATTAGGTTAAATGGTTGATGCCAAAAAAAAAAATGGAAAGCGAAATAAAAACATTGGATAAATGGATGGGAAATAAATGAAATGAAATTCAATGGAGAGAAATGGCAAAAAGAGGAATGAGAGAGAGACTTTATAATCCAAAATTGAAAGTATGAATGAAATAGGGCAGATCTTTATTTGATAATTGAAATCTATAAATCACTGCTTGTACTTAAATACACACAAACAAAAATCCTCTGTTGGCATTTCATTTAACTCTTTCGGATTTAATTATAAATCCTTATTTACCTTTGCTGCTTTTCAATTTATCGTAAGAAAGTCGAAACTTTTTTTTGTTTACTTTTTTACGTTTTTTAAAGAAATTCAAGTCTAAATCAGGCACATAAAAAATGAGAATTTAATTAAAATGGGGGAAATTTTTGTATCTTTTTAATTTATTTGCTAAAGCTTTAATTGAAGACGATATCTTTCTTTATTGGGGTCGATTATATATCATGGATTGAGTACATTTTGGACTAATTTTTCTTGTTTCATCAATGGTGATAGTTTTACTAATTTTTTAATGGGATGAAGGCTTAATATAGTTGGAAATATTTCATTCAGGACATTTGATAAGTTATTCGCATATGACGTTCTCCATTTAGCATCCATCTTTTTAAAACAATAATTTTTGTATGAATAAGTTTGTGATAAACTTCACCAATGATGATTCGTTAAGCGGCCGTTCACTTAAGGACTTAAGGTTCCATTGTTCTTTTTTGAAAAATGACAGTTGCTATCGAACGTAATAAGTGACCGGTCCCAAAATGATCGATCATAATACCATTAAAAAGGTACAACTTTGGACCTACTTCATCAAATAGAGAAGCTTTGATTTGCAAGATGTGCTTAATAGCTTCCCTGCCATCCTTTGAATATTTTCCGAGTGAAAACCTTAACAACTTTCACAAACCTGATTCTAAAAGCTACCATCCCTTGATTATTAATAAGATGGAAAACATTTAATCAAACAATTTGAAGCTTTTTCGTAATTAGTCGTAAAAATTTTTTCATCTTCTCCTCAATCATTCCAAAAATCCCCATCTCAATTCCAGTTGGCACATAAATCTTTATTATGTCATACATCTCGTTATAAATGTTTTGTATTGTGAAACATAGTTTTGACATGTAAATGCAAATGGAACGACAAATTCTATAAATTTTAATTGTGAATTAATTGCCAGCGTTTCAGGGTGCCTAGGCCATATCAAGTAACTTTTGGGAAGTTTAAGAATCTCTAAAAATTATTGTGGTATTGCTTTTTTCTCGTTTTCTTGTATTACAAATCATAAGTTCATGATTTGCTTGATACCAGAAAATTTTATAAAAACCAACGACCCATAGGGGCCGTTCACTTATGACGTCTGACATTTAGGGGGGGGGGGGGGGGGGTCTAGGATTTTGTGACAGTTCAAACAATGGAAATTTTTTTCTATAGAATTTTTGTGACAGATGGGGGGAGGGGGGTCTAAAAATCAGGTTTTTTGATGGACGTCATAAGTGAACGATTTATTTTAAATTTATTTTAAATCTCTTAACTCTCGCCATTTCATTATTTTCAAGTATGAATGTAGCTGCACATATCACATATTATTTCCAACCAAACAAAATACACACAAAACTAAAATTGTTGATTTGAAGTGCATTTGTGTGACTGACGGAATAATGAAAATTTCATTTTTTTTATGTCCACGTCTGATTTTCGTATATGGCCTTATTTATTTATTGCAGATAGCGGAGACGAGAGTGGATTGTTTCCAGTTGCAGCATTATTCACTGGAGCTCTTTTGACAATTGGACTTGCAGTGCTTTTAATTGTCTTTATTGCGTTGCGTAAAAATCGTGAACAAGTACAGACACATGATAATGGAATTAAAGAGAAGCACATAGGTAAGAGGGATATTTTTTTTATTTCAATTTATAAGTTTTCCTTTGATGAAAAAAATTTCAAGATTTTTAATTGAAAATGATTAACAATTTTGGGCATTAATTAATTGATTTCAGGTATGGATTTAACAGTGACAACCCCATTAGAAATGAATGTTGGTCAGCAAAAGTATGTTGTGGCATATACATTAAAGCAAGGAACGGAGAAGCAACCAGACATACTTAACGCACAAAAATCACAAGATAGCATCGATTCTGTACATAAAATGGGATCACCGGCTGTTATGAAGCCGGATGGTCTATTCTCAGCGACATTGTCATCATCATCATCATCGAAAAATATGAAATCGAATGAGCAGCAGCATTCAACACCACCAAGTCATCATAGCACATTAAAGTATAATGATAATGGCAGTAAAGGCTATATGGCACTTAATCAAACAATAGCAAGCAATTACAGTGCAGCACAGCCGCCGTCATATTGTTCAACAATGATGAATGATTTTGAAACACCCCTAAATTATACAGTCAGTTATAATTCAACATCTGGTACATCAAACATTTCCAATTCAGGATATCACCACCACAAAATGTCACCAGATTATAATAATTTAAATAATCTTTATAGTGGCAGCACGAATGGTGCCGCAACATCATCATCAGTAGCTAACAATACAAGTAATCTTCATTTAGGCAATGAATTATTAGAAAATTCTGATGGTTTTCTTGACTTCGACAAGACACTAATGGATGGTAGCAGCAGTAGTCGAAGATATTGTACAGACACAGATAGTGACTATAAATATTCAAAAGATCAAACAGCGAATCATCTTCAATCGCAACAGCAACAACAACAACATTTATATACCGGATGTGATTATCCTACTAATGACCCTACAGTCGAATATAAGAATTTAGCCAATCAAATTGCAAATACAATATCAAATATTAATTCAACTCTAACGCGTAGTCGAAATCGTAATCATATCTTAACTGATAATTTACCTGGACCTGAAAGTTGCGTTTAAAGTTCTTCTTTTTTCAAGAATTATTTAATTAAAGGAATTTCTGGATAGTCAACAGTTTCTATCACAAGATTTCAAGTAAGAATGAATTCTAACAATTTAATCTTATTTAGTGATCCTATGGACACCGAAAAATTCCATTCTATATCATGTGCGATTAAATCTCCTGCGAAAATTGCATATAAAAAAATTTCTAGGACTCAAAATGAAAATATCATTTTCATCATCGAAAAATAAATGCAAAAAAGACTTGACTTGATTTATAATAAAAAAATTTAAATAGGCATAATTTAAGGTGAATAAACATAATCTACCTTTTTGAATGACAGATGAGTGTTGATTAAAAGACTTTTATGCTGGTTTTATTTGCACATTTTTTTTTGTAATCTGGTCTCGAAAAATAACATTTTCACAATCAAAATGAAAAGCTTAATCCTCAAATTTAATGATGAGGTATTTTGTTTGATAAAGCAATCTTGTTGAAATTAAATAACTGTCAAAAAGGTGAATCGTCACCTACGCAATTTCACTTCTCAAGTTGAAGTGTTGTGTAACAAGAAGCTCATTTTAGAAATTTTATACGAATCTTTCTTGAGATTTTGGGTTAATGAGAGGCTAATATATGCATGAATAATTTTTCAGCTGAATTTACCTAAATAAATATTTTTAAAGGAACGTAATTGTTTCATTTTCAGCGTATTTAAATTTTTTGGAAAATTTCAATATTAAATTTTTGGCAAGAAAATGAATGAAATTTTGGATGAATAATTTTAAATTTTTTAAAATCTCATTGGAAAAATCTTGTTAATTTGAGTAAAATCTTGAGAAAATGAATGAAATCTTTAAATATTAAGCAGCTGTTTAATTATACAGTCAATGCTTTTCGATTGGAATTTTAATAGCTCTTTTAATATCTACCTCAGGTAAAAAAGATTAGAATTGCTTGAGTTCGATATTTAAAAATTAATCTGATTCAGAGACATCGCCAGAAACAGGCTTTCTTTGTGTGAACAAAAACCCTAGCGAATTGAAGAAAATTTTCAAATAGGTTGAATTGGATGACTTCTAAAACCAACCAACCCCAATAGCTAAGCTCCTGCCTTCCTTCCCACTTTTAAGTGATGTCCATACTTTAATATAAACCCTTGAAATTCAAAATGAGCTTCATAATACATTTGAAAACTTTAAAACCATTTAAGATGAAAAAATTGAGAATAAAATCATCTCAAAAGTCCAGCATTTATCTGTCTGAAAAAGAATCATCTGTCTCGCACTAATCAAAAAGAAGTTAAATTTTTAATTTATATAAGATCATATCCAAACCTAGTTAAAGAAATCTTTTTACCTAAAACTATCGCCCCTCCAATAAAAAAATTATAAATATCATTAGGTCCAGTCTTGTTTGAAACATGTAATTATCTTTTTTAGATTGAGAAGTAAAGAAAGGAACCTATTCATTAGCAATATTTTATACAGACATATAAAGAAATTTATCGAATTCTTGTAAATTGAAAAATCTTGTAAAATTTATAACCTAAAGAAAAGTTTGTAATGTTTACAGTAGACAATACACAAATAGGCAATAGAAATGTATTTATTTAGTTAAATCATAAGTAATGTTATGGATATAAAAAAAAACTTTCGGTTCTTAGCTCATCATATCATAGTTCATAGACTGTATAAAACATTTATGTAAATTCATAAATTCGAATGACGATAGTTCTAGTTCTGTTGGCATTTTATTCATCATCTTCCGAGAAATTGAATTGTTTCTTGAATTTAAAATGAAAATATGTATAGAATAAGGATTGAGGCTTGTTTTTGAATGATTTATCAAGTTATTTGTTATTTTTGATATTTATCAATTTGAATCCAATTTCAGTTTGAATCAAAATAGTTTTTGATTTTTTGAATTGAAATACAATTGGTTAAGTTGGTTTATTGTTTTAAACTTTATAAGCTCAGGTACGAAAGATGTTTCTAGCCTTTTGAGCTATTGATCATGACCAATTAGCAATGTTTTTATTGTTAATCAGAATTGGTTTCGTTCACTAAAACCTAATCTACAACAATCTTGATCTGAGCTTAATGTCTCTTGAATTATCAAGTTCAGATCGTGTTCTTTGTGGAATTTAACTTTTTTGAAAGGAATAAGTTTAAACTCAACGAAATTCAAGTCTAAAGATTCATTTGCACAAATGACAGAATAATTCATCTCAATATAAGCCTCAATCTCTTTAAAAACTTCTTTATGATTATATTTGATAAAACTGTATCCAAATCTGTAAATAAAGTCTAGCTCGTAAAATAATTAAAAATTTTACACATCGAACTCACTTGTTAATCGAACAACAAAAGTAAGTAAAGAAAAAGTCAAAAAAAAAATAAAAAAAGTTAAAACTTCATTTTGTAAATATTGAAATATGAAATTATTGGTATAAGTAAATAAATTTGAATGTTATAGGGAAAAAAGATAAAGAAAAAAACTTATATAGAGACAAAAAACTGACTTAATTCTTGCCTATAAAATTTTAAATTCCCTTTTTATAAAAACAAAATGAGAAGAAATCTATATCATAATCATTGTACTTACTTACTGCCAATTCTATTTATTTACTCTTTCCTTCTTCGTTGGTTTCTTGTTTTTTGAATGATGAAAATGGTTTAAGATGAAATTTAAAGAAAATTTAAGTTAAGTAAATTAATTAAAAAGAATAAAAAATGAGAAAAATCGTAATAAATTGATGTATACATAATGCTTTCAGCTCAATGTGATATAATGATGAAAGAAAAGAAATAAAAAATTATAAATAATTAAAAATGATTTAAAAAACTTCTTGTTTGATTCAGTTTCTTGAATTGATTCAGTTTCCAGAGTTTTAAAACATTTTAAAAGTGATTTGTTTTAGTTTTTCAGAGTTTTAAGAAAACGATGATAATAATTGGATTTTCAGTTTAATTATAGAACTCTACGCATTCGACTATCTGTAAAAAAATCTAAATATGCTTTATATATGCTCAAAAAAGATTCATTAATCAGACTTCACAAAATAAATAAAAACTCAAATGCAAATTTGTGATCAAAAGTTTTATTCAAATAATACATTAAATAATCGCACCACCATCATCAAATGCTTCTCACATCCTGCCTTAATTTAATTCTGTTCAACAGAAAAATGTCTTTTCAAAAGACCTTACAAAATTAATAAAATTCAACATCACGAATTCTATAATTAGATAACTCTAGCGAAACAAAGGCATCTATTAGTCGACATAAATAGAATACATCGTAATAGCTGCAAACCACATAACTGTCATACATCTGTCGATTTATTTATGGATCGCTTATTTTTGAATAATTGCACTTAGTAAATATCAAGTAAAATTTAACTAAATTTATGTAAAATTTCTATTTAATTCACATATTCACGTCATTTTTGTTTTGATTTTAGTTTCTAGTCTAGCAAAAGAATCTTAATAATAATTATTTTTTAAATAAAAGAGCAAATTTTGTTAAAACGAGTTTTTTTCCTAATTTTTTTATCCCAAAAATCTTCACACAATGATTCGAATTGAAAATCATTTTCCAACAAGAATCTCTAAACTCAATAATAATCACTAATTGAGAATATGCTTCATCATTCACTCAGAAACCTAACTGTAAATTGGCTAGATTCTGCCAATTTTTCAAACTCTTAAATTATCTGGGATAAAAAAATTTTATCAATGAACTTTTTCGATATTACAAACTAGAAGAACAAAAAAATATCTCACGTGTTCAAACTTTATTGCTTTATATTTCACAATATCATGAAAATATTCACACGTCTGACTTGTAATTTGAGATAAATTTGGACCTTTATTAATAAGCTTATCTTATCATTTGTTATACGTGATGAGTCAATCGTGACTTTAAATGTCTAAGACTATAAATGTAAGAGTCATTTTTTTGCACTATCAGTCAACACTTAACTACTTCTTAGTGTCGACTATTTACTTATCTAATAATGTATTTATTTATTTTTTTTTCATTGACAAATTTTAAAATCATAACATTTAGATCTGATTATTTCTAGTTTGTTTAAGCACTACACGTAAGATAAGTGATAACTTCTTATGGCAATAATTGTCCAAAAAAACTTGTTACGAGATTTTCAAAACCTCACAAGTCGGTTTTCCACATCCATCACTTACTCAACTAACAACCACAAAAACTTTTAGTAATTTTCACGACATCATGTCAATATCACTAAGAAGTGAGTCTGAATCTGAAGGATGTAGAATCGAATCAGGATTTCCGCTATCAGCTGTACTACTTATATTATCACGATGCATTGACAGCAATCCATAGTTGATAATAATCGGATCAATTTGAGTCATATCGACTGTTGAATTTTGCTTATTTGTAAGCACTGAGTCGTACATTAAATGATTTTGTTGCATGAAATTATCACTGCCATTACATTGATTATACATCGATTCCTCATTCTTTATTGAGACACTTTCATCGTCCCCATAGCTTTTTGCTGCATGATTAAGGCTCATTGTTTGAACATTACTTATGACATCGGGGATTTGCTGCTCGAGAAGATTAAAGGAAGAAAATTATGATTTATTGTGACAATTTCTATGCTATTGAATTTTTTATTTTCTCTTACATTACTCGGATCGGGCGAATATTCACCGAGAAGTTGAGCTGACATACTACTTAATGATGGAAAACTGTTGCTTCCGCATTGAATATTATTGTTATTATTATTATTATTATTGTTGTTGTTTCTTGCCTCGATTTCTAGTTCCTAAAATGGCAAATAATTTATTTATGAACAAAGTATTTCTTAAGAATGTGAATTATGGAAGTTGACCTTAAAGGTGACAACTGACTAATTCGATTAAGGATTTAAGGTTTTAACCTCAATAAATTTCCTATAATTAGTCTTAATAAGCTTTTTTTAGTTCACCACAAAGAAAAATGGCAATTAAGACTGAAAATATATCACTTTTACCATGAAAAGCTCCAGTCATTACTTCCCACTCATTCATTTCCACAAATCTTAACTAATTCCTTACTTGTATTCTCATCAGCAGCTTTTTATTCTCCATTTCCATCTGCCTTTGTTTAAGCTCAGTCTTTCTCAATCGATTAATTTCTTGTTTGAGGCACTTGATATAATCAACAGATGATTTAAGTATCGTTCCTTTGTTTGGTCGAACATCTCTAACGATTTCGTAGTATGATTCATTACTTTTTGGCAACAACGTACCAAGCTCCTTAATTCGATCATTTATATTAAATCTTCGTCGTCGCTCAACTTAAGGAGGTAGAAAGAAAATTTATTTATTATATTTTTTTAAGGAAAGCAGCAAGGCAAATAAATCACTTACTCATATTATGATTATCCTTCTTTTGTCTATCTTTGTCAGTTTCTGATACCGAAAGATGCGGCTCTTGTTTAATCTTTGCATCAGTCACTGAATTTATTTCATATTTAATTGCATCGGGTATTGAATCATAGTTTAAAATCTCATCGATGTAGTCATCAGCCTTGGGTGGAAATTTTTAAAAAGGAAATGAAAGTTATTGTAGGACTTTGCAGTAAATAATCAATAATTTGATTTATTAAAGTTAAGAAAGTCACTGGAAAATGTAGTTTTAGATTCCGGCATTATTGTCAATTTCAACCCGCATTTCTCAAAACTAAAGTCATTCTTACAGTCCACATCTTTAAAGCATCTCAACCTCGCGAATTTCTCAGAGCTTTAACTCAAACAAATTAATTAGGAGCTTGATACCTCAAAGCAAATAAACCTTCTTAATTATAAATCCATTCCTAATTACATCAAATTAATTTGTATCAGTCTATGCCAACATCAAACTTCCTAATAATTCCTTTAACAACTTTTAATCATCCTTTTGAACTTTACATAATTATGAAAGATCAGTCAAGTAATTTATAAAATTAGAATCATAATCCGATTAATTAATTTCCTTTCATGTGTCATCCTAAATCAATAAAAGCTTCTTTCTGCGTTAACAGGAATGTCAAGTTTGCAGCATTTAAAGCTCATTTTTCAAAGCGTTTAATTCAATTACCAACAATCTAATCCGCTACAAATACCGCGTTATAATGTTTTGATGCTATGACTGTTTGCCGTATGCAACAACAAGTCATAAAAAAGAGCTTTTCGTTGAAATCCTCCTTCTTATTCATCGACCTTCATGATTTTGTCGCTAAGATGTTGTTGTTGAAAATTCTTATTGTCTTTTCCTGAAGATAAAGTTGCATTCCGTATTCATGATTTAAGTTGCTGTTTTATACACTTAGCCATCATGTAGACAACATTCAATTGTATGCCAATCGAGTTTAGATTTAAAAATGTCAACTTTAAAGTTTTAAGAATTTCATTTCAAAATGATATTTAGAAAAATTCCATCCGAATTCTTATTAATCGATGTGTTCGTTTTTTGGCATTAGCTTCTGGGTGTATGCATCATATAGATGCATTTATCATCTACCGATAATAAATTGTTTTATAGGAAAATATTTTATTTTTTTTTATTTATGAAATCTGCACATTTATATTTTTTTCGGATAGTGTAGGATATCATGTAGTTATATGTCAATGATCATATCAGTTTTCAGGCTACACAATTTGTCGGCATAGTCATGCATGAATATTTTTTAAAACCATAAATATTCGAAATAAATTATGTCAAATATAAAATGTCAACTCTAATGCGCTTTTACTGAAACTAAGGTTGATGATTTTTCAAAGTCATTGAGATTGTAAATAAACATTTTAAGAATCATTAGACTAATGGCTACTTAAGAAAATAGTAGGAAGTATTTTTAAACAAAATATTTAGCACAACATACTTTTTACATAGCATAAATAGCCACGTGTAGACTAAAACAAAACATTTTATGTGAATAAGATCAAAACATTCAAAATTATTGCCCTACAAAAACAATATATAACCTGAGCGACTGTTTTAATTTCTAATGCCTTGCTTCTTTTAGTGCCTCATAAAATACGCACAAGATATATAAAGATATAAATAGTTAATCCATTCAATAATACTTAACGTTCTTCTTTCTAACGCTTTAATTCACAGACTTAAAAATACTTCAAGTCTTATTACGGAAGATTTTATAGCCGACAACTTTCAATCTTTCAAGGACGATGTCATCTTGATGAAATCAGCTTTCTCACATAAATCATCAAAATATAAGATAAATGGATGGCTAGATTACAGTTACGGTGAAGTAATGTGCCTGATATGATTGAAAGATCTTACAAGGAGAATGTCAAAGCTTTAGTTTTGTTGATCTTGTGCGAATTATTTGGAATAAATTGATTTTAGAAATTCTACTAAATGACTCATTAGTTCTACTAAGTTATTAACAAATCATATTTCGGATCAATGATTTCCCACATAAATAAGCAAATTGAAAGTCGAATTTGAATTGTGACAAAACACTTAACTATTTTGAAGATTTCATGGTTTATTTAACATCTCTTATTAATAGTAATAGCTTGACCTTGAATACGATTATGAATTGTTATTATTTCTACTTGTTCTTTTAAATTTTTAATTTATCAACATTACGATAAGTGATAAGTTCCTACTTTAATTCCTAAATTAGAAGGTGTTAATTAATATTCAAGGAAATTTAATGCAGTATATGCAATCACTATAAAAATTCGGAACTAATTTATAAATGCAAAGTCATTTCATTTTTCATACTTTATCAATATTTAAAAGTAAAAAACATTAATAAAATTAGCAATAGGCAGTGCTTGGGTATCTTCCTGGGTCAAGTGAATTTTAAATTCCAAAGAAATTATTTAATTAAAACCAAACCCTCTTCGTTCAAGGCATGACAAGTGAGAATAGGATAACTCATTTGTGTTCAAAAGAAACCTTAAAATTAATTATCAAATTTTTTTTTGGCGCATTTGATTTCAACACACGGAAATAAATTATATAAATTTCATTCATTAAAAAGTATAGCGCATAAAAAAAACTTAAAAATGGAATAGAAATACGATTTAATTAAAAATTGTCAGATAAGGCAACAATTTAATCCTACCGAAAAATAAATCTGATAAGTGTGGCGTGTTTTTGAAATAAGACAATAAAAATTACGGTTATCTAATCATCCAGTATATCCACAAAAGATAAAAAATCAAAACAAAAATCCCATCCGAGTACAAAATCGACTCACCTCAGATGCACTTGTTACACTCGTTGCCACTGAGCTGATGGAAGGTGACATAGCAGATTGCGGACTAGCTGCTGCAATGTATCGATGTTGTTGTAATACAAATGGAAAACTATTGTTCGATGCCGATTGTCCTGATGAATAGTCGAGGCTTTGTACATGCAACATTTCATTTGCACTGTGACTTAATAGATTATTGTTCTTTACGTGATTAAGTAGTTTAGAATTGACATTTGGTTTCACACCTGGTGAATTACACGTCGTTGCTGGTTGTGATTTAGATGCAATGAGTGAATTTCCGTTTATATTGTTATGCTGCAGCACTGGATATGGAATTAGATTATGTAACGTGTCTGACGATTTGAAACTTTCACTTAAATATTCTCTGACTTGATTCTTTTGTTTTTGTATCACATGGTATTTTGTAGGATTTGAAAGCTGCGTTCGAACCTAAATGGATTAAAAATTCAGGCATCAATTAAATTTCCACAACAAATAATAAATTTGCAGACCTGTAAAATTTGTGGAGGAACATCAACTTGTAATGGCACTTTTTGTGATTCTTGTTTTTGCTTGTGATGATCTCGCTCTCGTTCTAAAAGCTTTCGTTCTGTTTCTTTCCTCTCAGCCTCCTGCAACAACTGTTCACGTTGAAGCAATGTTTTTAACTGAGTACGCGATGTTGGTGTTATCGTTTTAAATGTTGGACTGTTTGGAGGAAAAAATAACACAAAAAAAATTTATTTCTTCTCTTCTCGCCCAAAACAACTTTTCAACGAAGATGTCTTCGAGGTTTACAGGATTTGCATAGAATTAATCGTCTTTTTGTGCACAAAAATACATCTTCTTATTTTTTGGTGTTACTTCTCGTTTACAAAATTTGCCTGCGTGTGCACCTTCTTGTCAACTTTTTTTTTTCTTAATTCCGCTTAATACGCGATAGTTTTGATGGGACACGATCTATCATAATACAGTTGATATCATCAAACACAAGGAATTTCATTGAACTTTTTGCATCATAAATCATTGTTTACATTTGTACAATCAACGGTATTTGTTTTGTACATTTTGATTTATTCGATAATATTAGTGAGACTTAATCAATTAAAAATAATTGAAAAGTGGTGATTTTTTATTATTAATGCTGACATTTTTATAAGGGCTAATGTGAAAAATGTGACTCTTATCAGCCGATATCAATTCAATAAAAAGTCATAGAAAATAATCTATTTTATTGGGTAGGTATTTCCTCTCTTTTTGGTTTGTTTTGAAACTCAATGAATTTTATTTTAATGCTCTCTTCACTTAACTTTTGTGGATTACTCATCAATAACATTACTATAATTACTTTCGTACCATAGAATAACCTCTAACCCTTAAAATCTTGGCGTTTTGATTATTGCCATGTAAGGAGTTATTTAATCATGACGTCTATCATAATGTTCCTCATTTAGAGCGAGGATCTAAGATTTTGTAGGAGACGTTCTTCCAAAAACAATTCATAAATGATGTCAAAAGGGAGAGACGGGAGGGGAGGGGGGGGGGGGGGTAAGAAATCTAGAAGAATAGAATTTATTCGAATTTGATTGTTTGTGTTTGAAAAATTACAGTTTTTTTCGGACGTTATTTATGAACATTCCCTTAAAATCTTTCTTGATTCCATAAAACAGCAATTTTTTTTTTTGGATCAAAACACTGAGCTTTGATTTATGAAATAATTATTTATTATCTATATCATCCAGTTAATCCAATTAATATGATAATAAGAAGTTCACAAAAGCTATTGAATATTAATTTTATAGCATCAATATTATGGCGCTTTGAAACTGATAAAAAAAAAGTTTTATTGTTAATTGATAGAATTAAATTATTGAATT
The DNA here is from genome assembly GCA_917627325.4 of Chironomus riparius. Classification (NCBI taxonomy): domain Eukaryota; kingdom Metazoa; phylum Arthropoda; class Insecta; order Diptera; family Chironomidae; genus Chironomus; species Chironomus riparius. The sequence goes on from OU895879.1 coordinate 32,513,113, forward strand.
ATGACTAATAAACAATGTTAAACCGTGCATTTATATTCCGAGTCATTTTTATTCCAAAACGTGTTTGTTGCACGAGTCTAAGAAATAAATTATCTGGCACGCAGTAATAAAAAGGCAATAAAGTGTGAGATTCAGCAACAATTAGCATTCTTTGATAGAAGGATAAAAAAATGGAATTTTTTGTGGGGTCGTTCACTTATTACGATCGTTTCTTAGAAGGAAGGTTGTTCCGAAAATTTGAAAAAGGTTAAATATCATACTTAAATTGTAGCAAGGTTGAAGTGAGTCTAATTTTTTTTTTTTATTTTTTAAATGAAATCATATTTTTCAAGCTGTGACATCATTTTTGAGCTTTTCATCTAAACCATTATTATTTAAAGTTTGTTGTGCAGTCGCCACACAGTTTGGACAACACTGATCTAAATGAACCAATCCTTAATTAATTTGATTTCCTCAAATTTTGAAAATTCCATTTATTTAATAATTTTATGATTTCTTTCTAATGTCAATCCAACAAAGTTTTGATAAGACTAAGCTCTTTAGTAAAATGAATTGAATTTTTAATTATTCTGTTTTTTAAAATTTCTCTTAACCATTGTAGATCCCACAAACAAATAAAATAATTAACAACATTTCTGTCCTAAATAGTCAACTCCAACAACACACATGTGATGCGTCAGAAGAAAATATTGTCGTATTTCTAAAGAAAACGAGAGTCCTACATTTTTCTAAAGCCATACACAACCATAAAAAGCTTAAATTATAATTTTTTATTTCATATCCCATATGCCTGTATGGACCTTAAACGTGCCATATCGAAAATAAAATGTATTTCCATCGTAAAAGAATTTTCAAAAAAAAAATTGTATAAAGAAATTTATTTTTTTCGTAGAGCTTCGTCAGCATTTCGTCTTCACTTTAAAGATAAAAGTGAGGTATTTACTTATTCAGTTCAATTTTTTTTTCTTCTTCTAATACACATGAATGTGGTGTTACAAATAGATATACAGATGTAGATTCGTGAACATATGATTCACACGAGTGAAGAAAATATAAATAAATTTTCATTATTTTCAAGTTCTAGTTCAAAAAAAGTCTCATCACTTTTTGGCGCATTCATTTCAATGTGAGGATGTGACAAATTCTCACTTTTGACTGTCTACCTTGTTAAATTGAACTTGTGGGTAGGAAGAAAAAAGAGGCTAGACACTAGTTAATTGTCAAATGGATATTTATATATAATATCTAATAAAATTCAAACTAGCTTTTGTAATATTTCATAAATTGATGAAATCTGAAGCTAATAACCATAAAAAATAATAATACAATGGAAATTTCCAAAAAAGAATATCTGAAACCTACATGGCTAATCTTCTCAATATTGTTTGGCACTAAAATATACTTAGAACTAAAGAGATCATAACTTACAGGATAAAATTGGAACCGAATATTTGATAACATGAACAACATACACTTTAATGTAATATTTGATTGGGCGCTATGTTTTTTCTCCCATTTGACACTATCATGATAGATTCAAGGTAATCAAACCTAAGGCGCAATTTTATTTTGGCACGGAAAAAATACGCAGTTCAAATTCCAGATATATTTTGAGCATTTTATTAAGTAATTTCGAAAATTATGATTGCATAACTGTAAGCCAGTAAAATGAAGAGAATTTTTATAAATTGTGGCTGATTTCTGAAGGTTCTATGAACTTTTGTAAGGAGTCTGTAGAACAAGAATGAAAGAATGCTTACTCTGTATTAAGATTTGTGGACAACCAATTGATTCTATTGGCATAAATCTTTAAAAATATTAAACACTGAATTATGCAATTTCTTAGTCACCAAAACAATTGCTGTCTTCCTGTCAAAATTATCGATACATGACAAGCATCGACACATGGCCTAAGATTACACCTTTTTTTACCACGCGCGATAGAAAATTTTCTGTCGAACAATAAATTTCATTCAATGAGTATAATACAGTCAGTTGTATCATGTATTTTTTAAAGGGACCTATTGAAGATCTATACTTTTAGAAATATTTAAGGGTTATTCACTTAGGGGCCGTTTAACGAAAACGACATTTTAGTCTCGTAACAAAATTTGTATGAAAAAAATTTCTTTTGTTTGAACTGTTATAAAATTTTAGACCCCCCCCCTCCCCTAAAAGCTTTACGTAATAAGTGAACGGCCCCTTATGACGTTAATCATTCAGGAGGTTTAAAATTTTAAAAGGTTTAAATGAAATCTCTTATAAATCACAACAAAGTCTAGCAAGCATAAACATATGATCTCTAATCTCCCGATCATAAACTTTGCTTTGACACTTCCATCAAGCTATAAAAGCCTTTTATCCACAAATCGTTAACAACATTAAGATATTTTGTTTTAAATCTACGTAATGTCATACTATCTCTTGCTATCTTCTATCTACAAAAAAATAAATCATTGTGACGAATTTCTGAGCACATGTAGAGCCAACACATACATCTACAACAGCACCCACGAGTTTCCCTCGTTCAAACTTTTTTCAAAACAATTAAAATGCGCTCAAAATCTTCTCAAATCACGAAAACATCTTCAACTTATTGCAGTTTGGCTAGCAACAAACAAAAAGAAAAATTTCCTTTTCTACTCACATTTTAGGTGGTAATGATGTTAGTCTCGCGTCATTATGAACTGCCGGCTCAACAGCTTTTTCGAGATCAACGCCATCAATGAGAGTTGGATCAAGATCGAGGATCATTTTTAAATCCTCATCGATTCCAACGCTGACTTGAATTTGCGTTAATTTTGAATCTTTAATGCGTTTCTGCTTTGGTATATTAACTGCATTTACAAACAACGACGAGTCACCTTGATCATTTGTATCCATCGAAATTGCCTGATCATCCTCATTATTGTTATTGCTGTTGATATTTACATTATTATTATTGTTATTGAATGCAATTGGCATGTTGTCTTGCGATGAATGTGTCGAATTGTCCTCGTAAAAGAAAATATTGTCAATGTTCATCTCAGCCCCGGAGTTAAAGCCACTATCATTCATTTTCCAGTTTATTTAATGATTACGTCATAAAAGAGGCATCATACATAACCAAAATATCAAACTGCCACTGTATTTATTTAACTAGCAAACAATGATGATTCCACGAAATAGTGCCGCTAACTTTGACAGTTTTGTTTGAGGCAATAACGTAGAATTTGTAAGAAAACAAATCAATTTCAATCAATTAAATTGTTTTGTGATATTTACACAATTAATTAAGTTTGATTTGAGCTTGTATAGTCCACAATACATAACAGCACAAGCGAGAAAAAAAGAGATATCACACTTTATTAATTCTTTTTGTGATTGTATCGCGATATAAACTTATTCATTCTATTCTCTTCTTATTCATTCACCTCTTTTATTTTGAGGAGAGAGATTAGACACAAAAAATAATTAAGATTCACTCGTTAGGAAAATTAATGCGCAGATTTTCCCTTTTTTTGTCCCACTCAATGAACGGAGATAAAAGAAAATTTCCCAAAAAAAAACTTTCATTCAAAAATTTTGAAAATTCTCAAACTTAAGCTTCAATCTTTTCTCAGAATCTTCACTTGAATTTTTTTTGATAAGAAAAAATATTTTTAATCTCCAAAATGATAAAAAAAAATCAATACTCAAAAAAGTGTCTTGATTGTTGCCAATTTGCAAAAGAACTGAACTGAAGAACATTTTTTTCTAATAAAATATTTTTTGTTTTACACGCCACGACATTCAAAAGATCCGATCTTTTCGCAGACATCATCATCCACACTATAGCGATACAAGTGAGCAAATATGTGTATGAATCGAACTCTTATTTATTTTTCCTATTATAATTCTGACGCTGTGTGTAGTGCTCACAGCTTTAATAAAACAACATACATTTATTTTTTTATCATTTTCGGCTATAAGATATTTTTTTTTTGACGTTCGTTGAATATTTTTGAATCTATACAACAAGGTAGAGTATTTTTAGTTTGTAATAAAAACTTAAATCGGCTCATCATGCGGACATTTTAGAGATGGGAATCCCCACAAGACCACTCTCTTCTGTTTTGGTTGATTATTCGACTCAACAATTCAACCGGCTTAAGACATTTTCATTTTTGCGCTGAGCAAGCTAAACTTACAATGGCTCCTTAATGGATTGATGCTGTGATTCATCGACTACAACTCGTTTTTTTTTTTTCTCTCTCGTTTTATTGTTTATGTGCGAATAAACGTGTTGCTTAAAACTGACAAGGAGACGCTGAACAGGTGAGTTGGGTTTGAGAAATCTATTCACAAATTAAGTTGCCGTTCACTTATTACGTTACGCAAAAAAACTGATTTTTTCACCCCCCCCCCCCCCCCCCTCCCCGAACGTTCATAATTTATTTTATTTTGATAGAAAGGTGGAAAATTTAAAGAACTGTTTTTGGTGTGAATTTCTTTTAAAAGACGACAGTTTGAACGTTACATACTTCTTGACCCCCCCCCCCCCCCCTATGTTACATTTTGTTACAATTTTTCAAACCCCCCCTCCCACCTCAAATGCTAAGCTATTTGTTTAATATTAAAAATCACAGGTTACTGCAGGTTATTTTAAGAGTTTAGGGGTGATTCTTAGGAATATTTTAATGGCTTCATTCTTAGGTTCCATGATATGGTTTATCTTGTAGAAAGCGTGTGGTAAAAAGGGGTAAACAACTATGATACAATGAATATTGTTCAAGTCTCAAATGAACGTTATGGCAAGCCTTTTGAGTATTAAATATTATAAAGACATAAGTTAATCTAAATGACACTGAATACTTACTTATTCCACCTGTAAGTCCCAATTTTAGTTTATGTCTATAGTTTGCTATTACAACTTATAAATCCTTGGGTGTATATCTAAGGCTAATCAGTCCCATTTGAATTTTATATAAACGCCAAAGTGTATTTCAATTTTAAAATTAAGTAAAATCTACAAAATCCCTGAAAATTTTTGAAATTTTTTCTCAACCCTAGATTATTAAGCGTGTAACTGCGAGAAGATACTTAACGTTTCTAGAGATCAGGTAGATCATTAAGACTATCCCAATAAAACGTGAAATAAAATACAAGCATCCCAAGTCACATGATGGAAAAAATCATCCATAACTATCCTAAATTATTGTGCTTATATTTAAACTTAAAATAACCTAAACAATATATTTTTTGACAAATTCATGGCACATGCTTTCAAGACAATCAGCACATAAGGGAACGACGTCAGTGCATAAAAATGTTGTTTTATACAGTTCGTTTCTTTCGCAAACCAGAATGTGAGTATTTCCAAAAAATAATCGAGCAAGGCGCCTGATTGTATTTAATTATTTTTTATTAAATTAATATCTGTGACTCATTCCTAAGGAGTACGCCATGCTATATGCTGATAATTTGTCGCAAAGAAAAAAATATCACATTTGTGTCATTTAAACATGCACTTTATTGTAATACCTATACAACTTTGGGATATAATTATGGGATAATTATATATATTTTAATAAGGTCGTTCACTTGTGACGTCAAACAATTAAGGAAGGGAGGAGCTATATGACATACTTATTTAAATTTTATAAGATCTCCAATTTTCAATTGATATCATATGTAAATGATCCACAGAGAAGATTCATTATATATTTTCTCTATGAATCACTCGATCAGATTGTTCCATCTGTCCTTGACCATTGGATTTATTCTTATTCTTAATTTTTATTGCTGTTTTCATCGAACATTGTTGTTTTTGGTTTTTAATATAATCGACAGAATTTGAATATCCAAAATAACTTAATATGCCTTTTATTCCAACATATCACATGCCAAATTCTTTTGTTGATTCTCGTTTTTTTTTTGGACTCTTCTTTGGGATTTCAGAATTCATTCCCTACCTTAAAATATTCCACTTATAGATTTGGAAACTCAGCCAGCTTTATAAATTTTCTATGTGCGTTGGTAGGAAATGTTAAAAACGTAAAGGGATTTTTTCCTCATTTCGATTAGGTGTTTCTGAGAATCAAACGTGTAATCCAGCACTTAAGAAACAAAGAAGTTTTCGAAAAAAAATTGTGACTTATTAAAATCTTAATTGAATATTTAGAAAATGTTCAAGTCTATTTTCTGAAAACTGCAGAAAGTTGTGCCTGATTTAGTTTAAAATTTTGGTAATCAGGTATGGCAAATAATGTGAGGTTTTACAATCAAAACGCCCAAATTTTAGACTTAGGACTAGAGTTTCCTATTTTATCACTGGAACCATTTACGTATCTATTAGTTTAAGCGACACATAATGAAGTAGTCAGTAAGTTAAAGTGTGTATTTAATTCCAAAAGTTTCCCTTGAGTCAAAATATTCCCGAAAACTGATAAGCTAATTTTATAATCAAGCATTTTAGGAAAACAAATTTATAATTTTATTAGAAATAAAAAAACTGAATCAACTTGGAATTTGAAGCGTTGAATGAAAAGGCACAATAACTAAACGGTGCGTTGACTCGCGCAAATTGTTTGCTTTTCTAGCTTTGAAAGAAAATTTTACAACTATTAATGTTGTACAAAAGCAATTCAAATTCTGTCTGAAAGGCATTTATTCTCATCTCGCTGAGTAGAAGTGTCTGCAATAATTTTTCATCGTTATTTTTATTAGCTTTCTCGAGCTCTTGCCTTTGCTTTAGTATTTTCTCCTTATCAGCCTTTATTTTACTTCTAATTGTTCGGGTCCAATTTAATGAACTATATTCTGATAGTTGATCTAGCAGTCGGAGGATATACACTAATCCCATACTAAATCCATCATCCGTAAAGACAATTTCATCTTGATTCTTCTTTAAACGATCTTTTGACTTGAGGATGTATTTAATATAATTGATTGTCAAAGCCGGTATAAAAATGTAGAAATTCTTAAGGTGAGCGTTCTTTGGATTTCGAAAATATGGTGAAAAGGTTGAAATTAACATCTGAAAGGAGCACAAAGAAAAAAACATTTTTTGTCAGTTTTTTGCATGATTAATGCGAAACTGGATTTTAGGAATTCAGGGGTGCTAAATGGATTTTTAAAAGATCAATAGTAATTCACCTTAAAATAAAGGGATCCCTCAGCAATTTTCTTCGTTGCCTGTGCAACATCTTTTTCGAGATATTTTGAAGCATCAACAGTATGTTGACTCAAATTGCTATTCTGGCACATGTTCATTAATTCCAATTGTTCATCGTCAGACAATGTTTTGGGAATAAATGAAATTGAATTAGAATTCACATGATTGATTCCACTTTTTATCATTCGAATATAGCCAAGAGCATTTCCAATTGTTGAAATTAAAGTCCGAATTTTGTCCATTAATGTTTGATTTCCTTCAAATGATTCCAAATTTTTAATATAATCATGAAGTGCATGAGCTCGATCAAAGCTATAAACTTCACTATTTTTATCTATTGCAATATTTTCACGAAGAATTTTCATTTCACGCGATAGTCGAGACTTGATTTTCTCATCATAAATAACTTGCGAGAAAATCGAGAGCTTCTTCCTTAAAAATTGATATACAAAATTAATTGTCGTATTGATAATTCCAAATCCATGGGTCGAAAGTGAATTTGCAATGTTCTTAATTCCAATTGTATTAAAATGCTGATTATTATTTGCAAGTGATTCAACAAAAATTTGATTATTTAAATTGTAAGTAAAACGCAACACGAAAAGGTGAATATTTCTCATAATTTGTAATACATCAATTCCTTGGTCTAATGTTTGTGTTGGCAAATGGTCATCAACAGTATATAAAAGATATTTCGTTTGCGCTAATCTCCTCATTTCTTCATAAGTTCTCCAATCCTTGAGCGAGATTGTTGTCAGATTATAAAACATTTTGCTTAAATAAAATTCCACATCATCCTGAACCGAAACATATTCATGATTAATAACTGCTGGCTTTAATTTTATTAATTCACGATGATCTTCTATAATTATTTTGCTATTTGTATCAAATGGATTGAACTTTTCAACTTGTAGATTTGAATGAAAATCTAGTCTCAAATTAATTTCGATTGAGTTACAAAGTTTTCGAATGACATTTTCAGTAAAATTGCTTTCCACAAATGGATGGAAATTCTTCACATTATCCATTTGCTCATAATTGCAGTTCTTTAAACAATCATCGATAGATTCAAACATTAAATTGATTCTTCTCTCATCGATTGATGCTTCCAGCTGTTGCTTAAAATTCGAATCAATGAGATTTTGATGCCAGAACAGGAATGTACTATCACAAACTTTTTCTATATTCTCTTCTAAGCGACATAAATTCATCATGTGATCAAGTAACTTCAACAATCTGATTGGATACTCATTACCGAAATCTTTAAAAGGTTCAGTCAAGTTTAAAGATAATCCAATTGCACTCAAATTATTTATCGAGACAGTTCCGTACAAAAGTTTTTCAACGAGCACCAAAGTTGTTGATAAATCAAATTTCCTCTCTTTTTTCCCTTCCATCATGACCTTCTTCTTACATAATCCCACAACATTTAATGCATGAAATTGCAAATATTGAAAAACAAATGCAATCGAATCAACAATAAAGATTGACTTATCTTCATATGTTGATTTAATTAGCCTCAAGTTTTCTATCAATTTATATATAGCTGAAACAACTTGTTTTGACAGCAACTGTCCAAACTTTGCATGCAAATTGACAAGGGACTTAATTAGAAAATTCATTTCACCGGCTAAAGTTAGACCTTGAAAATATAATTCGCAACGAGATTGTAGCATAGCTTCATTTAAATTGTTGTTGCCGTATTTAGCTTGTTGATGGATTTGGAGAATCCAAAGAAGAACCTGGAAGTAATAATTACATCTTAATAGTCTATAAAAAAAAAATCTACATTAATTCAACACCATACCTGACTTGTGTAATGCAGTGTCTCTTTTTGCAGCTCATTGACTCTTTGCTTGAGATAATTTTGCTGATATTTGTCAATATCCACATTTGTCTTTTCTAATGAAGACAAATACATTTTAAGAAATTCATTTCCATTCCAAATGATATTTCCTTGAATGATTATTGCTGGATATTTGTAATTGATATCTATAATTAATCTAAAGTGCTTTGGGTCTAAATTGTCAAACATCTTCTGATACATAACAACAGCAATATTAAGTTTTATTATATCTTCAGTATCACTTAATTCCGAAATGTTATTGCCCATTAAGTTGATTCCATAGATAAGATTTTTAATGTACGATAACATAAAATTTTCTAGCAATTTTAGATTCTTGGCTTTAACTCGTTCTTTTATGGCAATTATATTGTCGAGTGCTATTTGCAAGATATTTCCATCCAATAAAAGGTCCAATTCGTGTAGAGTATTTTGTAAATTTAAATACCGATCATCTTCTTCCATTTGCTGCTCAAACAGCATATTACTGTATTGCTCGAGATACATTTTGTAGACCCCACTCTTAAATATCAAGTCAAAAACCATCAAGTTTCGGAATAAAAGAAGCACATCATCTAAATTTGATGGGAATTGAGTCGTTGGAGTTATGTGTAAGAGTTTGTCCATTGAAAATAATGCACAGTATTGTTGAAATATATTTACAGACAAATATATTGTATTCTGGATCACAAATTTCATATCAACGAGATCCTCTAAAGCATAACTGAATTTAACTAATGCATTATCCTGCAAATTCTCTCCAGAAGATCCAGCCAGTTCATTCACACTGATTATCTCGTCTTCAATTATAATTAGCTTATTAGCAATAACTTTGGAATGCTTCGTTAACTTCCTTGCCTCTTTATTAAGATGAAAAAATACTATCAATACCTTTGTCATTAGCTTATTCTCAGAATCTAGTAATTCAATCATTGAGATATTTTCAGGATTTTGGTCGCAAATTAATTGAATATATTGAGTTGGTGCCGATTTTCCGATTGTCAAATTTGAAGTCATTTCCTGGTAGTTCCTTATGAATCTTCCATACTCCTTTATCAGATCATCTGCAGCTTGATCATCTGGGTTTCTTAAAAAGTTCATTTTGCACTTAATTAACTAGATTTAAACAAATTAAATTAAAAATGATTATTTTGTGAGAAAAACAAAATTGATAAACAATGGACTGAAAACATTTGTAGGGATTTGAATTTTTAAAATACGTTAAAAGAAATTGTTACAAAAATACCTTATTCTGTAATTAAGGATGCAATAAGTATAAGAACATAGAATATTTTTAAATTATGGTAATTTTAATTTTGTCATTAATCCAAAGTAAATGTAATCCGCAAGAAAAATATATTAAAACCATTATTAAACACAAACATTCATTAGAATTTGTGATAACTACATGACATAAACTTTTTCAATTTTAGGATTTGCCCATTTTTCGCTTGTGAATGGACATTCAACAATTCCATCTTGATTGGTGATAATAGAAAGAGCCTGAAAGGAGCACAAAAGTTATTATAGTTGTAAGGAAGTATAGCTTAGTAGAGCTTACCAATTCACCCACAACAAAACCGTTTGGAAGCACCATAGGATGATTATTCTCATTTAGTGGCTTCTTAGTTACTCGACAGATCAATCGACTTTGTGCACAGTGAGAAAATGGCAATGAAAATGCAATTTCATTAATTTGAGGCTGACATACAGGACAATTAATATTTCTTGAATTTGTTGAGTAGCATTGAGGTGTTTTAAGAGCTGATAGACCAGTTTGGACCTAAAATTGATAAATGAAATTAAACCAAGTTGAAGTTGAATATGACAGGATTGGTAACTTACAGCAACGCTCAAAACAGACTGTGTAGGAATTTGGAAAAGACGATAATTTTCTAAGCGATAATTCACAAGAAGTTCGTCCCATCGTTTAATATCAAACATAGAGCGGTATGGCTCTAATTCAGTGTCTAAAGGAAAGGCTAAAAGTGCCATTGACTTTTTGATTTCCATAATTTGATCTTGTTCAAAAGCAGGAAAGAATTTCTGTGCATGTTTAACTGCATTCAAACGTTCTCCTTTTCTTATCAATTCAATGAATTCTTGTTGACGCAACTTAAATTCAATATCGGAATTAATCTTTCGTAGCTTACTTTTGTTATCCATGCACCACATAATACATTTAGTTGTATTATGCTCTGACAAGTCACGTTCAACTTCACGTGATACTTGAAAGATGTCAATATTTGTGATGTCTCTAATTCCTGAGCGATTCGCAAGAATCTCTGCTGTATCATAATATCCCAGACGTAAAAAGTGCTCAACTATGAGACGATTAAGACGGATCTTTTTCCATTGATTAGCAATTGCGATTTGTGATTCATTTGAATTATTCTCATCTCCATCAATAATCATTTTGCTATGTAAAGTAGATGTATTGCAGACATTCTGCTTAATATGCTCGAGTCTTTTTTTGCATACATTTGCTGCAAACAGAAGTAGAAGAAGACAATCGAAACGAGTATTGAAAAGTTTCAAGGATAAAGATGTCTGAATGAAACTTACCATTTTTCAACTCATCGCCTATACTCTCCTCTGCCTTCCTTTTAAGAACATTCAACTTCTCAATTACATTATCTAATAGCTTTGAAATGTTTCCAACAATTGGAGTGTTGTCTAAACCTCTTTCTAGCTCGCAAGCAGCTGTTTGAAGAATTGAATTTAGTTCCTTGTCTAATGTCTTTTGTGTCGTACGAAACTTTTTGTTGAGAATCTCATATGGAACCTAAGAAGAGTCGAAGAGATTAGAGTAGATGTTAAAGATCCAGTCATAAAAATTTTGTCATTCAATGGAAATCGATAAAAATTTCTTTTATCAGTAAAAAATTTCAAAACAAAGAAAAGTTTAATTTCCACAGACGAAACAGCTTGATTTTCAGCTATTTCGACATTGTAATCCAAAGATCTGCTTACTTTTAACGTTGGATGCTCTAGGGACTTTATTTCACTACCCATTTTAATAAAATTTACTGTTTTTGCGAAGTAGTAAAAAGTTTAATATTTCTGAACAGATTCAATATTTTGATTCTTTAACTTCCGTGCTTGTTTTCGTTCAAGTAGAATTTTGGAAACTTCGTTAATATTTTATTCACACCGTGTTAATGTACTTAATTTGTATTTTATGAGGATATGAATCAAAATGGCAAGTAATGTCCCAAGAAGAAAAGTTTGTGCCTGAAACTTTACTTCCGATAAAAGAGCTGTTTTATTCAAAATAGGAACAGTCGTTGGGAAATTTCATTTTTCAATGAACCCTTAACTTTCAAACATTTATCGATCGAAACTTTCTATAGTAAGTACGGTGTGAATATGTTTGCATTAGGTTCTTCCCTAATACTCTACTTCGTTAAGTTTAAGTCTGTTAAAAAATGACAGAATGATATAGAAGAATAGTTTAATCATAAAGTAGGCATTTTTCTGTTTAAATATATTAAATCGACAATTTAAATTCAAAAGTCAATACAAATCATAATGGGAAGATATTCAACGATTAAAGAGTCATAAAATAAATAAGTAAATTAGAAGCATCGCGATAAAATTGAAAGCAACCGTCAATAGACAGTTTAAAGACTGAGGAGTGCGTTTCGTATAAGACAGTGAGTGTATTCAAAAGCCATATTTCCTCAAAAAAAAAAATCTTGGCGTCACAATTTGATCAGTCACAAAAATCATCGAAATAGTGCTTGGATGTGCATAAAATGGACATAATTTTGTACATTAGACTATAATATTTAAAGTAGTGATAAAATATAGCGGGGAAAATCTGTATTTGGATGTGAAATAGTGATAAATAAAAAAAGGTGAAATTTCTTGAAATCATAAAAAGATCAGAATTCCTTCAAGTCAAAAATAAAATCCTGCAAGTCGGTATAGTAAAGCAATTATAAATAATAGTTTATAAATCATAATTAGCAAAAGGAAAGGTATATTAATTAAAGTAGTGTTTGTGAATTTAATTAAAAAATTGAGATTTGCTTAGCATCGAAACTTTGAAAGTGAATAAGAAGAAGTTGGTAAAAAAAGAGAGAAAAAAAATTCAATTGTGTGCGGCACATCTATCTAAAATTGGATATTATTCTTCACGTATATTTGAAATAAAGAGATATATATTTATAATCTTTGGGTAAGTGAGTATTAATATATTACATATTACGTACATTTTAACATTTTTAAGTTTCGCGCGTTCGACAAAAATAAATAATAATGAAATTAAAAGTTCTATAATATTTATTTTTTCCTCGCTTGCTTACTTCTCTCGTTCACTTACTCTATATCTCTCTGAAATGAAAATAAAAAAAAATCCACTGTAACTCATCAAAAGAATTTAAGAAAGAAAAAAATCATTCGAACTGTTCATTTTGTTCATTACACTCTTCGGTCAATAATATTTCGAGTGCATATATATATATATATATATATATATATATATTGGAAAAAAGTGTATATGCAAAACAATAATTATGAATGCTGAATTCATTTTGCACTTACTGATTGAACGAAAAAAATGCGAATATATGCAGTTTTTGTGTACATATTCTTTGCCATTCATACGTCTGGGATTGAAGAAAAAAAAAGGCAGTAAAATGAAAGTCAAAAGTAAAGATATACAACGAGGCAAAAACCGGTCACTTCGAGCGCGCGCTTATTTGCCATAATTCGTATCCGATTTTATTCTTTCTGCTTAACGAGACGACATAAGACAGTTGAGTTAAAATGTAAAAAAAAAATACAAACAGATATCTTGCATGCATCAACTTTTTGTATAGAGCTTCGTAAAACCATTAATGCTAAAAGCAACAACAATAATCGAAATGAAGAAAGAAAAAGAAGAAGAACAGAGTATTTTTTGCTTCTTTTATTATGCTTTTTGCTTTTTTTTTCTTTCTTTTTCCTTTCAAGTTTCTTTTGTCAATTTTTATACAATTTTTTTTTATTATACATCTCTCTTTCTCATAAGCATATATATATATAAAATATACAAGACAACATGTTTTCCAATTTCATTCCACCTTCAGATTTTTTTTTATTATTTCTTTCTTATGCCGTACTTCGCTTTCTTGCTTCCTATATTGAACACAATGAAATCATTAAAAATGTTTGAAACAGTAATTTCTCATCTAAAATTTTCTTCGATGTCTTAACTATTCATTCAGGTTCAAGTGAAATGAAAAAAAAAAACACATTTCTTTTTTATTTCAAATTATTAAGTCACGGTCAGGGAATGAAGTTTAATCAGATCGATTCATTTAGAAAATGCTGTGTCTAAATGCGATAGAAAGCGTGCTCATGTTGTAAAGAAAAATTGTGTCTGTGATGCTTGGCGCGGAAATGTTCAATGCATGCGTGGAATTGAGATTATTGTAAAGTTAAAGCTTTTTGGGATATGCGTACGTATTTTTACGTAAGATCACAACTTTCAAATTTTAATTTCAAGCATTTCCTCAAATTGTTTTAAAACAACAGCACCAACCCCTGACTGAAACGATTAAAGCTCATGGCTAGTTTATTAGAGTTCATAAGGATTTCTTAGTATTCGTGCAATAACAATCAGCAAAAGAAAATAAAGACAATGTCATGCCGCTTACACTTTCTATTGAAATGTATAATAACGTAAAAATACATAAATTTATTACAATTACAAACGTATATATGCATTACTTTAAAAAGTAAATATTATGTGAAGAGGTAACATGATCAATCGCGTTATCAGCAATTCAATTTTGGAATGTGTTATAAGAAGCAAAAAAATAAAAATTATAGAAAAAATGTACATAGCTGAGAGAGAACGTGCTGATATAGCAAAACACAAATAAAACTGATAAGTTACATTTTTTTTAGAAAAAAAAAATCAACAGAAAAGTGAACAATCATCAGTTTTATTCGTTTTAATTTTGTTCTGATTTTTGTTGTTGTTTCCATGTAGCAGAAACCGAAAAAGGAAAAAAACTGCTGATAATACAATAATAATATGACTATGACAGAAAATTTTCTCCACTTCGTTCCGAGTTCGTTATACATATTTGATAAGCATGGAAAGAATAAGAAAATAGAAAGAGAGAGCGAAAATGAAGTTAGTAAAGATATTTTGTCCCTTGAAGCGATGAGAGCGCATTTGCCACGCACACAGTTCTTAAATAATTTTAAATTAGTAAAATTGCAATTTAAAATGGAAGTTCTGAATAGCGTAATAAATATTAAAATATGCAAAAGACAAAGTGGGTCCACTTAAATTGCCTTTAAGTTCATTTCAACATCCACAATGTGTAATAAAAATATTACAAATGAAAATGGCTTTAAACTTGCGCAATTTATTACAAGCAAAGAGAGGAAGAGACCATAACTGCGGCACTCCCGTTTGAGAAGTCACAATTCGTAAATATTTATTATCAGTGAATTTATTAAGAAATTTGATACGTCACTAGAGGATTCTTGAGAAAATCAAATTGCTCATTAAATTATCACAATTAAATTGCTTAAAGAGGGGGAACTGAAAAAGATTTGCTAAATTGTCTTGACTTCCCAATGAATGCTAAGTACATTCTTTTTGCCGCATGATATCATGAATCACACATTAGTATTTGTAATTTTTCTCACGCTCTCACAAACACAATAAATGTATCAATTTTCCTATTCAAATTCTGTTCTTGACAAGCAAAAAAAAAATGATTTTTTTTCGAAAAATTTCTCTTCATCTTCTACCTGAAATTAAATGAAAACACATTTTTAAGGTCTTGTTTAAAGAAATACAAAAATACAAAAGATTTGCTTCCATGTGGTTCTTTAAACGAATGAATCTTGACTGAGATTAATACTTTTTTTGTGTGGGGGAGTAAATTCTCGGCTGAGCACACAAAAAAAAGAAAGAAAAAGAAGAAGTCAAGCTACATTAGACGGGTCGATTTTTATACATATGAAGTATAAAGTGAGATGATTTTATCTTCTTTTCTATCAAATTTATGTAAATATATATTTATGATTTAATTAACAAAATATTTTCACGCGTTTTGCCACTCGTCTTCGATGAATTTTTGAGATTTATATATTTTTTTGACAAAATTAAAAGACCTTGAATTTTTTTTTTCTTATTTGAATTCTACACTCAAGATACTCGTGGATTTATCTTACAAGACACGTGAGATGATGTCTTTTGGACATAAATTATTAATTCATACGAAATATGACTTGTTAGATCAATTTTGACGTCTGGAAAATTTATTTTAAAATCATATCTCATCAAAAAAGTTTGAACAATCCCCAAAATATGAAATAAAAATTTATCAAGATTGATGATGTCTACAAATGCTTTATACGTCCACGTGATATGCTTTGAAGAAAACACGCCGGTTTGCATGTGAACATTTTGGCGGAACTTTTTGTGCTACATCCTGAAATATAAACATCTTGCCATCTTTCTTGGTAAAAACGCCTATGTTCTGAAAAAAGTTTTTAACAAAACATACAAACAATGCAGAATGAATTTCGACAGACTCATGACCGCATTTTCAAACCTAGTTCACTGATCTAGGACAATATGTGCATATGTTTTATAGACTAAATGATTGAAATTCTATTTCAATTGACACGAGTTTTGTGTTGAGAATAGTTTAGGAAGTAAATTAACATCCTTTAAATGTTGGACAAAATAAGCGAATGATCCCCATTGCAACCTTTTGTTTAAAGCTATTGTCGTCTGATTATCTTCCCAAATACCAATAATCTTGACTAATCTTAAGCATCTGGAGCCATTGATTAACACTACGGAATTTTCGTACATACAATTCTCGTTAGCGCTTTTAAGGTGTGAAACTTATCCATTCTTTATCTTAATCACATTCAAAAATGATACCGATACACAAACACACACACACACACATTCAAGTTGACTGACCTTGAAAAATATTCTGTTGTGATTGAACTTGCTGAAAAAGAAACTTGAAAACGAGAGCCTTGATGGAGAATGAAAAAAAAAAGAATTAAATTTTATCTGAGAAATGAAATATTTAATGAGTTCATTGATCCTGTTATATTAAAGATGTGCCCTATATTTCACATACACACATTTTTCATTGACTATACAAAAAAAGAAATAATAATATTTTTATTGATTTTCTTTTTCTCTATTTTCAATTGCAGGGATTTTCGTTAACTGCATAAAATAGAAATAGAAGATGATAAAAATTAGCAATATGCTTGTACATAAAAAGTAAGTAAGTAAGTGAACGGCAGGTGGTACTTTGTGTGACAAATTGTTTATAAATTTCCTTGTCATATTGTTGAGCATGAAATTGCAGTGAAACTGACGAGACAAATATTGTTATTAAAGATGGAAAGAATAACTCGAATGAAAAAGAAAACTTAAAAAACAAATAATGTAGAAAGGAGAAAGAATTAAAAGCAAAAAAGAAGAAACTTACAATTTTTTAAGTAAAATTTCATTTGAAGCAGAAAAGTTTGTTCGCAAACTTTTTTTCCGAAAAAATAAAGAAGAAGAGAAAATTTTTCTCTCATTTTCATGAAGCAAGAGAAGGAAAAAAAAAATGAAAAAGTTTTTAAATTAACTTCGAGAAACTCTTCATCCTCTTTTTAAGATTCAGGGGATAAATTAAAAGCAAGAAATGGGTGTTGTTTCACCAAAAAACTTTACTGCTTTTTCTATGAGATGTAAAAGTTGAGAACTTTGTTTTCAACTTCCATACTTGTTTCAACTTTAGATTGATTTGTAAAGTTTTTCTTCTTCCACTTACTTTTCGCGCACTTTTTGCTTTGATAAGGAGGGATTTATGATGTTCAGTTTGACTAAGTGTGCTGACGACTGCATCATATCTTGACGAGGTTTTCGTTTGCTTGTTCATTGTCATAGCTTCTGTTTTGGACAAGTTGTTGATTAATGTTGTTTGTAAATGCACTGATGTATGTTGGAACAACATTATTTGCTTGTGACGAGCAAGGTAATTTTCTTTAATTAACAGAACTGTGTAGATTAATTCTGTTGATAGATATCAGAGTTGTGACATGTCTTTCATTCCAAAATAGTTCAGAAAAACATTTAAGGTTTATTGTGTGTCATGAATGGCAAGTAAGGTTAAATTTAGGAATTTTTTTTTAATCAGATAATCTAAAATGTATTCTTTATAGTTTCTTAAGTCAATTTATGACAGAAATGCGTCCCATTAACATCTAAACTGGATATGACTGTAGTTATGTACCACTTTATTCTCTCACTATATCGTCTTGGAGGAGTTGTCGCGAGTTCTTCCGATAAGATAACACAACGTATAGACAGAGCGGTATAATAATAACGTAGTATAGACAATGTAAAGAAGCTTATCAATCGCGAAAATTCCTTAATTGAATTAATTTTTTTATGTCAAAAGTTTCTCGCAGTCACTTCACATTTATATCCTATTTTCTCCTCCCTCTCAGCCATCTATTTGAGGTTGAAGGGGTTAGATATAGATGTTTAAATATCTACCTAACAGCATTGTATATGTGTGTGCTCATTTTAATTTACTTCTAGGAATATTCTTCTTACACTCTCAATCTGATTTTCCCATCCAACATTCCCTTTTTTATTTTCCATCAAAAGTTTGTTTCAAAGACAATTAAAAAGTTTGTTTCATCATTGCCGTCTTTTATGCTTATCTTTTGACTGAACCTTGAAGGAGAACAAGAAGAAGAAAATAAACTTTTAAAAAGTTCTTTTTCATACTTTTTTTTTTGTTTCAAAAAGGAGTGAGAGAAAATTTACGATCAAAAGTTGATAGAGCTAATCCAGTATTTAAAACATAATCATAATGGGTAGATAGAACATGTAAGAGTTTGCTATTAATAATATCGAGCATGGAGCAGTTCTCAATCACATCAAAAATCAAGTTTAAATAATTTTGTTATATTCCATAAGTAAGCATAACGCATATATAATTGTTGTTTCGTTTAGTGAAACATGGCAATTGCCTAGATGATTATCAAACGTTTTTATTGACTAAATTGTTAGCTCCTTTGCGTGCTAGATAATGTGCATGAAAATGGTCATTAAATAAGATTTATTGTTTTCCAAAATAGGTGTCTAATAGAGGATCTAGAACTTTGTAAATAAAATTCCGATTTATTTATTTGTTATGACAATTGTGAGGCATTTCATTCGTTTCCGAAATCACTGAGGTAATCGGTCACACAATGCTATTCGTTATTTGCGAGAATACTAAAAAAATTGGAGTATTATTTCAACAGATAAGAAATATTGCTGGCTATTAATAAAGTTCGCAATCAATTTCACAATATTGCGTGTAATTTGTGACTCAAATGTCTCATGTATCAATTTTGACAAGCGATGCAAACGTTGGCTTAAATTAAAGTACATTTTTCGAAGAACTTTATGGGAGGAAACGCGAGAATTGTGTTACTTTATTTAGTTGCATTCTAATGTATTGTGTTTCTGATGATATAAACTTCGTTAAATTTAAGGCAACTACAGAGTTGAATTTTAACTCTAAGCGCAAAGATTGACATTAGATCTATAGAACCCACAATCTACACAAACATATGTAACGTAGTTCTTTCTTATGGACACTTGAGAATATTGTTAAAACAGCACGTGTTCAATTTTCAAACATCTGAGTTACATGTAGCAAATTCCATCATTCATCCTCAGACCAAAATACCTCGAACTCCTACATGGCATCTCTGTACATCTCTATGTAAATTAATTAATTCTTTATATACCTCTTTCAAATATTCTAGAATCGAGAATCTAGAGTATTCTTACAAAAGTGCTATGTCATCTAAGTATTACAAGAGATTATTTGAGATTATGGATGAATGTCCCCGCCTTGACTAATTCTTAGTATCTTTAATATCATTCGTAAATATGATAAGAGTTATGATAGACATATTATTACAAAATTGATGTGGTGCTAATATGTAAATGATTACTACTGTCGTAATTCGTACTCAAATATTTTCTCTCCACTTAATGGAACCAACAATTTGTGACTCGTTCCACAAAAATGTCTGAAAGCTTCTGTTGTTAATCAATTCAGTGTGAAGCTCTAAATCCGTTTGAATGAACTTGAAAATGTATAATAGCAGATAAACAATGAATCAAAGCGATTATAATAACGCACTGAATATCTCGAAAATGTGTTGAAAAGTTCATCCAGTTTAAAGATAGAGTGAAGTTCTCTTCTTCTTCCTTTTATACACATTCGCACATGCATATGCTCGAAAACATTTCTCTTTCCTCATTCCTCCTTTTCGCTCTACATTAAAGTATTATTTCCGTCAAGACGAGTTGAAAACTTTTCTACTATGTGGTAATGCTCATTCTCTTAAGGGACAATTTACCGCTTCGGATACGACAAAAAAATTATGAAAATGAAAATGTTTTTTTTCTACTCTGTGTTGCAAAATTTGTTAATAATTCATCACGTAAAAATAGTTTTGGTAGTTTGAAAATTTAGTTTAATACAAAACTTTTTCATTTAAAATTGAGTTCAATAAAAGAACTAACAACTTTTTTATTACCACACTTTTTCAAAAGTTTTCCTTAAAGTTTTTGCCTGCCAGTCCGTCTAGTTTTAAATAACTTTGTGACCTGTTGTGATCTCCCAATTTAGATTGTTGTAAGCATTGTAGGAGTCTTAGTCATATTGGATTGATGTAATTGATAGAATCGAAATTTACTTTGGCACACAGGCTTACTAATGCCAACAGTGTGAAACCGATCAAAAATGACCGAATTGTGATTTATGGTTTTCAATCTGCTCCTGAAAAAATGATTTCGAACAAAAGAATCTCAAATTAAATGATTTATGAAAAATGCGCTTTAGTCGATCACAAACATCCATGTCTATACTGTTTTATATAATCTGATAGACGAATAAATTATGAATATGAAAATAAAAGGCACAAGAAGAAAGTTTTTCGAGGGAAAAATCCTTTATTTTTCCGTTAAAGACAATTCTCATGATGGGAAAATTTTCTTTTTGTTCTATGTCTCATTCCACAGCTTTGTGCTTCCTTCAAAGTTCATCAACGATTTTTGCCTTCTTTTCTTTCCAATTTTTTTTTCGCGCCGAGTCCTATTTCTTTCATACTTGCGCGTAACTTGCAAAACAAAAGCCGCACAATAAATTTTGAAGGGAAAAGAAGTTGAAAAGTTTTGCGCCTCTCATCCCCACACTTTGCTCGGGTTTTGAATGCCAGAATCCTCGCTCGAGATCGGAAAACTTTTCATTTTCCAACTTTCTTTTTTTTCGAAAAAAGTTTTTCTTTAATATGCTTTTTTTTTTGCTGTAAAAAAGTTATAAAAACTTTTTCTTTTTCAAAAATTTTGTGCTCTTCAGGCGAAAGAACAAGAAAACTTTATTTTTGTTTTAAAAAAAGTTTTCTGTTTTCTGTTTCAACTTTATTCTTTCCCTCTTCTCTCTCGCTCTTACTCACTCCTGTTTTCTTGTTTCCGATGAAAACGTTAACTTTGAGTTGAAAACATTTTATTTTTCGCTTCTCTTAAATTTATGCTACTCAGCTCCGTTTAATTTTCTTCTTGTTGTTTCATTTTGCCATCCTGTTCTCGCTCTCATTCTTCATGTTTTATGACCAATAAAGAAGTTTGCATAATATTGTTGTTGACATTTATGCGTATGATTTTTTTATAGGCATGTCTCTATGCTCTTTAAGAAATGAACTTTAAGGACGAAAAATATGTTTTGACAATTTATTTTTGTCGTATTGAATTTGAAGATTTTTTTTTACTCTTATTGACACAGCCATCGCTTTATTGGAATTACAAAATGTTTTTCTTCTGGAGAATTTTCTTTTTTTGGCTCATTCTCGATTGAAAGTTGTCAGGATTCATTGATATTGAATTTGTGTATTGGATGTAGAATTTTCCAGAACTTGGCACCTTTCGTAGCTCATATATGAAAAAGAATGATTGTAAATAACAGGAACTACTAAGACTAAGTGTTATCTAAGATGGAAAAATCTGAACTTCTTAACCTAAGCTAAATGATTGATATTTAATTGATTTTTGATCAATTTTGTTTCCCGCCAAATTTTAATTTTCTCAACAGTTCATCGACCAATCTCAAGACTCCATAAATGCGTTACATATACATGTCCAATTACTAAATCCTACACATATTAAGCTACAGCAACATAAATTCACTCTCTCTGGGTTTCAGCTTTAAATCTTTTATTTATGAAGGTTGATTCGTGATGATAATGTCATTTTGGATATTTGCAGTCGTATTTATTGAGCTGTGTCTGTTCTGAACAGAAATAAAATGCTGTGTGGATGATATGATTTTTTCTTTCTGCGTCGAAATGGCTAAAATTTTTTATTTTTTTGGTGAAAGCTTCTTATTTATTAGTCCAGGGGGTTGTTGCTAAAATCCTTAACATTGATGAAAAATCTTGTCATAAACTAAATTGCTAAAGTTTTATGCTCTTTAATTTTTTATTAAATCTGGTGACATTTCAACCTAATTTGAAAGGAAATCTCGAAAAAAGTATGTCTAAATCATCCACAAAAAGTTAAACAGCAACAAAAAAGTTGCTCATTTTTACAAAAGTTGAAGTGATGTAATATAGAAATTGAAAATTTTCCTCACACACAGCAAAAATAAAAAAGTTTTTCCCCACATTAAAGTAAAAGTTTTCCATTATTTTCAATTACTTTAAATTATATTTTCATTTATCTCCAATTTCATGTTTTTTCTCTCTCTCCCTCCAACCCTCCTTTTCACCCTCGTAACACAACATTTTTCCACATAAAATCGAGCAGACATTAAACATTGTAAAGCTTTATTGAAAAAGTGAATGAGTGAGAAAGAGAACTCCTGCATTACGTTATAACTTATAGATCTACATGAATTTCTCTATATAATACACAGAGTAAGAAAATAAGAAGAAGGAAATTCTTCATTCATTCATAGGTGTGAGCAGGATAGAAGAAAGAAAAAAAAAGTTATCGGATTCTGTCAAAAAACTTTTCGTTTGTCGTTTTCGATTTTTATACAAGTTTATTACTGACTTTTTCGAGTTGAAATATTTCGTCGGTGAAGGAAAAAAAAAGTTTTTCTTTTCTCTCATTTTTATTGTATTCAATTTTGAGATGAGAATATTAAAGCCTTATGTTGAGGTATAATAACCTTTATTCCATCTCGCTCTGCTCTTTCGATTTTTAATGCCTATAAAAAGGTTCTTTAAAAATTTATTTTTACATAGTGGGGTTGTTCACAAATTATGTCTGGATTTTAAAATAGGCTGTGCTGCATACCATTATAGATAGAGGGTGGAAGGGGATGTTGAAATTTAATATTATAGCATCCATAAATTGTGAATGATTCCTTACAAATACAATTAAAATTTCTCATTACATCCGAAAATTTGGTGGATAGGCGATAGATGGGATACGTTTTGGAGGATGAGGACGGAAAAAATTGATTTCATTAAGTACAATTTACGAAAATTAAAATTCAACTTCTGTAAAAATATTTTCATTCTTTTCCCAACAAACACATCCATAAAAAAAAGTTTTCGTTCTTCTTTTCGATAAACGAGAGAGTAAGGGAGAGGGGAAACAGCCGGCATGATAATGTGTCAGAATGTCGGAATCCCAGGCAACAAATATAACAAGGCAAATTATACGCAAACTCAAAAATTACTCATCATCCAAGCTCACAAGTATGAATGAGATAGAATGATAACAAAATTAATGATGACATCTTCTCGTCTATATGTGTATATAAAAAAATATGATGCCGCTGCTCATATTTTTATCATTGTCATGGACATTTCTTCCTTATTACACAAAATTCAATATTTTTTATGTCCACGAAAAAAAATTTGAATTTTTTTACAATTTTCTTTTTTGGTGAACAAAAAAATATTCTTTTGATGCTAGCAATTTTACGCGCCAAATGTGTACTTAAATTCATTCACAACACAAAATTTTGCTTTAATAGATGAAAAGTCTGTGAAATGATTTTCATGGCGAAACTTTAAATTGTCGAGAAAGAAGAATCAAAAAATGAAAAACTTTTTCTGTTACAAACTTGTTAACTAATTTTATTCTTCTTCCTTTTCTCATTTCAGCTTTAAACATAAATGATATGCAACATGAAACGTGAAAAGTAAAGTGATTTTATTAAAATGTCATTAACTTAAATCCTCAACGATCCCAACAAACAACAACAACAACAATAATAATAACACAAAAAAAAATCAGTAGTGATAAAAAAATAAATTTGAACTTTTTAAACAAATTGAGATAGAAACACACACACACACAAACAAGATAAAAAAAAGAAGACGCAAGAACTTTAGCGATTAAACAAAAAATTTCATTTCGAAGACTTCTGAAAAAGAAAAGAAAAAAGAAAGTTTTAATTAATAATATTAATATCTTAAAAGTGCTTAGTGATACAAAATAATTTTATATAAAAGATGATGCCAAAACGTCCACGACTTGATGCCGTACGCGGCCCTATATCATCAAACGGCCCTCTACAATCACGGCCGCTTGTAGCTTTATTAGATGGTAGAGATTGTTCCATTGAAATGCCAATTTTAAAAGATGTTGCAACAGTTGCATTTTGTGATGCTCAGAGTACATCTGAAATTCATGAAAAAGTAAGTCGCTCGCTGGTGACAATTTTTATGTGATTAGTGAAAATTGTTGCAAATTTTGACGTCCTTAATTCATGCCTCAATTGTTACAATTTTAACTCATTCAAAAAAAAAATTTTTTCATAATTTTAGGTATTAAATGAAGCCGTTGGTGCTTTGATGTGGCACACAATAATTCTAACGAAAGAAGATCTCGAGAAATTCAAAGCACTTCGAATCATTGTTCGTATTGGCAGTGGTGTAGACAATATTGATGTAAAAGCAGCTGGCGAACTCGGCATTGCCGTTTGTAACGTTCCGGGATATGGAGTTGAGGAAGTTGCAGACACAACACTATGTCTCATTTTAAATCTCTACCGACGAACATATTGGCTCGCAAACATGGTTCGTGAGGGAAAAAAATTCACAGGACCCGAGCAAGTTAGAGACGCAGCACAGGTAAAAGTTAGTAACCTTTATTTTTTGATCAGCACTAAACATTTAATTATTTTAGGGATGCGCAAGAATACGCGGAGACACGCTGGGTATTGTTGGTCTTGGACGAATTGGCAGTGCTGTGGCATTGAGAGCAAAGGCTTTTGGATTTAATGTCAGCTTCTATGATCCTTATTTACCTGATGGCATTGAAAAATCGTTAGGGCTTACTCGAGTATATACTCTTCAGGAACTTCTCTTCCACTCTGACTGTGTCTCCTTGCATTGTACATTAAATGAACATAATCATCATCTTATTAATGAGTACACAATTAAACAGGTAAGACATTTGAGCAAGCATGAATATTTGACTAAAATGCATACAAAAAGCAACTAGTCGTGCACGACTTTAATAACAATAATATTCATTATTAAATGCGACTGTGAGGTCAACGGAGTGTGTAGATTGCTATCTGAGTATGTCTATTAATAAGTGCCGCGATACATTTAAATTAATTAGTTTAAAAAAAATTTATTACCCAGTATGTGAGTGCACAATGTGCAATTTTGTATGCATTTAATTTACCCGTCATCACTAAACTTATTTTATGCTGATTAATCAAACGTTTCTTATTTTCATACATTGTAGATGAGACCTGGCGCTTTCTTAGTAAATACAGCCCGTGGAGGCCTTGTTGATGATGAGGCACTTGCACAAGCACTAAAACAAGGAAGAATACGAGCAGCTGCTTTAGACGTTCACGAGAATGAGCCATATAATGTATTTCAGGTTTTTACTTAATATGAACATTATTTCTAAGGAATAGAATTTTTTAGTAATTAAAATTTGTTTTCATTTCTCCATCTCTGACATTCGTTGTCTATTTCAGGGAGCTCTTAAAGACGCCCCAAACTTACTCTGTACACCACATGCCGCCTTTTACAGTGAAGCTGCAACAACAGAGCTACGCGAAATGGCTGCGAGTGAAATACGTCGCGCAATTGTTGGGACCATTCCAGATGCTCTCAGAAATTGTGTGAATAAAGAATACTTTTTGAGATCGGCATCCGGTGGAGGATATTCAGAAGGTGAACATTATAATTATTAACGTCAGACTTGTTTTGTGTCCATCATTCTCTCATTATTATTGTTTTGGCTATTTCACTTTATTGTTTGGTCCAAACGACTTCTTTAATTTTTGATTCCATTAATATATCCCACTTTTAATTTTCAAAACGAATCTTTCTGATTAAAAACGAGATCTTCCAAAAAAAATGTGTAAAAACCCATAAATTAACCCCTTACAGCTGGCATTAACGGTGGATATTATTCAGGTGGACTGCATACACAGCAAGCACACAGTACAACCCCATTAGAAGCGCCTCATAGTGCTGGATCAACGCATGCGGCAGCTAGTGGACCTCCAAGTCAATCGGGCTCAGCACCACCAGTTTCGGGACAGCAACAAGGTATTCAACAGCATCCATTGGTTAGCAAATCGGTAAATATTGAGATAATTATAAAATAGACAACAACTTCCAATTGATTCCGATTTTAACGAAACCGTTAAAAGTTAGCTTTAATGATTAAAAACTTTCTGGACTGTCTTACTACGATTTAAACTATTACCCAAGTTGTTGTTTGTCTCTTTTTATCTCAAGTGAAGTGGACCAACGAGAAATTAATTGTTATTCTTTAAATTTGTAGCCTCTTAGTGCCCCCGATCCCAATCATCATTCGTCAAGTGTTAAACCGGAGTCATCAGAAGTTCACTAGTATGTTTCTATTGAGCGCTCACATGCTAAAATAATATGCAAGTTTTATTTAATTATTTCTCCTTAATTGGCATAGAAAATTGAACTAGAATTTTCGTATTGAAAAGAATTTCAACAAACAAAAAATATGAAAAGAGAAAAAAACTAAAAAC
Organism: Chironomus riparius; assembly: GCA_917627325.4. NCBI lineage: Eukaryota > Metazoa > Arthropoda > Insecta > Diptera > Chironomidae > Chironomus > Chironomus riparius. Next base: position 32,540,126 of record OU895879.1, read on the forward strand.
ACAAAAAATCATTTCTTTTTAAACTCATTGAAAAAAAAACGACACGGATGGGATGATATGAAAAGTGAGAATGAGAAAGAAACAAGCAAAACAAGTATAAATGAAAATGGAAATTATTAATTTTGAAGGTGACGATAAATGATAATTTATGAATAGTGAATACATATTCGCAAGAATAAGTACTTAGGATTATTAAGGATTAACAAATTTCAACAAGAAAAGAAATGAGAAGAGAAGAAGAAAACAACTTTTTATGATAAATCAATTAATCAATGCACACACATTCATTTTCCTGCTTATGAAGTTGCTTCCTATTTAAGTTTTCTCTCTGTATTTTTTTTTTTTGACAATCAATTATATTATTATGACAAAAAATTGTATTTTTTATTACATTTCAATTTTTTTTTATTTTTTTCATTTGGGAAACTGTAAATTTAAACAAAACCTAAACGAAATTGCAATTGAATTTGAAATTTGAAACTTTCCTTCGTTATTTTATCATGTATATGTTGTAAAATCTTAATTATTGAGGAAATCGTGTTAAAAAAAAATGAGCTGTAATGTTTGTTTCATAAGTCTATATTGCATTTAAAAGAGTTAAGAAATATGTTTATTAAAAACAACATCACAAGATATAAAATCATTCAGCGAATTTCGGCTTGTTGAGAATTGTTCTTGATAAATCTTTAATTGGGTACCTTCCTTAACGCTTGTACAGTCTCATCAAGAACTTAATTTCGTTTAAATCATTAGAATTTTCCTGTAAATCGATTAGTCGCTCTAAGATGCCCTAGCAGAGCTAATGAAATCGACCACAAAAATCATTTTATCGCGCCAAAATTAAAGTGAACTGCTGTAAGACCTGAATATTCTAATAAGAGCAGACAACCTGTACAACTTAACACTTAAGCAGAGAATATCCGGTTGTTAAATTTACTTTTGACTTGAAATGCATCTCGTGGTCAATTTTATCCAGTGCTGCTCGTGAATGGACAAATTTACAAGAACTTTTATTTCCAAATCGAAGAATTGTCAAAAATTCTCACTAAGCCTCATCGTCTGAATAATTAAATAGAATGGCAAATGAATTGTAGCAACGGAATAAAAGTAAATAATAATAATTTCTCCATTTTGATTCAGTTACACTGGTCAAATTCTTGTTAGCTTTCAAAAATGTTTTCATATTCACATAAAAGTGTGTTGTAATTCACGTGGCTTACAAGCAATATGTATTGGCAAGGTTAATGTCTCGTTAAGTCATCAAAAAAAAAAAATAAAAATTGCCAGACAAAATCTGTACAGTCACGCTGCTTAGAATGATTTTTTTATTTTCATTTTACAAATTTTCATTGAATAAGTGCCATTCGAGCTACTAAAGACGGAAGAAAGAAGCTTTAATATTTTACATCAAAAAGTATTTTGCTTTTAAATGCCAGAGGTGGCAATCTGTGAAGGTTATGGAACAAAACTAGATTCGGAGTTGACTCAACGTCTACTTCAAACTCTGAAACAACGGAATTAGTGGTGCGAAGAACTGTCTGAATTGCTTTTCTCCACCTCTGCATTAAATGCTTTCATCATTAGTAACTTCCTATAAATAAACGTGTGTGAGACTTCAACTCATTAGAATAAATGGTACAAAAAATACACATTTAAAAATAACGGTACAAAAAAAGACTTCCTGCAGTTCATTTGCCATGCGAACGATTTCCACTTTTATGATTTTTCAATCCTTAATATTTCCTTAAAAAGCTTTTTCGATAACGATTGATAGGGAAAACTGTGAATAATTACCGATCAGAAAAAGGAAAAAAAAAAATGAATAATTTTTATGCTAGATTAAGGTTTAAAAGAAAAAACTTGTAAAAAATAATCAATTTTTCTTTTCAAAAAGTTTGTAAAAGAAAAACAAAAATCACAAACACATTAATTTTTGAGTTTTTTTGGACAGAAATACAAAAAAAGATTTATATCGCATCGCATCAACATTAAGGAACTTTTTCATTAGAACTTCAAATGCATAACCATATTTTTTCTTCTATATTAATTTTTAACAAAATACCTTTTATCGGTAGACATAAAGGAACGGGAAAGTTGAGCGTTCATTTTTCTTCAAATTATAAAGTGACTTGATGCATTAAACATGCACAAGACCTCTAAAATTGTGTGAAGCAAACGATTTTGTAAATTTTCATGATGACCTCATTCGGATAATTTAGAAACAAATTTTAGATAGATTCTATGTATCAAAAGGATGTCCAATTTTTCATGATTGTAAGAATCTTCATTGACTATAAATAATAGTAAATTCTGAATTTTTTAAAGTAGTGTACAGTATACGGTTTTTGGGTCATTGTTAATATTATTAAAGTTTGATTTCAATTTTTGTTAAAAAGAAAAACTTTCAAAGTTGCGTTGATTATGCGACTTTATGCTCAACTCAAGTTGAAGAGCTCTTGCAATCATTAGCGATAATATTCACACGTGGTCTATGCTTTGAATGTGATATGATACGAAACTCAACTTTCCCGCATCCAAAATGAAAAAATAAAATTCTTATCTTTCTTTTGAGATACATAAAAAAAATTGTCATAAATAATAATAGTAAAAAAAACCTTCTTTAGTTTTTAATTTAAACAATTGATTTTTTTATTACTGTAAGAAGAGAAGAAAAAAGTAAAAGAATAAAAAATTTACAATTATGAAGAATTAACTATACTGAGAAAAAAATACTATAGTTAAGGTCTTATAAAGGTAAAACAAAATATTAATGAGAAATCATAAAATTAATAAAAATTGAACTTTTTGAGTAAAATGGTATAATTATATGATGAAAAATAAAAATAATAAAAAAACAAAAAATATTAAAATAAATTGCCTTTTCATTGTTCCTAGTGAGCCTTTTTAATCTTTACAGAGTTAACTCCACAAAAATGAGATTATTAAAATTCCTTTACAATATTCTTTATTCTTCATTCATATAATTACATTAAATTCTTCCATATTTAATTTCATACATTTAACACGGAAAGTAGCAGGAAATATAAAGGACTAGAGTTTCATTAGTTAATTCATGCATTTTCTTCAATCACCGTATCCAATAGTGGCGTCGTTCAATCAGTGCTTTTCTGCTTTTTCAATCAATTTGTGCTGCTTTAAAAATCTAAAGTTCCTAATTCGGTGTTTATTTTAATCTTTCAATTTTTAAATTCTTGCATAGTTTTCAAACTTTTAAGAAACTTAATTTTATTTTTTACAAGATTTCTTCAATTTTCCAAAATAAAAGTTTCTTTTTAATATGATTCAGATCAAAAGATCATCAAGCAACTCAGCTAATTAAAAATTACATTCAAATCTCTTCAAACATAAATTTTTGAGAATCTTGTGTGCCACCAAATCTTCAAAATGGCGATTAGTGCTTAGCAAAACGAAAATTCCTAAGCTTTAAAACTTATATCAGATATTGAAACTTCAAAATTTAGCTTCCAATAAAAACTTTCAAAATTCAAACTTTTCACTTCCAACAGCACTTGATAAACATAATTAAAAAGCAGAAAATAAGCACTGATAATTCATTCTGGACATATTCATTGGTCTACAGGATAAAAATGATTTTGTTGTACATTTACATAGCACAATCATACAGTTACATCTTCAAGTTAATAAATGTTTAAAAATTTGGAATCGATACAATTTCGTAGGAAATAGAGTAGCATCTTATTATTTATAACTGAACTTTTTGCTTCACTTACACCAATATCAAATTTTCTTCAATGATGCACAAATTTTTACAATCTCACTCATATTTGATTACTTTGTATTCACAATTATATTTATTTCTCCCCAATGACGTAGGTTTTTATTTTTATGCCAATCAATAGCCTTCTATTTCAGCAGTAATGGCGTTGTAAAATTTTTCTAGTTACAAATGTTGTTCCTTCAATGTGTCTTAAGCTTTTCTTTTCAGATTATAAAACCTTTCGTCATTCAGCTATAACAATGGAAACAGTGACTTTAGAGATAGTTTTTATAGAAGCAGTTTTGTTGATGATGCTCGCTTGACATAAGTGATGATGAAGCAGCATGAAAGAGTTGGGTAGCTGCAAACTTTTTGTTGCATTCGTAGTAGTTTAGGGAATTTAGAGCAAATCCTGATGTTCCTGAATTTTTATGTCATGTAGCTAAATTTGCCAGTCCGTTGCCTCCATGAACTCGCATGTGTCGGTTGAGGTTTCCTATTGAAGATAAGAAATGACTTGTTATTCCACAATATTCTTTGCTGTTTTACTATAAGTAAGGTTGGCTACGAGCTACATCAACAAGGGAAACCATAATCCACAAAGATCTAAATCTAAGTTTGATATTTACTCAAGTTCAGATCAAGCTCTTTGTTGGGTAGGGATAATAAATCATAATTTACCTGATTGACTGAACCGTAGGAGACACAATTTACACTGATAAGGTTTTTCACCTGTAAAAAAGTTGAAAATAAAATTTAAATCTTTAAATCCAAACCTTTAATTTACAAACAAAAGCTTTTGCTTACCACTATGAATCCTTAAATGCTTAGTCAGCGTCTGTGAACAAAATTTATGTTTCATAATGAAAAACTTACAAGTTCATTGTGTAACTTTTTACTCACCGATGAGTCAGAGAATGCTTTTTTACAATTCCTACAGCGGTATGGTCTCTCACCACTGTAATGGATTAAAATTTTTGATAAATTATAATAAAATTTTGTAACTATATATCAATACCTATGTGTCCTCATATGCGTCGTAACAGACGAACTCTGTGAAAATCTTCTATCACAAATTGGACAACGGAAAGGCTATATAAAAATAAGAAAGCATAAAAATTAGTTTGAGAACCATTGAAATATTTTCAAGCACATACTTTTTGGCCAGTATGTGTTCTAACATGTGCTGTTAAATTTGCCGCCTGTGAAAAACTCTTCTTGCAATCCAAACATTTATACGGACGTTCCCCTGTGAAATAGAAAGAAGTGAGCATGTATGTGTAAGCATGTGGGAGGAGAATATGGAAAATAATCGATAGCTATTACAAGCAATGTCACAAAATTCCATATTACTCACCTGAATGTGTTCTTAAATGTGTCTAATAATGAAAAAGAAAATAAATAATTAGCTTCCTTTCTGCATGACTGTATAAAATATGATATGGATATTTACTTTCAGGGTGGACGGTCTTGCATAAGTTTTACCACAAAGTCGACATAAATTTGGTTTCCCACCTGCGCTATCATCATTACTATTGCTATCATCCTCTTGTTCGTATGAAATGTTGGCGTGATTTCTTGACGGCGACGTTATTTTTGGCTTTATCTGTATTCAAAAGTTAAGTTAATGAAATCATTGTGAAAAATGTCAATTACAAAGGATCCATGAAGGACATCAATTAGCAGTATTTTGAGACCATTACTCACATCAAACGATAAAGGTGATGAGCTCTTTGGTGTTGTAAAACATGTGCTTGAGTGGAAAAATGGCTTATGCTCAATAGCAGGAATTGGTGATGCTGACAGTTTTACGTTATCTAAAATAGGCTCATCTTCTAAATTGTGCGACGGTGCTGTGGTTCCATTTTCACTTGTATAACTATGCGACGGTGATCGAAAATCAGCCGTAAATGAATATGTGGCACTCGGATAAGGTTGTGCGGGACTAAATGGTGGTGGACAGAGGACTGCTGATGAGCTAGTTGGCGGTGGATTCCATTGAGAGCATGATACATCAGACGGATAACCATGCATTGTCATATTCATTGACACATTCACACTCATACTTGGATAATGTCCTGGACATGTTGGATCATAATATCCATTGTTTGTGTTATAAGAACTTTGAGATTGATTCTGATGACATTGATAATAGTGATGATGAGATGAAGGTGATAAAAGAATTTGTGGATGATGGACAGTATATGAAGCACCATAAGGTGATTGTGGTGATTGAAGTTGATTTGTTTGATGACATGGATAACTTTCAGCATTTGGCTTTAAAACTGCATTCTTAAGTGATAAAAGTACATCAGCGACATCATGTGTTGGACGCTCAGGTCGTGCATAACCGGCGGTTGCACAAGGTGAAAAGGGAAATAAACTCGGCAGAGGTTCCATTTCAAGCGGTGGTAATCCACTAAAGGAATTCATTTCGTCGTTCCAATAACTTGAATGTGATACAATAGACGGTTGTGTAAGACTATCAATGATAATAAAGAAGAAAAGCAGAGACATAAAGGTATGAAATTACTCTTCTTCACATCATGCATGATCATCAACATCATTTCTGTAACTCTGCATGCACACATAATTTTATTTTTTATTATGTTGGGAAAGTATCATGTTTAAAAAATGGTAAAAAAGGAAGAAAAACCATGAAGGCCGACGGACTTTGATATGAGAAAAATATTCTTGGAATTGTTATGCACATTCTCATTGCTGTGCGCATTTTGCAGTAAAATCTTTCCATTTGACTGATTATGAAAATATAACCAATGTGGTATCTTTTACATCTCTCAGCTCAGTTTTTGCTTGCTTGTTCATTTCTTATCTCATAACATGTCTCTTTTTTGTTGGTTTTGCTTTAATTCATTTCTTGTTTTTAATGATAAATAATTTTGTTTGTAATTTCAAAGTTTTGTGCTTCATAAAGAGTTTTAGGATTGCAAAATTTAACATGAACGTTTCTATTTTGATCATTGGTCCTGCAGATTATATTTCAAATAATCTTCGCAAATTTAAAATCTTTAATAATCTTTATACAAAGATTATAAACTTCGTTTTTGAAAGATTATAATCTGCAGGAGTCTTGACTTTGATATTGATATACTAATTTTTAACTGAAATGTTCTTTAAATGCTTCAAAAACTATTCAGACATTTGAATAATTGAGATTGAATTACTAATAGCTATTATATCGTGTTCAAATCAGCGCAATTTTAAATATTTTCAAACTTTTCGGTTTACGACTTTAATGACCTTTTTGATTCACACTAGGTTCCAAAAAATAATTCTTGCACGTAATTTTGATTAATTAAATAGCTTAAGTATGTTTGAAGAAACTTAAAACCAGAAAAATTCAAAAACTTCTAGTTTTTTTTTAAACTTTCACTTTAAATAGTTTAAGAACTGCTCTACGCCATTCACAGTATTAGAGCTTTCTCGTCATCCAAGACGTACTCTGAATCGTTAACCCTTAATTCATAATCTAAGAATGACCATAAACTCACCTCAATGTATGATCAAAGCTAAAGCAGTTTCCACAATCAATGATATCCGATCCATGCAATGTTGACAATGATGTACAGTTATTCCCGCAAACAGGAGACGATGAATTAAACTCCTGAACAGAAATATTTAATGAATTAAAATAATTTTCACTTAATTCACGGGAGAGAGTGCACGAAAAGTCTACCTGTGTTGTCGGACTATCGATCCAACTACCAAATAAATTGCTATTATTTGGTACATATCCATCAGCAGCATTTGGCGAAGACTCGATTATATGCATTGCTCCACCTTCCTTAAAATTATTTTCTATGGAATCTGTGTAACATGGAAAAACAGCGAAATAAAAAAAAGTTTTTATGGGTTTTGATATTTTTTTCAATTTCGTCAAGGAGATGAAAATTAATAATGGAAGTGAAGCTTGTATGGAATCATTGTGAAATGTAGGGCTTGAATTGGAGATTATGGAGCCGAAGAAAAGTTCGTTTTGACTCGAAATTTTATCCATAAATTCTCTTACAAAATTCGATGTAAAATTTGGACTTTTGGAACTTCCAGATTATTATCGTCGAAAACTTTAACTCACTGACAATCAATTATATCCTAATTTAAATGAATTTTTCTAATACAAAGGTCTTTCACATAGATAGCAATGTAATGAAATCTGTAAAGCATAAATAATTTTTTCCTTCCTCTTTCTCTCCGCTTTGCTTTTTCTGTTTCTTCTTCAATTTCTACATTTCTTCACCAACCCCATTTTGAAATTTGTATTTAACTGCATGGCAACCAATAGAATCATTTTCAAGCAATCGGACTTGCGTATAATTTCGAGGCACGATGGCATAAATGTTGCTGAAGAATTTATCATAAAAAAATATTTAATAAATTTGTGAATTTCATCATTTGACACGTAGTCATAATTTTATCACTTAGAAAGGTACTGTTGACATAGTTTGTGGTTTATTGGACAAGTAAAATTTCTCATTTACGGAAATCATCTTTCAGAATAATTTAATTCGAGCCAGGATTGATAATTATTAACTGATGTGAATGTTCAATGAATCAGAACAATTTTGGTATACAAATTTTTAAGGAACATAACTGTATTCATTACAGAGTTTTAAGTTACTGCTTTTCAGTGAGAATTTTTCAATTTGTGTCAAAAATATTTTTAACTTTGTATTGAATTGAACTTTTTAAACTTTGATTGAATTAATTTTAAGTTTTAAATAAAATTGAAGTTTATAGTTACAAATAATGCACAAAAAAATTGTTTAAAAATGCTTTGCATTGCAATTAATAAAATTTAATAATTAGATAGCAAATTAAGATCTAAAAGGATCGTTTTGGTTTTTAATCAGAGACGAGTCGCTTTCCCAGTCAGAAAACTCAAAAATTTCTCTTGAAACTAGTTTTTCGACATAAAACTTTAAATCTTTCTATGAAAATAGATTGTGTGTTAATTACTTTATCAAAATTAAGATTTTCAGCTAGTGATTGTGATTTAAACCAAAAAATCAAACCAAATACAATCTTGTGGAAAATTTTGGATTTGTTAACTTTCAATCGATGTTTTGCCATTCATCAAACTTAAGTTTATTGTCATAGACTTTTTATCCAAACATTGTAGGTCCGTTTCTAGAAATTTACCAGTCAATTAATTAAGAAATTTAATCATATATTTTTCAATCATGTTCGATATCCGGCTTTTTTGAGAAAACTTTTTATTAAAAATCACATGACTTTACTTCCAAAATTAAAAATGTATTAGAACCAAAAGTAATCCACATGTTTCAAGACTTCACATCCGTTATTATCCATTTCTTTTATAAAACAGCAGTATAGGAGGATTATCACTATTTACCCAGTTTTAAATTTTGATTATTTCTCTAAGTATTCCAATTATGCATAAAACTGAGTTATGATATAAATATTTAAACTATTAATTGCACTTTATTAACATTTCACTTTAAATAAATTATATTTATAAAACTTATTATTTTTGAAGCTGTATCATCAGCTATGTGCTACATTTTCATTTTCCCTAAGTTAAACAAAAAAGAAGAAAAATCAGGATAATTATTTTATTTTTATCGAAAGAACTTGAGAACTTGACTAAAAATCGCGGACACCGATCAATGTGATGTCAATCGTACAACTAATTTATGAAGAGGGAAAATAAAGTTAAGAGAACTTTAAAAGAATACAATGCGAGCACTACCATACATAATAAAAATACAACAGAACTCACCGTGTTGTGTATGTATGGACTCCTTTTGGTAATGTTAAATCATATTATGCACATACATGTTGTATGCTACATTTCCATTCATTAAATTTACTTCTTTTTTTTCGTTGTTTGTTATTGTTTATCAGCCAATTGCTTGTGAATGACAAACACATGCTCAAGGAATAGCCTAAATGCCGTTGGTTGTGTATTCAAAGATCCTTCCATATGTATTTGACTTGTAATGAAACGAGAGAGCCACACAGTTAATAAAGTTTGAGCGATATTGACAAGTCGTTGTTGTTATGTGAAATTTAATCCTTTACGATCAATAACATTTTTTGGTCTCCTCTGCTTACTCATTTCCCATGTGTTATGCTACTCTTCTTCAGTTCATGAGCATATAAAGTTTTTTGACATTTTTTGAAGTCAGGACCTTCTTTTCCTTTACGAAAATAATTTAGACATTTGTAAAAGAGTATCAAATTAAATCTTCAAGTTTTCTTCTTTATAAATTTTTGACTTACATATTCTCTCCTTTTTGCTCTATGCTTCGTTCACGTGAAGAAGAAAATTCATTGAAAGGAAACTTTAATTCTTCCGATTGAATGAATGAACCACCGTATTTTGTGTTGGGGATACGAGATATCAATTTCATTTCATGTTTAATTTAACTTCTTCTTGATGTTGAATATTTTTTTGGTAATGCTAGCTGTGGGGTGTAAAATAGATTATTGAACAATAAATTTTGACTGATGAACAGATACCTAATGCCTCTTCAAGTTCTGTTTAGGTATGTCTATAGAAAAAGCTACCTTTCGTCACATCTGTGTCAATCATAAGAATGCTAATAGTACAGACTTTAACTTAAAACAAATATTCTCCTTTATAAAAATTTTAAGTCAACTTATAACATTTGGGAACAAAAATAGAAATATAATTAATAGGTTTCAATAAATGAACTCTTTTCTTGCATTTAAATTAAGTTTTCATTGATCAAAAATTAACAAGGGAATGTAGCAGAACCAGCTTTGATTTTTAAAGTTACTATACCTTAGAAATATCACAAATCATCATCAATAGTCATCTTAATTGTGTCCCATGCAAGCTTTAAAATCCTTTTGGGGCCGTTCACTTATTACGTTACGCAAAAAAACGACTTTTTTCGACCCTCCCCCCCCCCCCCCCTGAACGGTTCATAATTTTTTTTATTTTGAAAGATTTTATTTTAATAGACAGACGACAGTTAGAACGTTACATCCTTCTTGACACCCCCCATGTTACATATTGTTACAATTTTTCAACCCCCCCCCCCCAAAAATGCGAATGTAATAAGTGAACGGCCCCTTTGGTGACTTGAAATTTTTTTCTGGTTTTACAAATTACAGCATCAATAACTTATATTTAATTAAACTGATGACTTTTATTTTTCATCAGAACAGAACATGATGGAAGCTGTTTGAGTACATGGAATCAAACAATCAATGCTTGTAACAGCAATGCTTGTAAAAGGCATCATCCAGCAAAAAGTATAGGTTCTTCGCGGTTTTTCAACGCTTATTATGTCGCCAGCTTCAACTCTTGTGTAGCATAAATTCCTTTTCCATACTTCTGTATTAATTTAAAAAATTCCAGGGATTCTCAACAACATTTTTCCATTCAGATTCAGCTATTTTATTGCATTTTTCTTCTTGTTCCTCGAGTCGTAATACATTTGCATATCAATTTTCACGAGCTCATTCAATGTTCTTCAAGCATTCTTCGTTGCACTCGAGTTACAAATATACAGCACTTCTGTTCTGAGATGACTAAAGCAACATTAAACGTATTTTTTAAATTTAAAAAATTTCGATTTGAATAGTTTCAATCATCTTGGTAATTTAAAACTTTATTGAAATTTGGCAAAATCGTTAAAAAGTTAATAAACTTATAAACTGTTATAAACGTTAAATCCTCAACGACAAGACTTGATGTTAGGCCAAAAAGGATACATTACAAAGTTAACCCATCAATTCCCAGCCAATTGAATAAGTTTTATTGGATTTCCTTGAAATGAGAGATAGATATCATAGCCATCAAACAATTCTCAACTGAATAAGCACGTGGTGATGATTTTAGAACCCAGATTTAATTATCATTTCAACAAATTAATCAAGCTTATTTATCTAGCTGAAAAATATTAAATTTCAATTATTATCCTTCTTCCCTTCTCATCCACCAACTCATTCCTTTTTCTGCCGCTTTGACATGGAATTTAATTACGGAATAGGCAACCACACCAAACTGGTTGAATAGAGTAGTAAAGTAAACAATATTCTCAATTTCGTCTTCTTAACAATGTTGTGTCATTGATTTTTCCTTTGATCGGAAAAGTTGTTTTGTTCTTCCTTGCGAGGCAGTTGAAAGAAGTTGATTTTCTATTTTATTTTGTTATTGCTAAAAGAAACCATTTGAATGCTCGATGATGATGATTTTTTGAAATGAAACCTTACGACATTACATTCATCCGTACATATATTACAATTCATTTCCATACCCCATTTATCGCTTGCTTCTTCATTCCACCTGAAAACTCGAGTGATGTAATAGATTTTATGTGTTATTTATATAGGCAAGTTCAATATATGAATAATTGTTACAAAATATTAAAGTAATAATCCTCAAAATAAATACGGCGAGGGATGAAAATGTTACCGCATAACTTATCATCATTGATTGTCATGACTAGTTTTTTGATTATCTAAGCAAGGTGCATTATGCACGCTTGGAAACTTGTTTATCTTTATTATTAAGTGGTAAGATCAGTTTAAACTAGTTTTGATGGGATGCATCATGTGATTTCATTGCATTTTGTCATTTCATCTAAGAATATACCTAAAAGCTTAAGTAATTTATTTAATGCTTTTAGCATCAAGAAAATATTAATTACAAACATAATTTATGACAGTAGAGCCAAAAATTTAATAAGCTGAACGTTTGCTGAATAAATGCTTTCCAATAAATTTCAACCAACAGTATTAAAATTACCTTAATTTTACAACAACTTCCTGACTACTTCCTCTCTCCCTATAAATAAAATTAATTTTATTTCATTAGATATTAAATAACTCATTCAATAAACTAAATCGACCCCTCCCATCACTGTTGATTCCTTTCACCGCATCATTTACCCATCATCTCATTTAAAGCGTGTCAGATTATTTCAAATGATTGAAAATTATAATAGATAGAGATTAGTATGAACAATATGCTACCGACCGACAAAAAAAAAATTGTTTCATCTTCCTTGTAGCTTATTTATGTTGAGTATAATGATATGTTTTGCTTAATGTTTACTTAACATCCTTTCTATTTGATTAATTTTATTTAAGCTAGCATATTTGTATCAATTTTTCAGAAATTGTAGATAACATTTTGTACACGTGAGGCTTCATAGATTTTATCAGGCAGTGAATTTTGAGAAATTGTGCAAACATACATATGAGACAATGTAGAAGTATGTTCCAGTTGACTCATAAAGCCTATAAGATCTGTAATAAATTAAGCTAAAGCACTCTGTTTTTCATTACATACCAACTTTATTAGGAATAAATTTGACAAACCAATAATTTATAGTATAATTAAATATCTTTCAATACACATGCATCGTTCCATACGCAAAAGTCCAAAATAGAGTGTATGTAGAAAGTCCACCGAGAAACTAATTGGAAGAGGCATTTGTTAAAAAAATTCAACTGGATGTGATTGTTAATTGACTTACTCCATTTGTTACAAGCGACTTCCTTGATATGAAATATTTATTCCAAGTATTTCCAGTCTTCACAATTAGAAGTCCAAAAAAGATTATAAGTGCAGCAATGTAAAAAATAAAGCCACTCAATCCAGTTAATCCTAAGATTCCAGCTGTACAACCTGCTAATGCTGTAAAATGGGATAAATTAATTAAGGAAATAAAATGAGTTTTGATATTAAAATTACAAGATAATGATGTTTTGACGTATTCTATATTGATCAGGTTCTGTCTGACAGCTGTTTCACTAAATGCAATTATCTCTCCGGTTTTTGTCTCTCTTGTTTTCACTCGGTTTGCCATTTTTATTTGTTAAATTATATTTTACAAATTTTAATTTAAATTTCAGAAAAAATGATTCTTTATTTTGGGATCGTTCATAAATGACGTCAATCAAAAACTTAAAACTTATCACCCCGTCTTTTAACTTTGTCAATTTTTCATGCAGATGCTGTCAGCAAACATGAGACCCCACCGTAATCTAATAATAAGACATCATTCATGAACAATTCCCCTAAACTTATCTATATCTGAGTACCCCCTACATTATGCTGCATACCAGCTTAATTCAAAATATTTTTGACTGTTACAATAAATAACTTAATTAAATCATAATCCATTATGATAGCTTTATTTTATGGGGTGTATAAATGTATATTTGTAAATAACAGTACTTAATAGCAGAAAATAACTTAAATTAATCATTTATAGAATCACAAAATCTTCGATTCCATCATCATTATCATCTTCGTCTGGATCTTGTAATTGAAGATTTCTTAATGAGTTTAATGCAGTTGTTCGTACACGAGCTGATTTATGTGTCTCGTCTCGAAGTCTACCAGGTTGAAAAATGAACATGGGATAAGTTGATTGATCGTACATGACATTAGGTGGTTTGAGGCAAGAGGATGTTGTCTGTAAAGCTTTATGTCGTTCATTGTAATTATTGACGGGTTGTAAGTATGGCTGAATAGTATTTTGGAATCGATCATATTCATTACGTGTAGGAATATAAAATCCAATGCAACAACTTGGATCCATTTTGGATATTTTCATTTTCCTTGCAGACCGACAATGAAAACTTGTGACTGGAAAATGATCGACATTAACATCGACGAGATCTTGACAATAATGTGGATCTAAATGAATTAATTTATCATCTTGATATCCAACAAAATAGAGTGAATGCTTTGGACGTCCACCAATAATTCCAATACACCATTCAAGACTCAGCATGGCTTTTAAACAGTCAGAATAAATTGGATTTAATTTTTCATGTCCTAATCTTAGTGGAATCAACAGAACTAAATGTTTCCATGTAATGACATTTTTCTTCCTCTCAAAATTCTTCAATGGAGATGTTGTGGCTGATCGTGACTTATTATGCCACGGAACTGTCTGTATTTCTTGTGAATAACATTCATCGAAAATATCTTGATTATAAATTGTACAGTCTTGTGCTACATAAACATGCAACGTTGCTAGATCAATATTTTCTTTCGATGCTTGCTTAACAGCCTCTTTTAATACATGTGCTACAGATCCAGGACCATACCATTCACCAACTTTCTTACCATTCTTCTTGCCTAATTCGACCATTTTATGAATTGAAAATGGACTTGTCTTAGACTCTTGATCACCAAACCATCGAAGTATTTTCCTATGAATGTGATCTTCTGTTGTCTGTGATAGCTGTGAATTTGGATCAAAACGCCAACTTCGTCCAAGAAAATGAACAATAAGTGCCTGTGCAAGCATCATTTGACCAGATCTTATCATACATCCCCATCCACAATCTGATGTATAGCCACTAGTTGGTGAATGCATTGGATCTTTTAATTCTGTTTGCATCATTGTAAAATCACGTCTATAAGTCATCCATATTCGTGAGATAAAATCCTTTTTAAATCCATCAAAGCCATCTTCATAGTCACCGACTACATCTGTTCCTGTTTCTTCTGGTGGTTCAATTGCTTGATCAATTTCATAATCATTATTACAATCATTTAAATCACTCGTACTTCGATATTTTGTTCCTGAATATTGCTGTACATATGAATCACAGGACGTAGGCATTTCTTCATGCAACGATGTTGTGAGTAACTTATTATTGTCTATCCGAGAATTATTCGTAATATTATTATCAATCATTTCATAAGCTGATGATTGCATGGATGGATTCGGAGTGACTTTTTGATGATAACATCGTCCCAAAAACCATATTGCTGATTCCTTATTAAAATTTGACCTCAACTTTGTATTCCATCCATATTTCATATTATGCCATAATGACATGAGTCTTGTCTCTACTTTCTCCTTTAATTCATTTCCATTCACAGAACTTCCAGCTGCTGCTGTTACTGTTGGTATCAATCGTTGATCATTCGGTACATTACTGGATGTTATTGGATCTACTTTAAAACCATTTTATTTTTTTATTTTTAAAAATATTGTTAAGAAATTGAATTTTCTTCATTTTACCATTTCCTTCAGTTCCACTTAGTTCCACAAATGTATCCTTGATTCGAGAAAACATTGTTGCTTTATTTGACATTGTGTAATGTCCAAAATATTAAGTCCATTGATGATTTTTATAGAATTTTTCTCTTCATTGTTTTCTTCACTAGATCCATTTGTTTACATACATCTTATGCCATCTTGTGGCATCGACTTAAATTGTTCTATATTCAACAAATTTGCACAAAATAAAAAGAGAAGAGTAAAGCAAGTAAAAAGTGGCAGTGCTTAACTTTCTTGAAAACTTTAGAAACATTACTGTTTATTATAAAAGATAAAATAGGATAATAATTTTAATAAATTTACACATCTTTAAGATTTCTTTTTATAAGTGATTGGTTGTCCTGATCCGTGAGCGATTCCGGAGCTACTTACTGGCATGTCGTCATGAATAGACTGCTGTCGTTGAAGAATTGGCTGTTGAACAGGCTCTGGAAGAATAAGACTTCGTAATTCTGTTGTAGATCTCAGAGACACAGAAAGCTCATTGCTTGATGCTAACGAAATAGACAATGGTGAGGTATATCCTAAAAGATCAACTAGAAAACGCAGTTGAGGTGGAGGGTTTGAAAATTATTAGAATCAAATATTACCAGTTCGTTCTGATTCGGGTGAAACTATCGCTTGTTGATTTCTATTTAATTCCAATGCATTTTCTTCCATTTTCAGGATGATTGCCTTCTGTGTTGCATACTTGTCTTCCAGGGCCTAGCACATAAAACGGGCTATTAGTTTAAAGCTTTAATTTTTTATTATGTTCAAAACTTACCTTGAATTTTTCTTCATAGACGTCCTTAATAGATTTTACTAATCTCTTTTGATCTGCAAGATTTGTATCCTTCTTCTGAATTTGCTGTTCATAATCGACAATGCGTCTATTTAAGCCATCTATTTGTGATGATTTAAAATCTAAGATACGCTTCATATCTTGCAATTCGTGTGTGTAGCTCTCAACAATATAATCTGTTTCTATGTCTCTTGCTTTCATAGCATTTAAGTCTTCCATCTGCTGTTGACATTTTAATCGTGCTTCATTAAATATAATGAGATCAGATTCGAGTTTCTTTAACTGATCTCTATATTGCTTGCCACGTTCAGCTTCCGTTTTAGCATCTTCGTACAAATGTTTCAAGTCAAAATTCTCAGCACATAATTTGTCAATTTTTAAAAGAGCTTGCTTCTTCTGAGCTATTTCGTCATCCAAAAGAACTTGTAGAGCATCCTTTTCTCTTTGAATTTGTTTCTGCTTTTCATTTTCCTCACAAAATTTCTTAGACAAGAAACTAATTCGATCTTCAAGTTGCTTTAAATTCATTTGATAAATGCTTTTTGTTTCTGTTGATTTCTTATTCAATTCTTGAATTTCGTTTGTCAAGTGTGCAACTTGAGATGTTAGTGTTAAATTATTTTGTTCCAATCCGCGCATTTGCCGACTCTTTCCCAACAATCGTCGGTTCCTTTCAGCATGAATCTCACGTCTATGCTTCTCAAATTGAAGCTGAATTGCCAAGAGTTCAATTTGATCGCGATAATCATTTGAATTTTTTCTTTTTAATGATGTCTGGATGTATTGATCAATCATTTCGTTCGGCGATGATACAGATGTCAAAAATCCACCACTTTGATGACTTCCTGCTTCAATTGACGCTTTTGTAATAGTCGTGGTTGTTTGCGTGACTGTTATTATTTCATCCTTTTCAGGCTTCTTTTTCATTTCCTTTTCAAAAATGTTATAAAACATAGCTTCGTAAGCTGATGGCCAATATTCAATAGTCTGCGTTCCTGTCGATGCTTTCTGAACGACTTCTAAAGGCTTCGATTTTAAATCCTCTTTAATCTTCTTAAAAATGCTACCATTTCTCATTTTAGTATCGCCATTTTGAATAGTCTTCTTTTTAAAATGAGATACAGCACTTACAGCTTCATCCGATGACGATTGATGTTCACTTTCATTTTGTTTATTGAGCTTTGATGACTTAATAATAACATCAGCCGATTTAAGATTAGGCCATGAATTATATCTCTTCATACGAGATGTTCTTGGAATACGCGGCATATAATTAATGCTATCAGCAGGAGATGTCCCAGCGCTACAAATACAATGACTATATAATCTAAGGCGCTTTACACGACCGACATAATTAACTTGTGGATATAATGGTGGTGTTGTATCAGTTTCATCCGTATCTGATTCCTCAAATTCCATCATTGAGGCTACATTAATTCCATCCAAATCACTATTATTGTTGGTATTAAAGCTATTAATATCATTGACTTCTTGGTCCTCTTTTGATATCATCATATCAGCGCCACTATGTTCTCTATCTGATAAAATTCTCATAAGTTTTTGATTTGATGCAAAGTCAAAGGATGGTAATTGACTTTGTAAAGGCTTAAATTCCTTTCTCATTGGTGATGATGGCGTTGATATATTTCGCGTGCTTGTTGTTTGTGTAACTGACGATGTTGTCGCTTTTGGCCAAATGTTACGTGCAGTTTGTGATGAGTTTGGATATGGTTTAAATGAATTTCTAATTTCTGGCTTAATTGGTGTCGTTTCTGGTGTTGCTTCAACTCCTGGCTCGACGAGTTTCGTCGATTCCTCAACATCATTAAAAGCTTGTGCATTTTGTTTAATTAGAAAATTTGGTGTTGGAGTGGGTGTATTAGGTAAATTAGCTGTCGGGGGAGGAGTTGCTTGAATAACGAATGATGGACTCCAAAGACTCTCAAATTTATTCTCAACAGACTTGGCACTAGCCAAATAATTACGTGATGGAAGCGCTGGTAATGGCTCAACAACTGTATGTGTATATTCTAATGGTTTCATATGGGAACAGTCTAAAAATCCACTCGCTGATGATCCATTTGAAACAGACTTTTCATTATCAACAGAATATTTTGCACATTCAACGACTACGTCGTGAGGTTCCATTTTCTTAAAACGTGATGTTGTAGTCTCAGAGCTCTTTGTTGATATTATTAGATTTGGGTGAATTTTTACAGTGTCTAGCAGTCCTCGAATTGTGTGATTGAAAATTGGAGTCTTTTCCGTCTTTAAAATATACTCATTTCTAATATAGTCAATAAAATTGCATGGATACATTCCATACAATCGATTGAAAAGCATATAAAGTCCATATTGTAGATAAGTCAGGTGACATTCGCTTAAATTAAGCTGTTGGCATGTAAGCGTTGCAACATAATTGAAGATTTCAAAAAGATCTGGGAGGTATGAACTAATCGATGTCGGTATGATTGGCAATAATGATATTATACACAATAATCCAGATATGAGAGTTATGACATCACGTTCATACTAAAAATAAAGCAATTTACAAATGAAAGTTAATTAAAATGTTGACTTATATTGATAAATTTTGTACTTACTCTAAGGAACTTTAATAAATCTTTCAGGAATCCATGATTAACTACTTTATGCAACCAAGTTGGATGCTGTAATGAGACAATGGTTTCAATTAGATTAAAATTGATGGACACAGCATAACTTTCTTCTGATAGTGCTATTTTTATGGCTGTACGATGGATAAAAATAGTCAAAATAATGATAATGTAAACTTACCTTGCGAACAATATGAGCGAAGAGCGTTAAAGCAACAGTTTTTTGCTTTGGATTCGATTCCTGAAGACATTTTTGCAGCTTATTGAAGATATTAATATCGTGAGGTGTCTGAACTTTAACAAGAACTTCAACTATTCTAAATGAATTTGTTTGTGCATAATAATCGATCATTCCATTAACAATCCATGATTCTTTCGCTATTAATTAGACAAAGAAAACGTCAATCCAATGAAATAAAAATCGTTCTTGTCACGAACGATAAATTTTTATTACTTTTTAATGAAAGTAGATATTTTTTTATTGTGAAGAAAGAAAAAATGATTTCCATATTTATTTTTTGCTACTTACTTGAAGCGAATGCCTCTGCGAACTTCTGCTTAGCACATTCCTGATCATGCACATTAAATGATTCCAATTCATTAAATAATTCAATTGGATTGTTCATTTTAAACCCAAAAAATTGTATATTATTTAAAACAACTAATTGTTAATGCAAGATCAAGAATCACACCACCGCGAGCTCAATAGATGGCGTTTTATTGTGGTTAATTCCTTTAAATTTTTTGTGCAATTTTTGCTCAAGTCAAACTGAATCTTTTTAATATAACTCTAAAGCCACTTTTTGGTCATATTTTTTGAATTGAATTGAATTGAATTTTTATTCATCATTTCTCTTATATTAAGGAAAAAGCCCTCTAAAACAGTACTTAAACTTTCATAGAAATAAGTAATTTAATGTCTTTTAACTAGTCTTGATTTCTTTAATTGTGGTGAGTTTGTCACTTAGCAATATTTGTAATGTTTACTGGATGATAACTTTCACTTTGTCTGGATCTTTATTTTTTCAGACAAACTTTTTATTTTTGCTTTTTACCACTAAAACTTATGGTAAGAACTGTAGCTTTTAACTTAAAATGTTAATACTTTCAACATACACAATTAGTCACTAAAACACTTACACAAACTTGTTCATTCATGTCCAAACCGCGAATATATGCAAAATTCTTTCTTATTTTAATATGATTTGTCAAACTTTTATCAATTTCTGATAATTTATACTATTTACTAGCTATTAAGCAAGTTTGCCTGACTATCTCTATTGCAAATAACCGATTTTATTAATTATAAACTTCTGATTCCTTTAAGAATAAAGAAAATGTGTTTTTAGACTTAACCACAAGATGGCATAAGATGTATGTAAACAAATGGATCTAGTGAAGAAAACAATGAAGAGAAAAATTCTATAAAAATCATCAATGGACTTAATATTTTGGACATTACACAATGTCAAATAAAGCAACAATGTTTTCTCGAATCAAGGATACATTTGTGGAACTAAGTGGAACTGAAGGAAATGGTAAAATGAAGAAAATTCAATTTCTTAACAATATTTTTAAAAATAAAAAAATAAAATGGTTTTAAAGTAGATCCAATAACATCCAGTAATGTACCGAATGATCTACGATTGACATCAACAGTATCAGCAGCAGCTGGAAGCTCTGTGAATGGAAATGAATTAAAGGAGAAAGTAGAGACAAGACTCATGTCATTATGGCATAATATGAAATATGGATGGAATACAAAGTTGAGGTCAAATTTTAATAAGGAATCAGCAATATGGTTTTTGGGTCGATGTTATCATCAAAAAGTCACTCCGAATCCATCCATGCAATCATCAGCTTATGAAATGATTGATAATAATATTACGAATAATTCTCGGATAGACAATAATAAGTTACTCACAACATCGTTGCATGAAGAAATGCCTACGTCCTGTGATTCATATGTACAGCAATATTCAGGAACAAAATATCGAAGTACGAGTGATTTAAATGATTTTAATAATGATTATGAAATTGATCAAGCAATTGAACCACCAGAAGAAACAGGAACAGATGTAGTCGGTGACTATGAAGATGGCTTTGATGGATTTAAAAAGGATTTTATCTCACGAATATGGATGACTTATAGACGTGATTTTACAATGATGCAAACAGAATTAAAAGATCCAATGCATTCACCAACTAGTGGCTATACATCAGATTGTGGATGGGGATGTATGATAAGATCTGGTCAAATGATGCTTGCACAGGCACTTATTGTTCATTTTCTTGGACGAAGTTGGCGTTTTGATCCAAATTCACAGCTATCACAGACAACAGAAGATCACATTCATAGGAAAATACTTCGATGGTTTGGTGATCAAGAGTCTAAGACAAGTCCATTTTCAATTCATAAAATGGTCGAATTAGGCAAGAAGAATGGTAAGAAAGTTGGTGAATGGTATGGTCCTGGATCTGTAGCACATGTATTAAAAGAGGCTGTTAAGCAAGCATCGAAAGAAAATATTGATCTAGCAACGTTGCATGTTTATGTAGCACAAGACTGTACAATTTATAATCAAGATATTTTCGATGAATGTTATTCACAAGAAATACAGACAGTTCCGTGGCATAATAAGTCACGATCAGCCACAACATCTCCATTGAAGAATTTTGAGAGGAAGAAAAATGTCATTACATGGAAACATTTAGTTCTGTTGATTCCACTAAGATTAGGACATGAAAAATTAAATCCAATTTATTCTGACTGTTTAAAAGCCATACTGAGTCTTGAATGGTGTATTGGAATTATTGGTGGACGTCCAAAGCATTCACTCTATTTTGTTGGATATCAAGATGATAAATTAATACATTTAGATCCACATTATTGTCAAGATCTCGTCGATGTTAATGTCGATCATTTTCCAGTCACAAGTTTTCATTGTCGGTCTGCAAGGAAAATGAAAATATCCAAAATGGATCCAAGTTGTTGCATTGGATTTTATATTCCTACACGTAATGAATATGATCGATTCCAAAATACTATTCAGCCATACTTACAACCCGTCAATAATTACAATGAACGACATAAAGCTTTACAGACAACATCCTCTTGCCTCAAACCACCTAATGTCATGTACGATCAATCAACTTATCCCATGTTCATTTTTCAACCTGGTAGACTTCGAGACGAGACACATAAATCAGCTCGTGTACGAACAACTGCATTAAACTCATTAAGAAATCTTCAATTACAAGATCCAGACGAAGATGATAATGATGATGGAATCGAAGATTTTGTGATTCTATAAAGTAACTCCCCTGAATTGTCATTTCCATTTCAACACTATTGTACATAACAAGTTTATTTATTCCTAATTAAATTTATCCTGCCATTACTTAAAGAAAATTCTATGAACTTTGATACTTGACTACTGCTCTAAATTTTGCTGATCTACTTCTTGGGTTCTCTTCTATTTCCTCAAATCTTGGAGTTAATACATGTTTATGCAATTGGTGCCAATTTGTATGAAACATTACATCAAGTTTATCTTCATCATGACATAATAGATGACTAATGTATTTTAAAGGAACTTCATTAGCTACATCGTCTGTAATATTTCCCATGATGTGTCTTTTAACAATTGTATCCTCGAGAGAATGAAATGTTATTGTCACAAGTCTACCGCCAATTTTTAAATACTTCTCAGCCATCAAAATTCCATAATTAATCTCATTGAGTTCATTATTGACGAAAATTCTTAATGCTTGAAAAGTTTTTGTAGCCACGTGTGATGACCGACTAAGTTTATCTAATCTTTGTTCACTTCCACAACATGATTCGACGATATCTGCTAGTTCCTTAGTTGTTTCAATTTTTTTAACTGAGTATCGAGCATCAATTATTGCCTTTGCAATCTTTTTAGCATTCTTCTCCTCACCATAGACTTTTAAGATTCTAGCTAGATCCTCTTCGTCTATTTTCGCTAAAATATCAGCAACTGTTGGCTGATTTGACAGACGATTTTGATCCATTCGCATGTCCAAATATCCATTTTTGCTAATCGAAAAGCCTCTAGTGCCATCGTCAAACTGCATTGAGGAACATCCAAAATCAAATAAAATGCCATCAATAGAATTATGCTTTACATTATGCTGTTTTAAAAGATCCGGAAGTTCCGAGAATCTACCTAAAAGTGGTATGAGTCTTTTTGGATATTCTTCAGCTAACTGCTTTGCATAATCTACGGCTATTGGATCACGATCCATTGCAAAAACCTTAACATTTTCAGCTGATTCTAAAATTTTCGTAGTATGTCCACCAAAACCGAATGTCATGTCTATAAAAACATCATTTTTGTTTGGATTTAAGTATTCTATAGTTTCATTAAGCATAACGGGAATATGTGGACGATTAGATTTGGTTTTGCTGATAAGTGGCTTTAAAAAGTGCATTTGAGAATATCTCCTAAATTGACAGGATAAACTTGTAAGCATCATATTTCTAGTTCTCAGCATTAATGTATTCCAAGAATTCCGATGAAAGGACCTGCTTGCACTGCTCGCCTATATGAGTAATCGAAATATAAATAAGAACAGTTCCAGCCAAATCCAGTAACAAGTTTACAATCATACCTGTTAATCCTGTTGATGTAGATGTGAACTTCCTTGGATATTTTTCGTGATGAACGTTCTTAACTAAATTATCTAAAGCCTCAAACTGCTTTTCAATGTGCTTCTGATCTTTTGTTGATACGATTTGTGCACCGCTAAATTGGGTAGTGAATTTCTCCCTCAAAAAATACCCTAAATCACGATTGTTCTTTGACTTATCGACAGGCCACTTTTCGAGTATCGCTAGAAACCTTTTGTAATTCTGTGACATTACTATAACTAAGCACTTTATTGATATTTATTTTTTTACAATAACTTCAACCCGAGTAGCACATTAAGTGTGATGTTGCCACATATTGGTAATTGTTATTTATAGCTTTTGACATATCGCTTTGAGGCTAGAAAATATTAATAGAACTGGATTATGTCTTCCATATAATAACATGCTTTAATGTGTTGCTCGGGGTGGTCGGATAACTTTGTTTACAAAATCAGTCGGAAAATTGAAAATTCTTCAAACATCTGAAAATACTTAATAAAACCAATAAATACCATGAATTCACTGATTAAAAGTACTTTAAAAATAAGAACAGCCACTAATGTTTTCAAGTAAGTTGTTGTCAAGATTTCATTCATTTAATTAAGTTCATAATTTAAATTTTTCACATTTGTAGAATTTTGGCAGCACAAAATAGAAATTTCACAATAAGTCAGGCAAGTTTCAAGCAAGCAGAGGTAGAAGCTAAGAATCCTGAGACACCACTTAAGTTCTTTGGATCTGGTGCTCAAACTTTTAAGACAAAATCTAGTCGAGTTGGGTAAGAATCTAGTCTACTGGATCTCTAAAATATCATTAATGACTTAATAAACTTTCAGCTCATTTGATCCAGATGAAATTCCATGGTTCCAACCATATCTCGTCATAGGAAGCGTTGCCATCTTCATGCTCTATTTCTGCGTACTTAGAGAAGAAAATGATGTGGATGCTCATTTAGGAAAGTCACTTTTCGAGCAAGTTCCAAGTCTCGAGTCTACAACATTAATTAGCTTATATAAATACAATTCAGAAAATAATATAGACAATACAGATGTGATTAAGCGACTTCTTGAGCTTGGAGTAGATCCACGCCAAATTCAATAAGAAAATCGAGTGTAATTAATTATAGGACATGAAAAGTATGAATATATAAAAAGCTTTGGAATCAAAACATATTCTTTGTCGTACAACTGATTCTTTTTTGTAAAATCAATGTTGTCAGTCATTGAATCTTTGTTATTGTTTGCCGAACTTAAATTTTTTTTGCTTATTGTTATTAAGTCATTCGTGATACTGTTAATCCACAAACATGACGGAATCGATTACAAAACGTATGAGAGATCATACAAGAGCTATTCATAAAGTAAGCGATGATTTAGTTAATGCGAAATTGGCTTTTGGTAAGTAATCAAATAAAAGGGAAGCTTGACAAAGGAACTGAAATGATTTTCATCACGTAGCACTAAATAACAACTATGTTTGGGCCGATGGATTACTTGTCTTTTACGAAGTATTCAAGTTTTTGGAAGAGAATGTGCCAGCATCAGTTTTAACATTACAATATCATCGTACACAGCAGTTTGAGGAAGACTTAAAATTTTATAAAGGATGTGATTGGGAAAAGACGTATAAGCCTCGAGAAAGTGTGATTAAATATCTTAAGCATTTGAATCAAGTCAAGGAAACAAATGCATTGCTATTAATTGCTTATGTCTATCATCTCTATATGGGATTGCTTTCTGGTGGTCAAATATTAGCAAAGAAGAGGCAAATTACAAGCAAGTTCAGTTGGAATAAAGAACAAAGAGATGAGACTGAGGAATACATTGAACCTGGAACTGCTTTAACTTCATATCCTAATCAGTCAATTGTCCAGTTGAAAAACAATATGCGATCAATTATTGACAATTATGTAAAGGATTTTAATGAGGAAATTAAGCAGCAGCTTGTCGTTGAAAGTCAAAAAGTCTTTGAACTGAATAATGAACTAATTCGAAGTGTCGAAGGCGTCACAAAGCAAAATTTGAAATTACTTGGATATATTCTGTTAATTATTTTAACTTTTTATATGTTCATGAAAATGTGGAGTATGTAGAATTTGGCGCTTTAAGCTATAGACAAATAAATTAATAGATTTATTATTTTTAATTCATATTTATTTCATATTTTATAGAAACGAAATTGTTAAATTTAAATATAAAATATAAATTGTCAAAACCATACAAATGGAATTGTGAGGTTTTCACCAACTGTTGAATGGTTTTTGAAATTTTAACTGAAGTCAAACGATAATTTCGTTCAAAACATTTCAAAAGTTTTCGTATAATATTGATCGAGGGATTTTAGCGCAATTTTGTCGTTTTTGATTATAGTATAAAATCATTGTTTTACTGAGCTTTTACAGCAAACCCGAGCTCTTTACTATGACTGGTTAACAAGGTCTCGATTTTCAGCCCTTATTAAGCTACGATTTTGAAAACAACTTTTCAAAAATGTACTAAAAAGATAAGATTTGAGAATGTTCTATGAAACAATTAAAAGCTTCTAGTAAAAATACTCTTAAATGAAAATTCCTTGCTTTATTACTAGTGTCACTAAATGTTTTACATAAACTAAACTAGATTAACAGAAAAAAGAGAAAATTTGTAAATTTAAATTAAGCGCGTTTGTTTTTTGGGATTTTTTCAAAATCTTGTAAATCTTTTAAACTTTTTTTGGATGAGTTTTTATTTATTTTTTGAGGATCTAATGTCATCAAATCTGAATGACTTATGCTACATCTTTTATAATATGATTTTCCTTTCTTTTTTTGTAACTATAACTTATTCTTTTTGTAATTTCCTTTAGATTTATGAATCCATCAATTTTATAAATTAAGAATCTTAAGAAGAAACATTTAAAACAAGTTTGATGGGATACATTTCAATATTTTCTTTGTTATGAGCTTATTTAATCTCCTCAACTTTTTCAGCATCTGAGCTCAAATCTTTACGAATAACTTCTACGCAATTCTTTGGTATAACAGTTCCAACAACTTTCTTGCCTTCTTGTGTCTTTAAACGAATTACTTGCATCTTATTATGTCCTGAGCTTCCATAACGTGACAAGACGCCCTCAACACGACCCCAAACTGAGAGGACTGACCCTGACAAAATTGAGTAGGTACGCCGACGCAATCCAACCTAAATAAAATAAACAGTTTAGCATCAAAGATTCATAAAATGATAAAATCATCAACATACTTCACACTCGAATCCTAAAGTCGATTGTCTGCAAGTTCCGTTCCAAAAGGAATGTGAGCATATATTAACAGATGCATCATACTGCTTAATCCAATGCATATCAGCTTCACCGCTCTCAACTTTGCGATATTTCTTTTCCAATTCAGTCAATGATTCAAGACGAACTTGAAGACCCGTATTTGGTCGATAAATTTGAAACATTTGTTCCTTTTTCTTGTCATTCTTTCCCTTTTTATTACTGCTTGAACCCAACAGTTGGTTAGTCGGACGACTTTCGACAGCAATAGCGAGAACTGCTGTGTAACTTCCATTTCGTGATTGATGCGACAAATAGAATCCTTCCTTTTCGTCATCTAAGTCAGCCCATCTAATATTAAACAATTAATGTATTAATTAAGCAATAAAAAAAGAATAAATAGTAAACTTACTTGTCGATAGCTTCTTGCCAAATCATTCCACGTTCTACATGTACTGTTTGAAGCTCAATTGGTGCAATACCAGTCGAATGTTTACGTAAGAATCGAATGTGTTTGATTATTTTAACATTTTCACCGCCAGCACCAAGATCGAGAATTCCCATATCAAAGCGTCCCATTTTCTTTTCTTTAGATATTATTGCAGCTAATGTATCCGTAAAGTATTTGAATAAACGATTTTGTAATTCAACTGGCATTCCCAAAATACGATTGAGAAATTTACTGATGCTATTGTAGTCTTTATCTAAGCTCAAAACGCCAGGATTTGTTTCACTATTGACAATTAATCCAACGCCAACAAGAGCACCAGCAACATCCGTGAAAAAATCGCCTTTATAATCGCTTGGTGGTGGAACCATTGGTTGTTCATAGCCCATTATAGTTTTCATCACAGCCTCTAATGCGCTTCGACCATATTTGTTGTCAATATTGAACTGAGACAAATCACGCGATTCTGTTGCACGTCTGTCACCATGTGTGAGAGCTCCTAAACTTTCTAAACGTTTAGCTACTGTCGATGCAAAACGTCGTTCTCCAGCCAAATCGGAAATTAAGAACATGTATTCAGGCGCATTAACTTGATTTGATCGATGTGTACGTCCAAATTGCTGAATTGCACGATCTGCAGACCACGGTAACTCGAGTGTGATGTGAACACGACGACGTTGATTGCGAACTCTTCGGTCACTTTGTAATGAAATACCTGACGATGCAGCTTCAGAAATAATTGCAACATCTTTTTCGCCATCCATAAATCTCGATTTTTCAGTCAAATTTAAAGTTTCTAATGGAACGTCTTGTTCTGAACGTGATTCATATTGAATTGATCCGTCTTCATTTTGAACAACACGACCTTTACGTCCAGTCATCTCAGCGACATTTTCAGGACCGCCCAATTCATCAATTAATTGATCTAAAGTATTTGGTGGCAAACTATCACTTAATTTTTCGATTCTCTTAAGTAAACTTTCCTTCATTTCACATGCTCTCTCAATATTGTCTTTTTGAGGAACAGCTGGTTTTATATGAATTGGTGCTATATTATTCATTCCAGGAACTTCAATCTTAACAACACCAATTCCTGAAGTTTCCTTTTTCTTTGCAGCTAAAGATTCCTGAAGTTTCTCTTGGACTGTCTGTGGTTTGCGCTTTAAAGCAACTGAAATCGCATCATTTGGTGATGATCTACTGCTACTTTGGCCATTTCCATTTTCCTCCTTTATTTTCTTTATTTTCTCTTTTTTCATTTTCTTTAATTTTTTCTTGCTAACCCATGGATCAGAATCAGAGTCTGACGAGTTACCGAATGGATTATAATCGGAATTTTCTTCTGAGCTATTTAAATGATCACTTTCGTCATCTTCACTTGTGTCACTATCACTATTTGCTACAAAATCTGGACTCTTGTCAGTATCCTCAAAGTCATCGGCATCCTCGTCACTATCCAAAAGCTGTGAAGTCTTCATTCGTTTTTGTGGTAAGTTATTCATATCATAAGTCTTTCGTTTGTTATTGATTTGTCCACTTTTTGATTTCAAATTGTCATCATGTTCTTCCATAATCCGTTCTAACATTGTCTTGCCTGGTGCTTCAAGTCCCAAAAGTCGATTGATTCTATTACGATCTGGTGCCGGAAAATGCTTTTCAATTAATGATTGAAATACACCTTTAGCAGTGCTCACAAAATCATTTAATTCGCCCTCATCTCGTTCCAATTGCTCTAAAGTTCGAGCTTCTCCTGTCGATTGTAAACCTATTACAACACATTTGCCGTACTTGATGGCTTCTCGAGCGACAGTGACTGCATGTTGTACTTTTGATGCAATACAAAGATATTTAAAGAATCTTTGATGACTCGACCAGAATTGTCCCCACATTGTCTTTTTCATTCGTGATTCAGCTGAAATTAATTCTGCAGCTTCTGTAAATTTGTGCATAGCTTCAACCCACATTTCAACAGAAGCATCGTACATCTTTTTAAACTCATCATTCAATTGAACTTCTTCAATTTTGAATGTAACTCCGTGGAAACTAAGTTGTCGAGCAATATAAATTCCACGCAATTTCATGTCCATAGCTACTAATTCCATAGCTCCGACACCACGCTTTTCAACAGCCGTAATAAAGTCATTAAATGTCGGAAATGGAGTTCCAACACCCCAAATTCCTAATCGAACCATATAAGCCATATTTCGAGGTTCTGAGGCACCTGTAGCTGATGCATAAACGACTCTTGCTTTTGGTAATTTATTCTGCAACTCTAATGCTGTTAAACCAGTTTTTGTAGGTTTGCTACTTCCAGTTGGACACAAATTCTTTGCTTTGTGACATTCATCAAACACAATTACGCCGTCAAAATCTTCACCGCACCATTGAAGTAATTGTTTAAGACGTGATTTATATTTGCCTGCATCACGATTATTTGATTCGCCAATCATTGCTGAATACGTACTGAAAACGACACCCTTTTTGACATTTCCGTTTGGAGCTGAGTTGATTTTTGCATATTTGAATTTATTTAATGCAAAAACTTGAATTTTTGTAGCACCAATATCGCGTAAATCACGTTGAGCATCATATTTTAAGTCATTACTAACAGAGATCCAAAGCGCACGTTTTCTGCCTTTAAGATAATTCTCGTGAATTATTCCAGCAATTGTTCGACCTTTTCCCACACCAGCACCGTCACCAATTAAAAATCCTGCACGAGAACCGTCCTGAAGCATATGTTCGTGCGCTTGACAAGTATAAGTTATCGCTTCTAATTGCAATGCACTCAACATGCCAAGATCTATTGTTTCTTGTGGTAAACTAAGCTTATAGCTAATATCTGATGGCTCAACTGACGATAAAGATGCTGTCTCGACTACTGGATCTGGATGTTTCCTTCCTAATTTCACTGCAATTAATTTAATTCATTATTGATAACTTAGTTATTAATAAAAATAAAACATTCAAGTTATTACATTTTGCGGGCCAATAATCTGCATAAGTTTCTGCAACTCCCATTTCCTCGTCATCAGCTTCCTCCTCTTCTTCTTGATTAAGCTATAAATGTGACATAAAATTTCATTTCTCAGTTTAATCTTTTTGTCTATGACTCGATAGATACAAGTGACAATAAAATAATGATATTGCAATAATAAGAGAATTACGTCCGAGAATCTATCAGAATCGAAAATATACTTAAAATGATAATGGAACTCATAAATAAACATACATCGAAAATGCGATTATTATTCATTGGTGTTATCATCACCTTTGGAGTTTGCATAACACTTGGTGCCGGTTCTTTTTTCCACATTTGTTGTATTAAATGTGTTGGAATGCCACTTTTTAAATATTCTGGATTCGAGGCAATCAATTGCTGAAGATTCTTCATCAGCTGACTAGCATTGCTACCGATCATGGGAGAAAAATTGTTGATTCCTCCTGCTCGTTCCACTGAAAAAAGAAAACAAAGTAATGAATTCAAGATTCTTTGTTGCTCAAGTTTAATGATCATGGAGTAAAAAACATTGTTGAAGTAGCTGAGAGCTACAAACGAACAAAGAAGGAAGAAAATCGCCAATAATTCTCATTTCATGCAAAAATTATGAAGAATTTTCATCGACAAAACACAACATAAATTTACAAAAATACATAAAACTTCAATTAGCTATGATGAAGGGATATAAAACTTTTCATGTTGTCAACTTACTTTGCTGTAAAAGTGAAGCTAAGCTTCCAGGATAAAATGTACTACCGCTAGCTCCCATACCATACAATAATGGTGGAGCTTTTAATTTAATTTGAATCAAATTACATTTTATATTGAGTAAAACATACGAAATATAAATTTTTGGCATAATTTAATGAACATGACACGACGAGACAAATACAAAGAGAAGGGAGAGAGAAAAGAAGAGACATAATATTGTATGTTAAGTTAGCAATCAAAACATAGAAAACAAATGAAAATCATGATGGAGAAATTGACGTTTCACATCGAATCATATAAATTATATTTACTATTTTAAGAACACAAGCATAATAAGGAACTTACGAGGCTTAGACGATACCCCTGGCGGAATCCGATTATTTGCTGTATTTACTTTCGGAAATCTTAATGGTTGAACAGTCTTTGATGTTGCAGGTAAAGTTGGAATTTCTATTTTGATGGGTTGTGTTAAAAAGGGTGAGTTAATTCCAATATTTCCTGATGTCGTCGTTGCTATATCGCTATTTGAAGCAAATGTGGCCGCTGTTTCGAGATCCTTTCCACCTCCTATGAGATTAATGAACATTTTGAGTGTATAAATAATTAAATCAATGCGTAATTAAGATTTAATTGAATTTTCGGGATAGACAAATGTCCTATGAATGCAATTTTCCTTTTATGCTAATTATCTACGTTTCGCATACATCCTTTTGCATAAATTAATTATTAAGAAATAATTATTACCTGGAACTTCAATTTTGTCTGGATCTAAATCTTCGTCAAAATCACTTCCTTCGCTGACCACATCTGAATCGCTATCCATGTCTAATTCATCATCAAACTCAGAAAATGCCTTCATCTTTTTCGTGGCCTGTTAATAAAATAGTTTGTCATTTTAGTTTATCTTTGGAGAACATTTCCCCAAAATATCAAAAATTATTCACAAGTTGAGCGAAATGTTGAAATATTTTAAATGTGGGAGCAATCCCTATAAACAAGCTGGTATGAGAAAATGAAATGCATTTTAGCCACCCCCGTAAATAACTTTCTCATTCCTCTTAAATTCAATCTAGTTTAGGAAAATTATAACGCTCTAAGCATTTCACCATCCTTTTCAGTGCTCACACCATTCTACATTCTTCGCATCCAGTACATACATAATAAAATTTAGGCAATGTTTATATATCAAAAAGTTGTTGCAGTTAGATTCTGCTGTGTATACCAGTTTGAAGTCGTTTCCAAGTGACGTCGAAAATTTTTTTTTTCAATTCTTTTTTGAACTTCTCGGAAACAAAAATAAACACTTAATGTTATGACTAAATCTGGAGCTGTGTGACACTTTTTGAATACGTTATTTGTGAACTTCCTATGACATTATTCTGTGTATAACAATAACAAATCATCAGCATCAAATCGAGAATTTTTCGACAATAAAATATCAAAAATTTAAATGTGTATGTGCGAAATTTAAAGTATAATTTTCTATTTACACACACCCTTCCTTCCAATCTCCACCCTCGCACCTAGTATACCTATTACTAAATTCCTTCTAACCCTTTCCGTTACAGCACATCTTTTTAATCGAATAATTGTAAGTTTATGTGTATATTTTGCTGTGTTAAATTTATAGCTCAAAAAACTTTATGGGATGAAATATTTTCAACCAAAGAAAAATTTATTATGGTTCTTAAAACTCTTGATTGAAACTTCCATGAACGATTGAACTAGATCCCTTAATACATCTCATAAAATAATGAAACTTTTTTGCTTTTTACGATCTTTTTAAAGTTTTGGAAATGACAGGAGCTGAAATCTATTTTAACAATCCGCACTTGGCATCGAAATTTAATTCATATCTTATTTTTAAGACATTAAAAAGTGAGTTTCTATTGATCATTATGAAATTAATCAAAACTTCTAGTTTCAAAATATCAAAACTCATTCCATCGCATCACAAACATTTCTTAAGCTTCATCATGCATATCTTTTATCACAAGAATTTTCTATAATCAACTATTTTCTCTTACAAAAAGTTTGGTTCTCCTTTTTATTCCAACAAAGTCAGGCTAAACACACAAAAAGTATGAGAAGAAAAGCCGACATATTTTATAGTGGCATGCAAAACTAAATTTGAATTTGAAAAGTTTTTCTCACTCCCTTAAAAAAACAATTTCTTGTGCACTTTTTGCCTTTCATTCATTCTTTTACAAGTAAAAACACACACTACGAGTTGCCATAGATGAAGAAGTTATATTTCAAAGGGTTGTCTGGTAAAAGCAGCAATCCATATCCACTTCCATCTCATTTTTTTTTTTTGAATAGTTCGAAATTCTAATTGTCTAATTCTAGAGTGCAATTATAATAGTTTGAGTTTATTGTTTGTGTTTGAAAACCTTTTAACAGCATTCTACGCGTTTCAGAACAATTCAACGGCTTCCGATATCAAGTTAAAAACCGTATAAGTTTAAATAATGCTTTAGAACCTTTGAAAAGCATTTGATTCAGATTTATGGTTTCAAAACCGTATAACAGAATTTATGAATAGTCTTGTCAATTTCTAACTCTAATCAAAACCAAACGCAATGAATTTCTGTTATTTTCTATTAAACAAATTAATTTCCATCCTTTTCGCCCTGAAAATCTAGCAATTATATCTAATATATACATACAATAATAAATAAATAAGAACAATAAACAATTTGATAATGATGTCACTATGAAATTTTGTTTGAAATATAAATCAATGTGTGTACCCTCCACATTCAGATACTGACATGAATTGAGTGATGGCGTAAATATGGATATGTGGTTGAATTTTAAAACCCTCACAACATTAACATTTTAGAAAATGGGTTTTGTTATATTCTATGAGTAAATAGATGAATGTTTTGGTGGTGAAAGGATGAGAAGGTGGCACAAGAGTAGAAGGAAGAGGGTTGAAAATTCAAAATAGTTTTCATCTACAGGCGTATGAGCAATTTAGATATATAATTTCAGTTTCTCGGAACTTTAGATACATTTCTCTTTTTTTTTTCTCTACCAGCGTCTCTATAAAGCTGGTCATATGTTTTTTGTTATTGTTGAGAAATAGAGAAAATTGGAAAACATGTGATTTTTTTTTCTTCTTACTCAACGCCGCATGAATGAATGAAAAAAATGTGTGAGTTGTGAATATAAACACGTTGTGAGAGTTGGATTTTTTTATGCTCATTTTTATATTTACTTTTTTTCCCCATTCATGAAAATTTGACTCAACGAGAAGTTTGACGGTAGGATGATGAAAATGTGAGAGATACATAATACTAATCATACATCCATCAAAATGTCTTAATGTGTTCAAAATTAATGAAAATATTAAGTGTATTAGATGATAATAATGCTTTGTGTTGGAGGTTTATGGTGGTAACATAGATTTATGATTAGGAATGAGAAGACGAAATTGCAATTAAAATCAATATTTGCTGCTTTCCACAAAATATTGCCATCATCCCCCCATTTATTCCTCATCTAGTATCAAGCATAAACATATATATACGTGCGGCAACAACAAAAACAAGCAGCACATATCATAAATTTTCACAAAGTTAATTTTCTTCTTTCTCTGGGTTTTAGGTTTTAGTTTAGTTTGAAAATTCTCGGCTTTATTGTCAGATCAATAATTTTGCCAGCCACACCCACATTCGAAAGTAGTTTACCATTGAAATGAAGACGCTATTCTTTTAATTACTTAATTTAATTCGATTTTAAATCAATCATAGAAACATCGGAACTCTTGATGAAGGAAATTTTTGTTCCTCAACGTGAGCATTTTTTTAAGCGATGGGAGAATTTGATTTTTTTCTTCTCAATTTTTTCTCATTTTTTTCGACGTTCGTTCCAATATAACTTATGAATGAGAGCTTTATGTTGCCTATTTATGCTTGATATGCTTTAATTTTACTTAAATATCTTTCGAAATGTTTCAAATTTACGCTTTTGATATTCAAATAATCGATCTGAACCATACGAAAAATGAACGAAATTCATCAGTTTTAACAGTTGGCATAAATCTGTCCTTCCCACAAGTATAAAATTTAATTCTGCTATTTTCAACTTTCGTCCGGAATCTTTTAAAAAGCGTGATACAATACTTTTTCATAAAGTTTTGCAATTGCCGATTAAAAGTCAAAAATATCTAACTGGATGTTGTTAATTTCTTATACTATACATATATAATGTCAATGCTAGTGAAAATTTTAAAAATTAATTACCATTTTCAGATGAAAATTTGATTTTCAATGATTTTCCACGAATAAAATTGAGTTCCACTTATATCACTTTAATGTTTCACTTTTTCACTTGTACTCCGATTGCAAACTGTGCCTTATGTCCTTAAATATACGAAGAGCTATGTTAAACGTGTGTGAACTCCTTGAAATCCAGAAAAATAATAATTTTTTGGAAGAGATTAATGTATGCTTTATTGTGTAGCGAAAATCTTTTGTTGTTGTAATCAAACAAGTTTAAATAGCATCGTATCTGATGAAAAGCGCACTCGTCACTTGCTACAAAGAATGCATTACTTCTATTACCTATTTGTGCTTTCTTTGTCATTAATTTAATTAAATTTTGTAAATTTTTCACATAGAACCTTAAAAATTATGTTTTGAATATTAAAACCGTACAATTTTAACAAAACCCTACAAATGTTTTAAATTTCAAATTTATCATTTCTTCAAATGTTATGTTTTTTTTAAAAATTAATTAACAAGCATCACAATTGTAATTTTATACTTCCTTATTAATCCGTATTGCAAAGATAGATAGACAAAACAGGAACACCCGTTTCTTTCAATAAATAATGGGTAAAAAATGTAGAGAAACAATTTATTGAAATTGCGCAATTTGCTTCATGACACGCTTGATTAATTAGAGTACATTATTGTACTGCAAATAGAATTCATTTAAACAGTCGAAACAGTCTTAAAAAGCCTTAAAACCTAATTTTTTGTTGTTTGGATGCGTTCAGTAATTGATAATTTAAATTCAAAATAACTGCCATTTCTGAGGGGATGAAATCAATTACCAAAAAACAACAACAACACACGAATTTCACAAATAAAGTTACATTTGTTAAATAAGCTTAAAATACAGATATTTAACAATTAAATTGTTGATAAACTAATAGTGTCTGTTGTTATTCTTAAAGCTACAAAAAGATATTGAAAATGGATGATAGCTGTAAGTAAATTTCACAAAAAGTTGAAATTAATTTTGGCGCTAAAATTGAAATCTGCTTAATTCCATTAATACTCATTAATATATGCTTTAAATCCTTTCAGTTGGAGGTGGGTTTACTCAGACTAATGTTGATCAGAAGACCGAGAGCAAAGCAGAGGTAAAAATAGTTGAATGATAGTTGTTTATTTTTGGTTATAAATAGCTTAATTAAATCTTTAAGGGAACTCTGCCAGTTTTCATTAAAATGATCCACAATCAACCAGATGATGTCATAGATCTTTATGGATTCGAATATAAAATGGTAACAGTCGTTGCTATTGTAAAAGAGATCGAACATACATCCACAAAAATCACATACTCAATGGAGGATATTACAGGTAATAAGAAGTTGAATATTGTTTCTTTTGAGAATTCTCAAGGTTGAATATCATGTTTTAGGCAAAATAAAAGCACATTACTGGATTGACGAGGAAGAAACGGTTGGGTCATCAAATATCATGATCAATAGCTATGCACGAGTTGTCGGTGCTTTAAGATCGCAAGGCGATGCAAAATCAATCATGATCTACAAAATACATCCAGTAAACGGAATCAACGAAGTCAGTACACACTACATTGAAGTTATAAATGCAAGATTCCAAGCTGAAAGTTTCGCAAATGCTGATGGCAAGCCAATGAATGGAAACGTACAGAAAATGGATGTAGATGGTCATCAACAAACGACAGCAGCAGCTCCAGCTGATAGTGGATTAGAAGGTTTAAATGCCAAAGAAAAGGTTGTCTTTAAAATGATTCAGGGAGCACTAGCCGATCAAAGTGAGACTGGATATGGACGAGATGAAATTATAGCTCGATTCCCTCACTTTTCAGAAGATGAGATTAATGCGATGCTCGGCAAAATGACGTTCGAAGGTTTAATATACACGACAGTTGATAACGACCATTTCCAAGCGTGCTATTAATCAGCAAAAAAAAAAAAACGTAAATTTAAAACAAAGGTCAATTCCTTTATGCATTTTTTTTTTCTCATTAATTACTTTATTTCGTCATTGTTTTACTGATAAATTTTTAAGGGAGTAAGAAAGGGGGGCTAATTACATTGAGAATAAAGGTTTTGAGAACACATATACCGGTTCCCACTGGCTTATTTAAAAAGTACAATATCCTTATTAAAAAATAATTTCGCTTTCTTCATTATCATCTTTAATTTGTGTGGCCCACTCTTGTAAGTTCTAACTTATATGATGTATATGAAAAATAAAATACTTAAAAATATCAAAATCAATAAAACATAACTTCATCATTAGTTTTTAAAAATTTATAGTATTATTAATAGTTTTGATTTTTTGGATTTCTTCTATTCCTTATTTAGTACCCTTCTTGTCACATCCTCATATTATTTGTTGACTTTTAGTGCTGATTTGAGTTTGCTGGATGTCTCCAACTTAATCAAAATCAGCACTTAATCATTAAAAACTAAAAATTTGTATTCATTCTGTTAACTTTATCCTTCCTGATTCGTAACGTAAAGTGTGCTTACTGCTCATCAAATCCTTTGTTGCTGTTAATGTTTCTAAAGAAAAATCCAAGTTCAATTAAGTAAAGTAATATTAATTAAGGATTATTCATTAACATTTCATGCCGTTTATTGCTATCTGTGTGTGTATGCGTGATTAGAGACATTTAATGGAAGAGATTAAAAGTTATTATTTATGTTTGTTGCATGCAGTTGTGGTATAAATTTCAGAAAAAGCCCTTAGATGTAACTAATGAGACAATTTTGGGTGTAAACTTGTCAGGTTTTAAGTTTTTTTTTTTTTTTTGGCGACGTGAAGCATGTCTGTACATCCAAGAATCTCATTCCAATATTTTCATCATTTAATATTTTATCAGTTTTTGTAATCTAGAATATGGAAAATCTAATGCAGATTAATAATAGATAATTTTCCGGTGAGGAATAAACTTTACTTTTACTTTTTGGGATGAGTATTTTAATTAGTTTCGAGATATATGATAAGATAAAATGAATATTGGTATATTTATGATGTGTGATAGTTCATATTTAATACTGGAAAAGAAAGAGAATTTCATGGAGTTTAAATCCATTACTTTTCTATATTTTTTTATGTCGTAAGGAATAGCAAAAGTTTGAATGCGGTTAACAGAAACTTTAAATTTCATTTTTTTAAACCTTACAATTCCAAAATTTCGAGAAGTTGTGTGGTTTTACAAGAGATTTTAAAAAATTTGTACGGTTTTAATTAAGAACCAATGTTTAAAGTTTGGAATTTTCATTGTAAAATTTAGGCAAACATTCATTTTTATTTGAATTACTTTCATCAAAAAAAATCTTCATATATATCCTAATCACTAAGATCCTATCAATTTCCGTATTTTTTTTCTAAATAATAAGAAAAATTAAGTTCAGTCTTCCAACAATTTCTCTCGAATAATTTCCTTTTAAATTCCAATGCTTTTCGTTTCCTTAAAGAACTCCGAAAGTAGTTTTAGATGAGATTTTACTGACAGCTACAAATGATTTTAATGCAATTAAATGAATTTTTAACCGAATATTCAAGTGTTTGAGAACAGTGCAAGTTGTAGGGTTTTGAACAGTTCAAAAAAGCCGTTAAAGTTCAAAATTTAAATGTTTGAAACCCGTTAAAAATTCAAAGAAAAATCTCATCAGACTCCAATCCGGCTCTCAAAAGTTCCATTTCAATTTCATTAAACTATAACTTCTTATTTTTGTCCTTTGAACTTTTCGATAAGTAGAGAAAATCTCCATTTTAAAATGTTTTAAAAATTATTGATTCAATTTTTTTTATTATCTGCATCTACTGTTTTTTTTTATTCTTCGGATAAATGTCCTAAAATTATCATCAATTTTTCTTTTACTTAAAATTTGCCACATTATATCTCATTGTCTAAATCATTAATCTTATTATTGTTTATAATTTTTTGTTTAATCCTCTTAATGACATTTAAAATCTTTTTCGTAACAACTATTTTAATGGTATTTTGGTGTTTTCCAATTCATTTTTTTTCTTCTTTAAATGCTACAAATGAGAAGTTATTGATTATATAGAATGAATGCTGACAAATAGATTCACTTTACTGTGTGTAGTACATTGAAATGATGATCCTCATATCCTTTATATATGATTATTGTAAATTTGATTAAAAAATATATCCTCATATATGCCATTTCTAGTTGATATTAGTTTGAGCATGACTGATTTTTTTTTTGACTAGACATAAAGGTCCGAAACGTTTCATATATTTTATGAATGAAGTTACTGCTGATTATCAGATGAATTATTACTGCTGGATGATGAATGAGCTTGTAAGAAAATAGATTTTTTCTTCTGTAATATCTGAGGTTTCATTGAAATGGCAGGCTTAAAGCTACCAAATGAAAAACTTGATCTTTCTTTTTCGTTCTTTTCAGCATGTGTCGTTATTGGTTGAGTTGGAGTTGTCACTGTTTTTGCTATTGTACTGCATCCACCAGTTAATTTCAGATCGGCAAATTGACTCACAAATTTTTGTGTATTTCGTAAAGGAATTGGACTCTTTTCAAGTTCAATTTTCATAAGAGATGATGTTGAGCCTGAAGATAAGCGACTTAAATCAACCGTCTCATTTGTCTCGTCAATCCTTAAAACAACTTCATCTAATTTTGGATTATTTGGTTTGGATAAAGTCACAGGCTCCACTACAGTCTTTTCACATTTTTTCGTCATTGTTTCTGACGCTGTCACGAATTTCTCATTCTTCTTTAAAGTACTTTGATTTTGTTTTGCAAAATGGTCACCTAATGTTTCATCTTCTGTCTCTTCATTAATTGGATCTTCAATTGTCTGTTTATCTAATGACGTCATTGACGACGAAGCAGAAGTAGAACCTGATGATAATGGTGGTGTAACATTATCTTGAGATGAAGGAGGTGGCAAATCCATGACAAGGTCAGGCTGTAAACGATTGCGTGTCAATATCGCAGACTGTGGTTTAGGAGTAGTAAGTATTGCCGATTGTGGTTGTGTTACTTGTTGCATAACTAAAGCAGTATCCACAGAACTTGTTGTACTTGCACGTTTCTGCCATAAATCTCGATTTTGTTGGAAGATGCTCAATGGTTGATAATCACCGCTTGTTGTTGACGATGCCGGTGTAGATGGTTTTTGTGCTTTTGTTGGCTCAGCATATATTGGTTCCGGTTTTTTATTATCACCATCTGTATCATCTGGCTCCTAAAATTGTTGAAATAATGGTTTTATGTTATTTTCTTTGTCACTATTTTTTTAGTGCTTGTACAATAGTTAAGAACATGCATTATGTTATACTTGTTGGCTATGTACAAACTTGGTACATCACCGTGATTAATTCTACCACCTTTTAGAGATGTTTTTGTTCGAAAAACTAGCAAAGTATTCGATACTAAGTGCATGATCAAATGTTATCTCGGAAAATGACATAAATCTTCAATTCGGAAAAATTGTTAATGAAGAAAAAAAGAACTCAAATTCGCATTCACAAAAACAAAGTTAATTAGTGCATTCTATTGACTCCCACGCAAGGCATGAAAGTTTTGTGATTTTTTTGGGTTATTCAAATCTAATGATAAATTATATATTAAAAATGCTCACCTGTATGAAGAACAAAAATTTAATTTCTCATAATTTTTTTCATTACTATAAATAACACAAAAATGAAAAAATAAAATAAACAAAAACTATAATGGATGAAAAATAAAGACGATGAGACAAAAAAATGTTCGCGGCAAAAACGAAAAGATCACAAAAAGCAAATTAGACAGTTAATTTAATTAATAATCATTCCATTTTAATGAACTGGCTTTGTTTTCATTATTTTTTTTTAAAAAAAAATCTTAGTGTTAAGCATACATTTATGATGTAGGTAGGATTTAAGAATTTTTTTTTTCTTCATTAATTATTTTTCCAGGATTATTTGACTTAATTGTATTAATTAATTAATTATTAGAGATATGTGATAACATGCATTTACATAAATTCAAGGTTCATGGATGTGGTTAAGATTTTAAACCATTTCTGGACAACAACACAATTCTGTTAAGTGACATTCACTTTGCAATTAACAAGATCACATCCATAAACCTAGCATAGCTCACATATATTGAACATTTGCATTTTTTTTTTGAGCAGTTAAGAGAGCTTAAACATTATAAACACATATAAAGTGGCAGAGATGGGATAAAACACAAGGATTTAGCATCGATGAATATGCAGGAGGTGATGGTTGGTGCAGATGACTTTCGATGATACTAAATCCTTGATAATTGTGGGAACTTAATTGTACATGATTATAAAATTCTTGAGTTAAAC
The DNA here is from genome assembly GCA_917627325.4 of Chironomus riparius. Taxonomy (NCBI): domain Eukaryota; kingdom Metazoa; phylum Arthropoda; class Insecta; order Diptera; family Chironomidae; genus Chironomus; species Chironomus riparius. Next base: position 32,581,969 of record OU895879.1, read on the forward strand.
ATAACATAAAGCACAAAAGATATCAAAACATTAATATAAGGCACAAAAAATATAGCTTATGAATGTAGCTGCATTTAATGGCAATAAAATCTTATAGAAGACCAAAAAAAGGAATACATAAAGCTTATTCAAACTGTCGTTTCCAATACCTCAAATTTAAAGTGGCTGTTACTATAAATATGCTCGGTGTTTGAAGATAATCGACTGTGGTTATCGTTTGTTGCTGTTACACTTCCATCCAAATCAGCATTCGACTCATTTATACTATTATTATTCGATGCTAAAACCATATATTCCATAGACGTTTCAAATGCATGCGGCTCATCGTGATAAATGTATTTCTTTGTGTCATCTATATTTATATAAATGTACAAAATTTTTGGTCATGATTTGCATGATTTTAATTAATTAAGTTCATTCAGACATTACGTAACGCTTAAATTGAGTTTTAAAGCCGAAACCCCTATAGCGTTACATGAAATCCAAAGCTCATCGTGGACTTACCAATAATTTCCTGCTTTGTATCCATCACAGAATCAGTAATTTCACAAATGTTTGTTGTCGTCATTGTCGAGAGTGTACTTGGCGCTAAACTATTTCCACCTACGCTATGAGATCGTTTACGTACTGACTCTTCTGAACTTGACGATTTCATATTAAAGTCTGCACTATTTTTCTCGCCACCACTTCTCTCCTCGCCCCTAATTAAGTTAATTAAATTATTCATTGTAATTACTTTTCTATTTCTAGGTATATTAATTGAAATTAAGGATGGAACTTACTTTATTTTTAATGAAATAAATTTATCGGCGACAAGACCAATTTTTCCGCTAATACATGCACGCCACCAATCATTAGAGATTTGATTATAAAGCTGAATATTATCGCCCTTTCTGAACGACAATTCACGGTCTGATCGGGCTTCAAAATCAAAAAGAGCTGTAGCTTCATATGTGTCTGAATCATCCTCAGATTGGGTATCTTGATCTTCTGTGTTTTGTTCGGTTGGTGAATCACCAATATCACTGTGAAGCAAAATTAAATAAAGTCATTAATTAGAGCAATAAGTATGTGTCACACAGAGACAGAGTCAGGAAATGATTGACGTGATGATTTCTATCGTGCAAATTAATCGGAACTATTTTTTTCATGCAAATAAAACGTACGTATTTTACGTAACAAAATAACGTAGGACTTATGACGTAAGCCAAGCGTACTTCAAACGTAAGCATATTACGTACGTCTTTTCACGTAAGTTAAGAAGCGTACGTAAAACTTAAAGATCTCAAAATGTTAAATAAAGTCAATCAATTTCCAGCACTTAATTCTTATTAATTCATTTAATCATATTTATTCATGATTCACTTACATATCATCGAAAGTTCCAGGAGTTAAATATTTCTCGTACTTAATTCCGTTAGATTCTTTTGGGAATATATCTTCGTGGAATACGATCATATTTTCAATTAATGCATTAATCTGGTTCTGATATTGAACTTGATCCTTATCTTCGGGTGCTTTCATTAAAGTTGGTCCAAAGCAAATAGCTAAATTATAAGCAGACATCATATTTTCGTCAGCAAATTCAGACAAGTGATTAAGAAATGCAAAAATGTATCGCATAACACCAATGACGGCGCGAGGTAGAGCTGAAAGGAATTTTCTGACTCCCAAGACCATTTCATGCTTAGATTCAATTTGTGCGAGTGATATTAGATGATCAAAATAGATTGTTGGAAAGAGCGGTTCACGTAATTCACGGAAATAAAGTTTAAATACACCGGCAATAGAATTAATGTCGGAAGCATCTGTTACTTCAGCCAATGGATCCTCACCACGTTCAAACCATTCTCTAAAGTTGGTTATTTCAACTTGTGATCCACTGACACGGAAAATACCTTGATGATGTAGACCATAAAGATTAATTACACGAATACAACTCCTCACAACTAATGGAATTTCTTCGCCCGTCGCTTCCAAATACTCTTCTAGTGATCCGCCAAACAATTTTGGACGTCCCGATAAATTCATTCTGCCAATTCTCTTTCGCTTTGGTACCGTTATTTTAGTCTGTGTGTTAGTGTGTGCATTAGAATCTTTCGTTAAAGCATTTCGCAAAAATTCAGCTTTCGAATCGAGTCTTGCTATTCGAGATGTACACAAAATATATTCACGAATCTTTGTTAAATAAAATTCCTCAATTTCCTGCTTATCACTTCGTAACTTTGAAGATTGTGTCGTCGTTAGCGTTTCATTGAACTTTTGGGTATGTTGATGTGTAAAACTATATTGAAGTTGGAAACTTTGCATTGAATTATTGTCACTTCCTGTATTTCCAGTTCCAAATGTGCCACTAACATCATAATCCTGTATAAAGGCAATTAAATTAATATATTGGAGAGGCAAATTGAAATGGAACATGTATTTGGGAATATGGAACTAATTAATTACCTTTTGATTGAGAATTTCAAGTAAATTAATTTCAGCTGTTTCAACTGTTTTCCATATTTCATCTGATTCTGTACGTAAATGATTGGTTCGTGCCATTAGCTGTGCTAATCTTTGATCCATTTCAGCATTTAAAGTTTTCTGTAGTTCACATTCAACCAGCGTTGTTAGACTCGGCTGTGGAAGCATTTCCTTTTGTGTTGACACAATCAGATCTTCTTGCTGACCTCCTTGAAATTCAAGTCTTTTTGGTATCATAAATGCAGTGTGATATTGTTCTAAGAACTTTTGTTTATCAGCCCGACTATCCATTGAGTGTATTATGTGCGATAATAGCTCAGCATTGTTTAGTACTTGTCGACATCTTCCTTGATCAGCTGTTACATGCAGCATAAGAGCACGCGAAATAACAGAATGGAATCCCAAATCCATGCACTGTTTGAAAGTGAAAATTCATTTTTATTAATATAAGCGAATATAAATGCATTAATAAATCTTACATCAATCAAATCGCTCAAGTCTTCTACGAAATACTTGTGAATTGTTGTATTGGACGCTTCCAAGCACAACTGATACTCATTTTTCGCTTTCAATGCCTTTAGCCTCGCGTCTGTATACTTATTTTTTCGCTAAATGATAGTGAAAATTATATTAGCAACAATGAAAACGAGTTGGAAATAAAATGCGATGATTCTTTACCTTCAGCACTTCCTTTTCTATTACTTTAAATTTCTTGTTGCGTTCGAGTTTCTCTTTCGGTATGCTCTGTTGAATTTTCGCTCTTTGTATTTCAGCGGCACGCAATTTCTTCTCAGTTTCTCTACATTCAAGCTGATAACTATGATAAGTCTTCATTGTTGTGTGAAGTTCTTGTAATACACGAAGAATTTCTTCATGTATCTCATAGCCAATTTCTCGACACTTTTTATAAATCCTCTGGCAATCATCATGAACTGTTTGAAGACGTTGTACTAGTTGCGTTGAGTAAATGTCTGATAATGTTGCATGATCACGAGCCAAGCTTTTTGTTTGTTGAATGAGCTGTTGCCAGCATGCATAAGAAGAAAATATTGGCCATTGCTCGCGTCTACTGTTGTAATTAAATTATAATTAAGTATTATTCTTCTTTGAAATTTAAAACAAGAAATTCCCACAATTCACTTACTTTTGTTTCTGCTCCTTGTGCCTTAATTGTAGATTCTTGGCCAACTTTTCCAAACTCTTACTATAATCTAGTTCCACTTCTCCCCGTCGTCTATAAACGTCGATGGATGAAAAAAGTTATAAATTTAGTTGTGATTTATTAATTTGGAAATTGTATGTGTCTTTTGATGTGAAAAGCATATTCATTACCTATAGAATTCCTGTAATTCTTGAATTAATGAGATCTGTGATTCGACTCGAATATCTAGACATCGCAGTTGTTCATTCAGTTGTAGACGAATGTCTGTAAAAATAGATACAAAAAATGTGCATATAAGATTTCAGTCTTGTTATAAAGTTCTTGTCATGCCTACTGCGGCTATGTAGTTTTCCCTCATTGTAATAATATTTCATGGTTCTGTTTGTTGAATCAAATTTCAAGTTGACAGAAACCAAACAAAAGAATCTCCCCACAAATTTTAATTGCACTACAATTCATTTGTTTCAACTTCTATACTGTATTTTGTATTTAATTTAGACTCAACAGATCAGAGTTGCTATTTATGATGCATATCAGTCTTACAGGGTAATCTATGCATAGACACTGGCTGTACGTCAACTAAAACCTTATCAGCTGGATCTAAGATCCAGTAAACAATAGTTCTTTATGTATGCCAGTAAGCCACAAAAGTAATTTATGACCAGCTTTCAGGCACAATATCATGTCTAGCAACTCTGAGACTCAACAATACCACTTAATTAGCATCTCTAAAGACATCAACGATGCATAAACTTTTTTTTCAATTTGTCAACTTTTAAAAAAGCAGAAAATGCGAAAGGCACAACAGAGAGAAAAGAATAATAATACAAAACGAGATTGTTGCGTAAATTAACTACAACTTTAATTAAGTAAACAAAATAAACTCATTTTCACTTTCATTAAAACTTGATCGTACTTTTGTTCACCATCTTTTCAGATACTGTGTTACTTCCAACAGTAAACATGAAGAACGACTTGTTTGCTATATGATTTGTCATAAGTTTTGATAAAATTATACTGAAATACACTTAAAACTTAATTAAATAAGATTTTTCACTCTAATTTTTCGAATTTAATTGAAAATGGATGCAACTTCATTGTTTACTTTTTATTTTAAATTGAATAATTCCGTTAAAAATTCAAAAATAAACCGTTAATTTATGAGCACATGGTTATGAACACATGTTAATGATGATGACAAATTTCTCTATTATTACACAGTGAGCTAGTAAAATTTGTTATGGTTCGATGAAGTTGTTCTAAATGTCTCATACATCTCTCAGTCAAACTCCGAAATTTTGATAGATGGATGCATGAAATAAAGTAGTTTTCTCATTTAAACTGTCGAGGCAATTTTTCTTTCTTCTTTTTATTTAAAACGGAAATTGCTTTTTATGCTTTTCTCATCGCTCACATGCGATGATTTTTCATTTATGAATCACAAGTTTTATTTTTTTCTGTCAGTCTGCATGGTGCATATTCAGAATAAAGAACAACTTAATATGGAAAAATTAAAATGAATAATCCAAAATGGAAATTATTTTTTTTTTCACGACGTCTATTTTTATTTAAATGAATATAAAAACTTATTTACAAAACGAAAACTGTTCCGCAGTGTCAAGGCAAATGAACTATAAACAACATTGATGGAAGCTCAATCGACGAAAAAACAAAAAGTGAATTCAAGAGTGAATTGCAATATATTAAGTATAATTTTTCAATAAAAACTAATGTATCATATTATCTTAGTGCAATCGAAATATGTCAAGTAGCTTTCGTACACTCTCATTGCCTGCCTTCCACATGATACACATAAAATCTCTATCATAATAAATTTATATCTCAATAAGCATACAGTTTGTAAGCAAAATGCGATGATTTCACTTAAAAAATTTACTACGTAGATAATCTAATTGAATTAGTTTATTTAAACGAGGCCTGAGTTGTAGAATCAATTGTTTTGGGATGTAAAATGCTTTGGAATTGGTCAATTGACCAGAGTTTATCTAAAGTTATTAATTTACAATGTAACGATTGGAAATAATTTAAAAATTCGGTTCATATTTGCATCTTTTGAATTCGCTTTGGCATCATTTCAATTTGACGTTGCATCATTTTTTTTATATTTAAAATTGAAAAAGTTGGTAATTTTATTAGTTGTAAAGCACAGAATCCTGAAAAAATATTTTGTTTACAGCTTATCAAACTATTAACAGTTTGAGAATGAGACATAAAGTCTATATTAAACCATAACCAATAAAGTTGTATTTTAATGGACCACAATCAGGAAGACACATTACTCAGGAGGATTGAAAATTAATTCTGTAAAACTATATCTCCGTTATCACAATCGTTGTAATAGAGCATATACATATTCAATCATCTCATAAGTAAACTATATACCTCTCATAGATCAACTCATATTTATGGGATCGATGTCTCATGGATGAGTTAGATCAGGGGCGTAGCCAGAAAATTTTTAAGGGGGGGGGGGTCCCATTTTCAAAAATTAAAAAACCGTTATTTTGTATCCTTAAATCTATATTCATTCTTCATAAGTTTAAATATTTAATTCATTATTCATACATTAAATTTAATTTTTCGTGCTAATTTTGACATTTCTTTCATCACTTCCTTTACATTAACTGGTTCTTCTCTATAAATACTTAATAAAACAATTATCAGATTTTCGTAGGGGGGGCCCGGGCCCCCTATGGCCCCCTGGCTACGCCCCTGAGTTAGATGCATAGATAATTTGATTAATGGGCGTGTGTGTACATGTATGTACATGAATTTATTTAAATTGCTAGGCTCTTTGATATTTATTGATTTTTATTGTTCAGATAAACTTATAGTTTTTAAAAAAGGAGATTTAAATTCATCTCGAAGGTTGTAACGGCTGATGAACCAAAACTGATGTTGAACAAAATTCAATTAAATTATGAAAAATTCGTATTTTATTACTATTACTATTTTTGGATATCTTAAAGTCACATTCAATTTTTATCATCATAAATAACAGACTGAGGACATAAATTAAATTAAATTATTTTCTTTATCGTCATAAAAGTTCTTCTCTATCCCAGTTTTGTTCTATATTTATGTATCCATTAGTCTCGCCCAATCAGATCAAAATGACACACTAGCAGTTCCTTTTAAATTTTATCCAAATAATGCTGCACTAAATTTATGCAATTCATGCTGAATAGAATTCTATGGGATTTTGTGTAGGGGTTATTAATCGGAGGTTTTCTATGAATAAATCTTAAAGAAATTGTTGAAATGCCTGGGGTGGAATTCCCGAATCCCATTTTTCTTTTGGCACATTTCCTAATGTTTTTATTTTTTATGACTCATAAGATAAAACATCTGAAATTTCATTGCATTATTGGATTTAATAGAAGGAATCCAATCTGAGTCACATAAGAAATTCTTTCTAGGAATGAGGTTTATGATGTACTTTATATGTAATGAAAGATATATTGAGGATTTTCTAATGTGTGTTAGTATTAGACTCTTGATTGTCATTATTAAGAATGAACCTAGGAACCGCAATTGAAAGAACATCAAAATAAGCCACAGTTTAAAAATAAAGCTTGTAATTTAGCAATAATTTGACCATAATGAGCTTCATATGCAAATTTATGCAAACCATTCAAAATTGCAATAATTATGTCGCAATCAAAAATACCTCAAGAGGATAATACATACATTTATCGACCCTAAAAGCTAAACAATAACTCATAATAACAAGTTATGTACTTAAAACTTCGTGTGAAAATTACGACTATTTTTATGATTCTAAGAATCATAATTTAAATTGTAGCGTTAGAACTTGATGATCTCATAGTCTTTATTTATGATACAACCGAAACCTTTCTACATTCGTTCGATTCATGCATAATTTATGAAAATATTCGAGACATTGGAACTTCTATCATTCTACGATAATCTCATAAATAATAAGTCATATAAGGGAAGTTCCCCTGAATTTTCTTCTTGTTGTTTCTCGTTCCTTCCTCTTCTACTTCTTCTTCCAATGCCTTATTTATCTATACAGCCAAATATAATCGTCGAGATGAATGAATAAATAAAAATTCTTAAGCGATCATCACCGAATTTTTATGAAAATCATTGTAGAGCTCAAAGTCATACGAATGTTGTACATATTCTTTCCCCCTTTTTCTAAATCGTAATCACTTCCTTTCCAAAGCCTTCAACGAAAATAAAATTTTATATTTTTTTCATTTCGGGGTCATACTCTTATTACGTCCATCATCAAAATATTTGGGATTTTTACAGGGCGTGGAGACTCAGGATTAATCCTGAAAAATCTTAAAAATCCCTGAGGTAGGATTTTTGAGATTTTTCAGGATTAATCCATAGCTTCCACTCCTTGGACTTTTATAACAATCCTTACAAAAATTTACATTCAAAATTATTATTTGATTGAAGTTTTAAAAAAAGTCTGCCTCTTCCCCTAAATGATGGACGTGATAAGTAAACGACTCCTTATCGATAAAGAAATCATTTTCTGTGTATATAATATTATTATTTTTATGCTATTTTGAAATGCTTGCACAAAGGAAGAGAAAGAAAACATGTTGAGGGTGGAAATGGAAAAGAGCAGGCTTAAGGAACGTCTAAAAAAATTGTAAATTTCCATGGCACACGACATATTATGTGTTTCGTATGTATGTCTCGCGTATCAATTAATATAATGAACATTTGTTTTCTTTTTTTTTTTGACTCGCGAGTTTTTTTTTTGTGCTGGCCATTCGAGCCCCTTTTATGAGCTCTATTGTGTAAGACGAAAATTACCACATGTACAATAGCTCTACATCACGCACATTTCAGTTCCCTTGTTGTAAATATGACAGACAGGAATCAGGAGAATAAAGACAGGCCATAAACCATAATTGTTTATCATTTATTCCTGCTATTATATTTATTTTATTTTATTTTATTGTTGCAGAAAAGTGCATTTGGGAAAATTAATGCATAGCACTTGTGGAAAGCAGATTTGAAGGGATGATTCATAACCTGATTGAGCAGATGAGACCGACAATTGTTTATTTTCTGCAATATCTCGAGTGAATAACTGTAAAGATTTATGACTTTTTCGAGAAAAGGAATATCTTCTTGTTTTTGATGTACGACGACTTGGATGTTTGTAAATCCTAAACAAACGTTGCTCCAATAAATTATTGCAGTTCTCAGCAAAACATATTTTTGTTTTTAATACGATAGAGTTTATTTATTCACTTTGGGATAATAAAATAAAACTTTTTTGTTTTTGAGGACGTTCTTTATGGTTGAAAAAATCGCATTGAATAACGGTAAAATTATTGATGAATATGACTGATTGCGACCTATATTTCCTACCACTTCTTTGTTGCTGTCAATAAAAATCGTATGAAACTTTTCTGAAACCAATTGCTACCGGAAGTTGATCGCTTGCTGCCTTGCGTTCACAATTAAGGTTATCAGCTGAGGCAACCTGCTGACAACTTCCGGTTTTTAATGCTTAAGTTCTTGTTGAAATGTTGGGAACTTTTGAGGATTTGACTTGCTTTTTGCAATGAATTTAAGGATTGATCGACAACATTTAATGTTAGAACAGGATGTAAACAGCAAACATCACTAGAATATTCAGAAACTGTATTGAGAAGAAGGAGATCAAGAACCGATTTCAAACACAGTTCACATTAGTATCAATCATATGCCTCATTCCAATATAATTCTAAACAAACTTATCTCTAGAATTTCATCAATTTGATATGACTGAAAAGTCAAATTATAGAGAAGTCAAATTATTACCCTTTAAATTAAAATGTTTCAATCCCAAAACATCAAATTCAGTGTATGTATCATTTCTAAATACCAATCCCGCATATCGAGGTAGCTGTTATGATCATCATTTTTAAAAATGCGTTTCAGAAACCCAATCAAACAATACGCAGTAATGTTTATACTAGATTTGTAGGAAAAACTAATTTAATGAAGAACAGATGGCACACATATGAATATTTTCATATTGCACATTCGGTAGGAATAAAAAAATTTCCTGTATCGTATTTCATCTACATGAAAGGACTTTAAAAGTCTCGACCCTTGTCGACATTTATGTGTACACAAATTATTTTATTTTATAAAATTAATGAATTGTATGAATTTACCTGGAAAAACATCGACTTGACTTGGTGCATGAATCCAGCCATTTCGTTGCTGTATTATACATTGAAACATTACGCCTGTATTTAATTCACTTCACGTGTATTATTTCGGATTTCAACGCACTTAAAAATTATTATGTTAAGATGCTTTCCCGTGATTTTTTTTTATTTAAAAAAATTTCTTGTTTTTTTGTGCGAAATTAAAACTCTTTTCACATCATAAATATTGGCTGAAAATCCGAGAAGAAATTTCTTTGTAAGATCGAAGATAAAAATCTCCTCACATGTTTAATTTTGTAGTATTTCAGTTAGACTACCTCTTGTTCTTATTATTCCTGGCTATGCTTGTCGATTTATCGAAGAATAAACATACAGGAAAGGAGTTTATTAAAGTATGTGTATCCACGGCGATGCACAATATTTGCCTTATTTTTTTTCTACTCTAAAACTGGTTTTATTTTTTGCTGTTTATGGATATCTCATGTCCCTCTTTTTTCTTAATGGACCTTATAACTGAAGGGAATTGTGTGTATGTTTACAATTCTTTCTTGTGCTATTTATTTAAATAATATATCCCATACGACTCAATAAACTGTCTGTTTCGCTTCAACTGTAACAATAGAAATAATAATAATATTTTTAAAGATTTTTGTTTGATTTTTCTTTCTTTCGTTCGTCTGTTCCTCCTCCTCTTCTTTATTTCTTTCTACATCGATTTTTTTTAAGCTCAATTTTCTATTAAAAATTCAAAGTCAATTGTCAAGAGCACCAAGAACGAAGGAAGATATTCAATGAGCAATAACAAGAAGCATGATAATAATAGTAAGTCATAAAAACGTAAATATGTGTATTTAAGTAACATAATTATATTGCGTCGATTCAAATGAATCAAACAAAATATAGAAAAAGATCGTTTCTACTGATGTTAATGACGACCTTAATGAACTCGCTGGTTGGAACATTTAATGGCTTTTCGATAAGAAATCTCACTCTCTGGTGCCTAAATATACAATCGAATGAATGAATGAATGAATAAATAACGTGAGTTTTATTGCTAGCTGATTTTTTTTCGAAAGGATGTTGTGATGTTCTATGCAGATTGTTGTGAATTATTTAACTGTATTTACAAATAATTTTTAAAATTTATTGGTTTAATCTGATGATCTAATATTTGATTTTATTATCGGAAATATTTAAAATTCTATTGAAAAATGAAATTTCAAACTTGATTTAATCACATTATTTCTGTTATCTTCAAAATTCTTCATTTATGAAATTCTTAAAAATTTAACTATAGGACACCTCGATTCCACTCATCCAAGGGAGTAAAATTAATCAAAATGCTCAAAATGTGGCTTTTATGCTTAGTTTTAATGTGTCACAAAATCTCAGATATTTTCTTAAAAGTCAATATGACATGTGTTTATAAATCGAAAGGATCTTAATCAATGATTCAGTCCTACTATGTACAAGACTACACTGCTTTAACTAAAACGAATTCAATCGACAAATGCACTCAAAGTGCCTAATAATACGCGAGACTTATAACTTGCTCTCTATGTCAAGATTGGAGTTTAAAGATTAACAATTTGAGAAGAAAATTATACAATTGTTGGACATATGCACATATACATCATAACACATGGCTTCTTGCGTAGCATTATGTGTAGAAATGACATAAAAAAATTCAGAAACTATAACAAAGTAAATAAATATTTTGTAACTTAAACAGAATGTTTGTCATGTTGTAGGTCTGTCTCGAATTTAGTTTCTTATTTTAAACAAAATTTATTTTATGCTCTTATGTACTTTTACATCCATGAATGTACTTTATGCTACAGTGAAAACCATTTCTATCAAAACATCTATGCCTAATGTCATGCAATGCCAATATTGCCATTTCTTTTTTGCAATTGAAATTGTCATAAAATAGCGCAAAATTTTTTACTATAGAAAGTAGAGCATGAAATAATAATATTGAATGACTATGTGACTGAAAATGAAAAAAAAAAACCTTTAGAAATAAAACTTTACAATTGCATTATATTTTTATATGGGTAAATTTAATATTCGCGATTTATTTCATTTTTTTTTGCTGTCTACGTTCCGCATCAATTAGCTTAAAAAAATTATCATTTTTTATTATTTATTCCCCTCATCTCATATTATTTGACTTTGACGATTTCACGAACAGACTAAATCGCGAATTGTAATTATTATTGAGCTTATTTCTTCTTATAATGTTTTCATACATCCATCTAGTCATGTAAATAAGAAGAAACTAATAAATTATTGTGCAAAATTATAAACTGATCTTTTAAGATTGTTGCATAAAGCGCATTTTCTCTTTAAATACTCGATTGACATTGAGACATGAGTGGATTAAGTCGCAGAGACCAATTGGAAATAAAATTTTCTTTTTTAATTGTGACTAGTTCTAGAAAATATTTTAATTACAGCTTATTCTAATTACACTTCCGAATAAGGATGTAATGATTATAAAATCCTTATATATATCTAGCAAGTAGCTTTTAAAATTGCCACAGATTATACAGAAATAGCCTTAACTATATTTTTGACCTGATACCCCATGTCACAGACCATCTGTCAAGACATACTTTGTAAATTTCTAGGAACTCATGCTAACAGTCAAGCTTTAATAGCTTGTAGCCTTAATTTTTTTGTGATCAGTGGATTTTAACAGGAATCATTTACCAAAATACAAATCTTTCATGAGAACGCCTATTTCAGAATGCCAATGAATCACTTTTTATGCTTGTTACGACTGCGGTTTCATAGAAAATTCCGTGAAGGTTGATTTTTGAAAGAAGTCTTGTGGTTGATATAAGATCGAAGAATCTGCATAATGATGTTCAAAACAATAGCTCTACAACTATATGCTGTTATTCTTAGGAAATTTCAAACCTTTATATTAATCCATTCGATTTTTTGGTCAATAAAATAATTTGTGTCAAATACATGAGCATTTTTTTACAGTAGCCAACATTTTATAATTTATGCCAAATGCATGACCTTTACCGGTAATAGTCAATAAGACAAAATAAATTCAAAAGCAATTCCTCAATTCTTAAAAAACTATCAAACCCGCCAAAAAATCACGAAATGTCAATTTTTCATTAGTTCATGTTACTCTGTATTTTAATGATGCTTGATCATCAACATCAAACTCGCAAGAGACGTCAGTTAATTTATTATTTTTCCCAGATTCCGAATCGATTAACTAAACATATATGCTACTTTCACTTCCTACATAATTGACCAGCTTATAATCAACATCAACGCTCTTTATCTTGACAACACAAAAGCCCCATCTATGCACCAATATATATCATGCGCCTATAAGTTTGCAAAGATTTATGAGTTCACATGAGAGTCAGTGACATGTTTTAATTATTGTGCAATAACTGGCTATGCAACTTCTTTGTGTTTCATTTTTGACAGCTGTTACCTTCATCAGATGAGTGCAGAGAAAAAAGAAATAAAAACAAAAAAAAAAGATTATATGAAAATGAAAAGAGAAAGTGACGTTGCCATTAAGCAACCAGCATCATAATTGCGCTCAGAAATGATGGAAGAAAATAAAGGTTCATAACATTGAAATTCAACTGCTTGTGTGTTTATAAACTAAATGTGAATTGTAAACATGACCATGTTTGAGTTATGAGTGATGCGAGGCATCAATCAGAATTGTATTTAGGCATTTGTATGGGAATTTGTTTTTGGTGTTGAAGCGCATTCTGCTAATTGCTGATAAGTAAATTAACTTAACTGTTTGAAAATTTCAGTGTCAAAAATGACGAAAACAGCAATAAACAAATGCTAATAATCAAGTCACAAAAGTTGATGGACGAATTTTCACAGGTCAGTCAAAATGAACAACAAATAATGGCATTGTCAATGACAAAATTATTGCTAATAACAACAAATGTATTATTACATATTACAGGTACAATATTCGCGTATAAATATATGATTAAAGCCAAGTAGAAGCAAATTCGGATTAATTTAAAAGTCAATGATAAATCTTGAGTGTATTTTGTAGCTATTTTTGCATTTATGATGGAGGACTGTCGTGCTAATTACATGACTCAATAAAAAAAATTCACATTGTATGGTGATTTCTATAGGGGCAAGTATGGACATAGAAATGTTATTTATAAATTTAATAAACTCTTCTTTTGCTGTTCATAAGCAAGCATTCAATCACGATTGAAAAGAAATTAAAAGAAAAAAAAATTTCATGAAATAACATAAAGAGTATGAAAGTATGTAAAGAAATGAAGAAGGTGAGGCCAATGAACTTTCAGACATGAATGGCTTAATAACTTTTTTACACTAAACATAAACTTTTTAGCACATATTTTGTTGGGGTATTCAGCATTGTTGTTCAGTTTGGTTGAGTAGGTTATGTTGTGGATTTATTGATGATTTTTTTTCGGATTGGTGATTTTTATTGAATTTATTGGAATTGCTACCACAATTGCGTGCGAAATGATTGTTTTTTTTTTTAAATCTTTTATGGGTCGATTTGTGTTTAAACAACTTCTGAGAAAGTTTTATGAAACTTGTTAATGAATCACTAGTTTAAGAAACGATTGATTATTATGTAAGGAATATTAAGGTTCTGAGATTTTGTAACAGTTCAAACAAAAGATTGATTTTTTTAAATTTGTGATTCTATTTTGAATTATGTAATTCAAAAGACTAAGCAATTACTTCATGTTATTGACAATTTGGTAAATTGTTTATTTAAACAACATTTGTAATTAAAGATTCTTCTTAACCAGCCAAGCTAGTCTTCAATCTCCTTACTTACTAGTTTCAATTTTAAAACTAAAATGCGCTTTGTCTTTAATGTTCAACATCAAATTTTCCTTGTTTCTTCCATTCTTTTTATAAAACACAATCTCTTCCTATTTCAGCTAAACAACTCATCAATTATAGTGTCAACTAAACGTATCGATTTCATGAAATTATATATAAACATAGAAGCTAACAATTGTATTAAAATGTCGTGAATAAAGGAACATAAAACAATTTCAATTTCCCTTAATTTTCATTTTTATCTATTTCATCATAACGACCAATTGGAATACCGGATGAATGCATAATGTATGGGAAAGAAAGGCACATTTAATTTAGAAAATTAGTGTTTTCTTTAAATTAATGATGGGAAATTTCTTTCATCAACAATGTTCAATTTACATTCTATTTTTTGTTATTTTTTAAAATAACATAACACCTCGCATGAACGAAAAGAGCTTTAAGAATTAAGTAACAAGAAAATTTTACATTTCTTCTTTTGTTTAAATAGAATTCTTTTTATTATTCGGGTGAACGTATGTTTTCTTCTGACTTCCTTCTTTTCTTGGTTCTTTTTTTTTCATTCACAGCATCTCTAAAAACTAGCTAAAAGTGCTTAGATAGATAGAATTGAGAATGCGAAAGACAATTGATTACAAATACATAAGCGAGCATTCTTAAAAGAGTTTCTCTTAGCCCGAGTTGTGCATGATGGGTTTCTTATTGGAATTTTTGTGGGATTGTGGCTGAATATTATTGGAACTTAAAGAATTTCTTATTTATTTATGGACTTTTCTTTTGGAATGCTGTTAAAAAATTACTGATAAGATATTTATGGACTTTGTGGTTTAGGAATTTGTAGTGAGTAATTTTAAGGAGGGGTATGAGAAGTCAGAACTTTTGTTCACTAGAACTTTCCATTAATTTATTTTAAAAAGGACAGTTCAAGAGAAAATTCCTAAAAACTTTGTCTCGTTCCCAGAATATCCAAAAAGACAATGATTTTACCAAATATAGTCAATAAAGTTCTATCAAAAATTTCCCACAAGAAATTTCCATTCAAAAAACTTCACGGCATAAACTTTTAATCTCCACCTACTAGCTTTTCACTATAAAACAGTCTTATAAATTTTTCAATGGACACTTGAATTAAAAGCATCAAAGAAATCCTTCGAAAAAGTATCAATTTTTAAGAGAAGCACTGAATGTCGCTCGGGTGAATTTTACAGATGCTGTTTTCTTGATGAAAATTTTTTCCTCTATTCCCAAACTATTTCTATATATACAAAAGATGCGGTTACATAGTAGAAAGAAGTAGAATGAAGGCGATGGCACAATCACATTTCATCTCTTATGTACGAAAATAGATAAATCACTCATTTGGTTTGGGAAATAACAAGAAAAAGCGTAGGAAAAATCCATGAATGAAAAAAGATTTTTCCTCAATTTTTCGCCGTACACAGATGTGCATTTGTATTTGTGTGATGTGTATATGGAGAAGGATGGAAAAAATTTCCCGCAGACATTTTTCCGAATATGGTACATAAAACCGAAAGAGATGAGACCGAAAAATGATTTTTCACAAGTTAACATATTTTAGCTCTTGCCAAAATCATCAAACTTAATTTCAACACTAAAGCCATTAAATATTTGATTCAGTTTATTCATTCATTCATTCATCGCCATCATTACATCAATTTTTTTTTGTATCTTTCTTTGAGATGAGATTAAAATCAATTGAGATGATGGAGAAAAATTGCGTTGCAAAAAAAATTTTTATACGCGACCGACTTGAATTGTTTTAAATATGTTATAATTTGTTAATGATTCTAAGCTTTGGTGATAACAACTAATAATAATAAACACTTGAATTTTGCTTCATTTCTTATCAGCATTATGTTAATTCATTTAGAAAAATTCTTCTCTTTTCTTTTCTATTTTTTTTTTCTTGGTGCCACTTGAAATTTTTCTTCTTTTATTCGCCAAATATCGTGTCGGTTTCTTACTTTCACTGATTTCATATTTCTACGTTATCATCACTCAACACCGATTTTGATAATGTTGTCTCATTTTAATCTGTTCTTATTAGTTAAATATAATTCCGACAGCAACACACACAGAAATACCTCTTCATTAAGAGACGGCCGATTTTGAACTACCCGTATATACTTTGAATTTCTTACAGTCAGTGATGTTGGTGCTTGTTTCATGGAAAACTAGTATTTGAATTTTTCCCAGCCGTTAATTTTTGTTAAATAATTTTTTTAAAACCAGTATTTTTGATCACTATGTATGTATGCTTAGTATGCAACGAAAAACTAAAACTGAAGTAGCTTATTTATTTTTAGATTTTGCAATAAATTGCAATGTGTTCCTTGTAACGATCTTAATTCTCACCTAGTTAAATATACACAAAAGATATTGAGAAGAGAAAAAAAAAGTACGTAGACGTAACAGAGAAATTCGTCCGTAAGAGAGAAATTGAGTAATTTTCTAATATCTTTGATTGTATTTGTGAGCATCACTTCTGCATGGTTTAACTTAATTTAGTTATTTCATTTCGATTCTTTTATTATCATATTTTATTACGACGTTTATTGAGTCTTCCTAAGGCTTCACTTATCTTTCTTGATAATTATTTGTAGCATTCCTTAAGTACGAGCAGCATTTACCAAAAAAAAAAACAACATCATTTCACTCTTAAGCAACAGCAAGCAGATGTTTTTTTGCGATAAAAAAAAATATATATAGAAGATGATTTTTTGTCGCTGATATTGTTGTTGCTATTCTTTTTTCATTGTTGCTTCTCAAAAGTGTATCAGAACAAAACCAAAAGAAAGAAAAAGAAATAGAAGAAGCAACATGAGGATACTTTTATAACTGCCTGTTTCTCTGTTTGCTGTACATGTGCTTCTATTTAAACTCTCTTATAGCTTATGAACCTTTTCATCTTTTTTTTTTATTCTTAATTATTATGTTTTTTTTTGCTTAAATGATCGCTTTTACTTTTTCATATTTTTCCTCTTAATTTTTTCGTTCCTCCCTATATTCTCAACAAGACATGCATGATCGTGATTAGAATTATTACAGAGCAGCTATTCAAGTGTTAGGTGAGGGAAATATAGCGACAAACATTAAATGGAACATTAAAACTTACTTATTGCAGCTTATTGCTTTATGAAAGTGTAAAGATTGAACTGATGCCAGTTTTGTAAAAAAATAAATATATAATCTAATTAGTCGCGTTCCTTTAAACTGTTTTGTCAGGAATCTTTGTTTTATGGAATATTTTCAAATCTGTTTCCATTTAAAATAAAATGTTGCATACTAGTTGGTGATTCAGAAATTAACTTAAAAATTTGACATTTTTATAAGCACATTTATAAGCTCTTTAGAAAGTACATAATTTCTGCAGATTCTGAAAAACTCGACTGATAAAACTAATGACTGGCTAGTATGATGCCGTCACAAATTTGCATGAAATGTCCTTAATTTTCCATTATTCATCCTTCATTGAATCCCCATAATAGTTTGTAAATAATAAAAAAAAATATTTCAGCCAACCATCCATTTTTTCCTAAAACAGAACCCAAAATAATCACTCAGAAACATGCAAATAACTGCCAAATTAGATTATAAGCTTATCAACATCCAAAATTTTTATAGTGTCAATGCACCTAAGATTAGTCACAATTCAGACACTTTCTTAGCGCCATCCTTATTAAGAAAATCAAATCTCGTCATGAGCCATAAAAATTTAAATAAAAATTCTAGCAAAACTTCACACAGAGGGTCATTGTAAAATGGGTCACAATCAATGTGAAAAAATGAGCCATAAAAATAAAAAAGAGGATTTTTTTTTTGAAAAAATAATAATAAAATAAAAATCCACGCCTTTGAGATGAATTGGCATTTTAATTTTTCACTCGTGCCACTATTGCATGCTGTATATTCATAAAAAAGAGTGAAGAGAGCATTCCAAATGAAAATAAATGAAATTAGATCAGCAAAACAAAAGGCACAAAACTTTTTTTATTTTTATAGAGTATTGTGATGAGATCACCGGAGGCAAACGATGGCTGAAATGATAGATTGAAAAATGGACAGTGTGATTGAAATGAGACCTTTGACTTGCATGATATCGGAGTTCTATTAAAATGAATGCAATTAGAGTCATGAGGTGAAAAATTGTATATAAAGTAGATTACTATATTAAGACAAGATTACCCTAAACATGGCCAATAAAATAGCTATACTTTACAATGAGCCATTAAATGCACGAAACATCGCGAGATTAAATAGGAAGTGCCTCAAAAATTGAAGTTCAATGGCGCATTTGTTGTTTTATGTGCGGTTTTATTTGAATTGAATGGTGATTAACTGATATGACGACAACACTTCAAGTGTGCCATAAATTGGTAAATAAAGTCGTAAATATTTTTGTAACTCCAATAAAAAGCAGACGATCAATCAGACAAAATATTTACAGAAGCTTCTACATGACTACATATAGAGAATTAAAGCACATAATCCATGTAATATGAGAATAATTATTTAATGTGCCCAACACGTGTCCAAGAGAGCTTAATTTAAAAATAAAGAATTGATGTTCATCAGCATAATCAAAAACCCGAAACAATTATGGATGACCATGAAACCAAAAAAAAATTGGCAATGAATCATAATTATTTTTAAATAAAGAACCTGATGTTCCTCCAGTAAAAGGCAATTAACGCCAACATTCACATTTATGGGTATTTAATATCGTTCTGTGTTCTTTATTATCGTCAACACATAAAAAAAATTCCATGAAAAAAGTATATGACTGTAAGCGCAGGATGATTTTGACGCATTTTAATTCGGTTTGTGGGAAACTGATAACAAATTGATGAATAAATTAAGTCTGATTAAGTCTCTCAATGATTTCATCCAAATTTATTCAGCGCATCAAATTATGTCATCGTTTCATGTCAGGTCAAGAACAATTTATTTATTAATGCAAAACTTGGAAAGTTTGGCAACAATTCGCAAAATTCTAGTGTAGCATACAACCTTACCATGTCTAAAATGCAAAATAAATTCGAAAAAAATTGTGGGGTTGCATTACACATTGCACGTAAGTGCACATGCTTTCCAACCTTATTCTGTGGTTGATTATATGAATTCAAGGAAAGCTACTAAGTTCCTGAGTCTACGATTATAATGTAAATTATTAAAAGACAATCGTAGGAAAAAATTCTATAGCAATAGATTTTAAATCAAGGACTAGTTTAAGGTCTTTAACCTCAAACAGGAATAAAGCTTTAAAACTACAAATCTCAAGACAAAGTGAATAGACAGTTGCTGAAATACATGCACAATGAATGACATTGTGATATTGGGTAAGCGTAATTAATTTTGATAAAGAAGTGAGGAAGAAGAAGAACTTTTAGTGGCAGCGATAAAATGTTTACTGATGATAAAGCAACAAAAGAATTACAAAATAAATATTTTTTTTTAAAATTTTTTCAGCAAGTTGGGAATTTGCAAAAAATACAGCTGAGAAATGGAAAATAGAAGCTTGAAAAAATTCACAGAAGATGGCATGTTTATTAAATTAATGCATGAAGTTTTAGAGAGTATGTAAATAGGTCGTACACATATAAAATTTTCTGCTTACTTTCAATGATTTTCATTATTTTTTTGTGCCTTTACTCTTCCGGGCGTGAAAAAATCTGCAAGTTGTCAAAATCCGATACATTTTCTCGATGGAAATTTCCGCGCATTAGCGTCTTTTTAGAAAATTAAAGAATATATCATTCAACATCGTTGATTCATTAAACATCCACACACATGGTTCTTCTTAACAAAAATATTATTTTTAATATGGGAGTACCATCAAAGCCAAGATCAACATCAACATCGAGTGGCAGCTGTTTATGTATTCCAGTTTAAACACAGCGATCTTCACCCTCTTTATTCTTCGCTTCTTATTCTTATCCGAAATAAATGTGAAAGAAATTTCATAAAAGGTTCCATTTTTCATCATTAATATTCAAGAAATCTTAACGAGATTCTCAAGGGGATCAGTTTGGTGAGTTTGAAGCGCCATTTAAATTTCTTAATAAAATTAGAAAATTTATGAATCAACGCATTTTTTTTCTAAAACACATTTAACAACATCCGTTCAATAAAACTGACCCCATGAGATTTGAATGATTTGAAATGAACTGAATTGGGAGCAATCGAACCAAACAGATCATTCAGGTCAAGTTGAACATGACAGTTCACTCTATAAACAAAAATATAAGTTAACAAGAGAAACAAATCTCGTCGTCTTAACAGCTATAGAAAACATTTTCCATCACGCGCAATGAGACGCTCCACGAATATGCAGCAAAAAAGATGTTTAAGAATAATTATAATTGAATTTATTTATAGCTCACACGATTCTTAATACTTTGCAGTGGCGCTTTTACTTTTTTTTTCTTTTTTTCATCTCATTCTACAGTAAACAAAGTTAAGTGTAAATATATAGTAGAGGTCAGGCTTTCTGTGAAAATTGAGATTAAAGAAAATATTTTGATCGCTAATAATTTTCTTCTTGTTATTTTTAAGGATGGAGAAAAACTTGTAAAAATAAATTATTAAATTTTCACGGAATCGATTAAGAGCGCATTTATTTCCAATAAGTCATCAATCTAAAAAAGTCAATTATAGATTGATGCATTCAATTTAAATTTATGACAATTTTATGAATAATTTTTTTTTAATTGCTGAAATGAGTTTTCTCATGTTTATGTAGATACATTACAGTCTGATTTTTGAGGATGACATCATCACACATATGATTTTTTCCTTATGGAAAATTGGATGACATTTTGATTTTTCACGCAGTCATAAGTAATAATTTTCATTGAGAGCTTAGGTTGAAAGATGTTTTGGATGCCTTACTTAAAAAGAAGTTTTTAAAAATGATTTTAAACATTGTTTTTAATTGGTTAAATAAATTTGATTTTGAAATTTTCTATTTTGAAACTTTTTTATACAATTTTAGAAAATCAGAGTTGAAGCTATAGAACCTTTTGAAGTCAATCTTTACAAATGAATTCTATCAAAAATGATTTTTAGATTTTTATCTTGCTCGCAAAATTATGAATTAATATTTTGATAAAATTTTATCAGCAAAAGAATAAAATTTATTTTGGTATTTAAGATTTTAATTTTATCGTTATCATTTTGATAAGATTTCGTAATTCTGTCCTTTTATTCCTCAAAGTTAAATAAAATTAGAAAAAATGCCACAAGTTTGATAACTTTGATGACTTTATTTGATCAAGATAATTTAAACATGGGATTTCATAATTTATATAATGATGACTGTTTTGATAGATAAATTATGAATAATCAGCGAATACGCAAGTAAAGTTACAATTTAGATTAAAATAAAAGAATTCAAAAATTAAACTTTTTTTTAAAACAGTCAGAAAATCAGCTAATATAAATGACTGTTCATTTTTATCATTCATAAATGACAAATTGAATTAGTGTCTAATGACAGCAACGCTGAGCAATCTAATGTGAAAATTTTATTAAGTCATTTACATAAGTAATTGAATTAAAATTTTTAAAGGCTAATAAATTAGAAATCAATTAACTAGAACACGACTATCATAAATGAAAATGTGATTTGTATTAACACGCAAAATCTTAATTCTAATGGATCATATGGTTTATAAGAACACAAGCAAACATTGTTGACAAACGGAATTGAAGCATGAGTAATAAAAATTTTAATTGCTAAATTTCTGATCAAAAATCAATTCAAGCCGCAAGCAAGACAATTTGAATAATAAAACGATTTCATTTCAAGCTAGAATGTGCCGAAAGAAATTGCTATTAATATAATATTTTTCAATTACCCATAGCGAAAAATCAATCGATTATTTTTTCTTCTCACTGTGCAGATTCTCAAGTTCACATGATTTTCATTTAATAGCTTTAATAAATTAAAAGTTTGAAGCACCACATTCGGCCCATTCGAGATGAAAAAAGAGTGTGAAAGAGTGCCTCTTTAAAAATGTAAATATCTTCCACTCACTCAAATTCACGTCGACAAACAAAAAAAAAATTCTTCAAGCATTCCATTAGAATTTGATTTACGTGTATTAAATAATATGGGATATAGCGGAGCTTACTTGTTGTGAATATGAAGATTATTTTTGCACATGATTTGTTTATCGGCTTAATTTGTTATTTTGAGATTTCTTTAGAATAACTTTTGCTGAATAGAAAAGATCTATTAACAAATGATGTCTATTAAAAATCAAACAACTCAATTATTTTGTTGGGCTTACAGATCAACTGTTGTTGGCTTTTGCTTGCCAATTACCGACTCTTTTAACAACCTCCTTCAATTTTAAATTCAATTTCCCCCTCTTTAATTACAAATGCATATTTATTGCCACTAGATTCTGAATCTCTTTCATATAAATGAATAACTCTTAAAAAAATTAATGCTTAATATTTTGTTGATTTACAAAAAATTGCAATGCATTTATCTCTAAATTGCAAATATTCAGGTGGTATACAAAGTGAATACAATTTTCTATGCATCTGTCTCATACCTTGTAATGGATACCTATCAGTTCTATTCATTTATGTATCACTCCAGGTGGAGTTTTGGGACATACGGGTTCTTGCAGATGTAGATTACTTTATAGTCTAATAAACACAAGTTTTATGATTTTATGACAGAACATTACCTTTAATGACGGTAAAGCTTATGTCTTTAATTTTGATATAAAAAATGTTTAATTTTGCTTTATTGCTGTTGTAGAAATAAAAGTTCACAAGTCTAAGTCATTTGCTTGATTGTTACAAGCAAGTCACAAACTGAGAAATTTCGGTAATCATGAAACAGTTTAGATGCAACCATAAATTTATGTCAACAGTTTCTGAGATGAAGCTTAAGTGAAAAAATGCGCAATCTTCTTCAATTCATATCAATTTAAAGTTGAAGTTTTTTGTTTTTGGGAGAAGATGACATTTTCGCAGCATTTAGTATCCTCTTTTCTCTTTGTGTCGCTAATTCGCATGGTTTTGTGATTTTTTAACATTTCACTTTTGACATTACACAATGAGGTTTTGTGGCTTATAAAAATGAATAATTTAGTGGATATACTCACTGTTGAACAAATATATTTTTCTGGTTGATCCATAACGCTTGATGGGAGACTTTATGTGATTTTGATCGTCTTCGTGCTCATCCATGATGGCTTGTTGTAAACTTTTATTAATTCCTTTACAAACTACAAAATTCTTATTGATTCTTTTTATGACTATAATAAGTTATTATTTGTTCCTTTATGTTGAAGTTTTTTTTTATAACATGAACGTTACGTCAACATTAACACATTTCAATTGACCATTTCCTTCCTTTTGCCTCACATAAATAAATAAGTGAAATTACACAATTTTTTTGTTATAAAAAATATTTTCTTGACTGCATTAAATATGATAATTTAATTCCACTTTAACTGGTCATATTATAAAATGCTCGAGCACTGCGCTGTGTTTTTCTTATGCTTCTTTTTTTCACTTTCAGTTTTATTTTATGTATAAAAAAATCTTCGCTGTGTTGTTCAATTTGTACAGTTCTCGTGATTTGTTTGTTTAACGTTCATATGGATGGGATCTTTTTGGAGGGTGTGCTTGTCACAAAAGATTTAACATTTCACATTTATTTTCTTAACGGAATAGAATTCTTCATTTGTTATGCTTTACGAGCATCTATTCTAGTATGAAATATTAAACAAAAATACACACACGATTTGAATTTAAATAACAACAATTTATTGAGGCACTTCTTTCTTCTTGTAGCTTTTTTTTTGTTTTCTTTAGCTTTTTTTTTTTTGAAGATATGCAAATAATATCTTTTGTGTATTTAAAACAACAAATCGATCATCATCATTTCCATCATGTATTGTACACTATTTTTATATGCTTCGTTACCGAAATCGAGACACGTTTTCTTTCACGAATCATGTAAATTTATTCCGTAAGAATAAAAATTTATTTTTTTTTTCGCAACGAAAAGGAAGAAGACTGTCTTAATAAAAAGTGAGAGCTAAGTTCGCAGATTATAAAAAAAAAATTCCTTCTTCACCTATAGTCTATCGCTTATTTCCACTTCTCAAACCAAAAAAAAAGAGTAATTTAAAGAAGAAGACTTAATTTATTCTAACAAAAAATAAAACTATGGTTTTATATGAGTGAATGAATGTAAATATACGTGTGCTATGCGCCACATGTAACTTTATACTGAGACTCTCTACTGAGTTTTTTTTTATTTTTCAAAACCGATCATGTCTCTCACGGAAACTCTTTCTCTTTCGTATTATATTATGCTCTGATATGAACTTACTATTCTTCTTATTGGAAAGTTTTGACTTATTTTCACGTACAGATGGCGTTTTAAAGTAATTAATTTCAAATAAGGTAAAAAGATCTCGGAATGTGTTCAAACTGGTAGAATGTTGATGTAGGTGGATAATTGACATGGGAAATAGAATTTAGATTATTTTTAAGGTGCTGCTAGAATTTTACTGTATGATGTAGATTTATAGATTAATTTGAAATTAAAATTGAAAGTTATGAAAAATCTTGCTGTCTGTCATTTTTCAGTCAAAATC
The DNA here is from genome assembly GCA_917627325.4 of Chironomus riparius. Lineage (NCBI taxonomy): Eukaryota > Metazoa > Arthropoda > Insecta > Diptera > Chironomidae > Chironomus > Chironomus riparius. The sequence continues at coordinate 32,607,273 of OU895879.1, forward strand.
TTTGTTATATCCACAACACACTTTGATGTGCCTAATCATTTGACTTTACTCTTGGGATATTGACTCGAATATTGCTTTACCACAGATTTCAATTGTCTAAATCTCCACAGCTCAATTGATATTTGGCAGATAAATTTACCTTCATTTCCAGATGTTCAACCTTTCCAAGTCTTAAACTAACCCGAGAGGCACAAATCCGGTGTGACTCTGGCATGGTGCTAGATTGAAATCGAAGCTAGCATCATGCCAGAGTCATGGCAGCTTCGTGTCGAATTTCTATTCGATTATCTGACTTGTGACATTCGCTTAAGTTACTAAATTCATCAAACTTTGCTTTATTAGCTCCAATTCACTTCCAAAATTCAATTCCATTTTGAATTTTTGTAAAACTTTGTGGTTGAATCAATTTGTTCACAACATTTGATATCTAATCGCTTAAAGGCAACCTACTTTCTTCACTTAGTCATCGAATCATCACATTAATTAATCCACAAAGCACATCAAAATCGAATCAATTGATTTTTATTCATGAAAATTCTATTAAATTGAAAATAATGACATCACAGGCAGAATAAAAATGCTTTTATTTGAAAAAATAATAATAGCACGCGAGTACAATTCATATGATTAAAATAAAATAGTAGGAAAGAAAAAAAAAGCATAAGAGCAGTAAGCATGAATTGTTAAACATTTTCACGAACCGTGTTAAATGGCTTATAATGAGATGCAGTTATTGTATTTCGCGTAAAGTGCGTGTCTATTTACATTCTCTTTTATTGTAACTGTGTGAAATAGCATGTGCTGTTCAATTTTTTGACTGGTTTTAATAGAAAATCTTAATCAATAAGTGTTCGAGTGGTGTGAAGGAAATAACCTATATAAGCTATTCGTTATTGGCATTTTATCGTGATAGGAGCTCTTAGAAAAAATGTCTTCACATTTTAAAGTAGGATTTGCAACATACGAGGAAGTTATTGAAGCTTTGAGGGATCTCGATAAGCTGATTATTGATGTCAGAGAACCTGCTGATATTCAAGTTTCTGGGCAAATTCCAAAAAGTATCAATATTCCATGTAAGTATAAAAATTAATTTAAGCACATCCAATGTCTATCGATTTTCCTTTGTCCTTAACAGTGAGTAAAATTTATTCGGAACTGAGACTTTCAGCACCAGCATTTAGTGCAAAGTATGAACGAACTAAACCAGGTCCATACGATGAAGTCATCTTTTATTGTAAATTTGGTGAACTGGCTCAAGTTGCAGCAGAAACTGCACTCAGTATTGGATTTAGAAAGTAAGATGATGTCGATATTAAGATCATTAGCATATGTCATACGAACAAATGATTTTCTATTCAATGAATTTGAATATTTACGCATGCTTTCTTTGTCTAATATTTGTATGTCATTTACAGTGTGAAAATCTACAAAAATGGATTTAGCGAATGGACGTACAAATGGGTGAGTATTTCTTATGGTTGAATTTGACAAAAAAAAACTATCCAAATTAATTAGGTTTGTCGGTTTAATTAGCATAAATTGGAAATGATTAATTAAACATTTCTTTTTGAACTGCGTTATTATTCAGTCCTACTTCCATAAAAATTATTCGAATTACTCTTTTTGAGTTTAAAAGGGAATTCAAAGAAATTGTACAAAAAAAATGGCAATTAATTTTAATTATAGAATAAAAGTTGTTATGAATGTGAGTTCTCGATCGAAAATTTTTGTAGGCACATCTGGTGTTAATGAGCAAGAACCTTTTTTAAAGATGATGCTCAGATCACTGGTTGTGAAGAAATTGCATATTTTTGAGGGGAGACATTTCTTGTAAAAATTTTAAAAGTTTCGTGCGAGATTGAATGATTTTGAGGTTTAAAAACAGGCAAAGTGCTTCGATAATTGACAACTGCAACAAGCAATCATTATATAGAAATTATTGTTGTAACTTCTCACAATTTTTTCAAAAGAGTAAACTACTAAATGAAAGAATTTTAAAGTTCTATCAAGATTTTTGCTTGTTACATGCAAATATGTATCAAAAAATGTTGAAAAAAGAAGTTCACCAAATGGTTCATCCCAAGCGGGTATCTAACCTCGCACCTCTCGATTGCCGGTCAAGTGCTCAGAGCACTAAGCTATTCAAAAGAGTAAATTGGACGATAAATTTGATAAAAATCATCTAAACCACACATTAAATTCATTAGAGACTCAAACCCGATCGGCATACATTGACTCAAACGCCGGGAGGCAACTAGTGCATCGGGTAGAAACCCAATGCGGATATATTCACACCGTACCATCAAAAGTCTTATGGATAGACCAAGATTTGCTCAGCATAAGTGTGAAGGGTGGGCATGAAGTACGGCCGAGACCCATATCGACACAGTTCAAAAGTTATACCTAATTTATGTTATAATTATGTCAGCTACAAAAACACTTAGTTTGAAGTTTGTCACCCTCGGGAACACTATGAACCAGTATAGCTGATTTTGGTCCAAATCTCGGCCATACTTCACACTTATTTGAACCACATTTTCTCGTAAATGTTAAAATATTATTAAAAAGTAATTAATCCTGAATTATGTCACTATTTTGTCAAGTGTTTTAAGATAAAGAATTTGTTTTTTGGTTTCCACAGTGAAGAGTATGAACAAAATTCAGATGGGGTAGTCGAAATTTTAGATTTCGATTTTTTTTAAGCTATGCATTACAAAAAGTAATATTGGTATGTGATTTATGTCAGAATTATGCCAATTCAAATAAAACATCCAAAAAATTTTTTTGACCAAAGTACACCATAGAAAATCAATTTTCAATTTTGGACTAGGGGCGACCCTAGTCAAAATCAATTTTGTCACTTTTTTCTTCGAGGGTTTATCCAAATGGATTGAAACTTTGCATAAATATTTTAGTGCTTAAAACAAATACAAATAAAACATCTTAAAACTTTTTTGAGCAAAGAACCAAGTAGGAAATACATTTTCAATTTTGGACTAGGGGCGACCCTAGTCAAAATCAGTTTGTCACTTTTTTTCTTCGAAGGTTTATCCAATTACAGTGAAACTTTGAGTGAGTATACTAATATTTATACAAAACAGTTTTAAATATCTAAAGGCAGAAATGTATTCTATATGTCATCAGACCCAAATTTTATAAATTTGGTTGTACATTCAAAAACAACGTGACTTAAAATTTTGTCCGAAAAAATGATTTTTATTAATTCAGAAATGTGTGACCTGAGGATTAGAATGCTCATACAAAAATTTACTGTATTTGGATTTATCCTCGAAGAAAAAAAACTGAAAAACTAGATTTTGACTAGACCTGTCCCAAGTTCATAATTGAAAATGTATTTCCTCCTTGGTTCTTTGCTCAAAAAAAATTTTAGGATGTTTTATTTGTATTTGTTTTAAGCACTAGAATATTTATGCAAAGTTTCAATCCATTTGTATAAACCCTCGAAGAAAAAAGTGACAAAATTGATTTTGACTAGGGTCGCCCCTAGTCCACAATTGAAAATGTATTTCTACTTGGTTCTTTGCTCAAAAAAATTTTAGGATGTTTTATTTGTATTTTTTTTAAGCACTAGAATATTTATGCAAAGTTTCAATCCATTTGTATAAACCCTCGAAGAAAAAAGTGACAAAATTGATTTTGACTAGGGTCGCCCCTAGTCCACAATTGAAAATGTATTTCTACTTGGTTCTTTGCTCAAAAAAATTTTAAGATGTTTTATTTGTATTTGTTTTAAGCACTAGAATATTTATGCAAAGTTTCAATCCATTTGTATAAACCCTCGAAGAAAAAAGTGACAAAATTGATTTTGACTAGGGTCGCCCCTAGTCCAAAATTGAAAATGTATTTCCTACTTGGTTCTTTGCTCAAAAAAATGTTTTCATCCAAAGTTTAATTTTTAAAAAAAATCACAGTGAACTTTTAATTTGAAAAATTCGTAAGAAAGGAAAGTTTTTAGCTTTTTCTGAAGCAACGGCTGTTCCTACCTTGCCTAAAAACAATACAGCTCTTTTATAGAGCAGCACGGATCAAATGTAAAAAATTAGAAGTCTCTACAATGTCTCGTTTTTGAGATTTCTTGCTGATTAACTTGCTTGTTTGCTTGCTTACAGAAAGCATATTTAGCGATTTTCTCAGCAATGCCCCAACCAATTTGAAATCTGTTTTTTTTTGCAAAAGATGTGGAATTCAAGCCACAAACTTTTCATCTCTGAACATTTTAAGCTATCTTGCTCCATATCCTCACAAAATTCAAAAAACTGATTTTTCAATCTGAACAAAAACAAAACATTCACACGTGAAAACGGTGTGAATATAAATATTTCAATGAATTTAAACATTTATTAAGATATCCTCAGAATGCTTAAATTGCATTTGGGACCGTTCACTTCTTACGTTACGCAAAAAAACGACTTTTTTCACCCCCTCTCCCTTGTTACAATATTTTACAACTCACACCCCCCCCCCCCCCCCCTGAACGGTCATAATTTATTTTATTATATTCACACCGTTTTCACGTGTGAATCTATTGGTTTTGTTCAGATTGAAAAATCAGTTTTTCGCATTTTGTAAGAAAACAAAGCAAAATTGGTTATAAAAGGGAAAGAAGAAAAGTTTGTGCCTAAAATTTTACATCATTTTCAAAAAACAGATTTCAAATTGGTTGTGGCATTGCTGAGAAAATCGCAAAATACGCTTTCTGTAAGCAAACAAGCAAGCAAGCAAGCAAGCAAGTTAATCAGCAAGAAATCTCAATAACGAGACATCGTAGAGACTTCTAGTTTTTTACATTTGATCCGTGCTGCTCTATAGAAGAGCTGTATTGTTTTTGGGCAAGGTAGGAACAGCCGTTGCTTCAGAAATGGCAAAAAACTTTCATTTCTTACGAATTTTTTAAAACAAAAGTTGACTGTGATTTTTATAAAATTCAACTTTGGATGAAAATTTTTTTTAAAAAACTTTTAAAGAATATTTGGCATATTCGTCAAGCTTTATACCTTCAAACTTATGCTGAGCGTAGCTCAGCTGACTCGATAGCTTTATAACTTCAACTTATGCTGAGCGAAGCTCCACTGCCTCTCTAATTTCATATCTTCAAACTTATGCTGAGCGTAGCTCAGCTGACACTCTAGCTTTATATCTTTAAACTTATGCTGAGCGTAGCTCAGCTTACGCGATAGCTTTATAACTTCAAACTTATGCTGAGCGAAGCTCAGCTGCCTCTCTAGCTTCATATCTTCAAACTTATGCTGAGCGTAGCTCAGCTTACGCGATAGCTTTATAACTTCAAACTTATGCTGAGCGAAGCTCAGCTGCCTCTCTAGCTTCATATCTTCAAACTTATGCTGAGCGTAGCTCAGCTTACGCGATAGCTTTATAACTTCAAACTTATGCTGAGCGAAGCTCAGCTGCCTCTCTAGCTTCATATCTTCAAACTTATGCTGAGCGTAGCTCAGCTGACACTCTAGCTTTATATCTTCAAACTTATGCTGAGCGTAGCTCAGCTTACGCGATAGCTTTATAACTTCAAACTTTTGCTGAGCGAAGCTCAGCTGCCTCTCTAGCTTCATAGCTTCAAACTTTTGCTGAGCGTAGCTCAGCTTACGCGATAGCTTTATAACTTCAAACTTATGCTGAGCGAAGCTCAGCTGCCTCTCTAGCTTCATATCTTCAAACTTATGCTGAGCGTAGCTCAGCTGACACTCTAGCTTTATAATTTCAAACTTATGCTGAGCGTAGCTCAGCTTACGCGATAGCTTTATAACTTCAAACTTATGCTGAGCGAAGCTTAGCTGCCTCTCTAGCTTCATATCTTCAAACTTATGCTGAGCGTAGCTCAGCTTACGCGATAGCTTTATAACTTCAAACTTATGCTGAGCGAAGCTTAGTTGACTTATCAAGCTTCATACCTTCATACTTATGATGGGCAAATCTTGGTCTATCCATAAGACTTATGATAGTACGGTGTGAATATAATCCGCATTGGGTTTCTACCCGATACACTAGTTTTGATAATTTTTTATAGGTAGTTATTAAGAACATTTAAATTTTATTCATAATTCATCATAGTTTTTCTTTATTCATATTATTATTATTGGACACATTTACATATTGAATTCAACCTTTAAAATAATTAAACATTTTCCCAAATTTGTTTTAAGTGATTATCAATCGAAATTAAATTATCAAACTCTAAATTTTGAACTATTTCTTCATGTACCACAACCATATGCTCAGATTCGATCCAGTCAACATCATCTTTTAACAAAACCATCAATTCATAAATCTTGATTTTGATGTCAAATTTTTTTCGTGAACTTTTTTTTAAAAGACAGACGACAGTTAGAACGTCACATACTTCTTGACACCCCCCCCCCCCCCCTATGTTACATTTTGTTACAATTTTTCAAACCCCCTCCCCCCTAAAATGCGAACGTAATAAGTGAACGGCCCCTTTGAGCATCTACGAGGATGTTGGATTAGAATTGGCAGCTGCTTGAAAGTTCAATGAACGATTCAATTTTGAATCCGGAATCAAACCGGCAAAAAAGAAACTCAAGATGTTTACTTCCACAAAGTTCTCAGAAAACTTTCAATATTATATTTAAATTATATCCTCTCTTGAAATCAAAACAAATCAAGCAAGGCTAGTTGAAACTTTTAGATAATCACTTTCGAAATGAGTAATGATGATTTTCAAGTTAATGCCATAAAAAAACTGGTAAACAACAGCCTTCAAAATATTTGGTAAATTATTCAGACGACAATGTTTTGAATGAAGGAAGCGGTGATATGCTAAATTAAGTCAGTAATACTGTCACATTCAGAATATTATTTTTATTATTTGCATGCTGTGCATACTTTAACATTCTAAGACACAATACAACTTTCATTTTTAAATATTAATACTTTATATCCTATCTTTATTTCTCATTACTCAAACAGGTTGAATGGGATGATTGGGTTGATCCTGAAAAAGCAAAACAACACGATTCTTATAAAAATGCCTGAATTAATTACATTTTGACTATGTCTTTCAAAATCTAAAGCATATCACAACCAACAGGAGTTAAATATCAATCATATTTGCACATGGAATGAACGCTTAAATATTATTAATGTAGTCAAGAAGTAAACGAACCAAAACTATAGCGCATGCCACTTAGTCAACAACAAAAGAAGAAAAAAATGCAACAAAAACGTAAAGTCACACACATATTAGTCTAAGCTGGAGAGAAAAAAATTCTCTTTTTTTTTGTTTAACTTATTGAGATTTTTTTTTTGCTCACGGCATATTTTTTTACTCGATCATTCTCTGTTGAACAGTTGTGTCGTTCATTTAGTCTAGTGAAGATTGAATAATTATAAAGTAAACTTTAGAGCGATAAAAAGATTTTTTTTAAGTATTTTAAGTTCGTGTTATTAGCACTTTTTGCGTCTCTTTTTTGATTGACATAAAGTAGAAAATAAAGATGTGGTAAGCAAGAATTTTCAATTACTTAAAAAATAGAAACTCAATTAATTAACAATAGGAAAATTATTTTCAGCTACAAGCAGCATCTGTTACTTGTTTTCTGTCTGGTTGCACTGACTCACGGAAGAAAAGTAAATCAAAATTTTCCACTACTCGAATTTCATGAAATTCATGATGTAAAATTAATAATTGATTATAAAAGTGTTGAGTTGTCAATAACCAGAAATGTCTATAATGAGCTTGAGGAGCTGATGCAAGATTTAACGAAATTCGATTGTGAATTTGATATTTGCAAAGCCGAAAAACGATTCTTAATTGACGAAATTCTTCAGAAAAATTCTACACTTATCAACATTTCAAAGTTGCAAGTAAAGAACTTGAATCGTAAGAAGCGTGAATGGGCTCCATGGGGAAATTTCCTCAAGTGGTCTGGCGGTGTCATGAATTCTGATGATCGAAGTGATTTGCACAGATATTTAGTGAATCTATATGAAAATATAACAATACTTGGACAAAAAGTAACCAAATTAGAGTCGAAAACCAATCAACCAGCTCAATTGAAAGCGGAAGTAAATAATGAAGAAGTCAATAAACTTAAGAGAGATGTGAGACAGTTGAAGGAAAATATGCGAATTCAAAATTTCAAGGAGCAATTTACTAAAATTTCGGTCATTGCCGATGCTGTCTTATCATCATACATAAATGGAAATATCGATGGATTGTTGATTGATGAAGAATTGCTTAATAATTTGGACAGCGTGAGAAATTCATTACGCAATGATCGTCAGTTTACCTGTGAAAATTCACTGGATTGTATCAGAAATGCCAAAGCTAAAATTGTCTTCAAAAATGAGAATTTTCATATAGTTTTGGAACTGCCTATTGCCACGACCAGAACAATGAAACTTTATAAAGTTGAATCGATTCCTGCAGCATACAGTAATTATGTTCTTATCTTAAAACCACAACACAAATATTTCTTGTTCGACGAAAAAAATGAGGAATTACTGACTACAAATGAAAACTTTATGACTAGCTGCATATCAAATGACTCTGATGACATGTATTGTAAAGCCGACGATATAATTAAAAATGCAAACAAAATGGATTGCTTGTTTACAGCTCAACGCGATAATATAATCGACATTGAAGTTTGTGGAAACAAAATGGAACTTTTGGAATTGGAAAGCTTTGCCGTCATCAAAATGGACAAAGGAACATTTTGGATTTTCAGTGAATCGTCAAATACTATAAACACAAGCTGCCATGGAGATAACATGCAGAGTAGAAACTTAACAGGAGTTGAAATAATAAAATTGCCATACGGATGTCATGCAGATATTAATAATATGAAGCTTATCTCTTACAGTACAGACGTTGAAAAACAAACTGAGTCATTCTATGCAAATATATCGATAGAAAGTTTTAAGCAGATTATCAAAAATATGGAATCGACTGTTGATCTTAGTGAAGATATTCCCTACGATCTTCAAACAGCTCATCCATCTGGTCTCAAGGAGAAAACATACAAACGTGATGATTCATGGCAAGCCAAAAATCAATATCAGGAGAGCGAGATAAAAATTCTACAAGCTGAGCATAACAAAGCATTAATCATAGCATTAATTATCGCCGTTGCAGCTTTACTGTTCATTGTATTTAGGAAGCATAGATCGATCTTTATTATGACAAATTCTGATAAAGATTTAAAAGACATAAATTATGACGAGCAGAGCATAAATTCAGAAATTGATGTGAAATTGAAAGCAGATATAAAGTAATTTTCTAACTGGCCTTGCAAGGGCAAAAGTCTATTTATAATTGATTGAGAAATCAGTAGTCACTAGTTTATTGCATTTGAATGTTTACGAATGGAAAGAGAAGATGTTTGAGAATATCTGATGTGTTTTTTTTAAAATTCTATATTTCTATTAGTTTAGAATGACTATACAACCAATAGGGTCTTTAGATATATTAAGTTAAAGAAAAGGTCAAAGCTACGACTTACGCACTTCCGAATATGATCGAATTATTTATGTATATCTTGATGATGTACAAATTTTATGCACTGAAAGAATTAATTTAATTAATAAAGTAATTAAGACCTTTAAACTTTCTGTTGAGTCATAAGCTTCTATATTACTACGCAAAGAATTACTCATAAGTCTTTTGATAGAAACTAATTTTAATTTGAACTTTAAGCTTCTGAAGAAGACTACATTTCCGACCTTGGCAATCCAAAATGCGGTCAGATTTTGAAATATTTTAAAAATAATGTGAAAGTATTGCCAATATGACTGCAGAGTCCTGCTTTTTCCATAAACTACCCTCATATTTACTGATTAAAAGTCAATTAAATTTATTTTTAAAAACAAATAAGTAAGCTCTTGACAATAAATATGCAAAATTGCGTTTTAAAAATTCTGATTTTCAAGAACTTATTTTTAAAATGAATATTTTTGAATATTAAATTAAATGTGAAGAAGTAGCTTATAAAGATGTTGATGTACGTCATTAATGAACGACCACTATTGTAATGTGACAGGCAATGATGATCTTTAACAATGATGTACTAAGTCATAGTAATAGGTTGTTAACGATTGCTGAACAAGCCACAAACATTTCATAATAGCAGTAATCGTATATTTCTTGGTAATAAAGCTTCGGTTTTATAAATTTACTTAAATTTACTGCAATATCGAATATCAGAGAACTACTAAACTACTCCTGTGTTATTTTTGTTCTTAAGATGAAAACAAAAGCATTGAGAATTACAATTTGTAAATTACGAATTTTCACCAAATTATGCAAAAATCTAATCTAGGTTTTTAAATTATTTAAAGAGAAGCAAAAACTCACGTATTTCTCTCAGATTCTCCCAATATTTTCTTCGCATTTTAAGTAAAAATTCTGGGAACTTACTTTAAAATATCTGCTTATATTCTAAGTACTTAGATGATATTTAAATTCAACCAATTAAATTCTGACCAAATTTTTGCGATTGCTCAAGAGTTATATCCAAAAACCATTAAAATAACCTCATTAAAACCCCAAAAAAAAAATATTAATATACCCGTATCAAATGCCAGAATTAACATCAGCATTATTTGATGTCAAAACTTTTTATTCATGAATGAGCATTTTTCAGCTACAGTAAGCCTACCATTGTTGACTGTTCTGAAAACTCACATGAAAGTTTTCTTTTGTTTCGAAATATTAATAAATCTAGACAGAATGAAGTACAGCTAGCAATACAATAGTTTGTAAGCTTTTTCCAGACATATTATCGCCGTGACTGAATTACGGCGTGAAAATATCGAGGAAAATTAAAATTATAGTTTCATAATGGAATGATATAGCCACGAAAATTGAAAAGTAAGCAAGTTTTTATGTCATTTAATTTTTTTATTAAGTTCTAAAACATTAAACAAAATCTTTTTGATTGTGATCGAATAAAAATTAATTTTAACATTTATGTTCTAAGAAGTTGGAATAGTTTTGGACGGAAAAATGTAATTTAAAAAATATTTCAGATTTACTAATCAGATCTAAAATTTTGGACGGAATGATTGTTTATTTATAAACTAATTTATATCCTAAACATGAAAGGCACACAACAAGAATGCTAACAATATTGACAAACTTGTCCCTAATTTCGTTGCTGAGTTGCGGTAAATTACCCAATCAAATATCTTGAAGGTATTTTCTTGATTTAAAGCCCACGGATTCTCGCCATCGTCAAAATGTAATGGACATTGATCTCGTTCTCTTTCGTATTCCACCAAATCGAGTGACACAACAGCACCTTCTGTGTAATTCTGTGACGAAACTTCTTGATTAATATGGCAAAAAGCACCAACAGCTTGTGACATAAGAACGCGATTCAAATCAGCACGTTGATAGACCCAACAGCGATATTTACTCAATGGATCGAGGTCGTCAAACGTAATCAAATAAGACTTAAGATTTTCCTTCCAGAATCCAATGCATTTCATTTTGTAATCAGGATCAGAGTAAATATCAACTGGACGTCCTAAATGATCAACAGAAAGGCAATAGTTTTCATCAATCCACATTTCCTTTTGATCTGTATCACAAACACTAAGATCTGAAATATTTTGCTTGCATCTGATATCAGGACGTGGACTTAATGTGACACCACCAAGAATTCTAGTTCTAAATTTATGTTCGCCTTGTTGAGTAAAGTTGAATTTTCCAGCAACGGGACAACGAACAGGTACTGGATGTTTTGCCAAGAATAAATCATATCTCCATTGTTCCTTATTTGGAAATTGTACCCACGAGCATACTGTACTGAAATCATCCTTAATTACAGCTAATCCTTTGCGATATCTAATGATATTATGATGCTTTGGTACGAAATCGAAACATATGTAATCCTTTTGACATCCATCGACTGTCAAACGTGCCATCATAATTCTTGTATCTCTTTGTTCTCGGCAAACATAAACTGTACGACGGTAACGTGATTTATCTGGATAGTAAGTTTCAATGATATGTGTCTCATTAATGAAAACATCAGCATCGATATTAGCAGTATTAATCCATTCACCACTAAAATTTTGTGGCAATCGACAACCAGGCTCAACAACTTCAGCCTTAACTGGTGTAATTCTCAATCTTTCTGGTGACTTTTCAACTGTCTGGAGGGTATTACATTCAGCAGTAATACTAACACCAAGGTACAAGTCATCATCACGATTTTTCAAGAAGCAACGGAATTTTTCATCTTTACGAGATTCTTTTGTATTTGCGACAGCAAAATAATGATTCTTTCCAACAAACCAGTCACCTAGACAGCTGTACTCAACAACACCATCAAATGTTCCATCCATTCCTGGACATTTTTTGTAAGTAATGTTAAACTTTTGATTTGTAATTAAAAACTGTGTACCGGCTGTCTGACATGACTGAATTTTTGCATCTGGATTATCACATTCACCGGTGAAACGGAAGCGATTTTGATATGCAAATTGCCATACACCTTCAAGTGATGAACGACACAATAGAGGAACGTAATTCTCATTGAAATACGTAATCAACTGTTGATCACGACGAATTCCTTTACAAACATTCTCGAATGTTGGAACCTCTCCACTGTTGATGTTGACGCAAGGGCTTTCAAGTTTCTCAAATATATTATTGGTTCTAAAAATGAATTAATATGTCATTAAAGATTCTTATAAGACTTATTGGCATTTTCTACCTGGTGAATGCCTTTATGCAGTAATAACATGCTCTGTCTTGAAATATCATCGTATAATCACTTCCATTACGCTCAACTTTAATAATGCGACCATGATCACTCATTTTGTTAACATCCAATGTGGTCGTAATTGGTTTACCCTCCCATGAGAACCAGCTACCTCTTAAAATTTTCGGAATCTCAATACCATCTCGGCGTTGAGCATTTGCTAAACCTGATAATGAGTCACAAAAATGATTTTGATTGAATAAAATATTTTTGTTCGTTGCAACAGGGCGTTGTCATAGAGATTAAATGTCTTCAACATTTTTATGCGTATTTAAAGTTACTCACCAAAAGTAAACACTAGCAACAACAGTAATGTTATCTTATCCATGTTTGCATCTACTTTATAATAATCTTAACTATTGAATAAATGAGTAATATTTAAAAATACTAAATATTTAAGCAAACATGATAATAAACACAATGGTACGTACGTAATTAATCGATCGTTGGTTGTGCACGTGCAGGGTTGTGGTTGGATTTGAAAAGTTTGAATCAGTTATTATTATGAGTCAAGGATTTATACAGACTGTAGAACTATCATGAAATTTACATAACGCTTTTAGGAAGGAGGGGGGGGGGGGGGGGTATTGTGAGCTTTTGTGACAGTTAAACTTGATCAGCACACATTGAAGTGTTTGTCATTCGGCTGATAGTATAATCGGAACCAAGCGCTTGAAAGCCATTTCCAACTGGAATTGCCAATTCTAATTATACTATCAACCCGCCGGGTTTCAACATTTCAATGAATTTCAATGTGTGCCGATCGGGAAAACAAACAAAAATTTTCATTATAGAAATTATGGGACATGATAAAGGAAGGGGGGGGGGGGAGTGCTTAAAAACTCAATTTTTAGGCGAACGGTTCTTGGGGTTGGAGGGTTTATGATGCATTCATAAGAATTTAATATAGGTACCAATTTAAAAACTTAGGTTATACCTAAGCAAAAATAGTTTATCTATATAAATTAATGCTAAAATGATCGATAAAGACAAGAAATTTTTATTTCATAAAAAATATAATCAATTTTATTTCAATCTTAAAGTCTAAAAAGTTTCAACAATAATAACTTAAATCGTGCATAAACATGTTCAATTTTGATTCTTATTTCTAGGTAGATAAATCGCAAACTCATTTTTTGATCGAGAAATTTTATTTTAACTTTCTCGGTTCTTTCTGAATCTGCTAAAATCCTCATGCTATGATTCTATAGATTTTTTGTGACTTAGTCCAAGATCCTTTGAATTTTTCAGTTAATCACTCTTATTATCTATGCAGATGCAACTCTTATCGATAAATATGACTGCAATATGAAGTAAAGATTCAAACTGATTCTGACGCCCCAGACGTTATCCTTAAAATTAATGGTACTCATAAATGTGAATGAAGCTTTAAATTTTCTTGTGCTGATTCATCATGAGCAATTGGAATCGTCTGTTGAGTTTCACACTTTTCAGCCATGATGCAGCACGACTGAGATTATTCTTCTGCTCTAAAGTTGCTTTTTCGGTGTCAATTGTATTTGGTTGGAAAGAAAATCGCTTTTCATTATCAGCCTTGAATTTCTTGCTTGGATTCGACTCTGAATTTTTGTAATTGACTGACAATGATCTCTTAAGAACCGGAAGTTTGCTTTGAGGTGGGACTTCTATTTGATGAACTGGGGATGTCTTCCTCATTAGCCGTGGTGGCGTCAGTAGTGCCTTTGCTCTTTCAGCCTTTCTCTTAGCATAATCAGTAATTGATTCCATTCTATCAAACTGCATTTCATGTGCTTTTTTGAAATTAGGAATTTTTGATTTCAATTTCTGTGCCATTGGAAGTGATCCAGCTGAAAATGATCGTAGTCGATGTCCATCAATTGATACTTGCTGCATTGAATTTCTTAACAAATCTGCTTCCTCGTCTAAGCTTGAGATGATCTTATCGTTTTTCATGATTAAGAAGCTTGAACGACGATTGGAAATTGTATGTTGATAAAGTTGGTCGTATTCCATATGATGCTGCTCCGAAAATTGGAATTGATTTTTGAAAATATATTTAAGAATTTTTTTATGTTTCGATGTTTTAACTTCAAAAGTTGTTAACACACTGATGTCAGTTGCCTCTCATTCAAATATTAAATACGATTTATGTTGAGAAGGGGATTCCATCTCAGGTAGGAAAATGTATCTTCTCATTAAATGTTTCGATGATAAAAGCGATGACAAAATAGTTTATTGTTTCTGATACCTGACTGAAAAATTAAAGTAAACAAAAAAAAATCTTTTGGGGGAGTGTTTGTATGTGTGGGGGTAAGGATATATGTAAATTTCATTTATGATCATCAATAATTCTCATAATTTTCAACTTGCAAGCTGAAAAATCAGCTGTAACATGCTACAAGGTATTATATCTGTTGTTTTAACCTGCAGTACTGCAAGTGGCCCAATTTTTGAATAAATTTAGCCTCATAACTTTACTTCTTTGGGTTCTGATGTTTATTGATGAGGATTAAAAATATGCAAATTATTGTCCTTTCTTGCTTAAATCTCTCTTTGTGCTGGAAAGATTGTAAAATTTAGAAACAATTAAAATGAAGAGTTTAGCATTCAAAATAAAAATATTTATTGTCAGGCAGAAAAAGTTTATTGTTGTGAAATATTTATTGAAGATTTCATGATGCAAAATTAGAAATTGAAAAAAGAAACTTAGTCAAAGGATATCAAATTGAAACAGTTTTGAATTATTCAATTATTTTCGGTTGTCAATTCATCAATAAGATTGAAAAAAATCACTGAAAATTGAGAATTTTACGCTTGTCGAATAAACATTTCAATAGTTTCTAATTGAAAAGTATAAATATTTATGAATCATGATTAAATCAATAGTTTTCAACTTGGATTCCTAAAAAGAAACTGTGTGATCAAAAATGAAAATTTTAGAAATTGTTTTATTTTTCGCTGCTTTGTACATTGCTGATGAAGATCCTTGTACATGGACAGAATGTCCACCTTAATAGTAAGCATAAAATTTATGTTTTTAAATATTTCTTTAAATTTCTCCAATTTAATTTAAGGTCAACCTAGAATAACATTAAGTTAATATTCTATTTAATTTTTTATTGCATGATTATTTGGCATTGATAAATAAAGGAGATTGATGAATGTGAACTGTAACGAATTATTGTTTAATAAAATCTCTTTTTGTAACAAATTTTCTTTAAATAATATTAAAAGTATTTATGTTTTGTATTGAAAATATTAAGGTAATTTTTTAAAGTTAACAAAGCCTTACAGCATGTTGTTCACTAGTTCTTCTAAAACTTTATAAGTTTTTCACTTTGAAAATCATAATTGTGGTCAAGACAAAATTTATCAGACGATTCTTAAATCAAAATTTTTTGTAGATTATTTGTTTTCGTTCTCCCAATCGGAATTCTGCAAAAAAAAATCGTACCTAAAGTAATAAAAGTAAACTTATGTTGAAAATTGTTTCGTTTTGAGAAGAGCTCGAAGTCGACGAAATTTTTTAAGGAGTCGAGTTCACTCGACCATAGAAAATTGATAAAAATCTCTAGTCGACTTCGAGCTCTGGTTTTGAGCATTAAAGCTTCTCTGGAGAGTCGCACTAAGTTCCAGGAGAAAATATTCTTTCATATCCTGATTGAAGATTTTCTTGGATACCAATAATGTCAAACATTGGACAAGCTCGATTAAAATACTTTTAATTTATTGATGAAATAAATTAATTATTTATGGTTGTCAAAGAAATAAATTCAAAAGCTTTTGTCAATAATTAATAAATTTCTACGGCTGTCAATGGAAATGAAAATATGTTGATGCCATTAAGTGTATAAATATTCCTGATTACTGATAGAATCAATTAATAGTTTACTGGCTTAACTTGGCTGAAGTTATAATTTTAAAGTTTTTGCAAAAATTGACAATGAAAATTATAGAAGTTTCTTTATTTTTTGCTGCATTGTACATAGCTAACTTTGAACGAAGATGTAAATGGTGGACGCCGTTCTGTTAATATGGGTAAGCATAAATAAATTAATCTTTTGATACATTAGTCTTTACTTTATTGTATAGGATGATCGATGAGAAGTTTGTGACACATTCACAGAAAGGAAGGAGGTTTCAGGAAAATTGAGTCATCTAATTTCATAGTTTTTGCAAATGATTGAGATTTATTTTAAATGGAGCTAAATCTGTGGAACAACAACAAAATTAATCAAATAACATTTAATAAACCTAAAATAAAACCTGAAAAAAATCTTTAACATATTTACAATAAAAAGGGTCAAAGTTTTACATTTTTTAAATATTTATTACATAATTTTTTTTATTAATATCTCAGTTTTCCCTTTTTTCATTTTTTTATTAATTTTAAACTTCAAAGACGGAATTATTCTTTCACTTGTATTTTTTTTCATCTTGTTTATTATACACAATTATGCATAGAAAATAATGAAGATAGTATCAAATAAAGGAAAAATCAAAAGATAACTTAAAATTTTATGAATTTTAAAACCTAAAAGAAGAAATTCATAAAATCTTTATGTACAGAAAAATTAGTTTTTTTAACTTCCACGCAAAGCAGGAAAGTTATTGCATTTTTCAAGATCAATTATTTTTTCCGCTGTATTTTTTTATGAATGTGATTTTTGTGGATTTTATATCAATTTTTTTATAGTTCGAGAAGAAAGATAGTAGAGAGTTATAAAGAGGATAATTAGGTGTTTTGCATTATACAATAATTTTTATTATTTTTTTTTTCATTATGTATGCATTCATATATTTTATTAAGGGATCCTATCTAACTTGTATTTTATCAACAACTTTTTTTTTCCTTAAAAACTTTAATCGAATGAGAGTATGTTGAAGGAAAATGAGACTGGATTACGTGGGTAACTAGGATTCGAGGACAAAAATGTAGCAACATTGCAACAGAAATTATTTTTAAAAAATTTTCCATTGAATTCTTAGCTTTGTCTTTAACACTCAGGAAACAATGATGATAAAAATTTAAGGAATTGAACATTTCACATGAAATATTTTTAACTTTTTTTTCTCCTATTAGAAACTCCAATTATGTAGAAAAATATGAAATTCTTTTTGTAACAAAATTCTTAATTTTTTTTCATAATGATTTTGAGCTTGTGGTTCAGATGATGGCTGAAATTTTGTGAGTATAGCTAAACAACAAACATAAAGTATGAGTAGTGCATTGTTTCTACAGTGAAAAACATTTTATAGAAGATACAAAAGAATTTTACCATTTTTTGTAGTGATAAACAATCATATAAAATTTTGAGATCTCGAAAGCTATGTCCCTTAAAGTTTTTTGAGTTCATATCAATAGACAGTCTGACATTTTTATGCAGTAATAATTATAGACAATAATAATCATAACGAATGGATATACTAAGAGACCAGATATGCAGCTGGATAGGTAATAAACGTCTAACCTATCCCGAATGGCACAAGTCGGTTGATCGAATAGAAATCCGGTGCTCAGCTGGCATGACTCTGGCACTGACTTTGATTTAAATCCAGAACCATGTCAGACTCACACCACCTTGGTGCCGGATTTCTAATTTATTAACCTACTTGTGCCAATCGGGTGTATTCAACACATAACCAGCCTAAGCTCATTTCCTAAGCACATACAAATTTTCATACTTATGTCTAAGTAGAGTCGAAGCAGATTCAGCATAGGCAACCTGGCATGTTTATTTCAAAGCTTGAAATATCCCGAGTAGCACAAGTCGGATAATCGAGACGAAATCCTATGCCAGGACGATTTTAGCGCGAATTTCTTCGTCTTATCGAAGGATTTCGTCTAGATCATCCAACTTGTGTTATTCGGGTATTTATGTCCTGTATCTATTATTTCTTTTTGTCATGTCTTAGAATTTACCATAGAGCTTCCTTGATAAACTAATCTGGAGAAACTTATTTGGATTAATCTATAGCAGTGTTGTCTAAACTGTGTGCCGCGGTACACTAGTGTTCCGTAGGAATTTTTTGAACATGACACGATCTGCATGTTGTGTGCAATTTCGGTTATGGCATACCTCTAAGGTGTTCCGAGGCTCAAAAAGTTTGGACAACACTGATCTATAGGAATTCAATAGATCCGTATCAAAAAGTTCAGCCATCATTTCCATCCTCAAGTCAATTAAAAAGCTTATGAAAAAGCCTCAAAACGAAAAGCAATCGAACATCATTTGATTGATTAAAGTTTCCATTTTAATTTATTTTTTTGAAGACAGCAATTGTTTTATTTTTTTTTTCATTGTATAAAATTATAATGCAAATTTTTAATGTGTAGTGTGTTGAAGATTTTATCTTTTTCTTTACCTTGAAGATTGAACATATTATTGTAACTTGACGATTATATTTTTTACATTAAGTTTTATTCAGTATTTCATTCATTATTTTGGGAGCTTTTTAATTCAAAAAAACTGTAATTCATTTTCGTTTTAGCTTGCATACTTTCATCTATTACCTTCATTTAGATAAAAATTTTCTTTAATGCTGTATTATTACAAATAGATAATTTACATGTAAATTTTTTGTAGATTTTTTTTTCATCTCATTTCTCGTCTCGTTTGTGAACTTATTGATAATTGTTAATTATAATAATAATGAAAAAAGAATCATTATTGATTTGAAGAAATCATTTTATTTCACTTTTGCAGGTTTCAATCCACACTTTAAATGTGGATTGGTTTGCTTACATAAAAAATACATAAAATAAGAACTAAAGACTTGCATTAATTTGAAAATAAAGAGACAAAAAATTCATAATCCTACATAAAAATCGAGAAGATGTTTTTTTGGAGAAAATTTGTGAATTTTTTTTTTTTTTGAGGAATTTTAATGCACAACTTTTTAACAACAACTGTAAATGAACAGCAACGTTGGAGCTTGTATTTGATTCCTTCTTTTTGGGAGATCTGAAGAAGATTTTTGAAGGTGTATCCAAAGATACAAATCTACTCCCGAGTATCAGTTCTATTAGGCAAATGTTCTTTATTAACTTGAAATCCTCATACTTTGATCAAAGATCTTTAAAATTCTCAAATTTTCGTCCAAAAATAAATCTCTCGCAAAAACCATGTTTTTCTTCCTCACTAATCAACGACATTCCTAAATATTTTCATTTCTATTTTTCTTTTATTATTATTTTCATCATCCTTATATAAATCATCATTTTTTTATATCCCCCCTCTAAATTAATTATGTTTCTTACAATAAAAAAATTATCCTCAAATTAATTATTACAGAAAAAATAAAACAGAAATAAAGTTAAGAAGACAAAAAAAATTATTAAATTAATTAAAGATCACATTTTGATAGATTTTTTTTTCTTCATTCATTTTTTTTTTCTTTATACATTACACAAAATCTCCTTTAACTTCTATATTTTTTATTTTAATTATTTTATTTATTATTTTATACATTTAGCGCATGAATAGATTTCTTCATTTTCTATGAACTTCCACGTTGATGCATGGATAGTCTATCATATTTCAGTTATTCATTAAACTTTTTTCTAACCGGGGGAGTTAAAATGTCGTAAAAATATTTATCAACTTAGGGTGGGGTGAGATTGTTCTGTCCATGAGGGGGACTAGTGTGTCATAAGTGACTAGAAGTAGCTTGAAGCATACGAGTCTACTCAAACCTCTCACAAATCAGAACAATCTCTTCATCTGTTTTCTGAAAGTTCCCCCCAAACCCATCTCACATCCCCACTACGTCAACTTCTCTTAATTCAATATTTTCATTCAGTTTTTTTTTCTTCTTTAAATGTGGTTGTGTAAATTGTGTGTATTTATATGTTTTATATGTGTGTATGTGTCCTTTATTATTTTTTTCATTTTTTTTTGAATAATCTAAATTTTTTGTAGATTTTTTTTAAGCAAATTAGTCTTTCAATTGTCAAATGTGTTTCATTCATTAATTATTTTCTTTAATTATAATTTTATAATAATTATAATAATCGTTGTTACTTGTTTTCTTATATATTCATTTAAATGACATAAATCGGGAGGAGAGTTTTTATATTAAGCTTAAGCTTCAATTTCTATTAATTGCTGATAGCTGAGAGAAAAAAATACTGACTGACTGAAGCTGCTGCTGCTGCATCATTGCGGCAATATGTCAATCTACATTTAATTGGTTAATCTTCATCGCTAAGGGCATCGTACTGCTCTGACAATACTTGACGTGATTCCAAATGTTGGGCTGGTGGTGCTGATTGCTGACGATTTGCTTCCATTAATTCACTTGCAGCTTTTGGACTGATTATTGGATTCGCACCAGACGCAACTTGAGGGATGTTTAGTGCACTATATGGATACATAAACATTGCCGGTTGGAATGGCTGTTGTCCAGGCTGAGATGATGGTCGACTTATGTAAACTTGAGGTGATTCTCGCTTACCAGCTGGTGATTTTTCACCACTATCGACTCCATTTCCTGGAATACTATTGCCACTTCGTGGACGGTCATATTGTTTCATAACATCACTGTCACGGCTATCTTTTCGTTCTGCATTTCTATGATGATCATTTGGATATTTATCATCATTTCTCATTGCTTCAGCAATTCTATTATTCAGCATATTGAGTAACTTATTAGCATCACCACCTGGTGCATTATCTTGTGCAGGCATGGCCATGTTACGTTGATCATAAGCATTGATTGTAATTTTTGGCTGCATATGGTAATGAGCACTAGTCTCTGGAGGTGAAACTGGCTCATATGCCATTTTATTTCTTGGCGATGGAGTTTGAGCCATTCGAATAATATGACGATCATCAGGTGTTGTTCTACCTTGTGGGTTTACACTTTTTGCCATTTCTTCCTTTTGTTGCTGCTGTTGTTGCTGTTGTTGTTGCAATCGTCTATTCATTTTCCACTGATCTGTAGCAATTATCTGTTCCTGTCCCATTAGTTGTGGACCACTGTTTTGTAACTGTGCCATACTTTGTGTTGGCGGTGTTTTACTTGGAATCGTATTTGCATTACTGAATCCTGTCCTTACAAAATGGGGTGATAAATGATAGCCACCTGGTTGTTGCTGATGATGCATACCAAATGCTGGATCTTTGGATATAATTGCATCCGTTATGTCATTGAGTTTAAGATTCTTAGATGGTAGATTTGAGATTGATGACTGATGACGTGAAAGATCGGAAGAGGAATCAACATCGACATTAATAATATTTGGTGAGTGAGAATTTCCATTATTTTCAGCTTGTTGTAGACGACTGATTGGATTAATTTGCTGTAAATGGATAGAATTCTTTAAGATCCGAGAATCAAGCAAGTTTCTATCATAACTTACATATCGGTCGCGACTCTCCTGAGGTCTTGAAATATTCTCAGTAATAATAGCATTAATCAAATGCTGAGCACTAATCACTTCATCAGGTCCTCGACCATAGCTCAATGCTCTCGCAGCATAAGGAATTCTCAACTGTTCCATTCTATCACGTTCAAAATTTCGTTGAGCCAATTCAGCGTCGTGTCTACGCTGAGCATCTCGTTCATCACGTTCACGATCTCTTTCGCGTTCTTGAGCGATCATTTCACGTTTTTCCATTTCCTTTCTCTCCAATTCATGTCTCCTTATCATCTCAATCTGAAATGGATATTTCTAATTAGGAAGTTTCATGAACGTTCATTATTTAAGAATTTTATTGTCTCACCTGGTTCTGTTGTTGTTGAAGCATCACATTGACGTCATTTGGAATCAAATAAGGATACCGTTCACGTTGAATTGCTTGACTTTCAGATGTGATGGGTGGCATGTGTCTTCGACTCCCATCATTTGGCACTGGTAATGCTTGTTGTGCTACTGCTACATCCACCAAGTTTGAAAGTGCGTCGTGTCCTGCTAGGACAGATTGAATATGATTCTCGTTAGACATTAGAAGAATTTAGGGTTTACAGATCTTTTAGATTATCTTAAGAATAATCCGAGAAAATTCCTTGAAAAATTCAATTTACCTTGTGAGTAATGATGTGTGTAGTGTCCTTGATTAACTTGTAATCGTTGAGGAGCAGGAGATGGAGGCTTTGATCCACCAGCATTATGTCTCTGAATTATCACACCCTGTCTTTGTGGTGGTGGAGTACGATGTGGACTTGGAGTACTATAACGATACATATTGTTATTAATAAAATTATTTTAAGTATTAATTAAGGATCTTACCTATTATGATGATCAGCTGGCGATGATCGACTCAAATATTCAGTACGTGTTTGTCCACTTCCAACGCGTTCACGTTCCTTATCATAATAAATTGATGCAGGTGAATTCGGATGAGCAAGACTACGAGGCGATGGAGATTCCTTTTCAGGACGACCAGATCCACCTGGACCTCCACTTATAATGTTTATAGTATTTGGCATATTTGGTCCGCCACGCGATTGCTGATTGTGTCCTTGCATTTGCTGAGATATCATGTAGTCGCTAAAGACGAGATCACGTGTTGAGCTTAATTCACCAGGTTGACGGTAGCTTGCAATTGTTGGATTATGTAATTGTGGACTACTCGTTTGTGCTGATGAAACATTTGGTTGTTGATTTTGTGCTGGACTATGACGATTATTTCCTTTTATATATTCATGAACACGTTTGTCGCTTAAATGTATAGGCGTTCCAGCAGTTATTGAGCCAAATTTATTATCAGAATTGGGTGGCGTTTGCCTTAGAATATCGTATCGAGGACCTTGCGGTGAATTCTGTAACATTATCGGTTGACCACGGTCATTGAGTGGAGTTCCAAGAGTAATTGAACCTTTTGGTCCATTCATTTGTTGAACTTGTCCTCCACCTTGTTGCTGTTGCTGAACTTGATGATGATGAACTTTTGGACTTAATTTCTGTGTCACTTTTGACTTGTTTTGGATAATTTGTTGCTGTTGTTGCTGCATGCCATGCGGACCTAAGCTCATAACACGTTGCTGACCAGGTGATAATGAAGGTCCGATATAAGTACTCGGTGATTTCGATGGTCGATTCATATCAGGATGAAATGCTAAATAAGGCGCCTGATTTGGAATGTTTGCTGACGGATCTCCACGATAAATTGATCCACCCGTAGGTGGTGGTGGTGCCTTTGCTTGAAATGCTGGAAAATTTCTCTCTGGCGGTTGTTGTTGTTGCTGTTGTGGCTTCTTGATGCTTAAATCAAGTGTTTGTGGCTCAGGTTCAGGCTGCTGATTAATTGGTTGTTGATGTGGACGTCCATATTTCAAATCTTTTTCTTGAATAGCATTCAAATGTTGTGGTGTTGACGATGATCTTGGCGGTTGATTTCCTTGTTGAGGTGGTGGAACTGGTGTAATTGTTGCAGCTATTGATGAAATATTCAAAGGATGCTGGATATTCATTGGATTTTGAGGACCTGATAGAGGTGGTCCATGAGAATTTACAATCGAAAGTGTTGCCAAAGTTTGAAGGCCTTCAGAATTCGATCGTCTCGATTGTGGCATCTGTTTTGGATCTTGTCGATAAGAAGTCACAAATGAGACATCCGGTGACGTATCAACAGGACCAGGTGGATTTGGTTTCAATGGCGGAACTTGTGAATTTTTCACTGACCTCTCAATCACATTATGCATAACATCACGAACATTTGATGGTCCATTTTGCTGTGCAGATGGAACCATTGAGATTGTTGTTGCTGGATTTAAACTCTTACCAGCAAAGACTGATGATGTTTTCGGACTTTGACGATTTGCTGGTGATGACTCATTCTCCTCATCAGCTGTCTCAGTTGCTGAACTATCATATTCCTCTGAATGCTTCTTTGTTCGCATTATATGAATCATTGGATGATCCGGTGCGCGAGGCATAGTCGATAAATTTTGAATTTGTTGTGAACTCAACAACGGTGGTGGCTGACCTAATGGAGGTGGTAAACGATCATCTATAATTTGATGTGGTTGTTGTGCTATCGTTGTTGGAGGTTGTTGCAGTTGTTGCTGCTGAGGTGGTTCATTCTTGACAGTATTTTCTTTACTAGCAGGTATTGGCATAGCTGGAATTGATGGTATTGTTGATGGATTTTGTGGTTCATTCTTTACAATAGCATTCGTACTGTTATTCTCAATTTTCTCACTTTCAGTTACAGTAAAGTCATTCTTGTGTGTGTCAGATCCATTGTCATCAGATGATGTGACACTAATATCTGATTCATCACCGTCCGTAATTGCACGACGATCTTCATTCACATGCAATTTATAATATTCATTCACAGCCTGATCGAAGCCATACTTTTTCTTATAGTGAAAATAGAATGTCTTAAGCACCGTAGCTGATTTATTGAGTTGTTCTGCTAACTGATTCCACTTCGGACCCATGTCTTGCAATTGTTTACGAAACTGTTGAATCTCATCATCAGTGAGTGACGTTGTGCCCAACAATTGAGTACCCATTTTACGCTTTATACGCGTCAGACATACTGAACAACATTTTGTCACCTTTGGTGGTATTTGAAGCTCTTTAATGATTGGATCACGCTCTTCTGGCGATAGTTCTGATAGCCTTGCAGGAAGATTTCGAAGACGTGTGACACGATCTTTTGGATTTGGACAGGTCGGCAGTGGACATGATGTAATTGGAAATCTAAATGAAATGTTTTTGTGAATTAAAATTATTCGAATTTTAAAAAGATTTTTGGCTCATACCTTGATTTTACAACTTTACTCTGACAATTACTGCAAATTCGTGCACCTGCTGGAATGTTATCCTCAGTAAGTCCATATTGTTGAGCTTTTGACTTCTCAAGTTGCCGCGTTCGACTGCAATTCTCCTGCTTGCAAACGAAGCATGGATAAAGCAATTTATCTGTAGTATAAGGAACAAAAATAAGTAAATTAAATCAAATTAATCCTTTGGTGTTGTAAAATCGATGTAACTTTTTGAAATAATTGAATTTATGATGAAATCAATCAAATTGATATGGCAAATAAAAGAAGCCAATAAATCCAAACGCGAACAACAACAGGCTGATAAAAGTTTAATATCATTGAATGTAGAGAGCGAAAAAATTCGCTGCAACGAATGTTTACATTTAATTCCATTTATTGAATTACAAATTTCGAAGAATGAACCAAAAATTTTAAAATAAAATATCTTCGCAATGGATTTATATCTGTTTTGGGATGGAGAGTTATTACAAAAATTTAGTTGAAGAACCGTCGAATTAAGCAAATAATAGATGGAAAGAAAAAAAAAATCAAATTTTTAATAAAGAAAATTGAATGATTTTCCTCAAGGTTATTTTTCACATCGTGGAAATCGAAAATATATTTTAATGCGTCCATTTGAAATGAAATATTGAAGTATTTGAATTTTGTTTGAAGGATTGTTGAGGATGTTGAATTTTTAAAGGCTTTAATCAAATATTCTAATTGATTGAAAATCCTTTGAATTTCAAATGAAAATTCAATTTTAAAAAACTATTGAAAATCTTCACAAAAATCTCAAAATTCAATCCACAACTAATGCAGTAGCTAGTCATAAAAATCATTTCAAATTCCTTAAGAGATTCAACAATTCTTAACAGGCAAATTTCTTATCTAAGAATATTGAAATAAGATATCAAAGTCTACCCAACCACAATCTAAATTCTTCAATCTGCAGCCATCATCATCAGCAACAGCACCTCATTCCTTCATGCACATTAAATAAATGATTTCATTTGCTCAAATATTTGATCAAAAACAATTTTTTTAAATAATTTTTTTTTCATATATTTACAAATCATTAAAATTCGTTTTATGCAGTTTTGAGGGAGATGGAATAAAAAAAGTTGAAACTTTTGCTTGTGTGACAAGATTTTTTTTATAGCTCGTCTCCTTTTTTATGCATCACAGAATCTTGTTTGATATTCAATTAAGTACATGAGGACGAAGGCAGCTCATGAACTAGGGAATTAAAACTGCAAATTGTGTCCACAAAAATTTACCGCTGAATGCAGAAAATATTCAGCTATTGACACGAGCTCAAGTGAGTGGAAGTAATTGTCAAACCAAACTTTAGTCAATCTAGAGCGACCGCAAAGCAATCAATCCCAATCTATCCACGACTTTTTGTGTAAATAAATAAATAAAATAAAATCGAACATTTTCGTAATGAATGTATTAAAATATAAAAAGGGGTAGTTACACATATATACAGACACAGATTTTCCTCAATGTATATTTTCACTATTTGCTTATGTGTTTATTTTTATTATTTTACAAGAGCTGAACGATGAAATGCGGTAGATAAAAATTTTTATTCTCTCTTCATTCCGCTTTTCTGGCAGTTTTTGCCTTTTTCAGTAAGAAGTATGGTAAGTTTATTGCTGGTTTAAGCAGGAGCGCAGTTAATTGGATCAGTGGTGTAGTTAAAAAGAATTGCAATTAAGGCTTTGGTCTTGGATAAATGATAAGGATGGAGCAGGCAACATTTGGTCTTACTTTAGGTTCAAAAACACTAAGCATTTCAATAATTGAAAAGAAATTAAACTTCTTTAAGCTGTTATCTAATAAGTTTTTCATGTCCATTGAGCCTTCCTATGAATAACTGAATCAGGAAATTTAAGAAACCAGATATAGCAACGTTGAGAAACCACAAGAATCATAGACAAGTCAATGATGTTCATAAATATCGAACGCATACCCGAGAAAATTTTGTAACTCCCAACTGGCTCCCAACTATCAAACGCACTTAAGCAATCAGGATTTTTACGTTAGAGCATTTAATTTATTTAATTCTCTACCTCCAATTGGTTAAGAATATATTCTCATTAAATATATTTAAAACTAGAATAAAGGAGCATTTTTACGAATCTTATTGTGAAATTAATAAAATGTAATGTGATATAGCTAGTCATAAGAATTTATATTTTGTATCTCAATTGTAAAATTATATACAAATAAATCAAACAAATCAAAAAACAAAATCCCAAAATGACCGATAAACCAACTCAACATAACCAAAATCCAACTCAATAATTTTTTTATTGCTTTGATCAACGATTTACGATACAGTCGAGAAAGAAAAAAAAAGAACAGAACGAACAAAAAACTTTTCTTATTTACATTTACTTTCTGAGAGAGTTTTTCATGTTATTTGCCTGCTAATTAGTAAAAAATCAACATTCATTCTCGTTCATGGTTTTATGGCAGGGAAAGTTACTCAATTCAATTAATATGGAAATTGATTTTTTTTATCAATCGAAAAGCAAGCAATTTGTGGAAGTGATTGAAGGTGTCAACATATGTTCCAATGATGATGAACATGAAAAATTCTTATTAATTAAAATTATGGAAAATGCGTGGAAGTTTGCTCTTCTCTCGCTCTGTGATGTCATGAATGAATTATTAACTAATTTAATTTTATAAATTGCATTGCTTTTTCATATTTAAATATTCATGAATGGATACACCAACTGGCAGAAAATAAACTTTGTGATGGGAGAAAAATGATGGAAATAAAAAAGAAGTAAAGAATTTTACACAAATGAATTCATAAAATTTATGCACAAAGTAACCCTGAAAAGGCACTTCGAGGGAGTTGCTTCCTTGTTACTTTTTTTTTGTTTAACTTCTTTTGTGGTTATTTGTAATAATTTTAGGATTTAACTTTAAGATAAATTGCAAAAAAAATTGTTAAGTTTCACCGAGAATTTAAGCAACTTCCTAAACAACCCCCCCAGTTTCAATCCCTGAATAAAATTATTATCATTTAAATTAAAAACGGAAGAACAAATTTTCCAAGAAGATTTCTTCGTCCTTTTCTCTATTTGTCCACACAATTTCTTTTCATCACCATTTTTAACATTCAAAACCGCACACAAAAAAGAGATTTTTCATTCATCTGTTTCAGCTTTTGCCTCTTCTTTATGCTACTTGTTAACCACTTAAGTGGGTTTGTGCAAGCACGAAAGAAATAATTTTTGTACATTAAATTTTTAAGAAGGTTATTTTTAGCGCATTTTTGAAACTTGTTTCAAAAAGGTAGCTTAATAACGCACTTTGTTCGGCTGGCTGGCTGGCTGGTCGGCTGCTAAGAAAAACTTTTAATCTAGACATCGTAGAGAGTTCTAGTTTTTTGCATTAGTTCCGTTATATCGAGTTATTGGCCCGCCGGACATTTAAAAATCTTAAAACAGTGTATTTATGCTATAATTAATGAATTTTTGTTTTGTTTTCAGTGTAACCTGCTCAAATTTTATTTTACCTCTATAATTTCAATATTACCTCTATAATTTCAAAAAATTTCTAGCCGTTGTAAAATTTGAATTTCAAAAAACCGTTAAATGATAAACTTTTTTTGTATGGAAATTCATTGGAACAAATTATTTAATTATACTATAATTAATTTTTTCGTAGTGCAACTTATAGCGGGAAAATTTCAAACTATTTATTGACCGTTAGAAAATTTGAATTACAAAAAAATGTTAAATGATAAACCCTTTCTGTATGAAAATTCATTGCAACAAATTATTTAATTATACTATAATTAATTTTTTCGTAGTGCAACTTATAGCGGGAAAATTTCAAATTATTATTATATTGACCGTTAGAAAATTTGAATTACAAGAAACCGTTAAATGATAAACTCTTTCTGTATGGAAATTCATTGCAACAAATTATCTAATTATACTACAATTAATGTTTTTTTAGTGCAACTTTTAACGGCAAAATTTCAAATTATTTATTGACCGTTAAATAATAATCCTTTCTATATAAGCATTCATTGTAACTTTTTGTTAATTACACTAAAATTAATGATCTTCTAATCTTCTCATGATCTGTAAATGAACGCAAAATAATTACATAATCAAATACTGATCGCTAACACAAAAATGCGCTTAAGTCCCTCGATCAATAACACGAGGACTTCTGTAATTTTTTTATGATTTATGCTGAACTTTCTTTAATATGTTTTTAAACCTTTTTAGTTTTTTCAAAAGTTTGATTTTTAATTTTTTTGAATTTTTAAATCTCTTTTTATTTAAATTTTCAAACTTTCAAATTTATTTTTTTTTGATTTTCAAATTTCATTTTTTTTGATTTTCAAATTTCATTTTTTTTAATTTAAAATTTCATTTTTAAAATTTTCAAATTATTTCAAAAAAGTTCATGATTTCAAATGAAATTTTCTAAAAGTTATTAATGTTCGAAAATTCAATTCCTTCTCACATCTTCTCTCTCGTTCTTGAGCTAATTTACTAATGAGCATATTTTTTTTACAATCCCAAGAGTTAGCTACAACAGAACAAGGCATAAATATTATGAATTATTTGCAGGAAAGTAAACAAAACTTTACTTCAAAGAGAATTTTAAAACGTCATCAGTGCAATTGAAAAATAAGGTAAAGAGTGTGGGTGGGATGAGTGGGAGTAGATAGCAATAATAGGAATTTCAATAAAATTTTTTAATATCCATCAGAGAATTGATTGTAAATCCTCAAATGATTTTTTATAAAGTAGAACAAAATCGAGTCAATTGGAAGGAAACATTCAAGACTGAAAATGAAATTTTTGTGGATTTCAAATAATTTTTTCAAAAATTCAACTCAACCGAACCTCATACCCAAAAGAATAATTTCCACTCAGTTCCAATTAACCCGAACAACAAAAGCTCAAGTGTTTTTGGTTTTTTAAAAAAATATTCTGTAGATGCTGCAGGCATTTTTCGTTCATTAATTATTCGTTGTTATCGTGAAGAACATCCTTTAATGTGTATGAACATATGCAGCAATTTTCTCTCTCTTTTCTCCTCGATGGCGATTTAATTAAGTTAATAAAAACGTAAACTTTGCCTGATGCTCTTTCAAAAAATTAAAAAAAAAATCTTTTTTCGGTTGCCGTTCTGCATACATTGGAGAGATCATTAATTATTTACAAATAAAATTTTTCATATTTCTCGTCATGTCCTTTTATATTCCCATTCATACAGGAATCATCATCTTTAGAGCAATGACTACGGACAACCTGATGAGGAATGGCATATGAAAACAAAAAGAGGGGTCGGTCAAGCTGTACAAATGTCTATAGACACACATACAAAACCGGTCAAGTTTAACGACCAAAAAAAAACTATTTTTCAATGTTCGAATGAAACTAGTTTTTTGTGGAATATAAAAGAAAAAGGGGTAGATGGACAGTTCGACCTTTTCATTGACACTTGACCTCAAGTTCACATCGTAAGAAATTCTTATGGACTTTCTCACCGGACAGTCATACAGTCACAAAGATCACCAACGGTTCTTTAATGTCTGTAACATTTTTTTTTGCTGAGCTTGTTTGTTTGCGGAAAGGAAACATTTTGTGCAGTTATGTCCAAAAAAAACTAGCATGAAATTAATCAAGCAATTAAGTAAAATTCCTATGGGACTTAATTATCGTTTAATGAACGTAAAAAATATTGTTCATCATTTTCTATAAAATTATGAAATAAAGACAAAAATTCCACCCATCTCCACCCATTTTTTCATCCCTTCAACCCCATCGTGACACAAGAATGAAAAAATTGTTTTTACTGTGGGAATAAAAATTTCATTAAATAAATTTATTATTTTGATAACAATCGCAAAAATTGTTTCGGGATGGCATATTTTATTGATAGCACATAGCTTCAAAGGGATTCTCTGTTATTTTTCATTTTAATTAATGTTCATCAATTTTATAAATGAAATATTAATATTTTAATAATCACATTTTTTATCGCTCATAATTGTATATTTGGTTATTATATTTTTTTGGTAACTAATTTAATTAATGAAGTAATTGAGGAATGATATTAATTACTATTTCGAATTTTCATGTAGGCAATAAATTCTTTTTTTTTTGTATTATTGAAAAATGGACTTTTAAGCACTTTTTGGATTAAATGTCAATTGTTGAACTTGTGATTCAATCAAGCAAAGGTCAAAGATTTGAGTTTGAATAGCAAATGATGAATAAATTCTGATTTATCATCAAATTTTGTTTCATTTTCATCTTTACTTTGTAAAGTCAACAATTTTCAAAAGAAGTAAGCAGATTTTGAGGATAATAGCTAACAATGTTGCTAATTATTCAATCAGAAAAATCTTAAAAATTCCCACAATTGCGATAATTATTAAAAAATAAACCTGACGAAGAAATCCTGATGAAAATTATTATTGCTGATGAAATCAAACGAGCAGCGATGATGAAAAATTAAATTCATCAATTATATTGATTAGCAAATAAATGAAATTTTCTATATCATCAATCGAATGTTGCTAATGGCAAAATTGAAAAATATCTCCAAATGATTTTCATTTCTTCCACCTACCCCGCTTCAACATTTCGTCATACAAGCATGTACACATAGACAATAAAAATTTTAGTGAAAATGAAATCAACAAATGTGAAACTTTGCAATTAAAATTTTTAGAAAATTGTTCTCGCGGGAGTAGAAATGGCACGATAAATTTTTTGAGAGGAAGGCACAAAATTAAAATGATGAAAAAAGCTCCGAGAAATCAAATTTTCATAAATTTCAATTCAGAAAAGGGAAAAATTTTCTCTCTATTTGCAATTAATTAAATTAAATTAATTAGATGAAATGTACACAGAATTTTTTAAACGCGATTGAAAAGAAATTTTTAATGAGGATGTGCTCCCGTTGAGAAAGAGCTGAGCAAGAAATTTTTTAAATGCCCAAAAAGAATAGACAATAATTAGCTTTACACATAGTTCTCACCAGTGTGTTGTTGTGTGACGTGATAAAAAAAAAATATTCAAGAAACTGGAAATTCAAGAAATGATTTTCCCCTCATTCATCCTTACTGTCCATTCATAATGACCATTACATAGCAAATGTTAATAATCCGTTTAGTTTCTTCAATCATTAAAGGAATTTTTAATTCGTGCTGCATTTTCAAGGGATGTGGTGTGCATATTGGTCAGTTTGGGCTGCTGACTGTCAAGATTGTTCCTGCCTTTTGCAAGATTTAAATGGTATTAATGATCCAATTTATCAAAAAATTCATCAAACTAACCCCAATTAAAATTCAAAATTTTTCCCCTAACCCTTCCATAATGTCCATCCCTAAACTGCGTTTAAATCCTTAACATCCAAAATATTCTATAATTTTTTGTGTGTGAAACACAAAAGGAATCAAAAAGCGCATGAGCATAAAAATAATTTTTCACATTTTTCCATTCCTGAATTGAAATTTCAATCGCAATTTATTCGTCAGCGCTGTCGGACGTGCATCTTCTTAGTCGATAGAAAAAAATAATTGAGAAATTCGTTAGACTTAAACGAGTGGAAATGTTCACAAATTGGTTGACTTCAGATATTTCGAGTAAGTCAAGGAATGAAACAAATACATCAGCACCAGATTGTGTAATTGAGGTTGGACCACCACCATTTGCTCGATTTCCAGCACATTCAGCGATTTTATCAACACAAAGTGGATATTTTCGTGCTGCAGTTTTAAGGATTAGTGAAAATGGAAAGCAGTCAGAAAACTCAATTTTTCTACCAAACATAAGTGTTGAGCATTTTACGCCGCTCTTGACATACATGTACACGGGATATTTAGAATTAAATTTCGAAAATATTTTTGGAGTATTGCTTGCAACGCACTTACTTCATATGCCAAGAGCACTTGAGATTTGTCGGGAATTTTTATCTCAAAATCAGCAACGACAACAAAATGATTTTTTCGGACAAAAAAACTCAAAACTTGTTCGACCAATTGCAAGTAAGCCTCCATCAAATTTTGGATTGAATTTTGTGTCACCGCCAAAAGCTCAAAGCAATTTCTCGTTAACAAGTCATGGAACTAATTTTAAAAGTCTTTCAATCGAACCGGAAATACAAAAACCAGTAAGAAAACTCCCAGATGAGGAAAAGGTGGCAAAAAAGATTTTTAAGCCATCAATTCCTAGTCCAGTTCCACAAACATCGACAATTAAGAATGAAAATAGTGATAATAAAGTTGTGATTGATATTGCAAGTTGTGATGGACCAGTGAGATTTCGTCGTGTATTAAATGAAGCTTATGAGCATAATAAACATCCAAATACAAGTTCAACAAACATATCGACTGAAAATGACCAAAGTGATTTAAAGTATCAAACGAATGTGTCGTCATTCCATCAACAAATGGTTAGGAATATTAATGAACAGTACAATAAACAAAAGGCAGTCAACAGTGGCGAGGAATCTGAAAATTCTCAGCATTCAATTGAGATCTATACATGTATTTACTGCAATCATACATTCAAGTCGAAATATTGTTATCAGAAGCATGCAAAGCGTCACATAAATCCGTTAAATCCACTTGGAAGATGTAGACCAGATGACTGTGAATCTAGTGACGGCGAGGCAGCAAAACAACAGCAAGTTTGTGTTAAACGAGACACAATTAAGCCATTGGATATGAATGTGCAGTATTATCCGTGCAAAATTTGTGGATGTAAATTTCCAAGCTACTATTTCGTACACAAACATCGTAAAATGTGCCATCCTGAAGTTGAAGCTGATGGAAATGGAAATTTGATACAAAATGCAAGCTCATCTTTATCAAATTCATCGTCGCAGAATCAACAAAATGATAATCAGATAAATGGAGAGGAATGTTCGAACAAAGAGATCGTCGGGAGGGAGTTGGCAGATAATTCATAAGATTGATGTTATTTAAAAGTTTTGTGAATAAAGTAATGAACATGATTTAAATTCTTTTTTTTTTTTGTTGAAAATATGAATTTGTTTCTGTTCATTTTGAAATTTAATTACAATTTTTAGGATATTTTGGATTGATTCAGGAAGAGTCAATAATATTTAAATTGCAGCACAAAAGGATTTCATTGAAATGACTTCAACTTTTACTCGCTAAGAAAATTTCAAACCAAAAA
The DNA here is from genome assembly GCA_917627325.4 of Chironomus riparius. Classification (NCBI taxonomy): domain Eukaryota; kingdom Metazoa; phylum Arthropoda; class Insecta; order Diptera; family Chironomidae; genus Chironomus; species Chironomus riparius. Next base: position 32,641,945 of record OU895879.1, read on the forward strand.
TTCATCCAAACGGTTTTTAAAAATTCAAATCTTCAGAACCTTACATTTTCAAATTTCAAAAATACGTTACATCGATAGCGTGTATTAGATTTGCAAAAATAAGTATTTTCACACTCACCCAAATCATTTGCTCCACTTTCTTCGATTTTAGGCTTCTTGGCACTGCTGAATAAAGAAAAAGAACAATACAATTAATTATTGATTCACAATGAGATGTAAAGAAGATTACAATGTAATAAGAGATAAATTATATCGAATGCCTTACCTTGGTTCACAACTATTCCAATTCTCATCATCGACTTCCATTGATATCGTTTTCTTGCCCTTTCCTGTATTTAACAAAAATGAAAGAATTGAAATTTAAGGTTGGGTGCTTTTAAACAGCAATTTTAGCTCAATAATTTACCATCGTCATTCTCTTTATCATCATTCGGTTCCTTCTTAATTTCAATTTTCTTCTCCTCTTTCACATTAGTCTCTTCTTTCTTAACAATATCATCAACAGCCTTTCCTTCTGTCTTAATTTCTTCAGCTTTAATAACTTCATGTTTCAGACCATTCGGTGGATACGATGACCAGTTATTACTATCTGATTCAGTCTTCATCACAACGTCACCGTCAGGTTCAGTTTTAATTTTTGCAGGAAGGAATGATGATGATGTTGATGTTGTTGTGTTTGTCGTACTTGTCGTGGTACTACTTGATGTCTCAATAGCTTGTTGTTGCTGTGACTGTAAATTACCATTACTACTTGCACGCCTCGTCGTACTTTTATTTAAATTTGATACAGGCGATGGTGATGCAGTCTCTGACATTGAACGTATGCATAGCGGATCAATTTCCTCCTTAACATTCTCTTGACTCTGTGTACTACTACTATTTACAGTTACTGTAACTGTCGGTAATGGTGCAGACGATGAGGTTGCTGCCGATGATCTCGTCGATGCTGCATTACTATTTGTTGTTTGACTCTCAGCCGCTGAAGCTGTTGCAGATGTTGCATTAGATGATCGACTAGTATTACGTGATTTACGTTGAAGTCGTGTCGTGACACCAGTTGTCATGAGGTCTAGAAGCGATTGACTTTCACTCGTTTTCGGAAGGTTCTTCGTACTTCGTGTTCGCTTACTAGACTTTCGTAAAAGTTGCTTATACTTTATATCCTTTTTACTGAGGTAATAATAACGAACACAGTCCTACAAAATAATAAATAAATTGGCTTAGTAATCAGCATGGACTGGTGTTTGTAGTATCTCTTACCTGTGCATTTTTCCTCTCCAAATTGCTCGCAATAAAGCCAAAGTTCTTGGCCTGCTGAACATATTTGTCTCGGAAAATTTCCTTCTCACCACTTGTCCAGAGATTCAGAGTTTTATATGCACTAAGCTCTGCTTCCATGTCAACTTGTGAGCCATTCTCATTTTGGAAGACCAGACGTCGTTGACGACTATCAAACATTAATGGTGGTATAACAGCGTATGAACGCATTTTCTTATCCTCTTGTGCCTGAAAATGTAACTGAGAAAGTTAGAGGATATCCTATAAAGACAACAAATTGCTAAATTCTCACCTGTTCCTGAAGGCCATCAACAATCACCTCAAAGTCAGCTTCTGACTTTACACGAGATCCAACACGATTAAATCGCTCTTTGTCCTCACGCTGCTTCCTTAGCTCAACAAACACTTTCTCAAATAGCTCACGATTCTTTAATTCTCGATTCTTGCGTTTCATACTCGACTCAATTTTCTCAACACGCTTCTGCCAATCGGCCGATAGCTTAGCATATTGATCGGATAATTCCTGACTGCGCTGTGCGCGCTCAGACTTAATTTTCCTTAAATGCAACAACAGACTCGATCGAAATGTCAAATATTGTTCATGAATTTTTCGACATACGTCTGCATCTGATGGTTGATTGTATAATGGCAGTTCAAATGTTTGACCCTTGAAATTAAATGCAGTGAGGATGGCATGACTGTCACTTGCCTTCTTTTTATTCTCAGCATAAATTTGTTGTGCAAGGGTCCGATGTGGTGTTGGTTGCTCTGGAACATCCTCAACACCTTCTTCCTTCTGTTCAATCAACATTCTCTCTTTCTCTTTTAAGAGCTTCTTTCGCTCCTCTAATGACATCATACTTGAGTCTACACTACTAATTTGTTGAAGTAAATCATCTTTCGATAACTTTGGTGATCCAGCCGGTGATATGGCTTCCGTTTTTGGATGATAACCACCTCCTCCAAGATTATTATTATTATTGTTATTATTATTATTATTATTATTGTTATTATTGTTGCTGTTACTATTTGCATTCGGAGGCTGAGGATCACGAGTATCAATTTTTAGCACAGATAAGACTTTTGTATTTGTATTTGATGGAGGTTGCTGTTGCTGCTGTTGATTTTGAGTCTGCTGTTGTTGAGGCTGGGTTTGTGGTGCTTGAGGTGATGCAGCAGTTGGAATTTGATGCGTAGGCGGTTGAGATGGTGGTTTTTGTGGCTGATATTGGATATCAGCTGTCGCACCAACATTTGGATTTTGATGTGATCTCGGTGTCGATGCAACATGTACAACAACATGACTATTAGATGATTGAATTGGCGGTCCAGCTTTCTCATAATTCGTATGATGTAATCGAACAGGTATTGAACTTGGTGTTGCGGCTGGATGATGGAGACTATTCGTTTGTGGCTGATAAGGCGATTCGCCGAGTCTAAGTTTCTTATGAGCGGGCTGTGATGAAGGTGCTTGCTGCTGTTGTGGTTGCAGATTTTGCTGTCCTCCCGGATCTGGTGGTTGAGGTCTCTGGTTAGGTTGTGACGCTTGAAGGTGTGCCGCTGCACCATCACGTAAATTTGCATTAATATAATCATTAACATTAAGTGGTCGTGATGAATTCGACACACTTTGTGATTGTGATATCGGTACTGGTTGCTGATTTTGAGGCTGTTGGGGTATTGAAACGCGAGGTGGAAAGCCTCCATGCTGTTGAAAGTTAGCACTGACGAAATTTGTCGGTACCGAACCCATTGTTGGCTGATGGAGTGTCGTTCTCGTTGCATACTCGAATTGCGCGTTTGGAGGTTGCTAAAAGTTAAATAAATTAAGTCAGTCAGTGTCTCTAGCTATATCTCGGTCTAAATTCACTTACCCAATTATAATTTGTTTTGCCAGAACTAGCAGAAGCACCAGGAAATGTATTTGTTGCGCCTCGCACTCGATTTCTCTGATCAACATTAACATATGAGTGCGGGATCGTGTGTTGTATTTGATATGCTGAATTTGAGGCAGATGATCTATAAATAGAAATAAATATTGTATTAGCATAAAGAGTTCAAAGAAGTAATTTTTATGAATGATGTACATTAGTTCATTGATATAAGATTGAGAATAGCCATTATCCCGGAAATAATTTGAAACCAGCTAGAGAACAGACTCAATAATGATTTTGAATAATTATTCACAGTATGCGACTTTATTGGCATGTTTATAAACAAGATTGATGTATAGCTCATGCTATATCCATCTGTGAAATCTACATGAATCAGCTTCTTCATATTTGTTTGTGTAATTCTATACAATAGAAGATTCATACAGTATGACATACATACTTGCGAAATACTTTCTAGCATTGTTCATCAATAAAATATTTAATATGGAATTTTAGTTGCTGCAATTTTAAGTTCAAATTTCTGCTCGTCAGGTTTTTGTTAAATTTTATAAAGCTTCATAAAAACTCACAAGCAGTCCAGAGTATTCTCAATCAATCTCATGACTCGTTTAAAGTCCAATTGAGAATCTCGACAAGAATCTCTTCAAAAAAGTCCTCACAACACACCCATCACATCCAACAGACTCAATATTAAATTTTACTAATTTATTCATCAGATGAACAATCAAAAGGCAAATGATTTTATTATTTATAAAATATCACATTCAACCCTAAAGATAATTTTAACGAGAACAAAAAACTTTTCTTGTCCTTCAAATTTTTTTTACGACATGAAAAGATGTAAAGATAGCAAAAAAAAAGAATATAAGTGAAAACTGGCAACATCGCATTTCCTCATAGTTGAAATTTGTATTCAAAATGTCTACTCAGAATTTTTTATGTACTCTTTCCCTCAACGATGCCTTCAAGCTGTACACAATAAAAAATAAAAAAAAAAACTAGTGTATCGGGTAGAAACCCAATGCGGATATATTCACATCGTACCATCAAAAGTCTTACGGATAGACCAAGATTTGCTTAGCATAAGTTTGAAGGTATTAAGCTGGCGAGTCAGTTGAGATTCGCTCAGAATAAGTTTGAAGGTATTAAGCTAGCGAGTCAGTTGAGCTTCGCTCAGAATAAGTTTGAAGGTATTGAGCTAGCGAGTCAGTTGAGCTTCGCTCAGCATAAGTTTGAATGTAAAAAATATCACAGTGAACTTTTGTTTTGAAAAATTCGTAAGAAAGGAAAGTTTTTTGCTATTTCTGAAGCAACGGCTGTTCCTACATTGCCCAAAAATAATACAGCTCTTCTATAGAGCAGCACGGATCAAATGTAAAAAACTAGAAGTCTCTACAATGTCTCGTTATTGAGATTTCTTGTTGATTAACTTGCTTGCTTGCAGAAAGCGTATTTTGCGATTTTATCAGCAATGCCCCAACCAATTTGAAATCTGTTTTTTGAAAATGATGTAAAATTTCAGGCACAAACTTTTCATTTCTGAACATTTTAAGCTATCTTGCTCCTTATCCTCGAAAAAATTCAAAAAACTGATTTTTCAATCTGAACAAAACAAATTGATTCACATGTGAAAACGGTGTGAATATAAAACAAAAACTTTTTTTGAATGATTGAGGAAAAAAGGCTAAGGCAGGAAAAAACAGCAGAGAAAAAAAAAGTTTATGACTCACGTTATCATTAAATGTGACATTATCGTACGAAAAACTTTTTTTTGACTTTTCCCAGCCGTACATAGCAAATGTAGTGGATTGTCGTGTATTTAAAATTTTAGAGCATGCTTTTGTGGCAGACGGGAGGCACTGAGGGTGGTGGAGTTTTAAATTTTTAAAGACTTTTTTCATGGAAATTGAAACAATCTTGTTTTTGTGACAATTGGACATGAGGATGTTGAGAACAATTGAATGATCATTTTTGCAGGTGTTCAATCTGGATTGCATGTTTTTCAGGTACATAATACATGACAATCGGAAGATGAATCTATTCATTCTTTTCTAAAACTAAAAATGGATTGTACATGACAGATATTCTGTGCCTAGATAAATATCAAAATGAGGACATGAGCTAGTTCCTCATAAATTTATTACCACAATCGTAGAGCAATAGAATTTATGGATATTTTGATTAAGACACAAAAATACATGGACAGCTCCTACTTTTTCTTATGTCTAGCAATACATTAGTTCCATATCCTTTTGCCGTACGCATAATCACATTCCACATCCACTTGTCCATAATGTAAATGCAAGGAAAACCCATAATGAAGATAAATTATCAACTATTTTTAACGTCTATCCAAATATTTACTCGCACGACGATTTCGCCTTCAAATAATCCTTAATTTTGACAAATCGAATTTCCGTTGTGTCATCCAAAATTTCCATTGTGATTCATTAAGCCTCTTTTATATGCCTTTTTATAGTTTCCCACTTGTACATGTAAAAGGCAAGATATCATACATAAAAATACATGAGGCATGATGAAGCCCCAACTTAAGCTCATTATAGGATTGCAGAAAGGAAAAAAAAGAAGACGAAACATGCCCGGGAAAAAGGAAAAAAAGGAAGGAAATAGAATGAAAAGTTTTTAGAGCATTTTGGGATGGAAAAAAGTGCTCTTGAGTTTGTTCTGGCAGCAATATGAGGATGAAGAATGTTTGAGAACTATTCTGGGTTATGTAAGTGCTGGAAAATTACGTATTTTAAGTGCTGGAATCTCGAGAGAACGAGCTATGACATTTACATTAAGCAAAAAAGCGGAAAAACATGGTTGTGAAGGACCAATGTGCCATAATTATCCTCATCTGCAAACTTTTAACATCCTTTTTACCATTTCATCCTTAATCCCTCATCCGTACGTAATTTAACGAGAACAGCAGAAGAAACAAAAAATCGATACAAATCATAAATTTGCACAGAGCGAGACGAAATTGTGTTTCGGTAGTCACGGTGCTATCTCTCTATGACTACGCATTAACAATAGCAATAATAATAATCGCCCACGTACCAAAAATAAATCCATTACATTCATTCACTGCGTAGCCATGAAAGTTGAGAGAAAAAGAAGAATAAGTAACAAAAAGAGGCACCGGAATGGAAATAAATTCACGACATTTTTTTTGTGAACGAGCAAGAAAAAAAAATCGATAAAAAGCGACAGAAGAGGATTCCTTTTTATTTCATTTCATGCCATCTCCTTTATGTATTTAAATGGAATCCCAAAAAAAGCAGCAGCAAAATACGTAGCTTGAGCATTAAAAAACATTTCTCATGTATTGTAGAATAATAAAAGCGAAGCTGTCGAGATTCTAAGGGTGTGTGTGGGCGGTGGATGAAGGCTCTGGGGAGGATGTTTGAGAGGAATGAAAAAAAAAAAAACATTTTCATCATCAGCAGTAGCTGGCTGTGTGCACAGACACATACAACAGTGAAGGTTTCTGCCCCAATCTGAAAAATATAAAATGAAAAACATTTTCATCTCAACCCCCCAATTTACCGCCCGTCGTCATACAATGTGAGCATGTACATGCCGAGAGAGGAATGATGACATAAAAGTATGTATAATACCCTTGATACCATGACATGGGACAACCTCATACTCTCTACTTCTTCTACGTTATATATAAAGCATTGTGATGGGTTCAAACTTTATTCTTGGAATTTCATCCGCATGCTATGTACAGTCAATGTTGTATTAAATATTTTTTTTATGGAAACGTTGGCAACATCATCCAATTTTCTGTGTTTATGGCACATTCTCTTTCTCTCTCTCTCTTGCTTCTCGTGTACATATTTTTCTCAAACCACCTCCATCCATTCCATAACCTCCCCCATTCTACTGCTTTTATTTTATTTTATACATATTTTCCTCATCTCCGCTTCTGCTTGTTTGTTTGTCGCAAGCAGACTTTAGTGTAGCTTTAAAAAAAACCATATCAATTTTTAGTGCAATTTTCTTTTTTTGTCTTTAATTCTGCTTCCTCTTTCTGCTGTCTCTCCTGTCTCGATTATTTTTTTTTATGTTTCTGTTCTTTTTTGTTGGCCTATGTCAGCTTATTGAAATTTGATGACTATGAAAATTGATTTTCTTTGCTTTGTGTATGAAATCTACATGTGAATGGACTTTAAAGAGGATGCCTAGTTTAATGGAAATAACTTCTTTTTGAAAGAGATTATGTGAAATGGAGTGAATAAATTATTCTTAGAGTTTGGAAGCTCTAAATTTGTGTTGAAAATGTGAGTGAGGATTTTGATAAGAGGGCTTAACCAAATAGCACAAGTCGGTTAATCGAATAGACTCCATACAAAATTTCAACGACTTCGAGCTCTGGATATGAGTCAACCTTCATTCCAGAGCCACACTGGATTTCAATTTGATTAACCGACTTGTGCTTTTCGGGTTAGAGGGAAAATGACATGAGGGTGATGTTTTGGGTTTTTTTATGACAAAATATAGATTTGTGAAATTTCGAACTGTTTCCAAACCTACAACAAGTTATAACCTTCACCAAAAATTCCTCTCAAAATATTCAGAAGCTTAATTTTTTCTAATGGAAATTTTTTAAAAATTCTAGCAGATTCTAGATGAAATCTCTTTTAATGGAAATGCCGTTGATATCGATTTAATTTTTCTTCTCGTTCAACATTCTTGCATGTTATTAAGCATGACTTTGAGATACTGAAATATTTTTACCACGAATTTGCCTCATTAAAAATATTTATTTTTCAAAAATAACTTGTACCGTTCAAATCCGCTATCAAAAAGATTTGTTGATGAAATTGAATCAATGCTTGAGTTCAAGCTACTTGAAGCGATTTTAATGGAAATTTTTGAGATTTTCTTTCTTCGAGACTAGATAGATGAATTAAATTCAATGCTAAATATACCTGCGTCACTAAGGATTATCAATATTGTTTATGTAAATTCGCTTTCCTATCAAATTTCAGCCTTATGGAACTCAATATTCGTTCAAAGTAAACAATGATGATAAATCTCAAGCAACGTAATCATTTCTATTGTCACAAAAAACTCTTATGTATTCAGGTTAACTTGACAACCAAAATTTAATCTGGCTGACTTGAAATGTCACATGAAACTTTTCTATTCTTCATCTTCAGATGGCAACATGGGCTGGCTTTTGTGTATAAACAAGGGAAGATTTTCTATGCATAAATAAAGTAGCAATAAATCTTCGCATTTTTTTTTATTTCCGAGAATTTTTGATTACAGCAACAAAATGTCATGGACGGATCTTTCAGTACAGTAAATATCATGAGATATGACTGAAGGATGATAAGTAAACTGAATTCTATTTTCAGACATCCAACCATTTTGAGGAGATTTATTGCTTGAAAAAATAATTGAATGCTCTTGAAATTATGTGCTACGTAATATATAAACGTGCCTAAGCTATAAGCTATAATTGATGTAATTGATTGCAAATTAAATTATTTTTTTTTCTAAAACATTTCCGAGCTGGTAATTTAATTAGCTATTGGATTAAAGGATTGAGGTGCTTTCGTAGACTTGTTACTATGTAGCGAGTAATTTAATGACTGTAAATTATTTTAGCAAGGATTATTGTAACAGCTTGTGGAACACGAATTTCTTGTTAAGGTGCCATTTTATGTTTCACTGGCATATGCTGGAAGGTCTTTTAATTTTCTTCTTAAACATACTGATTATATTCACTGTGTAGGAAATTTATCAAGCACAGATGATCAATTTTTGTCTGAAATTATTCATAGTTTGACAGCTATGGCATGCGTAATACTAGTCTATAGAGATAAAAATGGATAAAATTACATCCAAAAAGACCTCTATAGTTACACATTATCCATATATGGCTACACATCATTTTTAGATGACAGAGCATAATTTTTTTTTCAAAACCAGAAAATATTCAGTTCCACAATCAAGATTAAGGCACAAGAATGAATCGACTATATCAGTGTCATCTAAAAATAAAAATATTTAAATTACTTTTTATGCAAATAATTTTTTATGACTCTTTATGGAAATAAAGTCACTCAGTCAGTAAAAATAGACATTCAAAAAAATGTTCCATGGCAATGGTTGTTAGCAGTGACGACATATTTTTTAATGTATAAAGTCGCAAATTTCATCTCGAATTTTTTTTGTGAGAATTCTTTCATTGTTAGTAATAACAAAAGAGTTCTTTTTTTCCATTTGAGCAAGCATTGTGTTGTGCCTTTATACATAGGTCTGCATATATACATATAAAATGCCGAGAACAATAAATTAATTCTTATTTTTATGTAACACAATTTCATTCCATATAATTCCGCATACATAGTATCATCTTCTTTGTTATTGCCGTTTGTCGTCAGCTATGGCATAGCCAAGGCTACGAATTCTTCTTCGTCTTGTGGGGGATTTTTTCTTGTGAATTATTTGTTTACTAAGAGTCAATTTTGGCTGACTGCATGCATTGTTGAAATATTGATTATTTTGGATATTATTGAAAGCTTCTTGACTTGATTTGATTTGTGTAGGCTTTGTGCTACTTTTTTGAAGCAATATGAATGCTCTTTGGTATTTATTAAGTCTTAATTTTGACAAATTTTTGAAAATAGTTTTTGAGATGAAAAAAGTCAGCCATTTTGTAAAGTTTCAATTTAAATTCAAAAACACTGTCAATGGATTAAATTATTGAAAAAAATATGCTGAGTAATGGAAAAGCGCATTAATCATCCACATCCTCATAAATTTATATTTCACAATTTCTTTCCATAATACTACCTCTTCTTACTCATCTTGGTCGTCATCAATTTTTTTTTGTACACATACATACGCTTACACACGATTGTTATGTTATTTACCCATTGTTGTTGCCTTCTTTATTTTTTATTCTTTTGAATTTCATTTAATTTAATTCATCCATGTACGTATAAAATGTTCATGTGCTTTATATTTCACTCATCTTGTTCTTCTTGTTCATTTTTCTGCTCTGCCTCAATGACGAGCTGGTGTTTTATTATTATTATTTCTCTTTCTCTCTCTGTATTTCTTTTTTAAATGGATTACTCATCGATTGTGGATTTTTTTCTTTCATTTTCTTTTTACTTTTTGCTGTTTTTTTTTTCTGGGTTGATAGCGGGATTAAAGACTTTTTTTACATAAGACGTAGCAAATTAGAGACGAAAGAAGAATCCAATAAAAATTTTCTCTTTCTTTCTTTTATGTCTTTCTTCGGCTGCTTATTTCATAAGCTTATGAAATCCGATAACGGATTACTTCTTATTAAGATGCTTTGCTTCCAACTTATTTTCGCTCGTTTCTTTTTATTTGAAAAGCGAAAGAAAAAAAAACACTATGTACATAATTGGATTGGACTGTACACATTACTTTTTAGTGTTTTGAGGGCAAATTTACGCTAATTTTTTTAGTGTTCAGGGAAAAATTTTAAGGTTATGTTGCTGATATTTTGATAAAAACTAATTTTAAAGCTATATTTTTCAAAACGAGTAAGTTTATAAATAGAGCTTAACCTTGACATTAGCTCTCAGCACGTGAACATAGGCAAGCTAAAAATAAAATTCACCAAAATCTGACATTCACTTGTGAGATTTTCTTTCCACTGGCTAGTTTCAACCAGTTTTGCGAAAAGTTCATTCAAAGAAGTAAACAACACATCTGTCCTTGTGACACTATCATATATTTATCTCTGAACAAAGGCACTTGAGAAAAGTACGAATCTTTAAATCCGTCAACTCAAAAAAAGGCTGGAAAAACCCGCTCGACAAAAATCATAAAAATTGTTCAAATCAGGTTTTTTTGAGATGAGAATCTTGATTTTTTTTTATTTATTATGAATAATTTATCTCTTGAAACGTTTACATGAAAAAATAGCAATACTAAAAACTTTCATCATACGCAACGTTGACTTGTTTACTGAATTTTAATGAGAAAATTAATTATGACTTTCTTTCGGACATGTAGAGAATTTTTGTATTTTTTTCTATTCACGATTTTGAAATATTTATGAGTTAAACTTGAATTTGTGAATATATTTAAAGCTTTAGAATTGGAAAAAAAAATAATTAAAATATGGTAAAAAATTCAGTTGTACTGTTATGGATTAGCAAATACATTTTTAACATTAGTGGATTTGAAAAAATTTGCTTTTTATGGTTCAATGAATATTCCTTCAATTTTCTGAGTGACATGACAGATGAAAATATTTATGGAAATTTGATTGGTCAAGAAAAATATTTTAGTAAGGTTTTTAGACAAACAAGACTAATTGTCAAATCAAAACTATTAAAAATAAGATTTTGCTACTTTTTTGATGAAAAAACTGTTTGTCACAAACTTAAATTGCTCTTAAAAATGTTAAAAAATTAAGAAAAACTTTTTGAAGTGAGAAAAATTTTCCACCATTTTGATTTCTCAGATTTAAATTTTAGAAGTTCATTAATGACTAAGTTCGTTGATTTTGATTCTTTGGAATTTATTCAGATTTTTTCAAATCTTAATAACAACATATCAGAAAAATACTTAAACGAGAAAATCAAAGACAATCCCCATAAAAATGAAGATGCCAAAACAGGTTCAAGATAATTAAAATATTTGTTTTCTGTCCAAAGTTTCACCTCAAAAAAAATAAATTTGCATTTAAATAGAATCGCAATATGTCAAAAAACCCGGACAAAATTTGATTTCAAATTGAATGTCATGAGGATTTGCTTTTAATGATATTGACACATAAAATATACATTTTATTGCATTCATGTCTGACATAATAAATGAATCAGCTTCCAAAGAAATGACTTGGTTATTATCCTAATTTACATCGGAACCGTGAGCCTAAATGTTGTCTTACAGTCAATAAAGTAACATAAAATTATGACAACAGTCGTATTAAATTAATAAACGTGCATCTTACGAATCTGATGATCTGATTTTACGGATACATAAATAATAATATGATCAATTTGAATTACTTTTAAAAAAAATGAGACATTTCAAATTCCCGACATGTATAAAGCCTTTAAAAACAAATCAAATAAGCTTTTTGGCTTTACTCTCGATTCTAAATTTAATCCTTCTTTATTCTGTCTGAACAGCTAAAAAATATGTCAAAACGATGATAAATGATGGACACAATGAGTATTTCTCTTCCGAAAACTGTAACAAGACACAACACAGCGCGATATAATACAATAACAAGTCAAAGACGAGAAAGAAAAATCAATAAAAATCGTTTTGATGTAAAAATAGAACCGAATAACCTTTTTTTTACAATCGATGACAATCCCCAGTCATCATCATCATCATTATTATTATTATTAGTCTCGTAATCGAAATATAGAAAATGAAAATTAAGGCATTAATTGCGAGCAGTCAGTCTATGAAGAATGAAAAAAAAAATGTTGTGAAAAATGACTCTAAATGATAATTACGTTCACAAACGCCACAGCGTATGTTTGTTTTGTATATAAAGATAGAGACTATAATTAAATGAATCCCATTTAACCGGTTTTAGCATTGAATGTTATTTTTTTTCTCTCTATTGCGGAAAAAATGTGCTCGAACTTTAATTTTTATAGATATTTTTACACCCAAGCGAATCAAAGAGAAGTTAATGAGCAAATTGTTTATTATGATTTGGTTGGAAGGAGCGCAGTTTTTTGAGTTGAATGTAATTAAAAAAAAATTTTATTGGAAAATAATTAGTTCAAGCTCATTAGGTTGGAAAATTCAACATTTTTGAAGGTAGTTGAATGGAAAATTTGCAGTATTTTAAAGTTTTTAATGTGCTGAACAATTTTAATGAGTTTGAAAGATTTTGAGTTTTCGTTCAGGACTTTAAAATTATTTAATTTTAATAAATGGAATTCTTTCAGTTAAAAATTCAAAATGGCGACGATTCTCACTTTTAAAGTTTTTCTTTAATTTTCGTGTTCAAAATCTACAAAATATTACGTAAACTGACTTAATTCTATTTGAAAAAAGTGGCAACAATTCATTTATAAGCATATAAGCTCGTATTATTCACATTTTAATTAAATGTCTCTCAAAAATCTATTAATCCATAAAGTAAACAAAGTGAAAACCTGCAAAATGACTAAGCATTCATCATTATTGTATTAAAAAGTTTGCTAAAAAAAATACACTCATTGTGACGTGCTCGAATGTCTGAATATACATAACACTTGAATATATACAGCGAAAAAAAAAATCATCACATTTTTTTCATTCTATAATAAATTATTGTTATATATTCAATAGTCGATTATGTGTATCCACATGAATGTGTATATAAGACCTCTTTCATCGATTCGATTTCATGTGAAGAAGGCAACAACAATAACATTCGACGCGAATGAGTCGAGGCAACATCAATAACGTTATACACACGCAACTTTTTCTTGTTGTTTAATTTTATTTCTTTTTTCTTCTTCTATCTCAGCTTTTGCCTCAAACTTGAAAAATAATGTGTATTATAAATAACAAAAAGAGCAAAAAACAGCAATAGGAAAGAAATACGCTGCTGGCGTTTTAAAAATAAAGTAAGTAGAAAAACTTGTTTTGAAGCCATGAGGTATCTGCGGAGAAGATGAACAAGAAGAAATAACAAATTTGAATAAAAAATGAGATCGAAAGACACGAGGAATAGAATTCTTAGAAACTGGAATGAAAATGAGAAGAAGAATGGAAAGTAAAGCAGTGATTTACTATGGTTTTTGGGTAGAAGCTCTTGAAGGTTAAGATTCACGGCAATTACGCATATCTGATGGAACTGATGGCTGATTAACTGGATTAAGATAAATTAGAGGCTTTAGGACGCAGAAAATAAATCAAAATTTGGCAGTTTTTAGGGTACGGAAACTTTTTTTGTGCGTCAAAAAATGGTTGGAATGAAGAATTTGGAGCGTAGAAAATAAATTTTAATGTTGGAGCATCTACGATTAAGATGTATTAAAAGGAAGCTGAGAATAAGATTGTTTGAGAGCAGCTGCGAGGTATTTTTAGGTTTCATGAGATATTTGTATAGGTTGCTTCCTTTAATTGCTTGTCAGATTGACGTAACTGTAAAAAAATTGTCAACATATCGTCCAACAAATTCAATCATCCTTAAAAACAAAATAAAACATAAAGTTGATTTATTGCGCATATTTTCGATTTCTATTTTGAGTCAAAATGTCTGAATTTTTGGGAATAAATAATTTATTCAAATTAGATCAGATGAATTGATATGTTTTTAAGAGAGACACACGTGGGCATCGAATTTATGATACAGCATATATCTAAAGGTATTTTTCGTGTCTACATGTTTTGATTTTGAGCTGAATAATTCTTAGTTTTTGAAGGGTTTCGATTGAAATTTGATATTTCCTGTTTGAGGATTTCTACAAAAATCAGTGAAAATTTATTTTGATTCTGGGCGACAATCAATTTTTTTAAGATCCGAATCACAACTGTCTAAATTGTCAATACCAAAAAGTAGAGCTTATAAACTCACAGAACTGCCACAATGTCAAAACAGCAAACATTTTCCAATAATTCAATCTAAACTTTTAATTTTCAGAAAATCCAATTCAAGTCTTATGCAACATCCAACTGCATGAGTTTTTAAAACAGACTGTCACTAAATCTCTAAAAGCGAGAAGCTTAAAACTGCTGAATTCTCCATTTTAATCCATTTATTCCATTTAAATCACAAGATTTTGCATTATCTCCTTATAAGACGTTCAATTCCAATAAGAATCAACCACATTTTCACATTTCAATCGTGCAACCTGACAATCTTTATAATCAACGATGACAGTTACTGCTTTCCATACTTCCATTCCATAATAATCTATTTTTAAACCACAAAAACACATTTTCTATTATTACGAATATCCATCTCAAGCATTAATCTATCCATTACATTTCAAATGCTTCCTTTCATTTCAATAGCGACTATCTACATCATGAACATCCAGTAAATGTACATAGGAGATTCACAAAGAGCAAAAAAGACTCGCTTTTTATATTTTTTTTTCTTCTTCTGTACATAAACAGATCTCAATCATTTCTTGTTGACGTTGTCGTTGTTTTGTTGTTGCTTTTACGATGCTGGGGACTTTTTATTCTGATTCCAATTTCTTGTACACAAAAGAATAAAGAAAAAAAACATGAAGGAAAAGTAGATTAAGAAGAAACTCTCAGAATCGGTCTTTATATGAAATATAACTTGTTCCATTTATAAGAAAAAAAATGTGCATTATTTTCAGTTATTTCTGCTTCCTTTAAGAACGGGTTCTGTGTTTATAAAAATGTGCGATTGCATTGCCATGTCAACAATTTTTCTCTTCTACCTTATACATGTTGTACTGTTTTTTATTGCCTCGTAGGCAGGTGATCCATTCGAGAGAGGATAGAAAAGAAAAAAAATTTTAATTGAGGTAAAAGCAAAAACAGCTATAAGCCCTTGGGTGGGTTTTGTCGTATTTTTTTTTTGCGAGTGGGATTCTGTGGACCTGAATGTTTTGGCTGTTTTGTGCAATTTTATTGAATTAACACTTGAATCCCACTAAAAAGCTTAAGCTATTCATCATTTAAAATTTTTCAAGTATCATGTCTGTAAGTGCTGTTTCTTATGATTTTTTAAGCTTAATTCTGAGTAACAAAGCCTCGATTATTTTAAGTTTAAAGAGTTTAGAACTAGAGTATTGTAAAATAAAGTTAGAAGACTCGTTAAATCTAGATCCAAAAGAATGAAAATTCCCAAAATTATTGATCCAGAAGAACATCAAAATCCAGAAATAAACCTTCAAAAATCCTGACAATTTCCTCACAAAGGAACTTCTGCACACTTCATTTTAATAATATGCATAAGGTAGAGATGTCTATCTAGTTTTTTATTAAGTTTTCATGCTCATACCAGCTCATGCCTTTTACATAAAATTATCTCATAATGAAAATTGCAAAAACATTGCCGAGCGATGGCAAAGAAAAGATACTTTAGTAAATTAAACGTTCATAAACAGTAATGTAGGTAGGATGGTGCAAGAAAAAATGCACTGAACTTAGTGATGAGGAAAGGAAGTAATTGGAACTTTGTTTTGAACGATTGTGAGCTTGATTTACAAAGTCACAAGTTGTAAGTTTGTCTAATGGATCACACTGGTGGTTCCTGACTTTTTTTGACTAAGATAATTAGTAGTTTAGCTTTGGTATGACCCAGTTCATGGATTATAGATTGGGAAGCACTGAATATTTCACCAGATGTAATTTTAAGCACTTAGTTCTGATGCAACAGACAAAGAAACTTAACCTAGCTTAAACTTTGATATTTTCAATATAATTCAACACCTTTAATGCGCCTTTCAACATCCAATCATCAAACTTATTTACCATTTAATTCCTCCATTATCTTCCCATCCACGCTCACGCGACTTTACCAAGAGAGAAATGCAAAAAAGGCTGTGTGCTAAATACACTCTTTTTGCAACAATTTGTATATCTTATCCATTTATCAAGCTCCATTCGTAAACAGCTATTATGATATGACATGCTTTTTCATTTATTACTATTATTACTCTCACTTTGTTCAGTGGGAATGAACAGTAAACAGTCCAACGACAGTAGCGACAACAACAAGTACGTATAATGAGATAAAAACCAATTTATATGCTGATATTCCTCAGTTATATTTCACATCATCTACAATGTTGCATGCACGACTATTATTTATGACTTTTCTTTGAAATATGTCTAGCATGATAGGATGGGAAGAGCACTTTAGCGATGGATATTAGTTCATAAATAATATATTCTTTGAGAAATGAATGACATAAATTGATCATGTGAAGTAGCTACAGGTTGTTGAAGAGGAAGTGGAATTATCATTGATTAGAAAGATTGTCATTAAGTTTAATGGAATTGATTATTAGATATGACACAGATGATTAGTGAATGTCAATTAAATGCAGTTTACGGTTACGTTTTGAGTTGTTTATTGATTCGGAATCAGCTTATGAATGTTTTATCAATCAAGCAGCCATTTATGGAAGAAACTTGTGTTCTTGAATTTATCTTCATTAAATTGTGTCTGTAAGGTAAGCGGCTGAAATCGATAGCATTGAATCTGAAAAGTACAGCTATAACCGCTAAATTCCATTATTATTAATTTCTACGCACTTTTATGCGTGCCAAATTCACAAAAGGCTGAATCATAAATTTTTGCATACATTTGTTAAAATATTCGGTATAGAAATTGGAGCACTGAAGTAAAGAGTTGATAACTGTTTTTCGGCAAACATGTTTTGAAGTTTTCAGCACGTTTGGTGACTGCTGGTTATAGATTTTGAGTTTATGAGAGATTATTGTACCCTAATACTTGACAAACAAGTACAATCAATAGATGGCTAGCCTACATATCTTATACATTTTACAAAACTAGTTTGATTTGACCAGAAACTCGATATTTTGATGTCCATGACACTGATTGAGGTGATAATTAAGCCCCAAGACAAAATTTGAGTCATATTATTGAATTAAAAGAAAGGTCCTTTAATTTTAATACGGACCATAATAAAGATAATAATAATAATAATAATTATTGAATTAATAGGGCAATGACAGGAATTAATTTTAAATCCCCAAAAATACGTCTACTTTTAAGACCTAGCTGTAATTTAATCCTCATTATCGTCTACAAAAATGCCTCAATTCTCTTTTCTTTACATTTACAATTCATTTACCGATCGGCACACTTTTAAATGTTGTCCACACGGTAGACAAGTGGATATTGTACTTGATATACATTTTCATTCGATTGCCAAGCAACTGCTCTTTAAGTTCACTACTCATTTAACTTCCCTGTGGACAGCATTTCAATATGTGTTCAGATCGGGACTGTGCTTACTAAATTCAAATTACTCTAAATCTCCAAATCATGAGGTTTCCTTTAACAGCTTTTTGTTGTTTACTCATTCACAACATGCTAATTGATTCTAGCATTTCAATCTTCCATTTCATTTCATAACATTTTCTGTATAAACAAGACAGAGACTTGAAAAGGAATTGATAATAACTTTCAAATCAACAAAATTTCACATTCATCATTAATTTTTTTTTTTTATATTTCTATCATTCGAAATAAATCCAAATTGAACCAGTTGTGTGAATTGATTTATAATGCCCGGTTATGTGCTTCATACGGAATGTTTATATAGAAATAATCATGTCTCGAGATATGAAGAAATGGAAACAAAAAAAAAAGTCACTGATAATGAATGTTGAAGAATTAAGTTAATGTTATGTACTTTCGTAATCAGACCGAAGCGAAATATTCAGTAAATGATAAGAAGAATTGAAATGAATGATGAGGAATTTAGTCTTTTATTTATTTACTTTAAAATTTGTAGTTTTTTTTTTCGTTGATGATGAAAGGACGTTGATGCATGTGCAAATATACACGTCAGTTAAAGTGGAAATAAAATAGATTATTTTATTACGTAGACACGAATACAAGTTGAGTCGCTTATCGTCACGTTCATTGAGAATGTTTTTTGAGGAAGTTATTGAGTGTTTTGCAAATAGAAAAAGTCTGGAAATATCTTTCATTTAATTTGTAATTGATATTTTATTTTAAATGTGGGTGACACTGCTTTAAATTATGTAATCTCTACATAAGTTAAGGTTACAAACTGAAAAGACTCTAAAAATTTCAAACAATTTTGATTTTTTAAACATTTTTCGGAATTAAAAACATATGAAGTTTTAAGATACAATGTCTAACGAGAAGATGAGATATTTGCTAGTTAAAGAAGCGAAACTCGCATCAATAGAAACGATGTTTTCGCATCAATTAAAACTATGTTTTCGCATCAATAGAAGCGATGCATTCGCATCAATAGAAACTATGTTTTCGCATCAATAGAAACGATGTTTTCGCATCAATAAAAGCGGTGTTTTAGCATCAATAGAAGTGACGTTTTCGCATCAATAGAAACTATGTTTTCGCATCAATAAAAACTATTTTTTCGCATCAATAGAAGCGATGTATTCACATCAATAGAAACGATGTTTTCGCATCAATAAAAGTGGTGTTTTAGCATCAATAGAAGCGATGTTTTTGCACCAATAAAAGCGATGTTTTCGCATCAATAGAAACTATGTTTTCGCATCAATAGAAACGATGTTTTCACATCAATAAAAGCGGTGTTTTAGCATCAATAGTAGCGATGTTTTCGCATCAATATAAACTATGTTTTCGCATCAATAGAAACTATGTTTTCGCATCAATAGAAGCGATGTATTCGCATCAATAGAAACTATGTATTCGCTTGAATAGAAGCTATGTGTTCGCATTAATACAAGCTATGTGTTCGCATCAATAAAAATGACGTTTTCGCATAAATTGAAGCGATGTCTTCGTATCAATAGAAGCGAAGCGATGTGTTTGCATCTTAAGAAGCAAACCACTGACAAAGCAACATTTTTGCATCAGAAGATGCAAACAAAAATAGAAGCGAGCAATTCTCATAAAGACGTGAAAGTTGACTCATTTTTATGCATCTTTTGAAGTAAATATTATTTTAAATCCAACTTAACAATATTTATCATTTAAAATAACCCATTTCCATCAGTTCTTGACTACATTTACACAATAAAGTAACAAAATCCATGAGTCACTGAGTAAATACAGTAAAACAATACGCAACACATGTGTTTTATGAAGAATAAGAAACTATATAGTAAATTTATGGCGCACTTGAAAATAAAAATTAATAAAGAAGTTATGTGCCTTTTAAAAACACTCCATTCATCCGCTAGAAAATAAAAATGTGTTACTTCTACATGCCATTTGAGTAATGAAGAATAAAAGAATAATAGCATGAGCAATAACGCACAAGTCTGATAAGATAAAAATGTATGAATTATCTTTAAATATTCCATAAAATAAATGTAAACAAAACTCATTGCTTTTACGACTTAAAAAGGCACAATCGACGTAATGCTTTCATCATCAAATAAAACATTGTTTTAATAATCAACGACCACAGAAAAAAAGATAATTAAAGCTACGCTTTGCTGCGATTGTATAGAAATGCAAAAAAAAATTGTGTCTAAACGTTATGTCATTGAAACGTGTGGTTGTTGGCCCACCAGAAGGTCAATTCGTAATCGTGAATAACAAGAAACTTTCTATAATGACTGCTACTCTACATAAACAAAAAAAAAATACAGAAATTTTACAGAGCACATAGTAATAAATATTTCAAGTCGTAAAGTATATAAATACAAAAAAAAATGTATATAAGCCTCATGATTATTTATAACAATAATATGACATTGCTGGAGGACGTGAGAACTTTTTTACTTATTTATTCATTTTTCGCCTCCCTACATAATCGATTTCAATCGCTAATCGTGCTTTATTTTAAAATAGCTAATGAACCTAGTTGAATCTTATCGATTGCAATTTTATCGATAACAGTCAGTCGTAAATGGGGTCGGTATCCGCCAATGGCATAAACACTTAATGGAATTGGAAGAGAAAAATTCCCCGTTATATATTTTGAAAGGTGGCATGGAAACAAAAAAAAATAATATTTGGGGACATAAATAAACTTTGTTGGAATGAGATAACAGGAATTCCTTGTAAAGAAATTGTCAGAATGATAATTGGGTCATTGAACTTGATGGATTTTATGAAGGATTTTTTAATTCAATACTAAAAGTAGTTAGCACCTTTTAAAATTCCTTAATTTCTGGCAAATAATAAAAAGAAGGCGGCATATAAAGTTTAATTCTTTTTCAGACCTGAATAATAAAATTTTTAACTTTAATCTTTTCAGGAAATTCTAAAGTAAAACTTTTTAATGATGATCGTAAAAATATTGTTTACAATGTAGGAACAAACGTCTGATAATTATTTTCCTGAATGAAAATGCTATTGCAAAGATTTGGAGACTTACTTTTTGCAGTACTTTTTAATAATGATAACAAAATTCTTGTTATGACTTGGAATCAAATGGCAATGTAAAAAAATTACGTCATTTTTTGTTTACTTGAAATAAATTTTATAGGAATAGCTTCTAGAAGTTTTTGTATTAGCGAGCAAAAAGGTGGTTTTGTGGCAACTTCGGAAATTCGGTCAACATCACGAACTACAATCGTTAAATGCCTTTATTTTAAAGGTATGATGATGTGCTGTCAAAAGAGAATAGAATCTATGGGGTTGAAGCATGTGGAGGCAAAATTACCAGTCCTAGAATAAAGCATTTAAGACTGAGTGATTAGCTTTCAGTAACCACCTTTTGTAAGTAGGTCTGGGTTTGAATCCCACCAGAAATCAAATTCTCCACTATTATATAGTTTTTTCGATGTGACAAAATTTCGCGCTATGCCAAGGACATTACAGATAAACCTCCTTATTCGCAAGGAAGACTCTTCAAATATCTTAAAAATAATAACAATAATAATCTTTTATCCAAAGATTCACAATACATCATTTTACTATAAAAAACAAGAAATTGTCTAGACATAATTAAATTTCCAGCTACCATAGGCCTCAGCAATTCAACCAGAATACAGCAGACAAAAAGAAAAGATTTTCCAGGCCTTAGAAAAGCCATGAAAAGTCTCCAACAATTTCATTAATTTTCCTTCCGTTAGTCATTCCATTTTCATGTTCTCCTCCTTTGATTACTCAGCAGTAAAAGTCAAGAAATTAAACAAAGTCTATGACGAAAAGAAAAAAACTCATTTTTTATCGCACGTAAAACTTATGTCATCAAATAAAACCTCAATTAAGTCTCATGACAAATGAGAAAAAAAAAGCAAAAGTAAATAAAATTATTCATCGCTATAAAATTATCGCAATCTCATTAAAGATAATTTATAATGCCGACAGTAAGAAGCAATTCTGATAGAAAGGAAAGGTTTTTCTGTGAATCCCGGATCTGACGATTGATGGGCGCATGTCTAAAAGTTTAGATACATTTCTATATGTGCTGAAGATAGAGCAAGTACATAAGAAATACCGAAAAATATATTATGTACGTGACCTTACCATATTCTGTAGATTTTATGTATTAAATTCTATTAAAATTATTTTTCATCATGCAGCATAGCTTAAAAACCCACAACATTCACTCACTCTCGGTCGTCTATAATGTGCCATCCTGATGCTTATAAATTATTGATTTTTTCCTTCATCAACCCACAACCATCAGCTTCAATGTTTACTCATCTCTCAATTCAGTCCATAAAATGACATAAAAATATATTCATGCTTGAAAAAATGCCTTGCCTGGATTTTAATACATCCACATACAGACAACAAAATAGAAAGTTATTATTTTGCAATTTTAATTACTTCCATTCATCAATGAATGAATAGCCTTCAACTATGAACTTTAAATGGCTCTCTTTTTCTGTTGTTTTCATTATTCACACAAAAAAAATTTTTTTGTCGTGCATGTCTCCATCTCCCTTACCCACACCGCAACATTTTCTACGTAGTTCGTAATATTTTTCGGAAATTGTTTGTTGTTTTTATTCCATTTTCAGCTCCAAAATACATTTTCATGTTCTTTGGTATGAGGCTTTATGTATGTGCTGTATATACTGTGTGGGGGGCTGGCTGGGTGGAAAAAGGAACACAAAAATGTTGTCGGAATATAAATGATTCATAAGTTTTAATGGAATTTTTCGTATTTTCCACTTCTCATTAAGGAAGTTCCTCTTTTTTTTGAAGAGCGTGCGGAACTTTTATTTTTCTTGTGTTAAACTTTTTTGATTAAATTCATTTTTATCGATTTTTCTTCTCTCCTCACACTTGCTGTCGTGGATGTCTATGTCGTGTGTAAATTTTTCATATTTATGGATGTAGATTTATTCTTTTAAGGAGGTGAAGGAATTTCTCTCTTTAAAAAAGATTTTCTGTTTAACTTTAATTTTGTTGAGTCAACGTTGTGGAAAATGGATTGAATTTTAATGCCTTTGACATGGGGCTTGTTGTGAGGGATTTTGAAGGTGTTTGTAGACGGATTTAAATTTGCCTTGTTTGCTTATAGTTTTTAAAAGGTTTTGAACTTGAAATTCAGGATGTTTGCATTGTTGAGGAATTCAGGGAAGTTTGGTCAATTCTAGTGAATTATGTCTGTATTGCTGTTTTGGGAAAACATATGAATTTTTAAGAATTTTAAAGCTGCAAATTTTAAATAATTTGATAAAAATTTTGATTGATATTTTTCAAATTTTAGACATTTTGAGGGAGTTCTTTGAAATATCGAGTTCAAGACAACATGATGAGAACTTTATAAGATTGTTGGTCAGAAATGACTGAAGGAACCTCGAATTATTTCTATTTTGAGCCGTCAATTCCTCAAAAGTCCAGTCAATACCAATCATCAATTTTTAAATCCAAATCAGCCTTCCCAAAAACTCAAATTATTCAAATTTACAGCTTTATATCCTCTAGTCACATCACAATTCTCCCCACACCTCCCATTTCCTTTATCAATTCCTGAAGTCTTCATTTACATTTATCGATCGATTAAGCAAAACTTTTTTTAACTCTTATTTCCTTGGAACTAATGAACCTTAACACACACAAGCCATGAAAAAAATGTTGTTCATTAATTTTTAACGAGAAATAGAATTGTTTTAGGCTTTGCCGAGAAGATTAATGAACCTTAATATTGTGTGTACGTTTAAGTGGAAGGGAAAATGAAGGCAAACAAGAATTATTGATGAATGTTGTGGAATTATTTATGAATTTAGTTGGAGAAGTCTGTGGAATCTAGACATGGAATAGAATTGAAATTTGAGATATAAAAATAGACGATCATTAAAGGTGGAATTAGAATTGACATATTTTTTTTTACTTCTTGAAGATATCAGGTTGTTGTTGTTGAGGAATATATTAAAGATTTAAGAGGTTTAATGGACTTTTTGTGTGATTTATTGAGGAACTGAGGTTGAATGATGAATTTTTAAGTTTTATTGAGTATTGAGGTTGTTGACTGGTTGCGGATTTCGACTTTGTGGATTGTGGAGCCTCTTTTGAGGTTCTAGAGTTGTTTTTCATTTTGGAATGCAAATTTTGAAGCTGAATGTTTGAAATTCCCAGGCATTTTAGTCATATCTTCACGTTTTGTCTCCAAACATGTTCCCAACACATGTGCAAACTTCAAAATTCTCAGAACAATAAAAACTTAAGTCATGCTTCCACAAAAAACTCATACGCTAGGCACCAACAGTCAAAATACAAGAATAAAATTTTATTGCGGATAAGACGCGTAAAAATGGAACAAGAAATGAAGACACGACCCATTGGACTGACTTTTATTGCCAATTCTCATTCTTTTTAAATATATAAGCCCTTAAAAAATCTAGAAAGCCGACATAGTCACAAAATTTATGTCATCCAACGAATTTTCATTCCCTTCTACCCGAATGACTTATAAAATATTTATAGATTACAAAATTTCTATAAACTCATTCCGAAAAAATTTCTTTTTTAACCATAGCGAAAAAAAAACAACTTCGAAGGTCATTTTTTTACGATACGGTTTGTGAATTAACTTTTTTCTACATTCATTGTTGCTGCTCTACAATAATTTATTAATTTTTTTTTCAAGCTTGTCGCTTGTTGTTGCTATATAATGTGGATATATTGCGCTCTCGGAAATGTTTTGTATTTTTTTTTATTTTATGTACAAATGAAAAAAAATTAAATTGAGGCAAATGAGCACATAAAACAATTTTTTACTTGCTCGTGTTTCAAATACATAAGAAAAGGAAATAAAAATTGTCATGGCAATAGAATGTAGTAAGGAATTTTATTTTCTTTACCCTCCAACCGTTTCACAATAGAACGTGAGTGACTTTTATTTTATTAGTATTATTCATGTAAATAAGGCACAGTGAATAGTTATGTTGTGTATTGTCTTAAAAGTATCAATCAACGAGAGTTGTGGAACTTAATATTGAATTGTTTCAAGGTTGAGATGAATTTAGAATGAATTGGATTACTTTAAAGAGAATCTAGAGATTTTGGATTAATTGGCTTCTTCGTCATAATGGATTGCTGTCAATTGACTTACAGTAATACTTAAAAATTGAAAGCTTCAAAATATATGAAAGTTTGTACATAACTTAAATGAAGAATGACACAAAAAAAGAATTACTGATTACAAATAAATTTTCGTTATTGATTTATTTGAGATTCGGACTCTCACAATTTTTGAAATTTTAATTATTTTATTAAAATTTTGAATTAATATAATTAAAATGATGCAAAATTACCTTATTATTGACGGTGGATGTCAGAATATAGAAATATGCCATCAAACATTTTGCAATCGTGATTTTAGGGATTAAGAACATGTCATTAATCATTAAACTAGAAAGTTTGGAAATATATGCTTGAAATAAGTTCAGTTCAAAACTTTCAGTCATGAATCATTGTGCTGGTTAGCACAAAGCAGTCGAGATCAGCCATCAAATCAAATATACTTGGAATGCAAATGCACACCAAACTTAGTATGGTTACTTAATAGAATCTTGGTTTTGTAAACCTTTCAAATCTCCACATAGATCCCAAATTAAAGTTCAATCTTATATCAATGTTCGTACAATCATTCGTCAACCCACAAATCGAACAAACCCCAAAATCCTATTATAAAAAAAATACGAAACTCACCGATGGACTTCATTGATTCCGCCACTAGCATTGTTTCGCGGTTGGCTATATTGTGACATTGAATGCGACGTGTGTTGTGGTGGTCCAGCTGATGTCGTGCCTCGCACACCAGACAAGTCTGATTGAGGCTGCTGTGCTGATTGTTGGCTTGTGCCAACCTGATGTGACCGAATTGCTGCTTCCATTTCATTCCGACGATGTCATCTTTTTAACCTGTTTCTTAGCACACTTTTTTTTATTTCTTATTTTTTTCTTTATTATTATTATTTTCAATGACCTTCTCACTAAACTTCTTATAGCGATTGATTCTGCACATTCAGCATTGAACTTTATTCACTTTTTATTTTTCACCACAAATGATTTTTTTTTATCTTCTTCTTTTCTTTTCTTTCTTTAAATTTCAATTTAAATGAATGAAACACAAAAGGAAACAAAAAATTATTGATTTAAAAAAAGTTTTTTTGTGTTTAAATGATTGTAAATTAAATTAATGAATTTAAAACTTAAAAAAATTGTTTTTCGTGTTGGATTTTCAACTATTTTTTCTCATTAATCAACACATTTTTTTCACTGATCTCTCCTTTTCGTAGGTTGTAAAATGATGAATTCTTTTTGAAGTTGCTTTAATTTTTTTTTGTTATAATTTCTTTTTTAGAAAATTTTACTTCTTTTAAATTTAATATCACAATTATTTTTCATTTATATTTACAAATTGAAAAGTTTCAGGTTCTTTTTGTATTCTTAACCTTGCTTTGTTACCGAAACTATTCACAAATCTATTTTTTAATATTTTATTTCTTTCTTATATTACATTAATTATTATTTTTACATAAAAAACTTATATATTTCACTTTTATGGGGGATTCTGGAAAGAGAGAAATTAAAAATATTTTCATGGTTAGCAATTTGAGTTTTTAAAAAGTTTTTTTTTAAATTTATTTATGACAGTTAAGATTTTGTCACTATTTTTTTAAATTTATTTTGTTTTGAAGGAATCGAAAAAAAAATATTCACGAAAGTTTTTGAGTTCACAGGTAACATTTTTCACTATCACTGATTATTATTTTTTTTTTGAGCCTCATTTTGAGGTAGAAAATTCATAAAACAATTCAATTTCAAGCTATATAGCTATCTATCCTCTCCATTATTTCTTTCTTAATATTGTGTAATGTAAAGTTTTTTCATTAAATTAAGAATTTAATAATGAAACTCAATTTTCAAAAAAAAGTATCTCGAGTAGCACAAAGGAGGCTAGGACAGCCACGTGGACTCTTAAATCAGAGTTTCTCAAACTTTTTAGTGCACTGAGCTGGAAAGGAGCAGTAAATAATCTGTTTATGTTTCCGTGCGACTTTGACAACCACTATTGACATATTTAGAATTTTTTCACATTACATTAAATCTTCGCGGAACATATTTTGAGAAACACTGTCTTAAACAGTCATAAAATGGAACCTTGTGTCAATCCATTAAGGTAAGCCAAACATAGCATTAAAAGTATAACATCAATATATTAAATAATTGATTCTGGCATGCAAAAGAATTCACATCCAATTGATTTTTAATAATCACATCTCATCAAAAATAAGAATTCATTCTTCCCGTCATTAAACTTATCCTCAATAATTTAATATAAAATTCATCCCAAAGTACAGTAAGAAATTGACGGAAAGTTAACGGTTATTGAAATTCAGTAAATAAGAAACTTCCTACGAGTCCAAAAATATGCACATAAATTTTAATATAAATGTTCGATAGCTTGTGTAAGAATCTGATATTCAGAGACATTTGAGATTGTAAAATTTTGCGAAATTGTGGAGGTTTTTTGCATGTTCAGCAATAAAACTAGAAATGCTGACAAAAATATATTTTGAGGCTTAAAAATTTATGAATTTCTGGAAAGGAACTAAGCAGTTAAACACGTTTTTCGCCTTTCTCTTATCCCTAGCATCATAAAGTCCCTTATTCAAATAATCCACATCTAGCAATTCCATTTTATATGCACATACTCAATACAAAATCAAATAGAAAGCCAACAGCAGCAGCAACATTCAGGTCGCAACATACGGTTGACCAGATTGTATCAAATTGAAAATCACATCTGCCATTCGGTATCCGTACATGTTGGTTCAATAATTACACAGCTCTCGGTTCTTTTAAATCAAGAATTTTTAACTCAATTGCCAATAAAAATTCCCACCGAATAACTGTTTATGTACGGATGAAAAAAAAGTCCCTCCATGTTCAAAAATTCCAAAACAAGACAATTTAATTTTCCAAAAATGTTTCCGTGCGTCGACTTGACTAGCAAGTCGAGTCTATCCAAAAATTTTTTTAATTAATGGAAAAAAAGAAAGCGAAATTTTCGTGATAAAAAAATATTCAACAAAACCACTAAAACGGATTTTAAATTTCCGTTCATCATTTCCTTTTTAAAGTTTCAAAAGTATTTTTTTTTTTTGTTCGCTTCTTCCTTCCCCTATAGCAATGTGCATTGTCGGTGAGCAAAAAAAGGATAAAATTTTATTGATTTTTTTTTTCGCTTCTTTTGTTCTCGACATTTCCCATGCACAACTGCTGATGTTGTCTTTTATTGCTATAAATTTCTCTATTGATATGATCACACAGAAAAAATGAGTAAGGAAAGTTTTTAGGGAATGGATTGGATATGGTGAGTGCAATTTACTTGAGAACAATTTTGATTAATGGATGTTTAATTTGATGAAATTTGTGGATTTTTGTGAGGATTTGATTATGTGGTTAACTGAGTATTGACTGGTTTGTGATTCTCTTTACTATTGGAAGCTAGCATCAAGACGGATACACTCGAAAAAAAATGTTGGGATTTTCGGGATTAATCCAAGGGTGTGGAACTGAAGAAATAAATTTTGATCATTTTTGATCAATTTTGATAATTTTTGATAATTTTTGATCATTTCATCAGTACCACACCCTTGGATTAATCCCATAAATCCCAAGTGTATGCGCCTTGGCTAGCACTAGTGACTAGGTTTCACTTGCTTAACTAAAATGACATCTGGCATAAACTGTTAATTTTAACTTAACTAGTAGAAACTATGAATCTGTTAACGAGAACGACTGCAAGCTAATGCCTTGGATCTTTGTGTCAATTCTTACTGATATTGGCAATATTTTTTGTATTGATTAAGAACGGTCTCTAGTGGGAATCGAACCTTTGTCATCACAAAACATAGTAACAGATATTCAAACTGCTATCATACTACTTGTGTCACAGAGGTCTTAGTCTCGCACTGGCAGATTTGCCTACATTTTGATCGAAACCCATCAGAGATTCAGCTTTGACTCCATAGTCTCTTTTATATGAAAGTTTTAACCAAAAACAAATCTGATCTAATTACAGAGCTTAAGAAAACCATAATTGTATTCAGATGTAAAGAGGACATAGGAATATAAAATTATCAATTTATTCTGGGATCAAGACGATTGTCCATTGACATTTTTCCATTTTTCATTTGCCCATTGACATTTCTACTTCGATTTTTCCCCCAGTAGTACTTTTGTCCAATGGTATTTTTGCCCATCGATTGTTTGTTCTTTAATTATTAGCCTAATAATTTTTATAAGCTCATGAAAGTTGCATAAGCAATCCTGAATATGCACAAAAATGACTAAGAAGCCTAATTCAATGATTAAGAACCTAGTTCTTATATTCACAACCTTTAAATCCAATTGATGATATTTATACATCAATTATAGCTCATCCATGAGTCATACAAATAAATTTTTGAGAAGGTCATGGACAAATATTGTTGATATTTCAAAAAACTAATCACTCAGGTTAATTCAGGCATCGTCAATCCTCCCACTTCAATCAATAATTCAATAGAAACTAGCTATCAATAAGATTAATCCTATCAGAAATTTTCCCATTCAATCAATCCTCTCTTTCAACCTTGTTCAATCAACAAAAGCGAGTCTATCAATACATAAAAATTCCCCATTCATATCCAGTGCAAATAGAATAAATAAGTGAAATATTTTTCTACACAAAAAATTGCATTCTTTTTTTTATAGATAAAAAAAAGTCGACAACAAAAGCAAAAAAAAGTTTCAAACAATTTTTTTTTGCCTCAAATGTTTCTCATTCAATCTGCCGCCCATACATGTGGCAATAAATTTGCTCTTAAACGCATATATTTTCCCTGAATACGATTTTCATTTTCGACATGAACGGCAGCAGCAACAACAGCAGCGAGGAGAGAGAGAAGCAGCAGCAGCAAAAAAGAAATAACTTTGCTCTGTGAAAATGTGTATAAAATAAATCACATAGGTCGGCCATTTTGTATTTTTCCTCTCACTCTCTCATGACGTTCGTACATAAGAAAGTTTTTTTTATGTGTTTTTGCCTTCTTTCTTCTTATATACATGCTGCTTCTTATTTACCACATAGAGAGATGAAAAAGAAACTAAAAAGTTTTTTATTTTCTCGTCTTCTTCTTTTTTTCATTCAATTTTGAAGATGTTTTTTTTTGTGCTATGTGCTCTGTGCTCTTTCTGGTTATTTTTTTCACGTACCCGATAAAAATTTCTTATTCTTTCTTTTTAAATTGCTTGATTAATTTTTTTTGTGCTCCGCTCTTCGTGCAATTAAATGTACTTTGAGCTCCTTAAATGTGCACTCAATTTTTTTTTGTATGTACTAAGCATAATACACGCTTTATATATATGCTGAGCATGTGGCATGAGAAGGAAGTGCGAAAAAATATGCTATGTTGCCAAGTTTCACTATGCGTGATTTTACAGTAAATTATTATTGTTATTCTCGTATCAATTATGGCTATTTTTGTAGAATTGATTTTTTTTTATGTGGAATTTATGTTGGTCGATGAGTTATTAAAACTGTTCATTTTTGGATATGGAAAATGATGGATTCTTTATGGTTTAAATTTTATCGATTTTTATGAGGCATATTTATGTAATGGTTTTTGAAGTTAATTGTGGATTGTTGGGATGAATTTTTCAGGCAGATTTATTGGTCGTTATGGATATTTGACGATGGTAATTTTAATTTGCGTGTGTCTGTTGAGGTTTGTGGAATAATTTGAAAATTCTCATAGTTCTAGTTGGGTATTGTGGTCGATTAATTGAATTTGACTATATTGCACTAGACTTTAGTGAATAAAAGAATTTTTGAGCACATTAGAACACTAATCAACATTATTCAGCCATTCCTAGACACAATAATAAAAGTTCCATAATCCAAAAATAATTCTAAATCGTTATAGTCTGTAGCTCTACATTTCACAATCATTTTGCTCCACAATTTCATGTCAATTTTATTGATTTCATTATTTAGCACATAATTTACAGCCATAACAATTGTCTGTACATAAATTTTCACAGAAAAATCGATAAATTCCACCTTAAAAATTTATTTTTTGCTACGTTGCCAGATTTTCATTGCACTCAACACAAAAATATTCTCACTTAATTTTTAATTTATTTCACGACCAACATAAATTCTTGTCTCCAGCTTAGAATTGTCATGTTGGAACTATAATAATTATTCTGGATATTATTATGACACTATTGCTACCATCATTATTATTATTCCTATGCAGATTGCTTTCAATTTTCTCATTCTTCTATTTTTTTTTTTTTATAGCTCAAAGGCATTTTTGAGAACGGCTCTAGTGGCCATTATTATTATTATTATGGAAGTCTCTTTAATAAATCAATTTTGTCTTCTTGTTATTTTTTAATTTTACTATGGAAGAATCGACGATGAATAAGAATTGAAAATATTTTTTTGGATGGAATTTACATTTTGTCACATTTCTGAAGAGAAATTTGTTTTTTGGGTCTCTTTCATTTGACTTTTAAAGATTTCTTCTTCCTATACATTATTTTAGGGCTATTTGATTTTTTTTTTATTTTTCACATAAAATTTATTATGGATGCTAATAGAAATTAAGTTTCTTTCTAGAATGTATTTTTTCGGGAAGGCAAGAGCTTGTTTTTGATATTAAATAGATAAAACTGGTAAATGTCATCCTGGACTAAACAGAATTATAGAGTTGTATCCTAAAATGTTTGAAATGACATTAAAAGTCTTTGATAGCATTTACAGGCACTGAATTGGTTAAAAACTTGACATTCCTCGCTGAGGATTTGTTTAATGATTCCTAAATGATTTAATTAATGATGTTTGTATGCAAAGTGTGTTCGTACTTAATGTTGAGGTAGGTTTCCTTAGTAAACAGACAATCTATTAACTAGATGTGCTCTAGTCTACGTTTATTTTCTAGTTTTAAATATTTAACATTTTAGGAAACTTCCACAAGTAGCTCAAACTTAGATAGCTTTATTGTGATTTAATGTGATATAATGAACTCTTTGAAGGAAGCTATAGTCCAGTGTTGTTCAAACTGTGTGCCGTAAGACATCCTTAGGTATGCCGTCAAAAAATATTAAAAATCCCAAAATTTATAGATTTTGAACTAAAAATGTCGACATAAAAAATGATGAGGGAGGAATGGACCACAATTGATATGCACGGACAGCAAATAAAGTAAGTAGTGATCTAATTTAGGATGTGCAATTTAAGGATCTATTTTTATATTTAATTTGAATATCATGGGATCTGATTGATTCTCATTAGCTAGAATATTCAATGGTTTTTAACCAAAAGCCATGGACCTAAGAGTCCTTGAGATTGGAACTTAGTTTAAACTCTTTACTTGATCTTTGAATTACTCAAGAAAGTTAAGAACAGCAGCTCAATAAAATGAAAGCAAATGAAGATAAAATAAAATAATAATAATAATAATAATAACCAATCCTCAGACGTTATAATAGCAACAGAAAATTGTAAAAGTTGGAACTGTGCATTAAAAATGAAAATATTCTAGGTTTTCTATTTAAGGAATTTAGATTTTAGTTTAAATTTAAAGTTTTAATTTGAACAAAACTTCCAATTTTTTAAGAGATTTGGATTCCACTTTAAACTGTAGGTCTAAAAGGTGTGGTTCAATTGATTTTGTTTTAATTTGAATCGCAGTGCCTCGAGCTTAAAAGGGCTAGGCCCTCTCCATGTTTTACCTTCCAATTTTAAAATACCAAATATTATGGCTATGTGAAAATTCAACCTGAATAACATAACAAGATTTCATTAATATCTCAAGTTCATAGTGCATTCCAAGAACTGTTCATCTCACAAAATCCACAAATCTATACAAACTTCCACGTCAAATAATTCTTCCATATTCCAAAAATCAAATCCAGTTCCGTATCACACAAAGCATCTGATAAATTAAATAAACAATTGATTTCTTAAAATTCACACATTTCAAACAAGTTTTTTTTATGCATCAATTGCTTTCTAAACACATCACTACAGAAAAAAAAATATTCAATATTTTATCATTAAATATTTGTGTTTGTCCAGTCAGCTTATTAACAATTTTTTAACTTCACTTGAGGTTTGTTTAAGAAAATTTTATTTTTTGAGTTTTCGAACGACAATTTTGGAAGTAAATGTCAAGGACTTTTGTAAACAGAATCAATACGAAGATCGAATGATGTTTTTTATGAGATTTATGGTGATTCTTTTGAGGTGGAGTGACGAGATCGTGTGATGGTCATTATGAAATTATTAAATTGGTTTTTCACAATATTTGTAAAAGTTGAATTGTGGTTTAAAAATTTAATATCGAAGAAAACTTTAAGTCATATCCAATTCTCTGTTTAAGTCCAAACTACAAGGTTAATTCACATGATAACGACATGTTCATTTCTAGATAAGAAAACCACGAATTTCGTGAAAAACATTCTCAAATTAGCCTAGAAAAATTCTATTAAATCCACCTCAAAAAAGTTCATTAAAATTCCTTCCCATAGTCCTCATAAATTAACATCAAAGTCTCATAAAAAAATAACAATTTCATAAGTCAAAGTACACCCTTGGGTCCTGTGTCATGAGCCTTCCAAGATTTCAAATTATTTTTCCGTTCATTTCCAATTTATTTTATTTCATTTTTTTTCTCATTCACAGACATTTTTTACTTGCCTCCCTTTTCAGACGTTGAGTAATGAAATTTTAATTTATTTTCTGTCACATTTTTATGACACTTTTTAGGTGAAAAACGTGGAAAGTGAATTTTTTGTTTGTTTTCGTCAATATTTGTTAATGTCTTTAATGAAAATAGCTGTGGCATTTACAAATTGGTTGCAATAATTTTTACATGTGTCTCGGTAGATCGTGAATAATGGAATCAATGGTATTTTTATGGGATTTATAAACTTGAAGGTTTTTGAATTTAAATTTTAAGGAAGTTCAATAGAATTAATCGAATTTGTAGATTTTCATGGCACATTTACATTATTGTTTAAATATAAGGCATACGAAAAATTTTAAATCAGGCTCAAAGACCTAAATAATCTTGTTTTCTGGCTTTTGAATAATTGGAAATTTTACAAAAATTCAAAATGTTTAAGATTGTATTTATAATCTATAAAATTCGTAATTAATGCGTACTCTCCCGAATTGCACAAGTTGTTTAATCAATCAGAAATCCAGCACCAAGCTAGAGTGACTCTGGATTTAAATTGATTCCTATTTGGGTCTATGATTAACAGACATGTTTTTGGAATTGCTATGTTGCCAAATTTTCCAAAATCATGTGCCAACCTTTCAGACCTCATGACTTGCAAGAATATTGTTGAAAACAATTTTTAAGAATTCTTGCTAAATTCTAAGCCTTATATTCGATTATTTCTAGGTTTAGGAGTTATGTTGCTTTGATATATGAAAGCATTAACTATGATCTGTGACAAATTACTTCTAATGTTCAACTTGAAAGGTCAATTTATCTTCAAAAAATGAAATTCTTGAAGATTAGACTTTTTTGTAATTGTTTAAGTTATTTTTAGATTTAAAGAGCTAAAGTCAGTTCACATAGAAAAGAAAATCAATAGACATTTGCTACAAAAATGTGAATTCGTGACTAAAAGACCTCATTCCTTCCTAAATATCACTTGCCATACAAATAACAGTTTATCCATTCCAAACTAATCATTCATCTGAGTTTCTGGGAATTTTTTGTTCCTCATAAAATGACAAATTGCCACCAAACACGTGGAATTTAAGCTACTCATTTTCTTATGTATTATGTACATACAGATGTCTGCTATATTCTTCCTCAAACACGAATTTTTCATATTTCTTTAATTATAAGCTTCCGTAAAATATAATTTTATGAAAAATCCTTGCCTTGATAATCAAAAAAATTAAATTTTGGAACATAAAAAACAGCGACACATAAAATAAATTGTGAGAGCTCTCGAATAAATTAAAATAGATCTGTGGAGCATAAATTGCTGGAAATCAGCAATGTGGTTTTTAATCTCTTAAGAAGATTTGAACAATTATTTTTCTGTGGGAATAATTGGAATGAAAATACGTTTAAAGGACATTATAAAGCCATTGCAAAACTACAGGAAGCTCAGCTTTATTGAGCTGCATTGAATGAAAAAGTCGTAAAATGATGCAATTTTGATTGCATTTGATAAGGAAAAAAAATTAATTAAGAATTTTTTTATAGCTTTTAAGCTTCATATGACAACAAAGATCACATTTTAATTAATAACTGTACATTATTATCACTAAAATATCTTAATTAAATTTTTCTTCCATTTTGTTTAAATTTTTTTTCTACACAAACTTCCATAAAACTTATTAATTATTCACTAAATTCATTAATTGTCCATTCAAAAGATTTCTATTACCACAATTTTATTGATTTTTAATGATTTTTTATCATCGATCTGCTTTCAACTTTTAATTAAGACGTTGTTGTTACGTTTCGCACTGCGGGTGTAAAATTTGGCAACGTCGCACTTCCACGTTTTACAATTTTATTATTTTTGAGGTTTTTAAATGACTAATTTTTGTGAAATGTGAAATGAATGATTTGTTTTGATATTTTGTCATTATTTTGCTGCATAATTTGTAATTTTGCGGAGCAATTTTTATTTAATGTGTCGGCCATGATAAAGTAACGTATTTTTAGGCCTAAAGTTCTTCAGTTACAGCCATTTCATAAATTTGTCTGTGTGGGGCTGAACACAAGCTAGACTTTTAATGTTTCTTAGAGCTTTATATAAAAATCGATAATTTTCAAAATCTTTTTTATTTAATTTTAGAATCTTAAGTAGTGTCTAGATTGTCTTAAAGTATTCATCATGTTCTATATGAACAAACCTAGCAAATTAATATTTCTTTGTAGGTTGCACGAAATAGAAAAATAATAAATTCGATAGGATTCATTTTCAAAACTCGAGACGGTCTAAATGGAACTAATTCAATTAACGCACCATTGTTAATGAACATTTTGTGTATGAAATTTCTCGCTAAAATTTTTTTCATTAGCAATATTGATGAAACTCATGAAATTTAACATTTCGTGGAATTCGAGGTGGATTTTTCTGATTTCAAAGGCTATAAAAATATTTATTCGATTTGTTGGCATTAATTATGATGTGTACGGTTGATGATTGTAGAAGTTTTAGACTAATTTATTGTAAATTTATGAATCAAAAGTTTGAGATAGGTTCATCGTTGACGTCAGCGATGTTATTTTAAGATTGTAGCATTCGCAGATACGCAATTTGTAAATTTGAGAAGATGATGACGTCGTTTGGCATTTAAGCTGATTCTTTTGTGGCAGGTTAGGAATTTATAAGCAAAAACCTTTATTCCATGAAATTCACAGCATCTAGCTCAATAAAAACCACTTTCAACAGAACCAAGACATCAAGAACTTTGCAATCACATTTCGACAAATTTTTTTAAGGCGTTTCGATTTATTTCCAGCACAAAAAAACTTACAAACTCATTTTACAATTTTTTGTCTTAATTTTGAGAGGCGTTTTTTAACTATTTTCAATCAAACCACAAGAATTCTTGCCACAATTTAATTTAAGTATCTTAAAGGCGTTCTGACCATTTTTAAAACTATGCAAATTATTTTTCTACATATGGAGTTGAGTTTATAGACCCAATATTCATATGGATCGAGGTTTTGTAAACGAAATTATTCACTGATTATGGCCATTTATGCACAAAAATTTATTATGATATCAGACACTGATTTTTTTTTTTGGGGATATAAAATTATGAATAATTTATTTTTGGGTAGAATTGACGATGTTTTAGGTAGAAAATTAAAATTTTATGTTTCGGGATGCTTGTTTGAATTTTTGAAGCTAGATTGAAGCTGAGAAGCTTAGGTAAGAACAAGAAATATATGAAAAATTGAAACTGAGGTTTAAAAAAATTATTTCCTGGTCTAAATCTTGAATTTTAATTTTTTTAATCAAAGCTATAACATCCCTAGTCGATTTTAACATTCAAAATTATTTATTACAGCACAAAAAATATTTTGAGTCTCACAACTAATTTTAAACTCACAATCAAGGATTTATTTTCACCAAAAATAATTATAAATGCACAAATTCTCAATTCTCATATCAAAAAATAATTTTCCCCACAATATGGCTCACAATATTTAATCTACGCATTATTTTATTACCTTTAATCACAAAAAAAATAATTTTTTAATTATTCACACATCTTGATTAAGTTTTTCCCAACGAAAAGCTACTTTAAAATTTCTTTAGAGTTCAAAAACATTATTTTATGTCTTATCAAAAAATAAAAAAAAAATTAGTTCTTATCACAATTAATTCTTTTCATTATCACATTTCACATTTTTTAGTCGTGGCTCTACTCACAAGATTAAAATTAGCTTTTTTTTTATTTTCGTAGATTAAATAAAAAAAATCTTGTTTAAATTAATGAGGAAATTTAAAGAATCATGCAGGCAGTGATGCGATGTTGCCAGACTTTCCTTAATCATATATAACCGTACAGAGAATCTATTTTTGCTCATGTATTACATTCGACCCACAAAAAGACTATTCGTGTATATAAAATAACATCACTTGACTATTGTTTAATTAATAAAAAGGAATTTGAAGACTTAAAATATTGGAAGGAAGACACACCCTGAGAAAAAAATTCTACTTTAAAGCCTTTAAGCTTTAAGAATATTTTTTTTTTGATGGAATAAATTTGATAACTGGACAAACCATAAAATGGCTATTCGCCATGTAATTTTTTTCACTTCACTTTAAATTCAACTTTCTATGTGGATATGCTTTTTTTTATGCATGCAGCAAAATTACATAATTGCATCAAATGCTTCATATTTCACACTCAAAAGAATTTCGATTTCAAATTTCAAGCTTTATTCAGCTATTCACAATATTTTTTTTATATTTGGCTGAAGTCGTCGATTTTTTTTTTATATTTTGCTGATTAATTCCTTGAACTTTGCATCTGATGCCTTTAAAATTGCATTTTTCAACTCATAAAATCATGCAACAATGCATTTTCGATGCTATTTCTGGTTCACTGAATTTTTCTATGTCACTTTCTTTTTAGCTCTTTCTTTTATTTCATTTTATTTTTTAAATTCGATTCCTTCACAAAATTATATTTGCAACCTTTTTGGATATTCACATGGATATTCACACTTTAATTTATTAGCTTGCAAACTTTCCATCCAGCTCTTAAAAATTTCTCTTCAGCTCAACAATCCAACTATATGGTGAGTAAGCTGCGAAGGCAGAGAAGTAGAAAAGTGAGGCTCAGGGAAAATGGAATCAAAAAAAGAGATTCTTCTTGTTGGTTAGAAGGTTTCTTGCTTCTTTTGCCTTCTTATTTTTCTGAGGTGGTATATAAAAGTTATATTATATAAAACGAGGACGATGGATGGAAAGAATGAAAGACGATAATGATGAAAAAAAATGTGAATATTTTTTTTAAGCTAAGGCACTACTCAATTATGACATTTACCCAGATTTATACACTTTATAAAACAACAACACTTGCTTTCTTGATTATAATATGAAGTAAAAAATCCTTTGTGATAGAAATTTTATATTAAAATCCTTTTTAAATTAGTTTTACGAATTTTTTTCAAGTTAAAGAACAAGAGCACTGAAACGTCGCGTGTTCATTTGCGGCCATTTCTTATTTCTTATTTTTTTACCCTACTGCAGTGTGTTGGTACCAAAGAGCGCGCTCCTCATCATAATACACACGCACACAGACATACATTAACGTACATGTTCATTCTCATTTTTTCATCTACACTCTCTCGGTTTTTCCCATTCTATTTCATTCTATGTGAGAGAGTCGGGTATGTTTGGGTGTGTACGTCATTGATGACTGTCTGATTTTCTCACATTTATATCCAAAAGTATTAAATTTAAAGCTACAAATTTATTGTACAGTCCCACAAAAGAGAACTGTTTTTCTCATAATCGAGTACACAGAGCTTCCAATAATGACCGTACGAGAGCACATTGTCGCTAGTTGTATGCGATAGACTATAATACTTTAACAATACTTTAATAATGATTAGGTAAGTAACTACGACTACTATTGAAAATGCATAAATACATTACTAGACACTTCTATAGACATTCCAAAAGACTCTCATTTCGTAATGAATGAATTTTGATGAGAAATGGAAACATACAAATTTTTTTTTCCTTTCTTCTACTCCTGATGCTGATGCTGCTGCTGTCGATTAAAGCGACAATTGAGGAACAACAACAATAATATCAGTTATTTTGGTTTTATGTTAATGTTCATTGCCAATAAAATATGTGGAAAAAAAAATAAGCGAGATGGAAGCAGAGAGTGAGAATCGATGACCGAAATGACCCCATTGAATGATTCATAATATTATTGAAATTCACTCAAAACTTATTCGATTCGAATTTATTTGCAATATTTTACAATTTTAATCTGTACATTTATAACGTATTTTTGTGAATTGAATTTGCATGTGTTATACAGTTTCGATGCTGGCATTTGAATGGAAGTGCTGTTTCGATGGAGAATTGCGTTGTGAGAAATTCTAATCATTTTCAGAAAAGTTGATGAAAATAAATTTCGATGAGTTCAGATGAAAAATGTCTGCAGTTAAGTGTAGTCGGATGTAACCTAGATTCTGAATTCTTAAAATTCTGCAGATGAGGTTGCATTAATCATTAATTAGAATTTTAGGTGATGATTAGGAGCGAATGTTCTGTTCAGTTTTACATTATGGAACAAAATAAAAATTATATTCATTAACCAGAAAGACACGTCATCATGTTCAAAATCGACATGTGTGAACATTCTTGGTTTTTTTGTGAACTAGTATGGAACCATGTGTCGGTAATTCTGGTTGGGTAATTAAATGGCTTGGTTAATCGAATATTAGGGCAATATAGTAAAAATCTTTTGAACCTTGGAAAGTCATAGGTTCGATTCCTACTGATCAAACTAAAATATTCCAGAGGGCGAAGTTGACTCGGATTTTGTATGGAAAAGTCGACTTGAGTTCACTCGACTTCATACAAATTTCGAGTCGACTTCGCCCTCTGAAATATTCTAGTCCTGGCTACTCAAAGATTGAGGTTATGACTACTGAGGGGTGTCCCAAGTAGCCCTAGAAACTAGCCTGATCTCATTTTAAGCATACTAATCTAAAATTCATGAAAAAGTTGCTCAATTAAAGTTTTTATTTTTTCCTCATTTTCGAAAATTTCGAACTGCAGGGTATGAAACTACGAATTTTGCATGGCAGTCAGACAAATAAGACATTTTTACAAGTGTTCTTGGAAACTGTAACGGTCAAAACTCTTGAATTGTTCGTATCAGGCGTATACATAATCAAATTACCTAGCTTAAAAAAAATCAAGATCTTTAAATCTCATTCACTGTGAATCATATTTCTCTTATGCAATTAAGCTGATTAAAATAATCAAGATTAATATGAGCACCTAACAAAATACACAACCTCTCATTTTTTCAGACGAAACAAAAATCTTTATTTACAAAAACCTCACTCAAATGCGCTTATCTCACTAATCACCAACAAAAGAATTTCGCATCGCTAATATTTTTTTATGAATGATTAGCAACGTCATCAAAAAAAAGTTTATTGATGAGTCTGATGTGAGAAAAGGGCAAGCGATTGCAATCGATAACTGTCACGTAATGTCTGTACATACATCCATATACATATACGTAAATATATTTATAAATATAAATGCAAAAAAAAAAGAACGCTGAAAATTGTGCAAATAAATTGCTGATAGTTTCACATTCACATATTATTTATGCTGATTCCTTTTGAAATTTGATGAGCACTTATAATTTTAATGTCATCATGATGTACATGCATGTCATATATAGTTCGCTGCTAGTCGGGTATAAATTATTAAGTATCTTTCTTATCATTCTGTCGTGTCATTCTCAATTTCTGTTCTATATATACCGTACATAGTGCATGTATACACTCATATGCGACGTATGTAGTTCGTAAAATATGACAAAATTTTCATGAGTATACACAAACTTAACTCTAGTGTATTGTGACTATAAATACAGTAATTTGTTATTTTCAGAAGAAATTTCACACAATAAATAAAGAGTCAGTCGCCGTGAAAGAGGAGGAGGTGGATGCGATGGAGGAAAAACTATTCTGGTTCACACAATGCTGAAACTAAATGTTTTTTGCTTCTGCTGTTTTTGTTGGTGCTGAGATGAGACATACAGAAGTGGAAAATTGCTGTTTAAAATTTATGAAAATATGTTTGCAGTCACACGTTGTAACTGACATGATTCTTTTTTGAATGAGGCGTAGACACTTGTTTTGTAATTTATGGGAGTATTAGCTTTAGTCACAGGCTTAGATGGCTAATAGTAGACCATGCTTAAGACGGGTTTAATTGACTCAATAAGGTTTGATTGACTTCGCGTCAACACAAATTGGTTTTAAACTTGGGTTTGGAAGAGATATACAAGCTGAAGCGAGCCTGCGCAGGCATGCATCAATCTTTTGTTCTAAAATGCGCATCTAGATGCGCAGGCCTCTGATTTTTCCGAACCTGATTGTAAACTATTGCCTAAGTCAGCATTAAGGCCCGCTAGATAATATCCACTACTACTGTATGGAGACGGGAGAATATCTACTTCCCGTAAGATCAGTTCTATTACCTGAGTTTAAATCATATGTTGTATTTACTGAAAAAGCTGAGGGTTTAACCCATTTTGCTTAAAGTTTTCGTTACCTGAGTTATCCTTTGAGGTAGACTAAGTTGTGTGACCTTCAATTTAAATAACAAAAACTTAATTCGCGGTTTAAATCCCCTTAAAATCTAGAAAATAAACTCATTGCTAGTCATCCTTGCTATAATATCAAATAATCAGTATTCATAAAATTCCATCTTTAGACATTGGCCTGCAAAAATAAAAACAATTCGCTTAGAACCAAAAAATTCCCAAGCAGTCTACAGCCAACTCAATTTCCCTCTCTAATTCTCAGTAATGGAACTTAACCATTTAACGTCTTTCGTAATGCTATTATCGAAATTATAATAATCATGTTCTCAATATTAAAGTTCCATCGTATTAGGAAGCACGTGAGTGTTTCTAGCTACAAAAAGTACTTTTGTTGTGACCTTATGAGAAATAAAAGTCACGAGTATTTGCTATAAATAATAATTAGATGTAGTCATGATATTAGTTTTGTGAGGAAGAGCATAGAAAAGTAGAGATTCTTAAGAGTCCAGATCATCTGGCAGAATCCATGGACTTCCATGATTTTTGCCAGATGATCCTAACCCATTCTTAATGTTAGTGAATGAGTTTTTGTGTGTGAGTATGCTCACAGGTTCAATGATGCTCACAAGATTGGAGTTTGATCTTCTTTTAAAAAATAAATTCAAGAACTTGTTAAACTAGTTTTTGGAACTATTCAATCATTATTTAATGCAAAATAACCCCCCCCCCCCCCCCAACCCCCAAATCTAATTGATTGTAAGTAATATTTTATAATTCCAATTCACAACTTTCCATCCACATGCTAGGACATATCAAGTCAAAATCTATTAAATAATTAAATCCTGTCTAATACTCACAGACAGTTCCAACGTTAAAAATAATAATTCCCTTCAATTTTCTCTGTAAAAACAATTTTTCTAGAATTTTTTTTTCTGCAAACTCATAAAGTAACGCTTGTGTGCCGCCCAGCCCTAGAAAAAAAGGAATTTTTGCTGACTAATAGAACTTCGTCATCAGAAAGAAAATATTTTCTACTGATATAGCACCAAAAGCTATTTGCCAAGCATATTAAATTATTTTCGCAAGTCAACTA
The DNA here is from genome assembly GCA_917627325.4 of Chironomus riparius. NCBI lineage: Eukaryota > Metazoa > Arthropoda > Insecta > Diptera > Chironomidae > Chironomus > Chironomus riparius. Next base: position 32,685,111 of record OU895879.1, read on the forward strand.
TAATTTTCTCAGCATACAAAATTCATGAATATCTACAAATTACAGCCTTCTTTTGACTTCCTATTTCTTCCTTCCATTTAATTTCCTTTTTCTATTTTTAGCGCATTTTTGAAAACTTGTTTTCGAAAAGGGAGCTCAATAATACACTTTGTTCGTTCGTTCGTTCATTCGTTCGTTCGGGCAAGCATAAAAACTTTGCAACCAGACATCGTAGAGAGCTCGGATTTGTTTTATTAGCTCCGTTACTATTGTTTATTGTCCGATCGAACAGTTAAAAGTCTTCAAGCAGTGTATTTATGCTATAATTAATGAGTTTTTGTTTTGTTTTCAGTGTAACCTGCTCAAATTTTGTTTGACCTCTATAAATTCAAATTTACCTCTATAATTTCAAATTTTTTCTAGCCGTTGTAAAATTTCAAATTTTAAAAAACCGTTAAATGATAAACTTTTTCTATATTGAAATTCATTGCAGCAAATTATAAATTATAATCAAATACTGATCGCTTCGTCAAAAATGCGCTGAAGTCCCTCGATCAATAACACGAGGACTTTTGTAATTTTTTTTTGTGAAAAATATGTTGAAGCTGAATTTTAAATGAGAAAGAAGAAGAACTTTTTTTTCAGACTTTATTTTCCAATTTTGAGGAATAGTGAGGATGAAAAATTGAGAATAAAAAATTTATCATGGCATTTTAGGAAAGTTTGAATCACTTTTGAACTTTAAAGACGCAGGTTTTTTTTATTTGACTTAGGTTCGACTTAAAAATTGCAAATCTAGTTGTGGTATCGTAGCAGGATGGAATCTGAGGCATCAAGTCATACAAAGATGAATCTGCGAGTGTTAGGTTTAATTTTCTGTGGCGCGTGTTGCTAGACAACAGACCGAAAACTGTAACCAGCTGCAGCCCTATTTTGTGAGGACATTGATTTGATTTTCTCCTTAAACTCGTCTTATCACATGCAAAAGCAATGATATAAAATTAGAAAAACAGACATAACATGCTCATCACAATCTTAGTCCATAAAAATAAGCTACAGCAAAAGATCAACAACAACATTGGCAGTGTTCGTGCAAAAAATCTTTCAATCAATTTCATTTATTTTTTTTGCTGTTTTTGTGCTTCGCTTTTGCAATCAAGAAGGAAGAAAAGAGAAATGGAAGAGAAAATACACAAAGAGTAGAAAACAACAAAAAACGAGTTTTATGGAGTCGAGAAAAGAATTTTTTTTTATTCCTGTTCTGTTTTAAAAAACACAGTTATGTCTATAGTGTAGACTTGCTGCTCACATTTTCCCATTTTATAAACATACTTTTTTTGAAAAAAAAAAAAATGCTTCTTGTTTCGTTCAATGCAAAAAAATACACACATTTAGCACCAATCTCTCATCAACAAAGCAATTTTTATTATTCTTTCCTTATTTCGCGTTGCAAGCATCATTGGCATGCTTTTTGGGTCATTACTTTGTCATTCAATGTGGATATTTGCTCACTTATTTATTTTGTGTGCTCAATTTTTAAATGGATTTGTTGATTATTATTAAAAATTGAGAGGTTTAGGATATTAAGCAAAATATTTGATTTAAATCAGTTGTTTTATCAAATAGTTATGGATATAGTGTTAGGATTCGAACCTAAGAATTCTCTTTAGGATTTATTTATTTTAACATTTCATTGAATAATTTGAAAAAAATATGAATAATTTTAGCTTAGGTTAATTAAGCTAATTAATGATTATATCCAACATTTATGATGGACTATCATAAAGGGGGTCTCCTATTTGAATTTTTTTTTATTTCAACAACTGTAGATTTTTTTCATTAAAACAATTTAAAATTTAAACACAAATTGATATGAATAGGATTTTTCAGGAACAAAACCACTTATTATTCAAATCGAGGACCCCTTTATTTATCAAAACAAAAATATTAAATTAAATTAGAGGTCGTCTACTTATGACATCCGAAATTAACGGTCATTTTTAAAAAACAACAATGAATTTCCAACAATTTCTATTGTTCTTTACTTGCTGACCACCCCCCCCCCTCCCCCCTGGACGTCATAAGTGAACGCCCTCTTAACGATTGAGCGTTTTCTAAAAACAATATTGATAAATTTGACGAATTTGACTTAACCTCAAATAAACTTAAACCGAGTAAAATATTCCATATAACAAAACCTGCACAGCCATCTCTTTAATCAGCACAATAAAAATTCATCAAATTTTTTTTTCATCTACAATAAAAATTGCAAATTTTCTTCTTAATTCGCTTTTGCATCATAAAAAAAATATATTATGAAATGTTTATTTTCTGTGTAGATATGCTTTATGTCTCTCAGTCGTCGTCGGCGACGGCAGTGGAAGTAAAGAAGAATGAATTCGTGAAGACTTTTTTAAAGCGAAGGCGAAAATGAAACTCAAAATGCAAAAATGAGAATATTTAATTTAATGAAGAAGGTAGCAAAGCAATTGAGAAACCGTTTTAGCAATGAGGCTTGTTGTGATGCTTGTTTTAGCGAGATTTTTGAGGATTGAGAAGATTTTTGTGGGTTAATTGATGAAGAGACTTTGATATTTGGGACTCTGAATGCGCTAGTCCTAGTTATTCGGTCGATAATCTTGGTTAATTTTTGTCAATACCTCTAAAATTAGAACTAATGTTTTTATGTGCTGAGTAACTTTTTAAAAAACAGCCCTTCTTATCTTGGAGTGCCCTGGGTAGCCCTTAAAACCAGCCTAGAAGCGCTTAAAGCTCAGAATTATTAAAAAAATAACTTTGCTGTTTCTTAATGCAACTCGTCCTCAAAATTCATCTCATCACATAATCCACTGACACTGCGCCTTCATCGTATTCATTAATACCCCCTCAAACTTCATAATATTATTGTGTATTATTCTAATAGTAATTTGGTTTTGTTTCTCTTTCTTTTGCCCTCTGGCAAATGTATTTATATACACTCATAAAAAAAGTAACATAAAAGATTTATTTCATCTCATTCGTCTGGTTATATATGCATAAACTATACATATCTCTTGTGTGTACATAACCTCAAACAATATAACGTATTTATCCTGTACATAATCACATGTGAATAAAGAATTATTTATTTTGCTGCTATTTGAGATACATCATGTATATAATGTGAAGTTTATACAATAGATATAATGAAGTTAAGCCACAGTACAGTATAAAATTTTGTGCTATCTACGAACAGCTTATATAGACAGAAATGATGCTTTATTGTGGTTTTGATGAGGCGGTTTTTGTAGGTTTTTCAAAAAGCAACTAAAAGAAAAGTTTCTGAAATGAAAAGCTAGATTGAGAATAGATATGGAACTGTTCATTTTGTGTTGATGAGATGTTTAGATGTGGATGAGGTACTTAGTAAAGAAATGAACATAATTTTGAGGGTTTTGTGTTTATCAAATTTGGATGATGATAATGTGGGCTGTGATCCGGTTTAGGATGTGCTTACTAAAGTACTAAATATTGATTTAGCTACAATATTTATTCAAACAATTTAATTAATATAATTTGCATTTCTAGGATACTCTTGACTAAATCTCATCACCATATTGCTTCCTTTCAACAAGCTCAAATAACTTTACATGCAACTCTATCATATTCAAGTAAATCAAGTCTGATTGAATTAATTAAGGACAATTAAGAAGATCCTTTGAAAATTTTTGATTAGATTCAATTCAATCGCATTGAATGGCATTAAATTTGTTCATATGCAATCATTGGAAATTCGGAATAATACAGTTCATTTGTTGCACTTCAATTTAATATGGAATATTTTCATGTACCTTTAAATGTAGGATCATTTACAAATAGGGTCATTATTTTAAGACATTTCTATATTCCAATGGAGATGGATTTTTACTTCATGAGGTGATTAAACGATTCCTCTTTATAACGTCTTGTTCATTCAAAAATACTGAGCTGAAGTGGCTCAGTGGCGGAATGGTTTAGTAATATGGTACCGAATTATTGCAATACCGAAACAGCGATCATGGGTTCGAGACTGGGTATGAGAAAATTTTCACTAGTCCTTTTCGAATCATATGTACTGGAAAATACGCTTACTGCCTTCTTTGAACTCTACAGACAGAAATGTCATCAAAGGAGTGGTTCGAATCCTACTATAAATTGTAGGTCAAGTTTTGAGTGCAGTGGTTTGGCGCATCTTGGCTCACTTGATAGATCGATTTTTCATAAGAATAAAACCCACGTCGCAAAGAAGAGGTATTGAGATATTCGTTAGGTTTAATCCACTCAGCCATAGAGGCCTTACTCTCTCACTGGTAGATTCACTTAAATTTGCTTCGATACCACAGAATTTACTATACTCTAACATCACAGGTATCAAATTATTAAATCGCAATAATAAATCAATAAACTCATCAATTAGTATAATTGAAAAAAAAATCATGAGAATTATTCAAATAAATTTTCTAAGAATATTTCAAACTTAGATTTCAACTTAATCTGATCTAAATCCCATAGCTGTAGCTACATCTTATACTTTTTAATTTTCTATCCACATTCCCAGGCACCCTGCATAGCTGATATCGGCAAAATCTCATATCCCAACTGTCCCCATGAAAGCAAATCTGCTCAAATCTAATCTACATATTCATGCACATAATATAGCACGAGAATAAGCATAGATTGCATATGTTTTTCCATTTATTTTTTTATATGTTCTGTGTCTCTTTCTGTTTTTTTTTTTCATTTTCATTTTATTCTTCCTTTTCGTTCTCCATCCACAAATTTAAATAGAGCTCATTGCAAATTCCATTTATGAAGCACAACTTTATAAGGCTTCAAGGGGCAAAATTGCAGAGATATCTGCCATAAAAAAAGAAGGAAGAAGCAAGCAAAAAAAATGTTATTATCGTTCTGCATATGGATATAAGTGCATTTATACATAAGTCAGGCTATATATTGAGTGAGAAGTACATGCGTCATAAAAAATTATATTGAGTGCAGGTAGATTTCTCATTTCTGTCTGCATATTCCGTTAATTTTATGTACAAAAGAATTTCTTTATGTATGCATCTGCCTCTTAATAGGTGATTTTATATAGCCTGTAGGGCTCTACATAAAGAAGATCTTCATTTGTATGTGTGAGTAGAATTTTATTTTGAAAAGGCACAAAAAAAGTTTTTTTTTTTATTTTATTTGATGCGGGTAGAAAAAGAAACTATCTTTCTGCTTCTTCTTCTTCTTCTTCGCCTTCTTTTTCATTTCTATTCTATTAAAATCGAGAAGAGATAGTTATGTATATACATAATAATAAAAATAGCTTACATGGGGAAATGGCTTGCTCTACTTAGTTTAGTTTATAGAATGTTATGTAATTAGCATATTAGTTCCACATTCTTTACCCTACTGTCTCTTTTATTTTCATTTCATGTCTCGCTTTTATTTCTTTTTCATTTACTTGATACTGTCAATTGTCAGCCATATATGGGTTCTTAATTGGATTATCTTGAACGACTAGTGTAGCTATTGATTTTTTTAAGAATTTTTTGAATTTTTTCTTGCAGACAATAAAGGTGTCTTAATTCATTTTAAGCTGTCTGTTGGTCTTTAGTTTCATATACCTATTAAGTTACCACTGCAGAAAGAAACTTAATGAAATTTACAACGACAAAACATTCAATGAGATAGTTTTACTTGTAATCTGTAGTTCAAAAAACGAATGGCAACTAGCAGTGAGAGTCTTTGTCGATTGGGACCACAATTCTGATCCAGAGGAGCTATAGAGCAGTTTGCAGCTAATGGAAGTTTAACGAATGAGAGGCGCCAGATAACTGCACTTAAACCTAGATCTACAGTGGGATCCAAAACATTCCTATGATGACATTGCTGCCTGTAGCCAATAAAGTAAGGCTGTGAGCTTCATTTCCAGTACGTATGGTTCGAAAAAGAACAAGCGAAAAATTTCACATACCAAGTTTCGAACCCATTATCGCTGTGTCGGTTTTGCAATAATTCGGTACCGAAGTACTTAACCACTCCACCTCATAAGCCACTTCAGCTCACTTTGGGACCTCAAATGATCCCCAATTAGCAGGGAATTAGCCTGATACCCTAATGTATGAGCGGTTAATACCTTGTTACCCTACTATCACCTCCTATTTAAGCCAATCGCACCTTAACTTTATTTTTATACTCAAATTGCACATCTGCCCTTTTTTGATAACATTAAATGTTGAATTATGAATCAAAAACGTGCTCGCCAAACCTCCTAACCTCAACATATCAACACCAACCAGTAAACATTAAAAGCATAGCTATAAGAAATTGTGGGGAGGAAGAAGTGGGAAGAAGTAGAAAGGACAGCAATATTCTACAGAAACGCAGAAAAAAATCTGCTTGTTTATATAGACGTGCCTCTATATACGTCTAAATATGTAAATCTCTAAAAATGGAATGTATGTAAAAAGCAGATCATTTCCTTGCTAATAACAAACAAGCGAAAAACGAATTAAATTGTGAAGAAGAGATGAAGACAAAAAAAATCGTCGACTCAACAAAGTGTGCACTAAAAAAAATAAATAAATAAATAAGCGTAAAGGCAAAAAAGAAGAATTTCCCTGAAACTTTTCTTTTATTATGCAATGTAAGTAAGAGTAGCATTTAAATTAGTTGACTATACAGTAAAGTAAGCGACACAAAAAAAATTGTAACGAAAATTGAAGGGCACCCATGCGATTAGATGAGCAGCAAAAAGAATATTGTACATAATTTTTCATTCTTCTCGTTCTCTTTCTTCCAACTTCTCGTCGTTGTCGTCGTCTAAGGTGTGAGGCAGATTGTGGAGTGAGCGAATGAGATAAAAATCATCCGTGGGTGTCGTCTTGTGACAATAAATTTCCATTTCACAACATTTCTATGCTGATTCCACCCTCATACTCGTTTTTCTTTATCTTCGACTCTCTTCTCATGATTCTTCTTCCTTTGTGATTGTCATGTTGGATGGAATGAGCAAAAAATGAATGGTATGAGTTTGCAAGTCAAGGTCTTGTGGTGATTAAAGCGCAATTTTGGAAATTTTAGTTTTAAATTTTTTTTTTTATGTAAGATCATCGAAATAAGTAAGAAAGTCTTAAATATTTCAGCAATTTAAAAACTAAACTTGATAAGAATGAGATTTGAACCATTGACCTTTAAATACAAGACCATTGCTTTAAGGATTGTTGTCACAAAAACCCTAACAAAACGAAGAGGGGGGGGGGATTTCTTTCTTGTGTGGAAAACTTTTTTGGGGGGTGGGGGGATTTTTTCGTGTTTTTCATAAAAACTCTAGCAAAATGAAGAAATTTCTCGAAGAGGCATTTGCTTCTGGATCAACCCTGGCTACGCGCCTGAACTACTTATTAAGGGAGGTAATGGATCACAATAGATCTGTACGGCCAGCAAAGTAAATAAGTAGGAATGAACTCCTTATTTTAGTTTTTGCATATTTGGGACCGTGAATAGTTTGAAATGAAAAATGTCTAAGAGTCAAAATAAAGGTTCGAATCCTAGAGCCAAAATAAATATGAACTTGATTAAAAGCTAATGAAATTCGACTTTTTCCTTAATTCATTCTTTCTCAATATTTTTTTGCAGAAAATAAATCACGCTTCCGAGAAGAAAAGAATCGAAGTTCACACAAGCAAAGACGTAAAACAGGCAAAGCAAAGCAAAAAGAACAAGAATAAGAAGAAATTGAAAGGCAAAAATTGGAAATGGAAATATTAAAGTTCTACTTCAAGTCGTACCCTCATTTTCATTCAATACTAATCCATTTAGTGACAGAAGCAAGAAAACTTTCTCGTGGCACGTAAATTTAATAAACAATTTTTCTTTTTTCCAAGGAAAGAAGTTCGGTTCCTCATGCGACATCTATCCATCCATTTCACTTGCTTCTTTATAAGAAATTGTGATGATGTGGCTGGATTCTTATTCTTTTTCGCACGTATCCATGTATGTGTGTGGATGTGAATATGAATGAAAAGTTGGAAACATTAGAGACTGAAAGCACAAGGTTCTGCCATTGTCGACAGAAGTAAAGAAGAGAGTGAGTGAGAGCAAACTAAGCATAAAAGGCAGCATGGAAATGAAAATGTGTTTTTCCACTTTAGCTATAGCTCTACAGCTATGTTATGCGGTAAAGAGGAAATGGCAGTAGCAAAAAGCATGAGCAATAGTGTGGGGTGGGTAGAAAAAAAAATCCGGGTGGCAATTTTCATTTCCACTTCTGTTCGCTTTTTTTTATTATTATATTATGTACGTATATACAGGGGGAAACGACCTAAACCATTCACATTCAGCCTTCATTTTATACAATGACGAAGAAGGAAAGAAAAAAAAAATTGCTGGGGTTCTGCTTCAATGTCTCTCCCTCTCTTTCTCCACTTTGCTCGTTCCTTTTCTCTCTCACTCGCTATGCTATTTATATACAACCCAGGCTATATGGATTTTCATCGATTTTTCGCTCAACGAAAATTTATTTTACTGTGGCGCAACAACAATAAACAAATGGAAGAAAGACTTTTGCACCCGTTATAAATTTTCTTTTCTTGTTTAGCGTAGATTCTTAGGAAGAACGTGGAACATTTGTTATCAGTTTGTTATGGATTTATTTTGAACAACTTTGTATCGAATATCTTTGAATTTATTAATTAAATGTTTTGAACGGGAACAAGTTTTCAGTTAATTATTAAGAATTTGATCTTGTGAAGTATAAGAAAATTATCAAAATTTTCCATGTAAAAATTAACCATGACCATTATTATGACTCAATTTGCAAATTGCTGAAAAAGAATTAAATATAATAATTATCCAAAACAGCATGAAGCAGGGGCGTAGCCAGGAATTTGAAAAGGGGGGGGGGGGACAAAAAAAATTTTTGTATGGAAAAATTTAATGGGTGGGGGGGGGGGGGGGGTGGGGTGTGTATTTTGTTATTTTTTCATAAAAACCCTAGCAAAATAAAGAAATTTCTGTTTACGTTGCGGGATTTGTACCTCAAATCCCCCCCTTCCTGGCTACGCGCCTGGCATGAAGATTTAATTGATTTTGAAAATATTCAGAGGTTCAAAACCCATATCAGCCAAATTATTGATTATATATTTAACATAATTTTTGACTAATTTGTGATCAATCCTTTATCCCATCAACAATTCTCAATTTAACAAGCATTTCTTACTTCTTTTTTTTTTCCCAAATTCATGTCTGTAAGTGTGTGTTTGTACGAATTTAAGGAAGAAAAATAAAATGTTTTTTGAAGGACACGAAGGAAATGAGAAGAGGAAAGGGGTCTGCCTTCTCTTTACATAACATACAGAACCTATTTCTATTCTCCTCTCATAAAATCGATCTTGATTGCGCATAATTTTCTCGCTTACTTAAGACCATCTCTATGCGAATAGAATGCGAAATTCTCCTTCTGGCATTAATACGATGGCGTCTTTAAGTGCTTTAAAATAAAATAAATAGACAGTATTAAGGAGCACTTTAAAAGAAATTTTATTCACGTCCGGGTCGTTTATGTGTGTAGTTTGTTAGGAGAGACATTAAGGAGCTTAAGAGACTTCTTTTTATATTCACCTGTAACCTTTAATTCTCAATTTTGAAAATGAAACCTCAAAGACAAGCTGTTTGCTTCTTTCAAGCAAATACAAACATATATTTAGCCATAAAGACTGAAAGAAATTTCATCCATTAAGATATCGTTCTTCATGGCTCACAGAAAATGAAATTTATTTTCCATCCTCGACTGCTGTTGCTTACGGAACCAAAAGTGAAAAATTTCCTTTTCTTCGTTTTTATGGTTTTATGTTTTTTCAGCAAAATGCGGTTTTGTTTTTCATTTTGACTGAGTTGGTAAATATTTTGGCTAATGGCAACATTTGAATTCATTAAGGTTATGGCACTTGATTATTGCCATATTGTAGAAAAGAATTGTATTTAAATTTTTCATTTTTAAAGCTTCTTTAACTTTATATATCCAAAATAAAATTCGAAGTGAGAAATTTTAAAAGCCACCATTTTGTTTTTGGATTTTTCAAATTTTAAATTTATTTCAGCCGTTAAATTTTCCAAAATAGACATGCGTCATCAATACTAGAACCAAATACTTTCTCCGTCTCCTTCATTTAACGTATGGGCGTTAGATTCAATGTTTCTTCTTTATCGATCGATTTTTCTTTTCCTATCAGTCATTCCGAATCGCTGGTGCTACATATTTATGTGTGTCCCAAGATTATTGATTTGTTTTCTTTCCATAACAAAATTTCAATCCGGCTATGGCTTATTGGAAGATTTCCTTTGACCTTTGTGCTTCGAATAAAAAGTAATATTTTTCATCGGATTTGTAGAGGAAGTGGAGATTGAGATAAAAGACATAAAAAAATATTTAGGATGATTGAGGAGATTTGGAGATTTCTACGAAAATTGGAACTTAATGTAAGGATATGGGAAAATTTGTTGATGGATCAAAATTTAATTCAGATTTGAGTGCTTTTAAAGGTCAAACGTTGCTGTTGAAATAGAAAACAAATCAGTTGTTGCTGCCTAAAAAAGCTTTATTTCCATGTACAACCTTAACAAAAGCCAAATAAAATCCCAGTAATTACAAGTCGCCCACCTCACAAAAAAGTCAATTGCGCAATCAATCGACATTGAATTATCTAATTTAATCTAATCCAATTATATTCTCTGTTATAACAATTTCCATTCAATTCATTAATTTCATTCATGAATGGTCAGTTACTGGCATTAATATAACCCATTACGATTTCCAATCTCCATTAAATAATTGCTTGTTTTTTTTCACTTCGACGATGTTACGCAGCATCGACGTCATAGAAAAAAATTACTCACCAATTATTGACCACAAAAAAAATATCCATTCCAATTCAATACATCCGATTATAAATTCAATGCTTTACTTCCTCGAAAAAAAAATTTCATTTCATGTTTATTTCTGATTTTTTTCTTCTTCAAAATAAAATGAAAATGTTTAAATAAAACTAGGGGGGAAACAACTGATTTTAAAAATATTGTGAGTAAAAATATTGCACCCATCAGTAAAATCGTTGTGAAATCAAGGACAGGGTCAAGGAGAAGACAACATCATAGGAAATGAATTGATGAGAATTTCAAGTTTCTCATGTTAAAATTGTTCTTAAAATATTTTACAAACAGCTGTTGTCCCCCTGGATCAAACACGAATGAAAAAAAATTATATATACAGCAATTTTGTGCGTGCCATTTGTCATGCCACCCCAAAAGCAATTTTTTCTTCTTGCTCTTCTCGGCTTATTTTTTCGTGATTTCCCAAAACTATGAGCGTATAAAAAGACGAATGAAGGAGAAATTTCGAGATGCGAGTAAAGTTCTGACTTGAAAAACTTGACGTAGATGATTAAAGTTGTACAACATGAGTTTTTTTTTTGTGGAATCAAATAACGTCAGCAAGGCAAAGAACGACAAAATTACGAGGAAGGCTTCATGAAAGAAATTACGCAGTTTTGTAATAGAAATTTTTACATTGAAGCGAAGAAGTATGGAAAACTTTCCCTTAGGGGGATTTTCGGGAGATTTGAGAAAGTTTTCGTTAAGAGAACTCCCACTAGGGAGGAGAAATGAGGGTTTGAGATGACATGGGAATTTTTATTTCATCTTGATTCTTGTCATGTTCAGTTCTAGATGAAAATATTTTTAGATTGAGGATTGAAAGGTTTTTTTTTGTCAAAGAGATGTGATCCCATGTAGACATGCTTTGTTTTTGATGATATTACTTTTAATCTGTAATCTATGTATGAGCAGATGTGGCTCAGTGGCGTAGTAGTTTTGATCATTGGTATTTATTAATTGTATTACTGACACTGTGATCATGGGTTCAAATCTCAACAGGTACTTTATGTTCATCAAAATATTCATAGGTTCACATCTGTAATTAAAGTCCTATTTTTCTTTCATCTTGTTAGTGTTCCTGTGACTAGGTTAGTGTTCCTGAGACTAGATTAGTGTTCTTGAGACTAGGTTAGTGTTTCTGAGACTAGGTTAGTGTTTCTGAGACTAGGTTAGTGTTCCTGAGACTAGATTAGTATTCCTGAGACTAGATTAGTATTCCTAAAACTAGATTAGTATTCCTGAGACTAGGTTAGTGTTCCTGAGACTAGATTAGTGTTCCTGAGACTAGATTAGTGTTCCTGAGACTAGATTAGTGTTCCTGAGACTAGATTAGTGTTCCTGAGACCAGGTTAGTGTTTCTGAGACTAGGTTAATGTTCCTGAGACTAGATTAGTGTTCCTGAGACTAGATTAGTGTTCCTGAGACTAGGTTAGTGTTCCTGAGACTAGATTAGTATTTCTGAGACTAGGTTAGTGTTCCTAAGACTAGATTAGTGTTCCTAAGACTAGATTAGTGTTCCTGAGACTAGATTAGTGTTCCTGAGACTAGATTAGTGTTCCTGAGACCAGGTTAGTGTTTCTGAGACTAGGTTAGTGTTCCTGAGACTAGATTAGTGTTCCTGAGACTAGATTAGTGTTCCTGAGACCAGGTTAGTGTTTCTGAGACTAGGTTAGTGTTCCTGAGACTAGATTAGTGTTCCTAAGACTAGATTAGTGTTCCTGAGACTAGGTTAGTGTTCTTGAGACTAGATTAGTGTTCCTGAGACTAGATTAGTGTTCCTGAGACCAGGTTAGTGTTTCTGAGACCAGGTTAGTGTTCTTGAGACTAGATTAGTGTTCTTAAGACTAGATTAGTGTTCCTAAGTCTAGATTAGTGTTCCTGAGACTAGGTTAGTGTTTCTGAGACTAGGTTTGTGTTCCTGAGACTAGGTTAGTGTTTCTGAGACTAGGTTAGTGTTCCTGAGACTAGATTAGTGTTCCTAAGACTAGATTAGTGTTCCTAAGTCTAGATTAGTGTTTCTGAGACTAGGTTAGTGTTCCTGAGACTAGATTATTGTTCCTGAGACTAGATTAGTGTTCCTGAGACCAGGTTAGTGTTTCTGAGACCAGGTTAGTGTTCCTGAGACTAGATTAGTGTTCTTAAGACTAGATTAGTGTTCCTAAGTCTAGATTAGTGTTCCTGAGACTAGGTTAGTGTTTCTGAGACTAGGTTTGTGTTCCTGAGACTAGGTTAGTGTTTCTGAGACTAGGTTAGTGTTCCTGAGACTAGATTAGTATTCCTGAGACTAGGTTAGTATTCCTGAGTCTAGATTAGTATTCCTGAGACTAGGTTAGTGTTTCTGAGACCAGGTTAGTGTTCCTGAGACTAGATTAGTGTTCTTAAGATTAGATTAGTGTTCCTAAGTCTAGATTAGTGTTCCTGAGACTAGGTTAGTGTTTCTGAGACTAGGTTTGCGTTCCTGAGACTAGATTAGTGTTCCTGAGACTAGATTAGTGTTCCTGAGACTAGGTTAGTGTTCCTGAGACTAAGTTAGTGTTTCTGAGACTAGGTTTGCGTTCCTGAGACTAGATTAGTGTTCCTGAGACTAGATTAGTGTTCCTGAGACTAGGTTAGTGTTTCTGAGACTAGGTTTGCGTTCCTGAGACTAGATTAGTGTTCCTGAGACTAGATTAGTATTCCTGAGACTAGGTTAGTGTTCCTGAGTCTAGGTTGGTGTTCCTGAGACTAGGTTCTCCTCTTAGTCCAAACAATATTAAAATGTTGTTGGGCAATAACTTTAAGGGATATGTTTGCAATGAGGTTGCTTACCCAGGTTTTTTAAGGCAACCCTAAATGGGAGGATCAACTTTAGGATTAAGTTCTTTTTGACTGATCAAACATTAATGCCATTTCTCTACCATACATGTGATAGTTAAGCACTCTTCAGGAAAAGCTCTTTTAAAAAAATTAATTAAACACTACAATTCCAACAAGATCACCCTTTAAAATTAATAATTCACAATTTTCAGACTAAAACTTTAAATAACAATACTGTCCAAATGAAATGCTAGAGTACAGCACTAAGCATCCTCATAAATCAGTCTTAACAAACACCTACACAGGCACATCTTCATCACAAAAATCCCTCATTAATTTTCTCCTCAACAAATCCATCTGAAATTCCCCTTAAGGGACTGGGTGGTAAGACATCAATCGACTGTTCTTCTTGATTACTTGTCATTTCATGAGCTTTGCGACATCACATAGGGAATTTTCTATTCGGAGAAATACTTAAAATTATCCATCCATGAAAAATGAAACATTCATTGCGCAAAAAAAAATTGTCTCATTGTTGATAAGGAATTCGAGCTCTACTAGACACTTATTGTTTCCCATTTATTTTTTTCTGTAAGTAAATAACATGAATAGCGTGTATATAGGAGACATGGGGGAAAATGTGACTCTTGACTGATATACAATCGCACGAGTTACAATTGGAAATGACTGATAAGATAAAAAGGCAAATTGTAAAAGGAACGAAATTGTCGAGCACATGATTTGACAGCCAGACATGGCAACATAGCAAAATTTAATGTCGTTCATACAAGCAATGGTATGTGGTTATTGATTTTTTTTATCTTTTCATATTTCGCTTTCTGCTTCATAGCCGTTCTCGGTTCTCTTGCCATATGCTGAAAAATTTATCAAAATTTTTTTTTTACTTCCATTGTGGGATACATGACTCAACGTCAATTATTCATCGATGAATTTTGTTTTATTGCTACTGTCTCATTAAAGAATAGTTTTTAGCCGACTTTATTTTTGTTTTGTGCAAAATGGAAGGTTTGGTTGACTGGGTGAGTCAATTTATTTTTGGAGCAATGAATTTGGATTGAGGTTGGTTGGAATTTTTTAATTAGAATTTTTGTGTGCAGGAATTATTGAGGTATGAGGGGATCTCGGTTTTAATTAAGAGTAATCTATGGGTTCCAGGGGGGGGGGGGTCTTGGAGTTTTTGATAGAGGGGGGTTGAGTTCTGAAAATTTTTTTTTTGACGGACGTCATAAAGGGCTGTTCATTTATGAAGTCCATGAAAAGGGGGGGGGGGGGTCAACAAGAAAAGAACAATAATTACTGGAAATTCGTCGTTCTGTTTTGAAAAATGGCCGGTAATTTCGGACGTCATAAGTGAACGATCTCTAAGTGATATTTTGTTCTTAAAGAGGGTACAAATAGAGGGGGGGGGGGTTTGGTAAGTATTTAGAGAAATCATTGAAAATTAGAAAAAAAATTCCCGTCGGATCAATGATTGAAGTTTACTGACAAAAAGTTGGTTTTTACAAATTACACTAAAGAACCTCCAAAATTCCTATTATAATTCCCCCCTCCTCCCCCCCCACTTAATTGTCAATCAGTAAGTTTCAATTATTTAGTACCTCATAACAAAAATCTGTAAATATTTGATCCCTTTTAACCCCCAGACACTGCTGATGTCTGATATAAGCACCGAAATAACGACACAATTATTATTAAATTCCAATTTAATTCCCTTAATTTATGTAAACATTCAGAATTGATTGCAATGCACATAAATTTATTTATATACATATTTCCATCCTGATGCTGCTGCTGCTGCCAATGATGATGATGATTTAAATTTATTTATTTTTTCTTCTGTTTTAATGTGTATATAAGTTGATGTATATAGGGAAAAAGAGAAAGAATGAGAGAGATAGAAAAAAATGGCAAATGGCAGAAGATAATTTTTTTTCGAGTCGAGTTCGTCGGTAAAGTTCGTTTGAATAAATAAATAAAATATATTTTCTCATTGTTCGATTCTATTGATTTCAAAAAATATAAACTCTTGAATATATAAAGAAGTAAGATGAAGAAGAAGTTGGATGCCTCTTGTAAATGCTAATGCAAATAGCAATTTTGGTCAGTCAAGCACGTACAATGAAGAAGAAGAAATTGAGAATCTTTAAAAAAAAATGAAATACGAAACAAAGAAAAAATTGTGAGTGCTGAAAAGTTGGCAACGTAGCATTTTCAGTATACGTGGATTTAAAAATGTTATTGCTGTCTATTTTAAAAGCACTACGGGCACTAATTTCTAATTTTCATTGCTTTATAACAAGAAATCCATTTTAAGCCTTCTGATGCTGACAATTCTTGACTATGCCTCATAGAATTTTATGTCTGTAACTTTTTTTTTGTCATGCAGACCTTCTTAATCTCTCACAATTCCATGCCTTTTCATGAATATTAAATAAATCTTTATACTTCTTTATAAGCATGACTGCCTTGAACTTTACTATATACTTCAAAAAAATAAGCGAATGCCTTTGAGAGCTTCAAATGAACATTTTTTCTTCTTCACGTCTGTTTGATGAGGAAAAAAAATTAAAAATGAATGCCAGCCATTGTGTTGATGAGCACTTGGTCGGGCTACTTGAGATTTTTGCCTTAATTACTTCCTATAAATACATTCGTATCATTAATATTGAATAAATCTCTTTATTGTTTCTTTGTGCCCTTTTTTTGATCTTACTTTTTTTTGTTGCTTTATTTCTAAGAATTTGAAGAATATGATGCTTAATTTTTGGGTGTTTTTGATACTTTTTTGAGGAGGTTATTCTCTCAAGGTTCTTTTGTTTGATGACCCTTTATGTCTGGATTGTATGAGAAGGTTAATGATTTTTATTAAGAAGTTTAAGAATGGTTGTGATTTGGGTACATTGTTGAATTAATGTATCAAGAAGTGTAGACTGAAATTAATGCCACACAATCTCATCAGTTCCAAATATTTCATCTTATCAAATCATTATTTGGATTACTCTTAGAATTTGAACCTACGCTTGTTTCATACAATTTAAACATTTCAAACTTTTGCATGTTAACAAAGCCAATTAAATGTTTATTTAAGGAAAATAAATGTAAATGTGGTGTCTTAGCTAAGTGGAATCTGAGATATCGAGCTATATACAGGCGAATCTGCTAGTGCTAGAGTTAAGAAACTGTGGAGCGAGTAGTAAGGCAGCAAAATGGATATCTCTAACCCTCTTTTGTGAAGATATGGGTTCGATTCCCACTTGAGACTGATCTCTTAATCATTATATTAAGGTGTGGTCAGAGCTGGCAGGCTTCCAAAAAGTTGGTCATTGAGAGAATGTCATTGCTGGGACAGAAACACAAGTTTGTTACACCGCCTTTGGTTGGAATCCGTAAGGGAAAAGACGCTCTGTAGTTCCAAAAGCTACCAGGATCAGAACTGTGATGAAAGAATGTCAGCTTAATGTGCGGACAGAGAAGTTGTACAAACTAGGTGACAGAGCCAGAAACAGAGTCAGAAGGAAAGCCTTTTGTTAAGCCTAAGCTCCACATAGGAACATGGTTACATCCAAGCGTTTTTGGCAACCCTGGGTTATATCTTCCATATAACAACAATTCGCACAAATTCCATGACATTACAGTAAATAATGAAGCCTTAAACTTCAGTTACTGTAACAAAAAATGCTTCAACCTTCAAAGATATCCAAAAATTGATCCAACAATATAGACAAACAGAAGTTTTTGACAAAATTGTTGAGTTCAAGTTATATGTTTCCCTCACCAGCTACGTCACTGATTTATAGCCCCCCCCCCCCCTAAGATCTAGAGATTCTAAAGCAAGAGAAATAACATCTCCAGATCGTGACCTTATTAGAGTTTAATAAAAGTTTGTTCAATTCACCCTTAAAAAAATCTTCTAGCATTAAAAAAAATCACCATCTCTCTTGTTAAAAAGTACAGAAACTTCCTCTAACTCAATTTCAATGAAGAATGAGCAGAATAAAAACTTTAAATGCAAGAAGAATTTGTTGAAAAATAATTTTTGACATAAAAAAATTTCTCCTTAAAATTCAACACACGAAGGAGTGAACCTTATTACCAATTCAACAGTCAAAGAGAAAATTTGCACAAAATGAAGGTTGAGAACATCTTTCTCGTCTTTTATATCTACTTTGTGTTTCTCACATTTCGCAATAAAAAAAAAAATAGAATTTGAAAAAGTATATGTGGGCTCTGTCATTTCGCATTGTGTTCTTTCTTTCTATAACTTCGCAATAATACATGAAATGGGATATGTTGTTCTTCTACATTTGTCATTACTTTCTCTTCTATTTCTCATGTTCTTTACTTCTTCTTTCCTCTTCTTTCGAGGTTTTTTGTTAACCAAAGTTAATATTGTGAAGTGAAATGTGGCTGGAAATTTTGCTTTGCTGGTTGACTGGATCAATTTGAGGTGCTGGTTGTTTGATTCGCTGAAGTAGCTTTAGACGGATGTAAAGGCAGTTAAGAGGGACAGAGTTCCATTTATGTTGCAAATATGTAGATTTGACTCGACAGACTTTTTGGATCACAAGAGATCTATGACTCAAAAGCACACTAGTCGAGAAATCTACAAAAACGGATTAAGGACGAGGGCTTAAAACAGAAACTAGCCAAAAATTGTTTCTTATTCATTAAATCCTGTCCAAATCTCATTAAATCTTTATAGTCAGGCCTCAAATTCTAAATAATAAAAACCAAAAAAAGTTTCACTGCCTTGACAAGCTTCTGAATTAAGGATTTAGTTTGAAGTTTCAATGATTCATGGATTGAATGGTTACGTGGCTGGTTGACAGTATAATTTGTAATCTGGCTTGTTTCCAAAGTGATTAGCTGTGAAAAAAAATTATATTTTGTGTTGAAGGTAATCAATTAAGTGACTGACTGACTTCCTTGCCAACACTCTATAAGTTTTATAATATGCGCTAAAAGTTTTAATCTTCAAACAAACTGACACTCTCCAACTTGTGTCGTATGTGCTTCTCTGCATGAAAAGTAATATAAAAAACTTTGCCAACTCTTCTTGATTCCTTTCCATAACTTAAAGAACAGTTTCTTGTGCTTACTTTTTTTTTCTCCACTTCATACAAAGTTAGCAACTAAGTTGATGTTGTTGAGCTCATCACACTTTCATTTATCGTTCCATTCCATTTACCTTACTTACCTTAAAAACAACAAGCATACATGCACACATGCTCGTTACTTATAATATTATATTTTTTTTGCAGCAAGAATGGATATGCTTTGAGCATAACAAAACCATAATGCTTCTTCCGTTTATTGCTTTATCTCTTGTGCTGTATTTTTTCTTTTGTGGGGGAAAAAATGGAGAAAAAATGTGTAACAATGAAGGCAGCTTGAAGAAACCTTTCCTGTCCGCCTAATACAATTTTAATGGCTTTTTTCCCTCATTCTCGGATTTTTATATTTTGGTTTTTATTGTTGTTTTCACTTCAAGAACAATGATCTTATCAGTTAGCTTGATGCCTCTTTCACGTCACGATGAGTTATTATTCGAATTAACATGAATTGTGGATTAACACGGAAGTATGCTGTATGTTGTGACGCAGTTTGGTGATTTATTGATTGATTGTTTTGAATTTGAAGTAAGATTGGAGCTTTATTGTCATTAGCATTGTGAAAATTTAGTGCTCTATGTAGAAGCTAGATCAGGACACATTAACATGTGGTTCATGTGCTGTTCATATGATGGGCAAGTGGATTTGATACTTAGAATAAATCGTACGGAAGTTCTATGTCTTCAATATGTGTTGATTGAGAGTGGGAATTGAACTAGCGCCCGTACCTAATTTCTTATATCTTTAAACATCCTCTAAAATGACGTCGCATTGAGCTCAGTCTTTGCCATATCCCAATAACATCTTATTCTTTATTTCCATAAACACAATTTCGATTTCATAGAATGAAATAGAATAAAAATTCTATTGTCATGTTTCTAAGTAGAGCAGATACTTTTCAAGCTTAAAAAGAAAGCAATAAGAAGAAGCGACAAAACCATAAAATGCGATAAATGGACGTCGAAACGCAAATGATGCTGATATAATAATAAAAATTGCTCTTTAGAGAGGAAAACGAATTTATTATTATATAAGAATTAAATTATATGAGACAATTGTCATTAATAGCTACAAAATTATTTTTGCGTGTGAAAAACTTAAATAAATTAGAGAAAAAAAAATGTTTTAATGTGAAATTAATGTACATACATGTAGACATCAAGGTCAAAAGAATTATTACTATACAATGTACGCGATTGAAAAGAGAAGAAGAGAAATACAATAAATAAAGAAAAAATATACAAAATTGTGTGCATATATAATATAAAACTTATAAATATATAATGTAAACAGTTCATGTCATGTACATAAAGAACAGAGGAAAGAAGAAAAATAGTGAATTGACTAATAAATGAGAAGTAAACGGCCCGAAACCAAAAACTAAAGAGTTGAGAGAGGAGAAGAATAATGAAATGAAATGAGTTTTAATTTATAGAATGGAATTGCTAGGGAGAACAGCTAATAGCGCATTTTATGACTAACCCGGGTGGACACAGCCAGTTAAAGTCCATTATTGGACAATCATTTAACAGTCTTTTGACTTGCCCAAATTTATGCGACATAAAGAACTAGACGTTTACTAGACTTTAACTGGACATTCATGCTAATCAATCAAGTGTTCGAAACTCAAAAATAATTTTCCTTACTTTTTTGACCATATACTTCACAAGCGCTTGCAGAAATCACTTATATAAGGCCTCCCAAAATTTGTATGAAACTTTTAAGTAAATATAATTGTTTCACGCGCAAGTGTTCGAGACTCAATTTTTACTAGAGATTTTTCATAAGTGTTAGTGTACTTTAATTAATTAATTACACTAATACAATAATAAAATTTTACAAAAGAAAAAAATGGAGAAAAAGACACGTGTTATTTATTTTATTTTGATTTTTTTTTAACTGGACATGAACTAGACATATTTGCAATTCCTACGTCCAGTTAAATGGAAAGCGCAAAATATGTCATTAGTCGTCCCTAAGTCTAGTTGCAAAGGCACGTCAATGGATACTTACTCGCCATGAACAGGCAAGTCAATTGCAAGCTTTTAACTAGTACTTTGTCCACTCGGGTAATCTGAGGCAACAAGAGTTTGACTCTTGAGTGTAGCTAAATAATAAGATTCACGGTCGACTTAGCGAACCTAGTCGACAATAATCGACCCTCGTTTTAGATGACCCTAATATCTTATATTACAAAATTTAAGTACAATTGACTTAAACCTCAAACCTTTTCCCAGAACCTGAGTAGCGTCACTGATGATGATTTCGAAGACTTTCTGTGGTAACCTCCAAAAGTGATAATCAAATTTTATTCAAAATTTAAGTTGTCCCGAAAAGTACAAGTTGGTCAATCTATTATAAAACCAGTGCCAAGCCAGCATGACACTAGCATGATGCTGGTTTTGACTTACATCCAGCAACATGCCAGAGTGAGCTGAAATGGCTCTGTGGCAAATTGGTTTAGTAGTTCGATATCTAATTATTGCAATACTGACACAGCGATCATGGGTTCGAGACTGGGTATTGCAAATTTTTTACTTGTCCTTTTTCGAATCATGTGTACTGCAAATGAAGTTCACAGCCTTCCACAGGCAGAAATGTCAGCACAGGAGTTGTTCGGATCCCACTCTAAACTGTAGATCTAGGTTTGAGCGGGAGGTCTGGCGAGCCTTCTCTTGTTAAACTATCATTAGCCTTCTAACGGATAAAATGTGCAGCTATGATCTCTAAGGTCTAAATGCTAAAGTTTATTTTATTATTTTTTAAATGCCAGAGTAACACCAGCTTAGTGCCGGATTTTAGATCGATTAACCTACTTGTGCGATAGTGCATTAATCTTTGATTCGTTGAAAGGTTGACACAATAAACCTTAGAATTTAGATTCAGAATTATTTTTATAGTGGAACTGCAGTCAAATGACAGCCTTTAAAAATGCTCAAAACATTCCTTTTCATCAAATTCAGCTACAAATTCTTGATGAGCATCTTACACAAAACAAAAAATTTATATTAAGAATATTTTTGAAATAAACACGAGCCATTACAATGTTTCTATTTTCTTCATCTCCTCTCCTTCTGCTTCTGCTTTACCAATTTAAAGTATATAACCTTATGAGAATAAATTAAAGAGAGATAAGAACAAATCAACATAACACCAAAATATATGCTGATTAATTTCTCGTTAATTATGATTCAAATTTCTATAAACATTAATTGAAGCTAATTGTGTTAATAACTTTAGCTACCTCAACTGCTTTGATATTACTTTGTAAAAAGGTTCAGTGAATGATTTTTGTTGGTTTTATTATTCACTTGGAAATTCAAAATGGAAACTTGGATGATAAAGAAGAATGTGTAAAATAAATTTGTTGCCAAGTAGTATTCTGGAAGCTTCTGGATCATATTCAATGTGTTTTTAAATTTGACTTGCACACATGCTATTGGATAGTTGATGACTGGGTTCTTGGATATGCGCTTATCAATTAGTGCAATTTAGGATATACTCTAGAAATTGATCTGTAATCCTAGTTTCAACTTGGTAGATTCTAAAGTCCATTTTCTAGCCATTCAATACAGATTCTACCCCCTTTGTGTCGCTCAGTTGACAACCTAACCTAAAAATTAATGTCTGCATACAAATTTTCAATTATAATTATTAAAATTAGACCTTTTAATTCTAATTCATAGAAAATTAAGCCGCAACCTCATCATTCACATTCCAAATCGTCTAGAAATTCAGTCCACATTGTTTCAAAATTTTAATTCCCCATTTTCACATTATTTATTCTCTCAACAAAGTAAATTCTATTCTTATAAGTTTCTAAAAACATAAACGAAGCCTTTAAAATTCATTTAATTTCAACGTTGACAAAAGACACCCATTTATTATTGCGAAACACATCTAGCATGAACAGACAACAACAAAAAAGTTGTCATTATGAAAACAACTTCATTTTTATGTCTTGTTCTGCCTGTAAAATATTTTTCATGCATCTATAACTGCTGATAAATACACGTTTTGTTCATAAGTACATATCACAATGTCGTTGAATTGAGAAGAGAAAAACGAAATTTCGTTGACCATAAAAAATTCGTTCACCTCCCATCAATAAAAAAAAAAACAAAATTATTCAATCTACAAAAAAAGAAGATATTCGTAATTCTCGTTAATAATGACGACATTGACGAAATACACAAGAAAAAAAAATGTTTTTGTGAGTAAATGTACGATGATAATATAAATCAATAGAGATCACACACGGCAACAGAATATAGCATGTAGCTTGTACATAAGTACAGAGTATTGTAAATGACATGAAATTGTTATTTACTTGCTATACAATTTTTATTCCTCTTCCACACACACGCTTTTTTTTTGATAATTTATGTGTGAACGACATTTGTCTGTTAAGTTATAAATAATCACACAAAAACGACCGACATGAACTCTCTTTTTGCATTTTTTATTTTGCACAATGATGTTATACACACAATTATAAAGTATATGATGGACGACGAAGGGAAATACACATGAGGATTAACTGTAAAGTATGTCATAATACATTGTACATTGTACTTGTTTTTATCGACAAATCGATAAACATTTAACTACGTAATATACTCTATAAATTAATTTAAATGTAGGCATGAATTATTAGCACAATTTAAACTGTATTAGTGAAGGTATAGTGTAGGAAAATAAGTTGAGAAGAATCGTGATTAAGGTGGAATGAGAGAACTCAGATTTAATTGAGGAGTTGTTCATTAATAACGTCTGAAGGCTATAGAGTTATGGTTTTAGAGCTAAGATACGTACATTTAAATTCTTTACTATTAATAAACAAAACTACATTAGGTTTGATACTGTTCACAAAAAAACATAAAATTTTGTATGAAATCTTTATACTTCACAAGAGAAAGTTTCAATTTTTTCTCACCTCGAAAAGTTTTTTTTTTTAATTAATTCAATTTAGGTTATTAATTTATTCTATTGAATTAAAACGAATCTTCAGAATGGCAAGCGTCAAATAAATATGTATTTTGGTTATTTTCCATCCTTTTCTAGCCAAAAACAATCCAAATTCTAAACACCTCATTAAACTTTTCCACCTCAACTTGAAATTGCTGTTATCATTCCGATTCAATATCAAGACAGACACTAAGCAAACCATTAATCCCACCCGTCATGAACAAACCCACAAAATTTTTCATCGTTAGAAAGCCACGCTAAAAATGTCAGGTAATAAAGCAACAACATTTTATCGCGTTGGCGTGACTCAGATTGATTCAATTAGGTATATTTTTAGTTTATTTGGGTAGTTGTAAAATTCTTTTTCTTCGTCATGTCGCAGTTAATCTTTTACAAATCATGTTTGTGCCATTTCCAACAAGAAATGACTAGTCTGACTTAATTTTCACAATTTAAAGAAAAAATTTCTCATCATAAATTCATATGCGTCGTAGTTATCCACATTGGCGACTTTCCTGCATGTCAACAGCATGTAAATAAAGCAAAAAGTGTCTAAAGCAAGTAAATCAATAAGAAGAATTAATATTTCATGCATTTATGTTTCCATTCTTTACCATCCATAATAATTGGCAACGTAGCATTTTAACGCCATATTTATAAATACTTTTTAAGCCTTCTTATTTTTTTTTTCTCTCGTTCTTTCTTTCTTTCTCCTTTCCTCTATACTCTCACCATCATCACATCGCGCATACATAAAATAAATAAAAATAAAAAATTTATCATAATAAGTTTCTAACTGTTCTTCGCCTGCTGTCTTGTCTTGTCTTGAACTTCTTTCCTCTTTTCGTTCATTATTATTTTTTTACTCTCTGTGTTTCTGCACTTTTTTTTTTCGCTTAAATGACAAAAAGGAATTTCGGTGAATGTTAAAGAAGAAAATTGGAAGAGATGAAGAAAATAATTTCATATAAACAAAAATAGAACGTTAAAGGTCAATGAGTAGGATGCTTGTTATGGCGCATATTGGACTGAGGTGTGTCTTTAACATGATTGAAGTATAGATGGCACTTAAGATTGATGTGATCTAGAAGTAAAGTCTGTTTTGGACTTGATTTGGGATTGATTGCTTAGTTTGAGCAAGGGTGTAGTAAGGAGGTGGGGTACGAGCGGTATGGATCTTCAAATGACTAATAATCTTCTAAAAGGCATCAACAATGCTTGTTAAGCTTGTATCTTAACTAGTGTCTATCTAAACCTAGTATCTACAAGCTAGATAACAAAATCAAGCCTTTACACCCTTTTCTGCGACACAAACCTCACAACTCATCCAAAAAAACCAGCTCACATCAATTCCAATAGAAGAGGAAAAAAAGCAGGTTTTTAAACTTTAATGTAGTAATAAACAAAATGACAAGAAATCACGTTCAACCTGCTCCACAAGAAAAGAAGTAAAAAGATACAAAACAAAATTAAAGTTGAACAACGAAGAAAAAATGAGATGAGAGAAATGAGACGAGATCCTTTCTGATTACTAGATGCTTGATGATGATGAAGTTGATGATGTGGTAGCATCACATAAAGTTTCAATTTTCATGCCGACGGCGTGTGTAATTTGAGAATATTCGCTTTGAATTTTTTATTTATAAATGATTTTATGAATTTTGGGATTTAAAATGTGTAAAGAGGCTTTCTTCTTTGTTGTGTGGAGCGTTTGATGATGAATTTATGAGTTGAGGTAAAGGTTTAAATGAACTAGATGTTACTTTATAAGATTGAAGTGAACTACAACAAAATGAAATTTAATAAGAAAAATTTAAAGTTGATGGTTCAAATCCTATATCATCATGTGCTAAGAAACATTTGATGACTGGAACTCGTTGATATTTTTTTTTTGATAAAATTTCCTTTTTTGCATCATTTCATTGAAACTGGATACTGCAAAACCTGCCTTAGTTCCTTAACAAAGCAAAATCCCCTCTCTCATCAATCATCTCTCATTATAACCTTGATAAGCTCAAAAATAAAGAAAAACAAATTTCTACACCCTCGAAATAAACTTTTCCGATAATCATAACAACAAGGATGCCTGAATAGATCCCAATTGTAAACATATTTTTCATTCGCACACATTTCTTTTAATCCATAGCATATAGGAAGTGAATTCCATTTAATTCACATATTTTCCTCCTCTTCGACATTTTCTTTCTAAATACGAGCAGCACAAAAAAGTATTCTTCTTAAATTTCAGCACATGTAGACTTTAACTTATACATATATTGAATAACATGGCGTTCGTTAAGCAAGAAGAAATCCACATTTTCAGGGGTTTCGGGGAATTTTCTTCATCGTTATTGTTATCAGAATTTATCATCGCTGGATGGTAAAAAAATAAGCACATGATTCATATCATTATCTACTGGAATTAAAGTTGCATTATTTATGAAATGTTTGTCGAATTGATATAGCAGTTCAAAATATAGGTTAACATACCAACTTAGTTTTTTTTTGAACGTGAGGTAATTTATTGCTGTTTATATGGAAATTAATGAAAGGTGAACAATCCAAATGGAATTAAAATTTGCAGACATTTTCGTAGATTTATGTTTGTATAGACTAGGGGTCGTTCACTTATTAGGTATCATAAAAAAAAAGTTTATTACAACCCTCTTTCCGTATTAAACTTTTACAAAATCTTGGACCCTCCTTCCACTTAAAGCAGTGTTGTTTAAAATTTCTTTGGTACACGGCACCCCTTGATGGCAAACCTCACACGTCGTAATATTTTCAAAAAACATTCTGAGCACAGATTTTTTACATGAGTGTTCTGCAGCACATAGTTTGGACAACACTGTCTTAAAGCGTTACCTTATATGTGATAGGATCCCTAGTGTCAGGGGCGTAGCCAGGATTTTGAAGGGGGGGGGGATAAAAACAAATTTAATATGGAAAATTCAGAGAGGGGATTTTAATGATTTTTTCATAAAACTCGTAGCAAAATGAAGAAATTTCTGTTAACGTCAGGGTTGTCCCCCCCCCCCCCCCCCTGGTTACGCGCCTGCCCAGTGGAAATTGATATTGTGGTTGAGTCATTTTAATTGGGAATTTTTTTAATGAGTAGTAATGCTGATTATAAACACAGTTGGATTATTTTTATTAGGAATGATGAAATTTTATGAGTTTTTTCGTCTGAAAAATTAGAAAGTGAAGTAGGAATAAGTTTCTAAAAATCCTTTTAATATGGACGATATAAGCAAACGACCCTTAACTATATAGTCCTCAAATATAGCCCATCTAGTCCAACACCGCATATATTTCGACGACATAGCACAACCACAACCAAAAAATATGATAAAAATGCAAATGGAACAAACACGAGCCAAACTCTCATACATTTTAAATGAATTCCATTCAAATATCCACAAAATCCAATTAAAAATCAGCAAAATTTCATTCAAATTCTAGTCAAATTTCATTCAATTCATTTAAATTACATCATTTGAATCTCATTGAATTTTAAATCAATTCATTCTCACATTTTCTAATGCATGATCGTCCAGGTCTCAATTGTTGTGTTACGTAAAACCTCAATTCAATTAATCATCAGAATATCAAAGTTCATAGCTAAACTCAAATGCGAAAATGCTGCAATTGCCACCCACAGATTCAGAAAAAACTTTTTCATTTGGGGCAATTTGCTTATTAGGTAACGTCCACGTTTGAGAAGTCTTAAGAGTAGCTACCTAATAATTGAAGATTTCCTTTCCTTACGTTACGTAATTGCTGAACACCCCCTCACCAGAATTTATATATTTTCCTTAATTAACATTTATTGACATATAATTCTGTCATCAGTTCCAATAACATCTAAAATCACCAACATCCGTTATCGCATGGAGGATGATGTAAGTCACAATTTATGCTTCTTATCAAATTCACTTCCATTTGACAAAATAATAAAGTTTATCGACAAATCTAATGTAATATTAAATTACGTTCCTGTCATTGCCAGCAATATCAACAACATCTTCATCCATCCCTGAATCAACTTGTTTACATAAGTGAAAAGGAAAAAAAAAACACACATACTCAATGTTCTAAGAAATATAAGTATGAACAAACAATATGTACATTATTATTGTTATTGGCAAATGAAATGTCTTCTTACATCTTTGTGCTATTATTCTTGTTATTTTGTTTCTATTCCGTACATAACAATTTTTAAACGCATACAGAAAGAGAAATTTTTTAAAAGAAATTTTTTTATGACGAAATCAACGCGCAATAATGCTTATTGTGTCTCAGACTTGTGTGGAACTTCCATAATTGAATTTCAAATTGCACAAAGCAACAAAATTTTCTCTCGTTAAATAAAAAAAAAATTATTTTGCGCATTTTTGTTCTATTATTAAAGACGCAAACGACGAGATGGCTTGATGCTGAAAGTCTGGCAACGTCGCATTCTCTCAAGTGCCTAACGACGTGCAAAAAATAATGTGAACTTCTGCTGAGGTGTTGAAAATGTCTTTAAAAGCATTGTTTAATGAAGAAATAATTGCTTTTGAAGTCATTGAGTATCGATGGCAATGAATTTTGTTGGTGATTGGAAGAGTTGATATAGAATTTTGAGTTTGGAATTAATGACCTTTAGAGTTGGACCTGAATGACACATTGCAGTGAATCTTATTTTTTTCTTGACAATATGGTAGCCTTAATTGTGCTTATTTGGGTGACTTCTCTAGATTTGACATTCTGCTGTCAACAACTTACTTACTTCACTGGACGTAAAGATCAATTTTGATCCATGGCCTTTCTTAGATGGCGCCTGAAGCTAGGCTCTATCGCTGGTTACCGTTTACCAATTACCCATACCAAATGCAATACTGTATCTGTCAGTTGTTCCTAAATGTTGAATCTTGAGTATCGAGCCATATGTAGGCAAGTCTGTCAGTGACTTAGAGTAAAGACTCTTTGGCCATTTGTTTAAGAATTGGAAAAATGAAATATTTGATGTGGACGTGGGTTCGATTCCCACCAGATGCTGCTCTAAATCATTACTCAAAATTTTGACGATATTTCAAGGATCCATCAAATGTTCTCAACATTACAAGACAGTTTTGCCTAAATCTCTTAAGAATTCCCAAAAAATATTTCAATTTCAGCCGAAACAAAAATTCCACAAAAACAATTTAAGCTCCAAAAGAACTTTATGAAACCCCAGAAATTCTCACAGCAGCCACAGTAGCAGCTATAAAGAATTACACAACTCAAATCCTCCAACATAAAAAGAAGTATGTAAAGGAACAAAAAACCTCAAAAACATCCTCATTATTCCATTCATGTTGTACATAATGTACATGGAATGAGTATCGAAAGCAATTTTCTTTCGCTCTTAATGCGTCGTTGCCATCATTAATCATCCATTATTCATTTTAATTTTTATTATTATACTTCTCTTCATCCTCTGTTATTTTTTTTTTCGCTCACGTCTAACGAAAAAAAAAAGTAAGTAAGAAAAGTAAGGAATGAAAACAACATTCGGTGCGGGTGTGTAACAGCAATCATAAAAATGTGATGAATAAAATGAAAATTACTCGATATAATTTTTTTTTCGTGTGTGCTGTAAATCAAGGTTATTGCATTCACAAGTAAGAAAATGTTCTGTCCTGGAAATATTGAATCGTGTGTGCAACATGATACTGCACATATCGACACTAATATACAACGGAGATGAAAGGCACAGAGTCATAGTAGTAAATTATAGATTTTGACGTTCTTCTCTTTTTACATTCCGCGCTTATACTTAAGCGACGAAACAAGTGCTTTTAACGTGAATTGGTATTTTTAGCACTTTACATTGCTTTTTACTGTCTTCCGTTTCTTAGTTTTTTTTTCGCACTCGAAAGAAATAAAAAAGTTCTCGTTTCTCTCCTCCTCATCATCATCATCATCATCGCTGTTGCTGCTTACTTATATACACAACATTTTCATGTATTTCTTTCAGCCTGAGCGCCATTTTATGGATTGTTTTTTTTTTGCTCGCTCACGTACATAGCATGAGTTTTTGATGATTGCTGCTTTTTCTGCTGTAAAAAATACGACGAAAGGGTGGAAAAGGAAGTTTGATTGACGGTTAGAAATTGCAGCAGCGACGGTTAAAGTTCACCCTCGGTATTTATGGGAAAGTGAGAGAAAAAAATCGATAAAAACTGGTTTTGAATAATTTTGTTGTGAACTTTTTGATTTGCTTGGTGGGTATTTTGAGGTTATGAGATGTTCTTGCTTAGAGTCTGCTGGTTTTTGGAGATGATTCTGTTACTGATGATTTTTGATTGATGTGCAATCATTTGAATGACTTTAAAAAAAGGCTTAAAACATATTATAACCGATTAAAACACATTTTAAGATTGTCTTTACGGCGATTAGGCAAATATGATATTTAGGACCAATCAGCAGCCTTATTTTAACTATTTTTAAAAATGCAGCATCGCCATTTACACTTGACTATGGCTATGCTATACTAATTAAAGTATACGTTTTAAAGCATACTATTTAAAGTATACTTTTTTAAGTATACTATTTAAAGCATACTATTTAAAGTATACTTTTTTAAGTATACTGTTGTCACCACGCTATATCTGGTTAAGTTTAGTCTAGTGTGTGTATTCACCAGGTCATCTAACTTGGTCAGCCTCATCAATTCTCGCACAAAACATTCAAAATCTCAATATATTAAAAATCACTAATTAATTCCAAAATACGTGATTTTGATTTTTTTCTGATCAACACCATCAGCCTCCTCGCGAAAAAAAAAAGAATTAATCATCATTCACGATTAAGCTCACCCGGACCAAAAAAAAGTATCCAAATCATCCACCAACAATGATTATTACCTTACCATTCATTTTGTTACAGCTTAAAAAAAAATAAATAAATATTTTGCGACGTCATGAATGAATCAACAGTACAAAAAAAAATTATAATATGCATGCGGAATGTGTAGAATGAGCAGCGAAACAACATTCAAAAAGGTCATTAATTTTACAGGTGTAAAAAAAATAAGAACAATGAAAAATGAAAATAATTTCATTTCGACAAGCGAACAATAAAATAAATTTATAAAGAGAAGCGCACAACAGCGAGGTGACAGTGACAAAAAAGAGCGCCTGGCAATTTAAGCCCGCACAAACCAGCATGATGACGACTTTAATATCAACAGCAAAAACAAGAAGGAACGAAAAAGAAACGCAAATTCATGTGTATTATTAAAATTTTCCAACTGTAGTTACATAAATGGAAAAATTTTGTAATTAAAGACATTTTTATTCTGCTTCTTCCCATTCTTGTATCGCATCTATCTATCCCTCTCTAACCTTCATTTGTTCTTTGCTGTTCTATTTGGCTTCACGCTATATAGATTTTCTTTCATTTGATACAATGCAAAGGCAGCAATTGATTGAGCGACTGTACGGGTTTTTGTGGAAAGAGGAGTATTATGCACTAACACAAACGTGATTTTGTATGTATCTAATGGCTTTTCAGGGGTGCACAAACTTGATTTTGATATTGGACGTAATTATAGTGAAATTTAAAAAAAAAAAAAAACAAAAAAGTGGGAATAATAAAGTTTTTCATAAAACCAAACTTGATATTACTTTACAAGGATATGAACCTTGCTCTATTTGTCACTTTTGATCAGTTTACATTTTAAGCTTTTAAATTTTTAAATAATAATGTGGCAAAAATTCTACATTACTTACAGATGAATTGTGATCCATGACCTCCCTTAGCCGTCCCCTTAAACTAGTTCTATCGCTGGCTACCGTCTGCAAATTGCCGGTTCCAAATGCAACACAAAACAATACTTCAAAGCTATAAGGAGGTCCGGAATTTTAAACCAAGTCTGCATAAAAACTATTTAAAGAGCAAATGACTCATTTGACTATTAAATTTCTCCGATGAACTATTAATCAGACAAATTATCAAGAAATTGTACGGTTCTCACCTGTGCACAGGTGCTCATATTGCAACCCAACTTTAAATACTCCGTACCCTCCTACCTAATGTATGTAATATGTCAAAGGCAGTTGAGTATTAAGACTTTAAACTTAAATTTTTGTTCTTATACAAATTAAATTAAATTTCTGTTTTTTTAGGACTAGTTCAGTCAATTAATTAAAATTAATTTGAACTCTTTCCTTTCATGACTGTTCAGGGCAATTCTACGAGTGAAAAAAATTACAAAATTTCTTTATTCTATTAAAAAAACTTTAAATATTGACTCTACACATTTAAATTAATTAAAATTATGTAAAAAGGGAATGTTTATCATTATGAACAGTACTTGTTTGCAATAAATGGCTGTATGAGGAGATATTTTAACTTTTTTACTGTCAATCGGTGGAATTTACAAAAATAATGTACTTTAATTTGTTAAATATTTCACTAAATACTCATTTCTGATTTATGTCTCTACCCAAAAAATGTTTGAATTCACAAATTTAACAAACCTTTGACTTAAAACATAGCAGAAATGCTTTAATTAAGCTAAAATTTGTCAAAAACTGTGTCAATCGGTGGAAATTTTACATATTTTCGACTAAGCTTGAAGCGCTTACAAAAATTTAAATTTTAAATTACCGTTGAAATTTTATTCTGTAATATTCTTTACATATGAAAAAACTTATTTTAATTAGTTTTTCATGCCTCTTTTTGCCTTAAAGTTTATACTTTAAGAACGAATAACGTAACAATAACGGAGAAATACACTTTATAAAAAGAAACATAATATTTTTATCCAAGAAATATAACGGATAAAAAAAAATTAAATTTTTGCAAGTAGCGAAAACTTACAATGCAAATTTCTGCAGTTCCCTTTACTCGTAGAATTGCCCTTCATAGCCAGAGGTCGAAGCCGACATGAGTTCGCTCCGGTTCGCTAAAAAACCGATTCGATAACCGGTAAATTTGTATAAAATGTTGTACTTCACAAGTGGTAGCAGAAAAAAATCTATTCAAATTTGAATCGGTTTTTTGGCGAACCGGAGCGAACTCATGTCGGCTTCGACCTATGAATCATAGCTATTCAAACAAATTCGAAACCCAACACGTCATAGTTTGCGAATTTTGAATGTATACAACCCGCATCACAAATCATCAATTCCAATATATCTCATGAACCTTCAGTTCCACAAAATTTCTCCTTCAAACTCATTTTTACATTATTTCAATTTTCTCTAGACTTTCCTGAAATCTACATACTACATGTGTATTGGTAGTTTTAGCTCTTCGCCTTTTTGTTTATAGCGCGGAAAAATTACAAACAAAAAAGTTATTCAGTTGCGTTAATCACTCGTCATACATTCAATGATTCATTCCCTATTAGATCGTCCGTGTTCATAGATCATTGTGCCGTATTGTTTTCAATTATTCTTTAGTGTATTTGGAATGGTTCTGTGATAAACTTGCTAATTGATTTTATGAATTTTGTGTATATGTTGGAGATTGAAGAGAAATCAAGTTGGAAATAGAACAACAATAAGAAGAAGATAAAGAATTTGAGAAAAAAAAAAATAAATATTCAAGTCATTTATTGTGGAATCAAAACGTGTATGGGCCACAACCTTTATCTTATCACATAATAAATGAAATAATCGCGAACGTATAAGAAACTTTATTTTATCGATTTTTTTTTTTTGGTGAGAGAACTGAGAAGGAAAAATAAGACTCAATTCAGTTGAAGTTGAGACATCGAACAGTAAATGACATACATATCCGCATATCTTTAATTCCGACAAAATAGAAAATAATATTCAACTAGGAAATAGAATATAAAGTACAATGTCTGTACAGTTCACACAACAACAACAGGTGGTTCAAATAAATGTTGATCCACATGATGAGGAAGATGATACACAACGTCTGCAGTCGCCGGGTGCAAGAGTTCCACTCGATCGTATGACGAGCAGGTTAAATCCATATTCGCAGGTACAGGAGCAATTAACTCAAGTTGAACTTGATCTTTCTAGAGAGGAGCGTAATGAGCGTTCTCGTGTGAAGAGGATCTTTGATAAGGTGAGGATACCTGAGTGCTGGATTGGGATTAAAGTTGTGGAATTTCATCAGATTGTGTAGTGTTGTAAAACAGCCGTTTCTAAAGACTTTTGAATGGAATTTGTGATTAAAATTAATTTTGTTGATTCTATTGCATGATTCAGCTTTCTTAGCCCATTTAGTGATGCATTTTGATGCTCCAGTGATAACTTTGTGTACATAAAATACAAATTAAGGACTGATCTTATGATTTGGCTGGAATCAGTGAATTAAGTGACAAATGATCATAATTCCAGTGACAAATCTAATAAAATCTCAAAATTTTAAAATGTCTGATAAAATTTCAAAAGCCTTTCCCAAAAAAAATTATGACTCAGCATGATAAATCATATAAATATTGACATTTTACACAATTTTAGTACGACAGAGACAGAAATGGATTCCTCAGCAAGAAAGAACTAGGAAGGCTAATCAAAGAAAATCCAGGACAATGTCAAGATCTGCCAAAAGGAATTGCTAAAGAGATTCTTAAATACGCAGACATTGACGGTGATGGTCAGCTGGATTTTGAGGAATTTTACAAACTTAGTCAGGAGCACAAATGGATTGTCAGAGACTTTTGTGTGAAATATTGTCGTTATGTCGTTCCACGACGTGATGGTGCCATTCATGATGAAACAGGTGAGAAGGAACTGCATGGAACTTAAAAATTAATGTTTTGTGCACAAAATTTTATAACACTAAACAAAACTTTTTTGTTATCAGTAGGTAGATTAATCGATAGCCGCACATAGAATTTCGTGAACTAATAATCTATTAATAACTTTTTCTTTTATTCCTTAATTTAATTATGTTTTTTGACGAAATTATTTTTTTGTACATTTTGTAATGTTTTGGACCTTAACTTTTGTTTATCACACAAAAAAACTGTATAATTTATAGCGTCTGGATATTCTGTAGGTTCCGCATATGAAACAGTAGGTGCGTGTCATCATGTGTTTGTTCAAGATTTTTTACGTTTAAGAAAAATTGATCGGGATGAAGCATTGAAAAAATTAGGACGTATGAAATTTTTTGACTTTTTTCTTTGTTGATGTCAGGGCTGCATTTAACTCAGCTTCAGATTAACAAGTTTTTTGTGATTAATCAAAGAAGATTTGCTTTAAAATGTTCTTCAAATTTGCTAATTGAATTAACAAAAACTGATTCAGCTTCTGATGCTTCCAACTGGTTTTCAATACAAAGGATGTTGCTTATTATAAAGAACATTCATTCATTTAAAGATAGCAACAAGCAGAAGCGATTTATCATATTTTGGATAACTATGTTATCTGACATAAAATGAAGGTGAAGTCGAAGATTAAGCAACAAGTTTGCAATAGATTATTAAAGTATCGCGTCACTTAGAAGCTGATGTAGATTTTAGAATTTAGAATCAAAATTAGAAATCCTCGTAATTTTTACGGAATGCTTCAACCTTGATTTAAAATATTTAATTAATTCATTATTCATAAGCCAGAGTGTTGATAATATGCTGTCCAATCCAGACTAAAGGTTCAAATTGAATGAGATCATCTTCCGATTTTAGATTTTATGATTAAAGTTCTTCAAAAACAATTACTCATAAAATTTAATTGAATCTTGATTTTAATCTTTTTAACTGGGTTTCGATAGTATTATACCTTAAAGCAGTTTTGTCCAAACTTTTAAAGCCACGGCACACTTGTGGTGTAAGACATGACCAAAGTTGCACACAGCATACGGCTCGCGTCATTTCCAAAAAATTTCAACTTCACACCAGTGCCGCGGCCCAGAGTTTATACAACACTGCCTTAAAGCATGCTTGTCAATTGTCCTTTTAAAAAAATCTAGTATTTACAGTAGAATGTGATCTTAATTGTGCAAAATTGGCCAATTTATTTAGTCGTGCTCTAAAAAAGATAACAAAACCCAATTCAAACGGCAAAATAAGAATGAAGATGACACAATTTAGACCGAAAACTTCAAAAGAGATTGCTAAAGAGTTGCGATCTGTCACTGATCTGTTAACAGGCAGTGCATGTGACAGGCGACCTGTATCGAAACTCTGGATTTCTCTTAAAAGTCATTAATACCAATTTATGCAAAAAATTATGGTTAACATCTAAATTCAACTTAATCAAACTGAACTAGAATCCCAAAACAGAACTGACCTTGAATAACCTTAAACCTTGATAAAGTTCACAATTTCCTTGAGAAATTCACAAGTCACACACTTTGGCTTATTCATCAATCCATACAATACATTACATGAAAGCATAAAGCAGTTTAATATGCCTCAATATGTAAATATTCCGGCACTTGATTAGTATCATTATTATTCATAGAACTTTTAGAGTAGTTCGTGCTTATTAAATTGATTTTCTTGTATGCACGCATGAAACATTTACAAATAACACAAATTTATGTTGTTTTTCCCGACTTTCACTCTTACTCACTTTAGGAACTTAGTGACACACATTTGAGTGGAATTACAATCAGGGTTGATTGATTGATATCAGAATGTTGATGTCTGATATGAAGGTTTTATTACATTTGATAATCTTGTATTAAAGAAACCAGAGTTGTAAATTACAGGCACCTGTGCACAGGTGAGAATTGTACAATTTCTTCTTCTTCTTCTTCTTCTTAATTAACTTTATTATGGTCCATCAGCTTATTGCTATTTAAATACCGTTCACAATTCCAGGTAGTTTAATTTACAAATTTACACAAAGAACAATCAATAAAATCCAGTCAACTCCAAATGGTTGACAGAAAACATGCCCGTGATAAGTCAAAACAACAAAAAACCATCGCTAGGCAAAAAATTCCATCTTCAGTTGTCGATGATCCAGATCCCTTGACAGTCCTTGTAATTTAACTTGTGATATTCCAAATAGATTCAATTTTTTCTTATGTCTCGATTGTGATTTGTCAATTTAATTAATATGATCTGCTGTATTCCGAGATGATCGATTCCTGTTTGTCAATGTTGATTTGTTGAAATCCAGTCAGCACCAATTGATTGATAGAATTGCCCGCGATATATGGGGAAACACACAAAACCCATCGCGAGACAAATTCTCCTCACAATTGACGATAATCCGTTGTATTCCAATAATATTCGATGTCTAGGTTATGGTTATGATAGAACCTTCTTGTCCACGATTGTTGGTAAAACACAAAAAACCCACGTGAAACAATTGATTCTCCTCACAACTGCCGCCGATCGTGATTTGTCAATGTAATTAAATGTTCGTTGGTATTCCGATGATGATCAATTCCGTTTTATCTAGGTTATGTTCAAAATTTGCACATTTTTTTTCCAATTTCAATTTATATCCAAAATTTAATTAAATCGCGACTTTGCTGAGTTTTCTCCTTGGTATCTTTGTTCTTTGCTACTTTGAAGACAGTTCCCGAAGGTTTGTGACTTATTCCTACGCGTAATTAATTAATTTTGAAGTATTGCACAATTCCACAACCTCCTCATTCGGAGGTTGGGAGAAAACTGTCCGTACAATTTCTTGATAATTTACAAGGTTTCTTTAAATAAAACTTTACAAATTTTAATAAAACTTTACAAATTATCAAGGAATTGTACGGTTCTCACCTGTGCACAGGTGGCTGTATCGCAACCCTGAAAGAAACTTTTCGGTTTTTAAAAAAATTCAAATTCAAAAGCTAGCAATGAAAGCTAGTTCTTTTGCATGCCAGTGTGAAAGTCTTGATGATTTCTAAGAAAAAAATCGTAATGAGTTATTTCTGTAGGAATCATAAAAGTAGATAAAATCATGACAAATACTTTCAATACAAAATTGTGTAATATCCCTGATTGTAATTATTTAATGATGTTTGCGCTGTCACGATTAATAGCTCACATTAAGTGCTTATTAATTTCATATTAACTCATAAAGTAATTTCCCTTGCTATCTATTATAATGAATTATTCTTTTTCAGTTCTATTTTAACATCTTCATTGTCTTCATGATTTCTTATTTTGGGATTTGATAACATTGGATGTTTCATCTGAAATTTCAAGTCTTGTTCTTAACATTTTATCCTTTCTATTAATTTTAGAAAGTCTTTTCAAAAATCTGAATTTAGTTCATAAGAAAATTTCATTAAAGAATGTAGATTTAATTTTATTGAATAGAATCCTGTACCTGAATAAGTTAAAACAAGCCTAAAAAGCTTTCCAAAACAATTTAATTTAGAATTCTGAATAGTTTTTAAATTTATATGATTTTTGTGGTTTTTAAATCCCGACGAATGCTAAAAATAACTTTAAAAAATTATTTTATTAAACTTGACTAGCTTGAACTTGACAAGCAAAAACCATTTTCTACCAATCATGTCAAGAATCATTTTCAAAAACATACAGGCTTTAAACTATTCTAGTTTTTATATTTTCAAATGTTTCCAACATTCAACAATTAATTTCAAGCTAAGGTGCAATAGTTTATTAATTAAGGAACAATCTAAATGATTGTTATCAGAAAACAAGACTTCTGATAGTGATTTCATGGTTTTAAAAGCTTTCAAATCACAACAATGACTTATAATAAATTGTAAAATAGAACCTCAAATCTTCATCCTTTAATGAAACAATTTTAACCTCTTTCATCCTACAACACATGCACACTTATCATTATGAAAATTCATCCTCAAAATTAATTCAAATTCCTTTACTTAATGCTTATTTGAAATGTATTTTAGATGGAGCGTACGAGAATCAAATGAAATTTTTCCCACCTCCCTTGACGATGGTCATCTTTAGTATCATAGAAGTTATATTCTTTATCGTAGATATAGTTTATTTAAAGTAAGTTATCAAGTTTTCTTTTTGAAGCGATTATTTCCAATCTAAATGCTCAAAACAAGAATAGAACCGATCAAAAATCCACAAAATTGTTTTTTTTTTCATTTTCAAAATTCATTACTGCCAAAAATAACTCATGATCAACTCTATTGACTTAGGTCATGGTCGCTATCAGTGGCTAGTGAATTAGTTCATGAAAAATTATCTTCAAAAAGATTTTCGCTCATTTCCAAGTCATATGATTGATAAAAAAAATCATTTGACAATTGCCACTTAGAATTTGAAATCTAAATTCATCAATCAATTGAGTAATAGAAGTCTTAAAGACCTTTGGCGTTAGTATTGATTGTAAATTGAGGATATTTAATGTTTACCGATTCAGATGCTGGACCTTTGAACTCTTCTGATTCTAAATCATTGAAGCATCACGGGGCCGTTCACTTATTACGTTCGCATTTTAGGGGGGAGGGGGGGTTTGAAAAATTGTAACAAAATGTAACATAGGGGGGGAGGGGGGGGGGGGTGTCAAGAAGAATGTAACGTTCTTACTGTCGTCTGTCTTTTGAAAAAAAGTTCACGAAAAAAATTTGAATTATGAACGTTCAAGGGGGGGGGGGGGGGGGGTGCGAGTTGTAACATGTTGTAACAAGGGGGGGAGGGGGGTGAAAAAAGTCGGTTTTTTGCGTAACGTAATAAGTGAACGGGCCCCACGCAATAATAGTCTTTTCCAAATGTATCTACCATGCTATTGTCATCTGTTGCTTCTTTAGTTGCCTTGTTAATCATTCCAATTTACCTCTTATTGATTCTTTTCCTCTTTCATCCGAAACAGTGATTACAAAGAAACCGACTTCAAGAATGTCGGAACCAGTGTCAACGGACCGATGGCAACGATGTTCATCTACAATCCACGAAAGCGAGAGGAAGCCTGGCGTTTCGTGACTTACATGTTCGTTCATGTCGGAGTAATGCATATCTTAATGAACTTAATCGTTCAAATATTTCTCGGAACTGCCCTTGAGTTAGGTATGAGTTCAGCAGTTAATTGCTTATTATTGACTCATCAAAGGCTAATTATTCTTCTTTGTTCTGTCTATTTTTAGTACATTGTTGGTGGAGAGTTGCTTTAGTATATTTATCAGGTGTTCTAGCTGGTTCAATGGGCACAAGTATTGCAAATCCACGAATCTACTTGGCAGGTGCATCGGGTGGTGTTTATGCATTGATTACTGCACATATAGCTACAATAATCATGAACTGGCAAGAAATGGAATATGCATTTTTACAACTCTTTGTTTTTCTCGTGTTTTGTGGAACTGACATTGGATTCAGTGTCTATCGACACATAACTGATCCATTCGATCGTGTTGGATATATGGCACATCTTTGTGGTGGAATTGCTGGTCTTTTAGTTGGTATTGGTGTGCTACGAAATTTGAATGTTCGTCCATATGAGAAGAAACTTTGGTGGTTGGCAATAACTTTATATTCAGCACTGATGATTTCAGGCATTTGCTTCCATATCTTTAATCCAGACTACTTTATGTTTGAGAAAACGAATCCAACACCGTCAGAATCTGGATTTCCTTAATTTTAAGTAGAATAATTATTTTATGTCCTAAAATTTACTTGTGTGAGGATAGACTTAAAGTATTGATGATTGACAAGACAATTAAGGTTTAAGATTTAAAAACAATTTAGACTTAATTGAGCAGTTTTGAAAAAGAAGGAATGTCGCATTTAAAAATGATTTATTAAAAGTCATCACACTAGATTATAGCTTGAATTAATCTTTGACTAATTTATATGAACCCAAACAACTGCGGGACTGAAATTCTTAAATGAGACAATTTACGCTAACTTCACACAAATAAATCCCAACTTTTCATTCTCAGATATATTTTACTCAACTTAGTTCTTTTAAAAAAATGATACAAATTTAAATATATGCACAAATTATTTCAATAATCAGAGGGTGGAACCGCCTTAGATTTTCACATTCGTAATTTTAGCATTAGTATTTTTAATATGTTGAAGCTTTGCTAGATATTTTGACATTACAATTTCTTATTAAGTTCATCAATATTCAGTTAAGAAATATTAAATTTTTGAGTGAGAAAAATTTAAAAAAAATCAATATAATCAAAACATTTTAAATTACTTAATATTTTTAAATGAAGGCTGAAGTATATTTTTTTAAGAATTTTTATAAAAATCTGTAACAAATTGTATTGTCCACAAGTAGCATTGAACCTGACAGAAATGAAATTATTAAAACATTTTACTAGCCATACTGTCAACTAATGCGTATTCTTTAGCATTATGTAATAACTAGAGTTATTATTTTAAATACCATCACGTATTTGGAGCTGATAAATCACATTTTGATCATTTTGATCAGTTCCACACACTTGAACAACACAAAAGTTTGTCTATTTACTTTGAAAATTTTATCTATAGTTTAAGCAAATTAGATCAGCATTTTAAAGTATTTTTTTTAACAAAGACAATTTTATAAAATTTTATTACAATATTTTTTAAATAAGAAAACCTAAAATATCAATCTGATGTGTCTTAAAGCAAATGCATTTTAATAAAAATTATGTGCTTTGAAAGTTTATAAAAATTTATTTTGTTTTAATATTAAGTCAAGACGTTTACTTAAGATTAATTCCTATTACTTCCTATCATCAATCTTTTAATCCTTATTTAAAGTTTTTTTTATTTAAGGGTGGGCGATGAGCCATTTTATTTCTCAAAAAGCGTCAACAAGATTGGGTAAGCATCGGTTAATTGATAATTCTGAACTTACTTTAGCTACATGCAATTGCAAGTGGTTCGGATCCCACTATGAACTGTAGGTCCAAATGATGTTGTACAATTGATTTTTTACAAATTGAATCGTAGTTCCTCCAGCTGAAATGCTGGGTCCTTCACACATTATTATTATTATAGCTACATACTGACAAAATATTACACAGAATCATATTAAAGCATGTAAAGTATAGTTTTAATACAAAAATTGTGTGTTAAATGCATTCAAATGGCATTTTTCTAAAATAAAATTAAAAAATTTATTAATGCTGAAAAATCGGCTTCAATCATCAGAATTTTTCCAAAGGATTCACAAAATCCTCTAAGCATAAGCTGCTTTTTAAGTCTAAACATTTTTTATATTGACCATGTCTAGACTTACATTTTACGACAGTTTGCTCAATTTTCAAAGAGCTGTTGTACAAAAAAATATTCACAAGCACATGAATCATCATTCAATCATTAAAATAGTCATCAAAGCTACAATGATAAAGCTCCACAAAATCCACGAAAAGCTACAAAAAGCTCAAAAATTCAAAATTCATTCGCTTAACGGCTTTTAACGTTTTTTCTCATACACAACATCCACGTGGTCATCTCTAAAAGGAATTTAATCTCAAATTACAAAAGTACGAGATGTCAATATAAATTATTCGAAAACAAATTTCAGCTAATTAATTAATCGCCTGATTTGTTTCTTAATTTTATAGTGTCATCAAACAATGCAGCACATACAAAAATATGTGTTTGCAACCTTGCCGTTTATTTTCATTTAAAAAATACTCAATCTTTTATATTGCGAGCAAAAAAAAATTGTTTCTCCTTTGAATCTTATTGAGTATAAAATTCACCGATTAATGCCCACACAGTCATGATGCTCAACGAATGCGTTAATTTTAGAAAGAAGAAAAGACAAGGAAAAAAAAATCAGTCGAAATCTTCATCTCGCGAAAATCGCAAGCTTGCGATTCACCTTATTTAAGTTTACTTTAGTTTTAGAATTATTTTTCTCATTAAATTAACTTTTAAGTTTGTTACTTTTTGTTAAGTTCTACATAACGAAAAAGAAACGAAAATCGAATTTTACGAAAAACAAAATATTTTTAAACGCATCTGTGACTAGTGATAGAGAATTGCACTGACTGACTGAATTTAATTTAAATTTACTGCAAAGTGTGATAAAGAAGAAGGAAAATTCTCAAGGAAATTTCGTTTAAAAAAAGCAGATAAGAGACTTTTGTTGTTAAAATTAGAAAATCGACTTTTTTTTGTGAGAAAAAAAAAATAAATTTTACTTCAATTGACATTTTTGTCGCATTACATTGCATTGTTTAGTGCTGTCTCTCGAAACTGGAAGTGATTTTTATTGTGACAGACTTTGAATAATTGGATCAGTGGAGCAAAAAAAAGTTTCCACAGTGACTGTGTGAAGAAAAATAAATCAAAAAATCATCAAAATTTTTCGGAGAAATTTGCGTCACTTGCACTTGTGATCTCATTTCTCATAGTGAACCTAACGACGTTGAGAGAGAAAAATTCATTATCATCTGTAAGAAGAAAAAGTAAATAAAATTTTGAAAAATTAATAAAACATTTTCTGCGTAAACAAAAAAAAAATCGGCAATAAATCAAGTTCTTCAAAAATTTACGCAATTTGATATTTTTAGGAATTTTATGGCTATTTTGTGAATGATCGTGAGAAATTCTAATAATAAGTAAGAATTTGAAACGTGAACAATTTGAACTCGTGCGAATTTTACAATATTACGGGTGATTGATGGACCAAACACGAAGAAATTTTTAATTGAGAACATTTACATCTGATGTTTTCTGATTCTTGTTGTTTTTGGCAGAGTTTGAAGATACTTTCTTGACAATTTTGCAGCTTGATATTTAACTATCAAAATACAGCAGGAAGCAAAACAGTTTTGAACTTGCAATTTTGCACCAAATGTGCGAAAACTGAAACTTCTTCGTCGGTTAAGGTCAAGTTTACTGCATAGTTATTTACTGTCGTTTTTTTCTATGTAACGCAGTTTGTACAAAATGCTGACGTGCTGTTTAAAATGACAAAGTTTTTCAAACAATAAAGCAAAATAAAGTTCTAGTTTGAGATAGGCTCTTATAATAATGAATTCTTGAAATATTGCTGGTTGATTTTTTGTTCTAGTTAATTCTAGTCAGAGCTCAAAGTCGACTA
Organism: Chironomus riparius; assembly: GCA_917627325.4. NCBI lineage: Eukaryota > Metazoa > Arthropoda > Insecta > Diptera > Chironomidae > Chironomus > Chironomus riparius. The sequence continues at coordinate 32,728,834 of OU895879.1, forward strand.
AAGATTTTCATCGATTTTTTATGGCGACATCAAATTTCATCGACTTTGAGCTCTGATTCTAGTTATACTCTAAGCAAATAAAATATTCTTGCTGGTTCCATGGCTTGTCACGGTACAATAGATTCTATCATCGATCAGGATCGCAGTGCCTGATTAGTGAACCTTTTCACATTGTTATTATGGCTTGTCATGAGGCTTGACCTTATACAAACCTATAGCTTACCTAAACCTTATACCTTGAACTCTACAAATAATTCAATGTTTGCATTCCTGAGAGTCAAGTTACCAATGTCTTGAAGTAGAGCAGTGAATTACAAACTATTCGAATGGGAAAAGACGGTTAATCGATCAGAAATCCAGCGCCAAGCTGAGATGACACTGGCATGAAACTGGTTTAGATTAAAATCCAGCAACATGCCAGAATCACACCGGTTTAGTGCCGGATTTTTGATCTATTAAACGACTTGTGCCATTTAGATTTTTCCAGAATGCCAAATTTTGACCCATTTTTCCATTCAAGCTCCAACAAAAAAGGTTTAAAGTGAAGTAGAGTTTTTAATTCGTTTTTAAATCGCATTAATTTTAAGAAATTTTCCAACCTATAAAAGATTTGACTCGAAAGAAGCTGCTTCTCTTTGGAATGCAGTAAGGTCATCAGCACAACTATCCATTTGCATCAATATCTGAATCACATACAATGCACGCTTCTCAAGTAAATAAAGGAAATTTTCATCATCATTTTTGTGATAATTTAATTAAGACTGACTTGTTTATTGCTCACTTGAATTAATCATAATACTTATTTGGAGCCGAGAGATTCCAAAATTACTCATGACAGTAATAAATTTTGCAAACTCACATTATTCATAGTTAGACGCCTCCATCATTTACATAATAATTGCTCGAGGGTCAAATTGACAACTTTAATTATATCGGAATTTATTGTCCAACCTAATTCAATCGATTAAGATAGCTATGACAGCTGCTCAGTGAATAAATCAGAGATAAAAATCTCAACACTTTGTTTTGCGTATCAATAGCCTAATTTATGAAAATAGAAAAATTTTGCATGATCTTAAAATAAAATTCATTTTTAACACAGACAAATTTTGCTTAAATGAATGAGAATGATGACCAAATAATTTTTACTATACATTTGTCGGGAAATACAAATGAAGAGCGTGAACATGATGAATGAAAGAACAACATCAAGGCTAACTGTTTTTCGAATGAGGATGACTTCATTGATTGGATGAAAAATTCAAAAGCTGAATGGTAATTAATTTTAGGCGTTTTTGTCGTTAAGTTGAGAAGATTTGTGGTGTATTTTTGTGAACAAAATGAAAAGACACTAAAGAGCAAGTTCAGATCTCGTTGAGAATCACTGAAGAAGCTAGAAAAATTAGGCAATTATAATAGTTTAACCTCTTGCAGCAGCGTAGCTTCGTAAGATATTGAAGAGAGCTTTCGAGAGGTGGGATGGGGGGGGGGGGGTCCACTCCTTACCCTAAGTTGTCTCACATTTCCCTGTTCTAAGCACACAGTTCCCTACATAGTCTCGAAAATTCTACGAATATTAATACTTAATCATAATACACTGATATTACTGAGCATTCAAAAATAATCACACAAAAAAATTTCAAGTGTTGATGGAAATTTTCAAGGAAGACTGAAAAGCAATAAAATTTTCTTTAAACATTTTCATAAGCAATTGTTTCTCGACCAATCATCATCATCTTCCTGGCGACAGCAGAAACTCACAACTCCAATACCTCACCTTCAACTATAATTTTCAAAAGATCCATTAAATCACATCTCAAATTTCTCATCTGTCAGACACATTAAAGTACATAAAGCCTCAATCCATAATAAAACTTCAATCTGCGAATAAGAAATCTTCAATTAAAAATTTCATGTAAATCATCAATTCAATGTAAATCAAAACAAAATCCCAATTTCCCTCCGAACAATCCGAAAGCCCATAAATAAAACAAAAAAAGTTATGAGAGAGCAAAAAAGTCATTACATATTGAGATTAATCAGCATCAGCGCACCGAAATAAATAAAACTCAAAAAAAGAAGTTCTTCTTTTTTGCTTTCGTGAATTCATTAATTTTTTTTTCTCATTTCTTTTAATTTATTTTTGGCACGCCGTCATTGTGATGTGAAAGACATCTGTAAACACACAAATCATCGAAAGACATACAGGCACACGAGAGTATTAAGTACACATACGTTTTTATAGAATATAGGCGTGAGTGTTAATTGTTAGATGATACATCGGAAAAGCTTATAAGTCCAATTGTTTTGAGCACATCGAAAATGACAAAAGCTTCAATCATCTCACTTTACATTATGATCATCAGCTACGACTGGCGATTAGTCACTTGTTGACTCGCTGTTCTGACATTGCTGCTCATCATATTTGGATATTTTTTTTAATAACTCCTCCGCATTTTCACACAGATTATTTTTTTGAGAGCGTATTTAAGTGATTTTAATGGGTGAAATTGGAAATTGTGGACATGGAATTGTGTCTATTTGATTGTCATTAGATGATTTATTTTTTTATTTATTGAAAGTTGGGTGTTGAATTTATTATTGTTTGGATTTTGGATATTGATAGTTTTGGTGTCAATTTTAGATGCTATGTGATTTTTTTCTAGGATTTGAACTTTAGATTTTATGAATTTTTGATTTAAAGTTGAAGGACTTGTTTCCAGAGCAGAACTATCACTGGATTTATATGTTATCTATCTTTTTGACATCTTTTCATTATGACGTTTACATTTAAAGTTGAAAGGGGTATGAAATACAATTATGACTTCCATCTATTAAGTTGGAAGAGGGTCTGAGATTTGTTGAAATTAAGAATATTAGAAATTATTATTATAAATTAATTCTGTGACAAGAAGACCCCCCTTATTTAATTATTCAATTTTTGATGGACGTCATAAGTGAACAAACCCTCAATACTCGTGTTTTTGCCTAACGTAATAAATAAAGGAGCCCCTAATTCAGTTAAGTTGTTTGCAAACTTAATGAAACATCTTCAATAACGGGTCATTAGTGAGACTCGAACCCACGCCCTATTGAAGTTTTTTATTCAGGTTTCATGCTTCTTCCACTGAGCAATCGAGATTACTCAACTGCTAACAAAATGCTTTATGTAAATGCTCCCCTTGTCCTTAATCGTTGTCCAAGTTTTACAGAAACTCTTAAATTCTATTAAAATTTGATAAGCAGTGACGTAGTCAGGAATTTGAAGAGGGGGGGGGGGCAAAATTTTTTTTTGTATGGAAAAATTTAGGGGGGGGGTTGTGATTTTTTCATAAAATCCTAGCAAAATAAAGAAATTTCTGTTTACGTTTGTACCCCAAATACCCCCTCCCCCCTGGCTACGCGCCTGTCGCTAAGATTATGAAAATTATGAAAAAATATCGGTCAAACCTTGACTGTCACTATCCTTTAATTCAGCTTCTGACACAAAAACATCTCACAAAATTGCTTCTCATTGTCTCAACTCCAAATCTACCTAATCAGTCAAAATGTCAACTAATTTGCCAATTTTCTCCCTCAAAACATTTTCTGCTTCATGTTCACAAATTTACAAGCTTTTCCAACTCTCGATTTTCACATTTGTCTGTCCGGGTTTGTTTACAACAAAATCTCACTTTTTTTGCCATACATTTTTCATGGCCATGCTGTCATCATTGGCTTCTGTATTTGTACATACATTTCATATTTTCTATTTCTTCTTCATTCATTCGTTTAAAACAATAATAATAAGCAATTGTCGCAAGTGGCACTTATGAATGTCTGTCGAGCGATCGCGATCTACATACCGATTAATTGTGATTTTTAATAAAAGATTAAATGACATAACTAAATGACATGAATGCGCATGATTACAGCAGTTGATGGAAAAAGAAGAAGGAAAGAAAAAATTGCGGAAATCATTTAAATTAATTAATATTGAAACGACTGTAATTCACCTCATCTGTTAAGCTACTATTGTGACTTTATAGTTTTATTTGTGAAAAGCTTTAGCAAAATTTTTGATGGATTAATTTTTTATTTTCGTACGCAATTGGACTGCCTTAAAAGTTATTCAATTTGCTTTATTTTATTGTTCGTCGAAATATTTTGATTATTTTAGGCCGCTTTGCGACAGATTATTGCTATAATGACGACCATATGTAACACATATATGACAATAGCTGTTTAATGAGGTACATGTGATGCAAGGTAAAAGTTTAATCTTGAGTTATTGTCGATTCAGCATAAAAAGATATTTTTTGGAATGTGTGAAATTTCACAATTTGGTGTGGATTGCTGGTGGGATGTGGAGTAAATTGATGCTTATTATGAAAGGTGGTGGGTTAAATTGATTTGATAAATATTTGATCAGGTGAATGATAAGTTTGGAATTGCTTATCTTCAACGTGATAATAACAAGAAATGAAGTGGATTAAGGATAAGAAAAAATTGTTGTAACATCTAGAAGGCACTTGGCATTTAGATGTTAACCACAGAATATAGAATTTATTCGAATAATGGATTCAGAGCAAGATTCGAACCCGCATCTTACGATATCCGGTTGTATGCTCATGCTCTTATCACTGAGCAATCGTGGGCTAGTCGAGTGTGTGGCTTATTTTCATATATAAGTTATACTTTTATTCTGTTTCCTTGCACTAGCTAAGCGAGCGGAACTGATCAAAAGTCATCAAAAATGAACAAAAACGATCAAAATCTAGTTTATCAGTTCCGGACCCTTGACACTAGCATGAGCTGACTGGCGTTCACATGGAATAACCAGAGCTCAAAGTTGACTCCAGATTTTCATCGATTTTGTATGGCTGAGTCAACTGGACTACATACAAAATTTCATCGACTTCGAGCTGTATTATCATCTGGGAAGCATAGATATAAGCTATTAAAACCCAACCAAAACGACTATAAACAAACTTTAATTAGCATCTAAAACCTCATCATTCACAACAAAATCACTCTTAAAAAGCATCACCGAATGCACCAAGTTAGCTTCAGTCAAAAACACACATCAGTAAATTAGAAACTATTCAACACAAAGAGTCGATAAATGTTAAACATTTAGTTATAGAATAAGACGTTTCTATAATAACCATTACGTAACTGCCTTCATTTATGGTATTTAAAACACACAGAAAGATGTTCAGCATTTTATGGCAATTTGCAAGTGTCACGAATTTCAATTCAATTCATTCTGGCGTAGAGGCGTTTAAAAAAGAGCTGCAAAAGTTTGTTTTCATTTCGTAATTTTGTATTTTGAATAAGCAACAAAAATAAAGATTAAAAAAAATTTGCAGCACTGACATTGACCAAATGAATCGGCATTTGTGTGATTTATTAATTATTTGTGTCTTGTCTTTCAAATTGATCGTGAAATAATTTAATTGACACATAAATTAGTTGATGATGAAGCTAGTGTTTGAAGATTTCAAAGGGCTGTAATTAAGTGGAGCTTTACGAGCTTGTAAATTGCCATTCAAGGAAAATATATGCATTATTAACACATATTCAGGTTAGCATAGATGAATATCATTAAATGGTCAGTCACGTCTCGTCAAATGACTGTAATCATAATGTAGGCATGAGTTTACATTCTGCTTGGATTTGATCAATTAGTCGAAACTTTAATGTTTTATTTTGTAATATTTAAACTGGATTTGAAGAGTTCCACATCATTTCATTTAATGCAAAATGTCGTAGAAAATTTTAAAATGATTTTTTGATAATTTTCCGATCTCCACATGACTTTGCTGTTTACAATGTTCTTGCCAATTTTCTCATCACATGTCATGTCAAGCAAATCTTGTGTTTAAGGCTTCATCATAAATAAGTATTACTTAATTTTAGGAATTTCCAGATGCAGCTTAAAGTAATTTCGATGATCTTTATACAAAAGTAGCTTTAATAATATTTAAGCTTAAAACATTTATTTTCGCAAAAAAGAGATGTTAAACGATAAGCAGAGATGATTTGCGGTTTATATTAAGTTATAAAAACTAAAGTGCATCTTTATGAGAATCGCTGTTGCAAGCGATTCCTGGAAATGCTGCAAGGAAATTTAGCTGAATTATTATTGATATTAAATAATTCAGCTCTTCAGATTAAGTCATTAGCGATGCACTTACAAGGAAGTTTGTCTATAATAGGAGTTCAGATAAAAATCTGAGATCTGAAATTTTGTGACAAATCAATACAAAGAAACCTGATTTGTATCAAAATTTAGGTAGACCTTAAATCCAGTGTTGATGCAAAATTGCCTTTGCCCAGATTTTGCCTTTCACATAGCAAAGTCATGCCTTTGCAAAGGCATAAAAAAGGCAACGTTGGATGCCTCAGTCTGTAGCAACTTTCATCCATACATCATCTTAAATTTTACATCAATTTTCAAGACTAGTGTTCTAAATTGCCTACGCTTAGGGCCACCTTTTTAAAGTCCTTAAACCTCACTCGTCATTTTAAAGAACATTTCAAAATCGAGAAGCGTGCTTAGTGCCCATAAACTTTTGATTAGAGCTGGAGTTCAACATTCTACAAACTTTTATTCTCCAAAATATTTAATCAGCTCGAAAAGGAATTGAATATTCTGAATTCAGATATAAGCTCTAAAATGGAAATATGCACCGTTCAAATTTGATTTCTGTGACTAAGAATGTCTATTTTAATAGTAGCTGGACTGACTAAGATGCTCTGATGATGACTTTGAAGTTTATTCAGAATATTCTTTAAAAATACCAACTAGATGCTTAAATTTTAAAAAGTCAAGGCTTTAACATTCAAGATTAATTTTGAGGAGTTTACAACTGTATTGAGTTTCTAGAATGTACTCTAGGGGATCGAGCCATAAAAAGAAGAATCTGTAAATATTAAAATTAAGGCAGAGCAGTTAGGCAACAGACCAGAAATTTGGTTCTTACTTTTTGAGAGATCTGGATTCGATTCTTAACTGGAACCGATTTTTAAGTATTACATAAAACAGTGATAAATAGTGTGCCGCAAAAAACTCGACAAAGCCCACGAACCGTGTGTTGTGTGCCATGGCTTACCACCTAAGTGTGTCGTGGTACCAAAAAAAGGTTGACCACCACTGCCATAAAGTAGTGTTGTTGAAATGACAAGGGATCTAAAATGCTCACGACAAAAAATCTCAACAAAGCCTATCATTAAGCTTGACAAAGCTTATAGAAATAAGTATTTTTCCACCAAAATTTCTCTTTCAAGGTCCATACACTGTAATGAACTTTGAATTTATTTACTCAACTAATTAGCCTAGAATGCCTCTACTGTTTACTATCCACTGATAAAATTCCATTATTTCCCTTTCTATGGACAACAAAAGAAAAAAAGTACACAACTATAAAAATTTCGCCTCATTAAAAAAAGCTGAGCTCAAAATATGAAGCAAAAAAGTTATTAGAAGTCATTTGAAATTGGTAGCGTGCGCGGTGCTGCCTTCTATTTTTTATTGTGTATATTTTTCGTCTATTTTTATTTCTCATCTATTGACACTTTCTCTCTAAACATATTTGTAAGATATACTTTTCTTTATGACAAATAAAATTTGTACGACAACTGCGTAGATCCAAATCGGAGAGTAAATATTAATAAAATATAGTTTTTTTGGCAACAAGATGAAAATGAATCGTTTCCCATTTCTTTACTTCCATTCAGAGTTTCATTTAAATAATCAAATATTGCACCTTATTTAAGTTATTCAACATATTCTCATCTGGCAACACAGACCGGAATGTGTCTTAAACAAATATGAAGATCGTCGTGCCTACCCGAATCAATTGTTTGAATAACAATATTAAGGATGAGTCATCCACGCTTCTTCTTCAACTTCTTTCATCTCTTTCTTCTTTCTGCTGTTCGCTTTCATAATTCTTCGATCTTTTGCTTCTTTTCTGCTGGTTTTTATGTAAAATGGGAAAATTTTGACGCATGTCTGGGTTTTTTCAGGGTTCTGTTGTTTTAAATTGTGGATCAACTACAAACATGCTTTTAACACTAAGGGGTCGTTCACTTATGACGTCCATCAAAAAACCTGATTTTTAAACCTCCCTCCCCCCTCTGTCTTAAAAATTCTTTAGAAAAAATTTTCCATTGTTTGAACTGTCACAAAATCCTAGACCCCCCCTCCCTAAATGTCGGACTTCATAAGTGAACGGCCCCTAAGGGATGCAAAAAATGAAGTTTATATCGATTGCACTACATTTTGTTGCAAGTGGGAATTGAACCTATGTTTTTAAGTTTTATGTCGAAAACTTTAAGTATTGATCTATCGAGAATTATTAATAAGTTTTGCAGAACATCCAGTTAAACTTTTTTGGTCTAAGTCGGGGTTGCGATACAGGCACCTGTGCACAGGTGAGAACCGTACAATTCCTTGATAATTTATAAGAATCCAGAACTAACAGATGTAAACGAAATCGTGAGCATCATAAGAAATCTGAAAAATCCAAAAGCTCCGGGACTAGATGAAGTCAACAACATACTCATCAAAAATCTTCCTGAAAAAGGTTTCGAATACTTGAAATTCATCATCAATTCGTGTCTGAAACTCAACCACTTCCCCAAAGTTTGGAAACATGCAAAAGTGATTCCTATTCCAAAACCTGGAAAACCAGCAAATGAGCTAAGCAGCTACAGGCCAATAAGTCTACTCAGCTCAATAAGCAAAATACTGGAGAGAGTATTACTGAACAGAATCAACGATCATCTTGAGGATAACAACATCATCCCAAACCAGCAGTGCGGCTTCCGGACTGGAAGATCAACATCTCACCAGCTCATCAAAGTGATCAAATCAGCAAAAGAAAACTTAAACAACACAAAGTCAACAGGCATGATCTTCCTGGATGTAGAAAAAGCATTTGACAGAGTCTGGCATAACGGACTCTTGTACAAAATGCTCAAACTGAGATTTCCACTGCCACTTATAAAAACTGTAAGATCTTTCCTCAGTGAAAGATCTTTCGCAGTTTTTATTAAAGGTCAGTTCTCAGAAATCAAGGTAATCAAATTCGGAGTGCCACAAGGAGCAGTGCTTTCACCAACTCTCTACAACATCTTCACGTATGATGTTGTAAGAGAGACAACCAACAACATCGGTCTTTTCGCAGATGATACAGCACTGTATCATTCTGCAGAGAACTCGGCCGATATTGTGACACATCTACAGCACACAGGAAGAAAAGTTCAACAATACATGAACAAATGGAAGATCAACCTCAACAAACAGAAGACTCAAGCCTTATTCATCACAAACAGGCACTCCAGGCAACTACCAGGAAATAACATCAAATTTCTCAACGAAAACATCAAATGGGAAACAGAAGCTAAATATCTGGGAATGGTGATCGACAAGAGAGTGACATTAAAGCCGCATGTGGAGTATGTGACCAATAGGGCTCACACCGCATTAAGACAGCTTTATCCGCTCATCAGCAGGAACTCACAACTCGACGTACGAAACAAACTTCTCATCTACAAGCTAGCCATCAGACCAATATTCACATATGGTTGTCCAGCGTTTGGAAGCATGGCAAAAACCCATCTTCAAAAACTTCAAGTACTGCAAAACAAATTCTTGAGAATTGTTCTCAATAAAACAAGATATGAAAGGATCACCGATCTTCATACAGAAGCGAAAATACCGTCCATCGAAGACTACGTCGGAAAGTTGCAAGCGAACTTCAACAGTCGTCTTGCATCTCAAAACTCCGAATAAATCAAATGAAATACAAAAGAAAGTAAAATCCGTAAATGAAATCAAAAATTAAGAGACAAAAGGCAAATTGAATGCCTGAAACCTTAAAAACAAAAAGCAACAAAATGTATAGAAACTTTGTACATACTTAAATTTAAATGTAAATAAATAAAAAGTTTAATTTAAAAAAAAAAAAAAAAAAAAAAAATGATAATTTATAAGGTTTTTCTAACATAACCTCACAAATTATCAAGGAATTGAACGGTTCACACCTGTGCACAGGTGCCTGTTTCGCAACCCTGGTCTAAGGATCAGTATTTGTGGTAGAATCAGTATCGTTTCGGATCTCTAAACTCAGCATAACTAATGATTTAGTCTTAATCAATAACCAAGCAAATGCGCTCTTAACACTTCTTTAAAAATAAGCAACCTCTACTTGTTCCATTCAATAAACATTCTTTCAATACATTGTATAACTTTTCTTTTGAACTTATCGTTTAGAACACCAAAAAGCTAGTCTTAGCAGCGATTACATAAAATATAAAAGATTTTCTTCATTACCATCACAGTGAGATTCCAAAGTGCGTTTAGATTAACTCACGATGGTAACAAATTCATGACATTATGTACATAAAGTGGAAATGTTTGATATGTATGAGAACATGAGAGGAAGATCCGATGATGATGATGCTTGTTAAGCATTATTTTTTATTTAAAAAGTGAGGCATAGAAAATTGATAGATTGATCAGTTGGCATGGATAGGGAATGAAGATGATGAATTGGAAAATTAAATTATGTAAATTACTCGTGTGTGCTTGAGATTCCCTTACTGCTCTTTTGTTATGTTATAGGCTTGAAATCTTAATTGAGCATTCAAGGTAGATGGACATGGTAGATTAAAATTATGTTAAGGGAATTAATTGTAGGGTTCGTGTTACAAATGACTGTTTGTTTGGATTTATTAATATTATCTGATGATGTATGTAATTTTTAAGGAAGTGATTATCAGCATTTGAGTGGGATATTGATGGTTTAATAAGTTGTTGGATGTAAAAAGACTTTTTATCATTTTTGAAAATCTTTTCAATATTTTTTGGGATTTTTGACATTTTTTTTTTGATTTTTTTATGAACAAATTTAATTTTATAGCAATGGATGACTAATGCATCCAAATCCTCTTCATCCTCAAGATCTGAATTCAACTAAAATCCAAGGGTCAGACACTCCAACAGAATTGTAAAGATTGTACAATTCTTCACAATTCATATGGAAGAATTGTAAAGATTGTACAATCCTTACAATCCTTACAATCTTTATATGAGAAGGATTGTAGGGATTGTATTCCGCACAATCCTTATATGGAAAGGATTGTAGGGATTGTAATTCTTACAATCCTTTGCATATAAGGATTGCAAGGATGAAATAATTGTATGGAACATTTAAAAATGTTTTTCATGGGTTATTAGAGAAGAAATATTAATTTAATATTAAAAATTTATTTGTTTGAATTTAAAGAACGAAATAAGCTTGATATATCAATTTTTTCCCTTATAACCAGGGTGATTTAAATCAAAAATCAAAATCAAAATCTTTTTGCAATGATTTTAAAAAAGAATTTTGATTTAAATCATTTTTTCATAGGGTCTTTTTTTTTGGATTTTGATTTAAATCTCTTGTATGAAAGATTTTATTAGGATTTTAAAATTCCTCAATGTAAGATTTTTGTTTTCAATTTCTCAAATTACTTTTCAAATCAACAGTTTTCAGTTGCAGTTCCTAATAAGTAAGAATGCAGTTGATCCTATTTTGGCCTGAATTTTGCAACTGGATCTTGTAAATCCAAATATTTCTTAAATAATGGTTACAGCAATGGTTCCATGCTGTTTGACTTAAACGAAATCCAATTCGTGATTTTTAATCTTCTGTGCCTTGCTGCTTGCATATAAATAACTGGACTTCATCAAGCAAGCCTGGATCTTAATTCATACGAGGATTTACCTGTTTTCAATGCTTTCAAAAACTTAAATATCTCTTATTACAGTACGTAAGTTTAATGAGTCATAAGCAAGAATAGGCACTTGAACTGCCTAGTTCCTTTACAAGGATTCATCAAGGGTTCACCTCTTGAAATCAAAATTTTTTTGTGGAAATGGCCGATTCCTTTCGTACATCAAAGCACAGAAGATTAAAAATCACGAATTGGATTTCGTTTAAGTCAAACAGCATGGAACCATTGGTTGATGTAACCTTTATTTAAGAAATGCTTGGATCTAAAAGATCCAGTTGCAAGATTCGGCCAAAAAATGATCAACTTCATTCTTACTTATTAGGAACTGCAACTGAAAACTGATAATTTGAAAAAAAATTGAGAAATTGAATGCAAAAATTTTACATTGGATTTTAAAATCCCAATTAAATCATCATACAATAGATTTAAATCAAAATCCCCAAAAAAATCCCCATACAAAAATGATTTAAATCAAAATCTCTTTTAAAAATTATACTTTTTAAAACTTTTTAATGAGTTGAAATGTATAAAAAATCATTCAAATTGATTCACAGTAAATTATTGCATTTTAAATATAATTGTTTTTAAAGAAATTTCTGACTTTCTTCATTTTTCGTATTTTATTTTATTTTTTAAAAATAAATGGACATTATTTTTTGTTTAGTAAGGATTGTACAATCCTTACAATCCTTATATAGAAAGATTGTAGGAATTGTACAATCCTTACAATCCTTATATGAAAAGGATTGTAGGGATTGTAAGGATTGTACAATCCTCACAATTCGTATGGAAGGATTGTAAGGATTGTACAATCCTTACAATTCTGTTGGAGTGTCTGACCCTTGCTAAAATCAACAAGTCTCAATGATCATTCACAAAATTGTTACAAATAAATTTTTTCATCTATCAAACACTCATAATCCACCTAATCACTTCCTCTTATACTTAAACTTCAGACAAATAGCCATAAAATTTCCATACAAACTGGATTCTTTCACTTACAATGTATTATTGAAAAATATTTAATGAATAAAGAGAGAAAAAAAAAGTTGTGAGCTTTTGTTGATCGATGAATTATTATGATGATGCCGATGTTCTGTAAACCTTCACTCGATTTGCTTTCTTGATTTAATAATAATAATAATGAGCTGGATTTTTAAGAAGGTTTGATAAGGTCAGTTTGTCTGGTTCTGAAAGGAACCGACTATAGAATGGAATATCGATTAGATATATTTTGAGGTATAAGCATAGTTTGACTGTGATAAGGTAACAGGATCAAATGCATTTTTAAAGATTAGCCACAGTTCTAGATTTTGTGTTCAACAACAACTTAATTTCGATTGTTTGATGAGTCTCAGTTTTGAACCCTTATTTTGAGTTCTGATATCATTTAGAGACAGAAGATTATTTTGGGCAAAGTTTTTCATTTTTGGCTTAGAATTTGTTGGCTCCAGTCTTAGAAGAACTTAGAATAAACCATAAGAAACCATTTTCGTTACTATCGATATTTATTTGATCATCCATTACAATTCATAACTAAGCAAGGCGTGGAAACTATCTCAAACACTCCATTTAACCCAAATATCCCAAAAATATCCAAAATAATCCATGAGCCATGCACGATAATAAAGATATCCTAACGAATCCTTAGTGTATTGGACATTTATTCTTGGGATTCGATGGGATATCTCAATTATAATGCATGCATGCTCAGGGATTGTTTTGGATATTTTTGAGAAATTTGGGATAAATGAGATATTTGGGATAATTTCCACGCCTTGTAATTAAGCTTTAATTTATCAGCACGAAAATTCTCAATTCAAGAAATATCCAGAAGTTAACTTAAAGTAAAGCATTTAAACTATGAAAATATTTGAGATAACTGAGGATAATTTGGGATAAAATGCATATATTCATAGTTTCCACATCTTGACTTAAAGTGTCCAGTACCTTAAAACATTTCAAAAATTATTTCAATCTTGATCACTGTTGTTTAATGCTACATTAAAACTGTTGATTTCTCCAATAAAAATCTTAAAATCTACAATAATAAACTTACAAAAATTTTGCGCCCGCGACAAGTTTCGAACTTGCGATCTTTACTTTGGGAGAGTAACACATTAGCCGACACGTTATACGACACACGGGCTTTTAATTAACATGGCAAAAATGGTTATATATAGTTCCTGGATTTAATCTGTTGGCAATTAAGTTAATCTGAAGTTTTTAAACTTTATTTAAATTATTAAGTTAACCACTTTACGACTATTGATTTTAGACTTTGAGTTCTTATGGTTTTTATTTTATTTTAACTATGACAAAACCTTTATTCGTTCAATAATTCACCAAAGATACATTTCTGAGCATATAAAGAACATTTAAATGCGCATCAACTTTCGATTCATTTATCAAACAATTACTCCAACTAGCATCTTCTTTAAATATTTTTCATCGTCTTCATACATCCAATTTTTTTCATCAATTTCGTGCATGAATAGATTTTTCAAAAAAAAGTATTCTTTTTTTTCAAGTAATAAAAACATTAATAATTTTGTTTTCTTTTCCTCAATAATAAAGGATCGGCTGACTTGCTTTGAGAATTGAGAATAAAGCTGTGTATACACACATCGAGGCAATCCCAGAATTTTATGATTTTTTTTTTCTTCTCTCTACAAAGTTAATTGAGTTCAACGTCTTAGTTTGTTGTAAGCATTCAAGACGAGCATTGTTGTACATAACTACACAACATTTTTTTTTTTAAAATAAATCGATTCGCGATGATGGAGATGATAACGAATACCGACGGAGATTCTAATATGGTTTCTAAGAAGCCCCCATTGCCACCAACAAAGTCAAAAATTCCATTTAAAATAGCTGCTGACAAGATAAAGTCACAGTGTCAGTGGAAGATCGATGAGGAGAATGCACAACAAATTCAAAAGTTGGGGGCAATGAATGAGAAATTAAATCTCGAAATTTCCGATTTTAGGAAGCAATTGCATCATGAGAGAAGCGCTGTCAGAGAATTGAGGTAATGGTTATGATTTGAGGATGTAGTTGAGGTTCCAAATCATTATATGACATTTGACATATCCATCAATCATTTACTAATTTATTTATTCCTTACTATTTACATTCACAAAACATTTAGAGCCACACATGACAGTGAATATCGGAAGTTAAAAAACGAGACGAAAAAGCTACTGGAAGTGATTGTAAATGTTAAGAAATCAGCAGCAAATAATTCAAATAAATACAAAACAGACATTTGTAAGCTCGCAGAGGAAATGACAGCATTAAAAGATGCCAAGAATGTACTTGAAAAGAAATTCAAAAACTGCAATTGTACATCCGCTGCTGCTATTACTTCCATGGTCATATCGAAAGGAAATAAAACAATTTCAAACATAAACGAACAAACAAAAGTCGATCAGATTACGGCAACGGCAAAGGCAGAAATCCAGAAACTGGTAAGTCACGATTAATATTTTTTTAAGCTATTTTGGAATAAGAATCATAATTCACATCGCTATAAATATGTTGGGAATGGAAGAATGGAATTTAGAATTGGATTTGAAGGGAATTGAATTTATGAAGGAACGAAATTAATTGAAGATTTGAACTTCTTTTATTTCGCATTTTCATCGTGTTGGACAGGATTGATCGATGAACTTTAGAATTAAGAGATTAATGGAATATGAAAGATGTGAGGTTATGTTTTTGAGACAGTTTGATTCGAAATAAAAATTCGATTTTCTCACAATTTGTGATCTCAATTAGTAAGTTTTGGTAATCATCGCCTATTATAGTGTTGATCTTATTGAAACAAAACTAAAATAAAACCGAGGAGGTCTCAAATATCAACCCTGAACTCACACTCTATATTCATACCCATTGTACCTTTTAACACTTCTCTTAAATCCATAAAAATTAAAACCAAAATTTTTTTATTAAAAGAAGAACTTCTTATAATCATAAACACCGGGACCAACGGAATATTCTGTGGAAATTTAATTCGCGGAATTTTATTTTATGTTGTTTAATTCTAACCTTCAAATAATTAAGTTTAAGAGCTGAAAGGTTCATATTTTGTTTCCAAATGAAACTTTAATAATTATTGCAAAGGTTGCAGTAATATTCTATTTAGATTTTAACCTACAAATGGTTAAGTTTTGGAGCTGAAAAGTTCAAATATTGTGGACAAATGAAACTTTAATAATTATTGCAAAGGTTTCAGTAATTAGGGGTTCTAAAATCGGGAATATTCCCAGGAATTCCCGTTTTCATACCAAAAAAACCGACAATTCAAATTAGTTTTTTTTTATTTTGTATTTTCCATGAAAAAAACTACAATTTAAAGAAAAAAATTATAATAATGGATATCAAAACTTATACGGTAAGGAATTTAAGAGTTGAAATATTAAACTCAAATTTGATGTTTTTTTAAATCAAAAACATATATTTATGAAAAACGAAGAGAAAAAGTATTTAAAAATATTTTTTTAAATGTATTATGTCCATAAAATAATTTTACTTAATTATTGATTCCTCAAAATATTAAGTCATGGAGACTTTCTATGGTTAAATTCTAGTTTACAAACTTATGCTGTGCGATAGCACAGCTGATCAATGAAGACTTTCAATGGTTAAATTCTAGTTTACAAACTTATGCTGTGCGACAGTACAGCTTATAGATAGATACTTTAAATAATTTTTTAAAACTAAAAAGTAGAAAATAAATACCTTATAAAAAAAACTTTTTAAAAAACCACTTTTTTACCCGTGGACTAAAAACAAGAAAATAACTTTTTTATTGGGTTCAAAGGATATTGGTTTGAAAAATTGAGATTTATTTGAAAGTTTTATACTAAAGTCATGACCATACATGAATTGCAAATTTGTTCACTTCGACCATATCGTATAGTTCTACATCTTAAAACGTGGCGCATTTTTATGAAATTTAAGCTCTCCAAATATACAATATTAATGAATGCGCCACGTTTTAAGATGTAGAACTATACGATATGGTCCAAGTGAACAAATTTGCAATTCATGTATGGTCATGACTTTAGTATAAAACTTTCAAATAAATCTCAATTTTTCAAACCAATATCCTTTGAACCCAATAAAAAAGTTATTTTCTTGTTTTTAGTCCACGGGTAAAAACGTGGTTTTTTAAAAAGTTTTTTTTATAAAGTATTTTTCTTCGATTGTGTTACTAAGTTACGCCAAAAGAATTGAAATAATTCTTTAATTAACCACTTTAAGCAAGAAAATTTCAGTCCATTAAGTAGAAAATGATGTTTTAAATGGCCTACGAAAAGCTTATTTGCAGTAGAATAGTCTAAAGATGTAAAAAATCAATTTGGAGAAAAATTTGTAGATAAATCGTTTGATGGAATCGCCCATAAGCTGTTTACTGGAACATGAAGAAATACCGTTTTTTTTTTTCAAAATTTTACCGAAACAAGATAATTAAATTCCAAATATCCGTTAAAAATGCTCAATTGTAAATAAATGTAAACAAACGATTGAAATTGACATGAATAGGAGCTGAATACACCCTTAATTAACGACAGAAAATGTTAAATCACAATCAGTCAAAAAAGATCAAATTTTTCAGCAACCTTTGACTTTCGATTTTTTCACAATTTTCTTCAGTTTAATTCTTTAAAGACGTGTTTTAAATATTGTTGCAAATCGGTGCAAATAAATTGGAACTTGACATTATTAATGCTTAAAAAGAAGTGGAGTTCAAGATAAAAGTGATAGTGAAGTGCTAAAATGGAAACAACTGTGAAAATTTGCCAAAAGTGATGAAAAAATTAAAAGTGAAGAAAAAATTAAAAGTGAAGAAAAAAATGAAAAATTTTCTGAGTGAACATTGAAAGTTAAGAAAATTAAATTCAAGAAGCTGTAAAATTGAAGTGAAAGTGAGATTGATGAAGCTTGAAGGAACCAGGACACAATTAAAGAAGCAAGAGGCTAGTGACAACGAAGAAAAAGCTAAGTATACTGATAAATAGGACATTCAAGGGCCACTTTAACTTAATTGATCTACGTCATCTGAAACACATTCAGATTTTCAAATTCCTTTTCTTTAATGAAACCAGCCATTTGACTTCCTGCAATTGCGTACGTAATGCTTGCAATACGTGAAATGATTACTTAAAAACGCATTGCATTGAGTTTTAAATTTCGTCAGCCTTTGTTGATGTAAATTAAGAGTGGGAGTCGTTGAATAGGTCAGAGGGGGGTCGATGCAAGATGAGGAGGGGTAAAACTTGAGGGAGCAAAGTCTTTTGACCCTTTTTTTAAAAAGTTTTTCTGTTCTTGTTTTTTTTTTTTTGTAAATCGAGCCTATGAGTCATGTGTTTCTGCCTGTGAGACTTACTATCGTGGCTTTTGATTGGTTCATCCTTGATGTAGAGTAGCATCAAGGACATTGATTGCTTGCTCGTAAATGAGACTTGCAATTTTTTGTCTAGATGCCTGTTCTCACACACAGCATTAGACTTACATCAGGTCCAATGACGTATCGTGTAGTTTAATGTGAAAAATGAGCCTCTGATGATTTGGGTTGTAATCAATAGAAGCTTAATTACAAGCGTCTAACTCTAACCCTAAATTGTGGTTCGTTTTCATGCTCAGGTGTGTGGTAAAGAACGTTTTTGCCTCTATCTCGGACTGTTCTGATTCAAAGCCTGAAATGTGAGCAGTAATGGAATGAAAACACGATTGATTCATTTCCTTGGTTGAAATTAAACTTGATATGATTAACTATGAAAGAATAACCATCAAAAAATTTGCTTTCTCAGTTTAATCTCTCCTTTATCTTGCATCAGCTTCTCCCTTACCTGTCCATCGACTTCCATCTTTAATTTACATCGAGAAAGAGCAAACGCAACGTAGAACTTAATGTTGTGTGATTTTATGTAATCATTTTACGTAACGTAGGCTTTACGTGAGCCTTTTTGAAAGTTTTTCTGACTAATTTCCAACAGAGAAAGTAAATTTGATATCATGAAACTTTAATTTAAACAGAAAATTTTAATTAAGAATTAAATTTATTTTGATTTTACTAATTCGTTTTTAAAATTGCCATATGGGTAATTCCATGAGTAATGAGAACTGTGAAAAAGCACTTTACAATATTTCTCTACTTGTAAAAATTCAAATTTCCCAAAACCGTTAAAATTTCTCAACGTTTTGTTGTTTATACAAGTGAATTAGCAGCAATATCATCAAAGAGAGATGGTTCAAATATATATGATCTTTAATGTTCTGAAACTTTAGTTACTTGCTCAATTAAATCAAATAAATCTAATAAACTTACAAGTAAAATCAAGAAAATCTAACGGTATTGTGAATTTGAAATTTTTTTCAGTGTTCTGTTTTGCAATAATCGGTCAAAAATTGACCGATTAATGCTAGTTTTTTTGGTTTTTCTTCTTAATTACAGCATTAAAGAATGCAAATTATACATAAAACAAAAGCCTGGCTAATATGTAATATGTTAAAAGTAACTTTGGAACATAGAAGTGTGTATTTAAGTAAATATTAGGAAATGTTTAGAAAACGATTTTTCTAAAACTTGACCGATTAATTTTACTTTTATTAAAAAAACAGAAATTAGACATATTTTTGATGTGAAATTCTCACATATGGAGATAAATATTGTGTTAATAAACATAATAAAGTTACAATTTGGAGTACAAACTTCTTAGTTAAGGAAATATTTTTGAAAAATTGGTGCATTAAAATTTTTTTCACTCATGGAATTACCCATATATTTTAGGTTCTTTAAGGATCAGCACTTAAAGCCATCATAAAACATTTCATATGTTGTGTTATTTTCTTCACATTTGAAAAATTACTCATCGTTCACACACAAGTAAGCACATAGTATGAATATTTGATACAAATTGGATTTATATAGACTTTTTTAACTGACAAACTACAGAAGAATTGTCTTGACGATGTCTTATTGTCTTGACGATGTCTTTTTGTCTTGACGATGGTCAATCATAGGGGTTCTAAAATCGGGAATATTCCCGGGAATTCCCGTTTTCATACCAAAAAAACCGACAATTCAAATTAGTTTTTTTTATTTTGTATTTTCCATGAAAAAA
Source organism: Chironomus riparius (assembly GCA_917627325.4). Classification (NCBI taxonomy): domain Eukaryota; kingdom Metazoa; phylum Arthropoda; class Insecta; order Diptera; family Chironomidae; genus Chironomus; species Chironomus riparius. Next base: position 32,748,738 of record OU895879.1, read on the forward strand.
ACTACAATTTAAAGAAAAAAATTATAATAATGAAAACATACGCTAAGGAATTTAAGAGTTGAAATATTAAACTCAAATTTGATGTTTTTTAAATCAAAAACATATATTTATGAAAAACGAAGAGAAAAAGTATTTAAAAATATTTTTTAAATGTATGATGTCCATAAAATAATAAACTTAATTGACATTCCCTAGCAGAAATTTACTAGTAATTTCCTAGTAATTTACTGGATAACTTTCCATTTGCTACTTGCTATTTACTAGTCAAAATCGAAGTTCAAACCATCGCCAAAGACCCGCACTTTCACTTGATAATTGACTAGTCAATTCGCTTACAATTTAACTAGTAATTTACTAGCAAATTTGTAAAAAATTTAAATGAATATTACCGTTGATTTCCACGTGTCTTTTTGATTTTTCTTATTTGTGTAAATTATTGTAAAAGTATTAGTGTGTACTTAGTTTAATTAATTAAAGTACACGAACACTATGAAAAAATAAATAAAAGATTTAATTTAATTAAGTCGAATACTGATGAACACCCAAACCTAAGGAAGATAAATAATTATTTGAAAGTCACATACAAATTTGGATCGACCTTATAAAGGTGATTTCTGTGCGCTCTTGTGAAGTATATGGCAAATGCCAAATTTAGAATAAAATTTTTTATGACGCAAAAAATTCTTTTTTTGATGATTTTTCGTAAGATTCGAACTTAAGCAGATTTGATCAAACATTTTATATGGTAATTTGCTAGTACTGGGGGTCCTCGATTTGAGTAGATTCTATTTGAGTAGATTCGATTTGAACAGAAAAATTTTTACCCACCAAAAATATTCGATTTGAGTAGATTTCTTCCTGTTTTCTTCGATTTGAACTGTTTACAAAACAAACATTTTTGATAAAAACATTTCAGAAAATATTTTTAAAACATAAATTTTACTGCAATAAGCGTGAACTTATCATATTGATAGAAAAATCAATACTAAAGTTACAAAATTAAAGTAAAAATTTAAAAAATCGCTATAAAATTCAAAAACCTTACAAATTGTTCAGTGAATTAACATTTGCAAGGTTCTCATATTTTTGTTTTGTTTCAAAAACATATTTTTTGTGAATTTCTGTTTAAAAACAATATGAATGTGCCTTGAAATAAATTAAGTTATCTAAAACACATAGGAAAAGTTAAGCAACGAGGTAAAATGTGCAAAAAATGATCAAAATTTTCATTGTTTTGATATATTTTTTGGACTGTGGAACAAAACATGTAATTTTGTATTGATTCTTTGCCTCGATTTGAATAGATTCGATTTGAGTAGAAATTTTTTGGAACAAAACAACTACTCAAATCGAGGACCCCCAGTAAATAGCAAGTGTAATTTATTAACAGTAAGTTGTTTTAATAATAACTAGTAAATTGCAAGTTGTAGAATAGAAAGACTAGCAATTTGCTAGTTAGTCTCGCTAGGGATTGGATTAAAGTAATTTTTCCAAAAAAAAACGTGATTGAAATTAATATTTCTGGAAACCACCAACATCTACAAGAGCTGAACGTAACTTTTCAATCTCCAATAATATTGTCTCAAAAAATCGCAGTAGATTGCTAGACCAGTTAAAATCGTACTTTAAGAATTGTTCTAATACCAAAAAGAATTGAATTTCAAACGGAAATTATTGTCAAAAGAATCAATTTGACAATCAAATCAAATAGAAATGAAATTTGATTTAAAAACCTAAATAAAAAACATAGTGTAAGTGTAGCTTTTAACTTTTTTTTTGTTGATTCCCGGGAATATTCCCGTTCCCGGACATTATTCCCGTTCCCGTTCCCGATTCCCGAAATCTTACGGGAACGGGAATTCTGGAACCCCTAGCAGTAATATTCTATTTAGAGTATAACTTACAAATGGTTAAGTTGTGCAACTATAAGGTTCAAATTTTGTGGGCAAATGAAACTTTAATAATTATTGCAAAGGTTTCAGTAATATTCTATATAGATTATAACCTACAAATGGTTAAGTTTTGGAGCTAAAAGGTTAAAATTTTGTGGTCCAATGCCACTTTAAAAATTATTGAGATAGAAAGTTCCTCGGAATATTCCGTCGGTTACATGCTCCTTCACGAAGAACACTAATCTCACTCATTTTTGTCAGTGAATCTACGCATAAGGAAGAATTGTAAAGAATTCCATTTGGTAATATCAAAAAAGGTTTTGGAAATAAAAAAAAGTTTAGATTAAAATTGTTATGAGAACTTTTATTCACACAAAAAAAATTTTGGCAGTTGAGTCTTAATAATTAGGTTATTGGCTTAAAATTGGGATGTGAAGATTTGTTGATGATCAGTTGTACTATTGAATCAGTTGAACTATTAATAACGATAATTCAAGTAGTCATAAATCTAATACCAATTTTGGGATTAGAAAGTTAAAGGTACAGTAAGTAACACATATTCTTGTTGGATACTCCCAATCGGTCCCAATCTTGGCTTTATGCTGGCTTATACTTATTATTTTGTCGTAAATCAACCATCGGAATTTTGGATGCTTGGATAAAAACTAAAACTTAACAATTTGATCTCAAACAGTTTCATCATTATCGATTCCATGCTTCATCCTGTTTATCTAAAGGCTTCACTTATTCTTAATCAATTCTTCTTGCCTATAAGCCCTCCTTCTCCTCCCATTTCCTCTTATCAAACTATCCATATTACCTGCATGCTTCCTAAATGATCATAATGAATGATTTTTCTATCATAATTATTACTTCAGGCCAATAAATATCGTTTCATTACTTTATTACCTTATTACGGAGGAAACGACTCCCAAGCAATTGTTATGATTTGCAAGAGTATAAAGCAGGAAGCGTGAAATAAAAATTCTACGTAACACAAAGAGACGCCTTCTGGTATTAACACGATATCATAACTTAGATTGCATGTGATACTTTGCGAAATTGTGTGCATTGATAGACTAAGTTGTGTAATTTTATTATTGTTTGGGATTGGAGGTTTTGTGGATTATTCAAGTGGATTAGAGGACAACTGTTATGAATTGATGGCATACCAGGACTCAGGGGCGTAGCCAGAAAATTTTTAAGGGGGGCCCATTTTCGAAAATTAAAAAACCGTTATTTTGTATCCTTAAATCTATATTCATTCTTCATAAGTTTAAATATTTAATTCATTATTCATACATTAAATTTAATTTTTCGTGGTGAGTTTGAAATTTCTTTCATCACTTCCTCTACATTAACTGGTTCTTCTCTATAAATACTTAATAAAACAATTATCAGATTTTCGGAGAGGGGCCCAGGCCCCCTATGGCCCCCCTGGCTACGCCCCTGCCAGGACTGATGGATGTAGTTGATATTTATTATCAACTCAGGTAGCTACCTAGACTAGATAACTAAGTTGTAAAGTACGTAACTTACCTACACGAGCTAGTCTTTAATTATGATTCTTCAATAATTTTACAAACTACAGCAAAACAAAGTATTATTCATTTGATCAATTACTAATCTTAAAATGCCAAGTTGTAGTGCACAACAAGCTTTAGTCATGAATTGACCCCCAGACTATACAAATAAAGAGGTCAAAGAAGGGTTTTCTATGACTAATTCACTTTTATTCTCCAAACCAACAATTCGACTTAAATCAGTCAATTTTTCATGATCAAAACATTTAACTCAGTCAGGTTCAACAAACAAAACCAAAGCACAGCATAATCAGCATGCGAAAAGCTAATCAATTCAACTTGTCAAACTCACTCATTTATTTTTCACATGATAGTTTAAAAGACCTCCTTTCCTTAACCGTTGACACAGAGAGGTCAATGTTCAAAATAATAATTTACAATAGAGTCCATTGAAGCCTATGAGTCTTGCGCTCATTCATCGTTCGTATGCGAATAAAGTCAATCTCATTAATATTATTAATATCAACATTAACATGTGCATTGTAAGCAATACCATAATTGAAAAATGTTAACGTCCAAGCACAAGAAGAAAGAGACTCTCGGGACATACCCAATTTGTTACGGTCACTTCTCAAGTCACTTTAATCATTTACAACAGATTTAAATTTCTATCACGTTACATATTAATCAGCTGAAGTTAAAGGTCATTATTTCGTAATGGAAATATCCATATCAACATGAATACTTTCTTTAATCTTATTACGTTACATCATACTGCAACATTTCTACATTTCTGTACGGTAAAAGGCTTTCTTTTGATAATAAGACGGGATTACAGAAATTGAAGTGGGATTAAAATTAAATTTTCATATTCCAAACATGCTCAATATAGTTCAAAATGATTTATTTTATTGTAAAAAAAAATCAAATTTAAATTTGTGGGATCAAAATTTGATGAAAAAAAATCTGAGATTTAAATTGACACAGCTGATTGAAAATAGAAATTGTTTATTAAATAATCAAATGACTTGTCCATGTGAAGTGGTATTATGATAATCACATCAAGCTATCTAAAAGTGGCTTTATGATGATCCTACAAATTGACGAAGATAGTGAATGAATGTACTTGTAATGAAGACTTATTTATAATAAGTTGAAGATGGGAACTCCATTAAGTAGTTTTGCACTAAATTTAATGCGATTTTAAAGTAATTTGTTCAATTTAGTCGCATTTTGAAGAGCTTTAAAGTAATTAAAACTTTTCTACAAAATATCAATGGATCACAAAGAATTAAATTTAATTTTTTTGGAAGTAAAATCAGTGAAAGTTTTTTATGTTTAAAGTGTCATAAAGCTCAAGATTTAAAACTAGATCTTTTAAAAAATTTGTTTAAAAACTCTAGTTTTTAATAAAACACGGATATCTACTTAAGTTTAACATCAAAGAATGCATAAGCAACCTTTGTTTAAATAAACATTTAAGAATCAAAATAAATTTCTGTTCAAATATTCACGAACCAAAAGAAAAATTCAAAAATTTATCTCAACGTACAAAATTTTCAATTCCACGATTTATCATCCGAAACAAATTCATGACAATATTTCGACTTAAAAATCTGAGTCACCTCCACTTTAGATGTAATAAAAAAATCATATTCAAATACTTTAATATATTTAAGTAAACTAATGTAATTCACCTCTCAATCTGGTTTTATTTCTACTTCAAGAAATGTAAATAAAGATTTTGAGCCGTCAAAAATATAAAATGCGCAATTCCCATAAACCAATTCCGATGCATGCATTATTCAACTTTATTAACCTTTTTTTTTGTCTTCGTCTTCTTCTTATCTTTATAGCTTGAAGAATTAAAATCAAAAGAACGAGAAGTTTCCAGCATGAAGAAGCAAATAAAGAAGAATGAATCTCAGGTGAGTGATTTTTTTTTCTCTTTCATTCATAACATACATTTCAGTCGTGGATTGTCGGCGCATATTTCATTCATTTCCATCTTTATTCTTTTAAAGCATATTCAGTTTCAATATTTTTTTCTTGTGTTATTATGAGTCAATGTCTCTCGGTTATTTCTTAAGATTTAAGAGAGTCTTGTTGTGGTTTCTGTTATGTTAAGTCTCTTAGAAGTTGTGGCTGTTCTCTCCGCGCCTTAAAAAAAAATAAAGAGACTGAAATAACATAAAATAACAGAGAATAAGTCACGAATGAGAGATAGAGAGGAACTGTTAAAGAAAAGAAACAAGCCACAAGTTGCTTGATCGAAAATTTCGGAATTCAGTCGTGAATTTGAGGTAGATTGAGAAAGGTGGAAATAAGAAACGGTTTTGAAAAGTGCGCATAGGCAATAAAAATAATTTTTATGCTGTCTCTCGCTTCTTATTTTGTTGTTATTGGAAGTGAATAAAGAGATATAAACAAGTACTTTAGTGCGGTGAAAGAACTGACCATTTATGAATAGGTTGAAAAGGAAAGAAGGCGAATAAAAATTAGAAATTGAAGCTTTTTGAATGCATAGTGTCAATAGTTCACGTTTTGATTGTCGATGCGGTCGAGTGAAAATTAGAAAACTTTGTTGTTTGGCTGTAGAATTTTCGAAAGCCTTATTGCTTTGATTCGATGGTGGCACAACACTGGCCCACCCAAAAAAATCGTGAATTCATGTCACAAATAATTGAACTCTTTTGCAAAATAATTAATTAAGTATTCATAAAATTGTGTCAAACAATTGGACAAAAAAAAAATTGAAATAATTAAAGACTTACCAAAAATAGATGGACAATTGCCGCAATAGACACACAAAGAAAAGCTTGCGAGTTTGTGAAATTTTTTTATTGAAAATCATTGCAATGAAATTTGAACCTTACGAGGTGCACGAAGTGAACAAATTTTAAGTGTAGAAAGTGAAGAACTGAATGGAATTTTTTTGACGAAAATTTTTGTTGAATGGACGGATCATTTTCTGCTGAGTGCACATCTTTTTGTGTTGATAATTGAGGAAATTTTTTTTAAGTTTTCGTGAGGAATTGATATCGTTTATGGATTATGTAATTTTAGAGTGTAAAAACATTTTTTGAGAAACTTTAAAAATTACAAAATATTTTTAAAATTTGTGAAAATTTGAAGAAATTGAAAAAAAATAGTTTTTTAAACAGTTTTGTGAACCAAAAATTCAAAAAAGAAATTTAAAACTGAGCAATTAGAACTGGACAGAAATAAAAAGCTAACAACTTATTAAAGTGACAAAACCGTGCGACGATAAAATCAAAATTTTAACAAATCAGCTTTGAAGTCATCAGAAAGTTTCCACCTGTTTTCAAATGGATTTCTAAATCACGAAGATTTTACAGGAATTTTTAAAATAAGGTAGAAATTTTTCACTTTTGGTGGTTGGATTTAAAATTGTCAAAAATTGTATCAATAGTCAAGATCTAATAATTTGGAGTCTTTGCTCCTCAAAACTTTTCGCTGAATTATTCTACATTCTGACAAATTTTTTAATGATTTGATAAAAATAATGCTTGAAGAGCTCAGCCTTTTGAAGCTCAGCTGAAGGCATTGGGACTGTAAATCTATTGTCCCACATCCTTTAGACCTACAATCAGGGGAATTTGAAGAGGGGGGATTTTATATGGAAAATTAAGAGGGAAGGGGGGATTTTTATGATTTTTTTATAAAACTCCTAGCAAAATGAAAAAATTTCTGTTAACGTCGGCTGATTTGTCCCCTTAATCCCACCCCTGGTTACGCGCCTGCCTACAATTTATAGTGGAATCCGAACCATTTGCATGATTTGCTCAAAGAACTTCAAAAAAGTTGTAAAAAACTTGAATATTTTGTAGGGTCGTTTGCTAATGATGTTTTACATTTATGGGAGGAGGAAAGAGGGGGTTTAAAAATCATATTTTTTTTTCATTTTAATTGCACTTTATTGCATTTATTGACGACATACTGTCCGGTATATTTATTTGCTAGACGTCAAAAGTAAACGACTTTAACCAAATTCTGATCGAGGGTCTGATTCTGGGGAAATCTATCTTTGGATTCAAATTTGATGAACTGGGGGCCCTCGATTTGAGTAGTTTTTTTTTTTGTTCCAGAAAAATCCTGTTTAAATAAAAACTCCTGAAATTGAATTATTTACTTGAGTCTGTAACGTGTCTGTAACAAATTTTTTTTTAATTTTTGTAACTCAATCGAACCTATTCAAATCAAACCTACTCAAATTGAGGACCACTAGTACTTTAATATAGGATATAAATGAAATTTTTCTGAGAATAGCGTTAGGTGATCTGGGGAGCAACTTAGTGATTTTACATTTGATCTTTGAAACCCTGGTTTCGAGTAACATTTCGGTAACGAGAAGCTTTCTGTAAATCAATTACTTTTCAATCATTTTTGATCAGAATTATGACCTTATTAGAACAAATAGGGTCACAACACAAACATGATTGAATAAAAAGTTTCTCTTATCTAAGAAGTAGAATGGACAAAACCTCGTGAAGATTTAAATATTTTTAATTGAAAAATCATGACAGAATTAAACAATTTTTTTGTTTTGACTTATTTTGGATGAGAGTTCCTTTCTGGCAACAAAAAATTTGACTGCAAAAGCAGGATTTCCACTTACAGTTCAGACTTGCATTCCAAACTTACCAAATAAACCCAAAAAAGCCTTTCATCAAATCATAATCGCTCATAAAAGTTCAATAAACTCTGACATTCAAATCCTTCAGTCAACTCCCCCCAAAAAGTAAAAGGTTTCCAAAAAAATTTAAATGCAGAAACTCGAGAGAGAAAAAAAAATCGCACGTAAAAAACATTTCCTTTAAGTCTTTCATCTTCAATCCTCACAGCAATTCAGCATCAATTAGAGAGACTGATGTTAATAAAATTAAAAGGCAGAATGTACAAAAATCATAAGCGGCAAATGGCACATGTAGAAAAGCTACAATAATTTCTTATAACACTTTGTAACGTGCAATTTATTTATTTTCATAAATTTTTCACTCTCCGTCCTCTAAAGTCGTGTGTAAAGTGGAAGAAATCGAACCTGACGAATATGTATATGTACATGAAAAATATCTTAAGACACTGCCTCGAAGCGCACAGCATTTATCGTCAATTTCATTCCGTTTTTTTTTGTTACTATTATAAAAAAAAATAAGGTACCTTCAGTGGAATCCAAAAGGAATTGGAGGAGAAAGTCCATGCGCTGATATGTTGTTCGGTGTTTCCCATATATCGTTCGCTCTTTTTTGGTTATTTTTATGTATGTGACTGACTGACTGAATGAATATGTATGTGATATACGAAAGTGAAATTTACCCAAAAAAAATTATAGCAACATAAAGAGGAAGAAGAAATTATTCATAATAAGTGGAAAGCTAATGGGTGCCTACAACAATGTAGACCGTTATTTTTTCTAAAATTCAAACCTGTTTCGAAAAAATTCGAAAAATAATTTTTTATAAAAAATTTTGAAATTTTAAAGACCGTTAAATTTATTTATGAACAAAAATCAATTCTTCGACGCAAATTTGTTTTTTGAATGTAGCAATCGACAATGAAGCTCAAGTTTTGATCGAAAAGTTACAAAAAATAATATTAAATTTTCAATAGTCTTTGAACAATGCTCAAATGGAATTTCAACCTGACTAAGAACAATATCTGAAAATTTTGTCTTGAATGTGTTACAATCACTTACAGCAGAAATCTCACTTCCTTCGACACTTATGTTGTTTGATTTTAAAAATAACAACCATTTATCTTTGTTTAATGAGTGCTTAGGTACTTTAAAAAGATTTGTAATTGTTTTATTTTTGTTGCAGCTTGCAATTTTGCAGGTTTTACCCATAAGTAATGAAAAATAATCAAAATTTTACTGATGTAAACAAATATAATTTTTTGATGAAATATTTTTAACGGAATTTCATTTTTTGAAAAAATTTCAAATTCGAATTTTCGATTTCGAAGAATAAGGACCATTTTCGAAGAATAAGAACCATCGGCACCCATTGGGTGGAAAGAAATAAAAAGAAAATAAAGAAAAAGAGATCTCGATAATATCTCGGCTCATTCATTGTTATATTAAGCATGCTTAAAACACATATGAATTTTATATGATGAAGAAAATCAATCGAAGTTCGGTGATTAAGGCGATTTTTACGAGTAGCTGATGATAATATGATGAAAATTTTTAAAGATCCAAGTTGGGAGTTGAGAGGTTAATGAGGCTGAATTGATTACCGAGTCAAGTTCCAAGAAATTTAAGGCTTTATTATTGTTTTACGGCTTTTAATGGTTTTTATGAACTTTATAATTGATGCAGTAGCAAAAAACATGAATTGAGTAGTCGTAAGAAGTGGAACTTAAAGACTTGAACTTATGATTTAACCTAGAATCAATGACTATTTGCCAAGACCTCATGAAGGTGTTCTTTTTTAGAGTAACAGGGTAGGGAAGTGTATGAAAGTCACATTTTTTAAGGACCAACTCAAAAATGATCAATGCCTTGTCTATTATTTTTAACTAAGCTATTAGGGGCGACCGGACCACAAAACTTCAAATGGCTTCACAAACCCCCTCAAACTGCGACCCACTTAACTCTTCACCTGACACCTACCAAATGCCCAATCCTCATATTTTTGGCTTTACACGACTTCACAAATGGCTTCGCACAGATTCCGTTCTAGAGTCAGGGAGGGAATTGGGTGTTTATATTATAGATATTTTGTGATTTAGCTAGGTTTAGATCAACTTGATATAGGTAGGGTTACCATCTAATTTTCATGAAAATACAGGACTTTTGGTAAATTTTTTCGAAAAATACAGGACATAGAGTAAAATTCGAAAATTAACGGAAATTCTCGTGAAAAAAATACAGGACCTGGAACAAAGTTTTCAAATTTATACAGGACAGGGTTTTGAAATACAGGACTGTCCGTTGTAAAACTACGCAGATGGTCACCCTAGATATAGGCAAAAAATAGTGACATTAGCCGGCGCAAAAACATTCTAGACTAGTGATTTTTAAACTATGTGTCGCGACACACTAAAAAGTCAGAAAATCTCACGAACCGTATGAGCAGCGAAAAAGCAGCAGTAGCTTAGTGGTTAGAGTGAACCCTAACGACCCGGGTTCGATCCCAGCTAATGTCTCTCACGAATCATATGCCGTTTACGGTTTTGGTCATGGCTTACCATTAAGTTGTGTCGCCGACCAAAAAAGTTTGGTAGACACTTGGCTAGACTCTACACCAGTGTTGTGCAAACTGTGTGCCGCGGCACACTGGTGTGCTGTAGACACATGCTTTGTACGAATTTGGTAATGGCTCACCCCTAAGATGTGCCGTGACTCAAAAAAGGTTGACCACCACTGCTCTAGAGCATGTAAATCCTATTTTCACATTAACTACAACGTGTGACATTCTAGTGAATAAATAAGTTGAGCGAAGCCCTGTTGCTGCACAATCTGTTGCATGCTTTCCATAACTTCATGTCCAAATGCATCCAAAAATTCAGCCCAAACTGATCACAACACAAAACCCACACACAAATAAATAATGTTGAAAATATTTTCTGTCGAATTTAATCAGCTTTACAAGTGCTGCTGTTCCTGTAGCTTGTTTTCTTCAATAAATCACATAAACTGCACATATTCGTGTACATAATTTAATCAACTTTTCCTTCCTCGAATTTCTATCTGCTTCAATAAATTTTGTGTGCTGACAATTAAAAGACAATGGAAGCATAGACAGATACTGGATGATCTCAAAAATCTTATTTACAATTCTTCCATAGTATTGTCATTGCACTTTATTCTGACATTGAGACATTCAATATCTACATAATACTTACAAATTGCATTAAGGTTATTTCTTGCTGTTTGTGTTCAACAGCAGCGCCCATAAGTATCCATAATGCATAATAAATTAAAACGATTTTATATGATTGTTATAAAATTCAAGGGGAGATTACCATTTTATTTCGTTCGTTGTTCTTTATTAAGTTGAGACTAAATGACTTTGAATGATTTTGCATTGTTTCGATTTTTTTTATTTTTAGAAAATGTTTAGATTATGAATGTGTCAAAATAAGCGAATGGATTAATTTGAAAAGTAATTTGAGGTGGTTATGAAATGAATTGAGAGGAAATAAGGAGTTTAAGAGTTGATAATTGGAGTTTTAGAAATTATTGTTATTAATGTTGCTGTTGATCCTTGAATTAGTGCGAAAGTAGGAGTTATTGTAATTATTTACAGCTTACAAATTAAATGCTTTCCCTAAAGTTAAAGATATTATTAGATTTATGCCATATTTGGAGAGAAAGGAAGCAATAAATTTGATAATTTCAGGCAATTTTGTTTTGTGAATTTATTACGTTTGAGTTGAAAGTTAAGCTTAAGTTGCTTAGTCGACGAATTGTTTGGTTCTTCGATGAATAATCATTGCGACTCTAGATAAATCATCCATAAGTTGAAGACTCAGGATGTTAAATTTTTCTCAAGTAGATTCATTTGTTCTGTAAATCAATATCACAGCTTATCTTTTAGATTAAATACAGTAAATTCATCAAGAAATGGCTCAGATTCCGATGCAAACTAAAGAGTAACGCGAAGCTGTGGATCTTAAAGTTTAAAACTCACAAATTTAGCTTAGTGAACCTTAATCAATATTTTGGATATTTTGCCTTATGTTAAAGAAGTTATAGATTCTAATCCTGATTCAAACTTGAATAGCATAAGTCGGATAACCGAGACACACTTCGTGTACTCAAGTCTTCCCCACGTCGTACTAGCGTTGGATTTCATCTCGATTATCACTGACATGGACAATTACTGATACGTACAATTCATGTTCGACAGACTTAGGGGCCGTTCACTTATGACGTCCAGGGGAGGTGAGGAAGGGGGGGGGGGTTCAGCAACAAAAGAACAATAGAAATTCCTAGAAATCCATTGTTCTTTTATGAAAAATGACCGTTAATATCGGACGTCATAAGTGAACGACCCCTTATCGAAAGTCTATGGTTTTGGAATATACACGTTCGAAAAATTCAAATTTCAAAAAACCGTTACAAGTTTTAGTGGTTTTTTTAAAGTTTTCAAAAGTTATTAAAGAGCATTAAAATTTTAAGTATATTACGTTCATTAGTAAATTGCCAGATAATATTAATTTTATGTAAAATTTGATTTATTTGAGTTTTTATTCATTTCGAATTTTCGAAAATTCAGGGTGTGAAATTTCGAATTTTGTATGGCAGGCAGACAAATGAGACATTTTCACAATTTTTCTAGGAAAATGTAACGGTCAAAAACTTGAATTTTTCGTATCAGGACAGAAATCGTATGAAACTGTACCAGGATTATCTGACTTGTGCTATTCGGGTGGATTATTAAAAATACAACCAATTTTAAGATAAACTTCTCTCACAATGTCTCTTTGAATATTCCAAATTTTCTTTTTAAAAGCTACATTCCAAGCCAGCAACCCAATGATGTGATTGTTTTCAAACAAACTCAGATTAGTCATTGTAGATTAAAATCATATATATCATGGAACAATACAACAATTTCAATCATATTGACCCCCAATTTCTAAGGTCAATAGAAATTTTCAGACAATGACAGATATAAAGCATATGAATTTTATCTCTTGCCTTATTGATATTTTTTCTTGTTCAAAACTACCGAAGTAATCGAAAATTCCATAAACTTAAGATACTGATGCTGTCAGTTACTCTGTTCCTTTTAAAAAAATTAGATGCATATCAATATCAATTTTATCCACTCAATTTTTCAACAAAGTCATGATCAAATAGTAATGAGACAGCAATTTCTAAAAGAAAATTAATTATCGATAATCGTTAATGGCGTGTCTTGAGATATACATTGAAATTTGTAACGCACAATCATTCATATTGTGATTATTATTATATAAACGAGATTAATATTAATAACCGAAATTGATCTTCTATTGAAATTCCATCATGTGTGACTCGGGCAGTTCTGCTCCTGTTAGAATACTTAAAATCTCAAGTTACATGAGCTCGTGCTGAAAAGATTTCAATCTGCGATAATTTAGCTGAAATATTCAGGAAAGCAACGATTGGCATGTACAGCACTTGTAGTTTCCAATGTAGATCGCATGTTTAAATTCGTCCTTATAGAAATATTTGCATACATGTTGAACTTACTGAGAATAATATTCAAATTGTTGTCTGTGAGAAAAAATAAATTCTCATTCGCGGACATTTGAAGGAAGTTCTGTTTTTTTTTATAGACTGATTTATTAATTTCAATTCAGAATGAGAAAAAAGTCAGTTAAATGTTTTGTTGAAGAGAAAAAAAAATTAAATTCTTTGTAGCTATAAAATTAGCAATAAAGTCAACGTGCTTTGCATTTTATTCTTATTCTTCTCGTTGACGAATTGAGTCATTTTTTTGGTTTGTTTGTTGACAAGACATTTTTTTTGCAGACCAAACATAATAAATATTTTCTTGAAATCTGAATTAAAATTGCAAATAATTGAAGAAAGCATGTTCATTGAATTTTTAATTGAAATCATTTCTCTTGCTTCTTCTTGCCGTATGGCTGTAAAGCTCATTGGATATTCTGCATTTTTATTGAAATTTTTAAGCGTCATAAATTTTAATTGGAAATTTTTTTAATGCATGTGTTTTATGAATTAAAATATTAATTTATGAACATTTTTCTGCTAGCTTTGTGGGAATTTGTGAATTTTTTCATACATCCTGGATTGATTAGGATTCTTAGAAAACTCTTGTTGTTTAAAGAAAAGGAGGTGTGGTATTTCTAATTTTGGATTTTAATAGAGTGAACTATGTCTGAAATTTCTGTATACTATAAACTTTTACTTGTTGTTAAGAAGTATTAATTATTCAATTTTCTAGCCATATCTAGTAGATTAACTTCGATTTTTGCTATAATTCTCAAACCAATGAAGATATAAAAATTCTAATTATATGTTAATTTAAGGAGCAAAGTACTTTAAGGAGATCACACATTAGATCTCTTAATAACCTTAAGCGTCTGGCGATATTTTCAAAAAACTGAAGTGGATAATCCAAAATCGAGGATAATCCACTTTAGTAAAACAGGCCGAAAGAGCTTGAACTTAGAATTACCTTGTCTTTGGAAGAATGGACTTTATATCCTCAAATGTCGTAAATCAAAATGCGTAACAACTCTCGAATTGAAAATTGATTGAATATAGTAAAGTCTGACTGTATGACTATCTTGAAAGGCACACGACTTAAAAATGGCTTTTAATGTGGGGTCCAAGGAGGAACCACACGGTACGACCAAATATGGCGTGGTACCACGTTTATGCCGTCCTGGACACTAGATTGACAGCTATTCATACACCGTTTGCCTTTCGGATATACTTTGAAATATATATATATATATATAAATAAGCTGTGACTAGGTACTCTTTATAGCAATAGTAAAGGTCAATTCAATACAATCTAGGGCAGTGTTTTACAAACTATGCTCCATGGAACTTTGCTGTTCCCTCTCAACAATAGTTGCCAGGATGGCACGGAAATATGAAGGTACGATCTACTGCACTGCGGAATAAAAAGTTTGATATAAGGTTATCTAAAACTCCAGCAGCCTTAGCAACAAACATCCCTCGACATCTTCTAGTTCAGCTATTCAAATTATTGAATTTAAAAGGTGCTGTAATAATCCTCAAGTATATGAATACAAAAATTACAACATCATCATTAGGGGCCGTTAACTTATGACGTCCGACATTTAGGGGGAGGGGGGGGGGGGTCTAGGATTTTGTGACAGTTCAAACAACGGAAATTTTTTTTATTGAATTTTTGTGACAGAGGGGGGGGAGGGGGGAGGGGGTCTAAAAATCAGGTTTTTTGATGGACGTCATAAGTGAACGACCCCTTACCTTCAAAAGTATTTTATTCCAGAACTCTAGCTCAAAAACGTAAGAGTTTCAAAATAAACTAACATAACAAAAAATTATTTCAACATTTAAAAAAAGATAATTCTCGAGAAAGTTGTTCATTACTATTTCCAATTTTGTGTTATCTTGTTGACTTAATGCCTTGTAAGAGTGTTTGTTGTAAGCACTCTGTTTAATTTGGTTAGATAAAAAAAAAAACGTGTGGCTACGCCTCAGTAATGAGTGCGTCATATGAATTTACAATTATGACTTACTGTGATGCAGTTGAAGCTGCTGTGTCTGGGAAATATTTATAAAGAAGTTTTGAGAACTTGATTGATTTATTACATGCATGTAGGTAACAAGCTCTAGTTGCAGTTTATTGTGAGAAAGATTTTGTTTTATGAAATATTGCATTTGTGGGAAATGGATCATTTTAGTCATGGATTCTGCTTCCCAAAAGCTTGAATCTTTAGGAAATTTACTTGGTTTATTTCAAATAATTCTTAAACTAGTTTATGAAGTCTCAGGAACTTACCAGCCTTGATCCCAACATGATTCTCGTCTAGCACTTTACCTGCTATAAATAATGTGTTAACTGCTACAACAATTAATTCAATTCTAGTCGCAAAGCAACAATAAAATCCACTCAGCACATGCTCTAAACTCATTGTAAACATTTTCATGGGCCGATCCCTAATCACAAAACAAAATTGTTTCAATTCCAATAAAATTCCCAGTGTGCCTGTGTGTACACTTCATAAAGGCAATAAGCGAATGCATTGAAAGTTGAACAAAAAAGAAACTTCCTGTCTCGCTGATTAACGGTTGTGAATTTCATTAATCATCCAACGATTGCAATTTATTTATTAAGAATGATTTTTTTGGTTGTTGTTGTCCGGCACAAAGGCATTATATTGACACCTTCTTGTGGTCAAGAGTCTTGATATTATTATATCGAGTTTCAATTCAGTACGTTGAGTAATTTTAAACAAGAATTAAATGAATTGTGGGATAGATTTTGAAATAAATTTTAGTTAATTGGATACTTGAGGTTCAATTGTGATTAAGTTTGATTGAAAAATGGATTTGGATGTAATGACATGCTTGGTTTATTTACTGAAACGCAATCTTGTGAGTTAATTTGAGTTTGGCATGTTTTGTGATTCTGGGTGGACTGGTTAAAGGCTAGCTGCATTTTCTATTGAAGGAGTAATTATAAATGAGCGAAATTGTCTTAAAGTAAGTAAAATGTACCGCCTTGCCTTTTGCTACAGTCTTGTTAATTTATTATAATATCTAATATCCCTTCAACTATACCCGATCAGAAATCTGGCACCAAGACGGTGTGACTCTGGCATGGTACTTACTTACTTCTTACTTCCTTGGCTGGGGCGCACGTGGGCCCATTGCCGCGCTTAGAGATCGTCTGAAGACAGCTCATTAAACACCTTCTGCCAGTTCGGGATATTAAGGACTATAGCGTCCTTTTCAACACATCCTGGCATGGTGCTGGATTTAAATCGAAGCTATTTCGGTTTTCTAATCGATTAAACGAGTTGTACTTTTTAGGATATAGCAATAGTTTATAGCACTTAGCCAAGATAAGCAATATTGACTTTAACTAGGTTGTACTCATCCCTTGCACTATCTCTAATAAGTCGATGCGCATTTAAGCATTCCCATATCAATATCACCTTCAAATCTTTACTTTTTCAATTCATTTGTTATCCACAACAAAATGTCGCAATAAATCCTCAATACAGACCTCCATAAATTGTTTTTCTCGCGATTCACAACTTTTGCTGATACTTTTGTTATGCGAGCAATAATATTGGAAGGTAATAATCAGCAATAGTGCAATAATCGCGCACATATACATGCATGCATAAAATACGGTAAATTAATCAACAATTTGAGCAACGAAAAAACCACTTTTTACGCACGAATAAAACCATTTATGGACGATAATAAAGAAATGTATGTATTGTTAATTGTACAAAAAAAATAATAATAAAATTATCGAGAGATCGTCGAATGCTAGCAAGAAGAAGAAGAAGACGGAAAAAGTTTTATTTTATTAATTAGCGTGATGTTTGGTTGAATGATTCCGATAATTGGTCGCTCAATGCTTGATGAAATTATCTATCCAATTTTCATTACATGAAAAATTACATATAGTATGTGAGCACGTTATTCGTCTAATACCTGGAAGCTATCGGGCTCGATTATCGACACAAAAGAAGGAAATCATTGAATTATAGAAGAGAAGAAAAGAAAAAAACATACAAAAAGTATGTAAGCATGCTCATAACATTGTTAAGGAAGAACTTTTACTTTTTTTTTGTTTGTGGTATGTTGAGTCTCTTTTCCGTTATGATGCACTCAAAAAATATAATTTTTGTCAGAGATGTATCTTGTGGGTTTGGTGAAGTAAGCGCATTTTTGAGATCTTTGGTGAATTTTTAAATTCTTATGCGGCAAGGAGCATTATCAGCAATGATGTTTTATTAAATCTTAAAGTTGTTTCTTTTTCAATTGAATAAACTTGGTGACTTGACTATGTGCAGCCAAGGGCAAGCTTTTAATGCTACTAGGAGTGTCCTACCCTAATCACAGTCAGATTGCATTTAAATCTAAAAGTGGAGTGCAAAGGCATTCGATTTTGAGGTTGCATGCATCAGTTATCGTATAAATCAAACTATGAGCCTTAGAATAGTGAAATTTGGGATTTATACCTTTACCCTTACGGAAAATATTCAAGACGTATCCGTTTCGGATGTCCTTAAACTAGTGGGATTTCTTTTCATACCTTCAACACATTTTATAATGTTTGAGGGATCGGTCTCTGGTGAGAATCAAACCATACATACATACATATGTACATACATGCATCGCTGGCTTTACAGATCAATTGTGATCCATAGCCTCCCTTAGTTGGCGTCTGAAAAAGACTCCGTCGTTGGCTACTCTCTGTCAATCGCTAATACCAAATGCTATGGGAATCGAACCATCGTCCTCTTAAAATAAGGTTTCATATATCCAGTCTGTTCCCTAACGACTCAAGTCACAGGGGCCTTACTTTCAAACTGACAGATTCCTCTTTTTATTGCTCGATACCTCAGAATCTACTCTGCTCCGACATCACAACACTAGAGTCAAATAATAATCAGACACAATGTCACAAAAACTACTTTAATTTTACATCCAAAACCTCAAGCTACTCCAATTAAATCAGAAGAAATGCTAAAAAGCTTCAATCATTCCGCTCGACGACGCTTCCAATTTATACTTTTCTTAATAGACTAAAATATTGTTTACATACTTTCATCATCGAAAATTCAAAAATTACTCTCGTGCACGCTTTAATCTAATTTTCTAAATAACAACAGCAACAGCTTAAGAAAAAGTTTTTATATTTTTTTTTGTTGTTGTTGCTTTTATAGTTTATGGAGGAGGCGTCGACCTGAAACTTAATTTGCGGCTAATCCCTCTGTAATTATCTGCTCATTTTTCAACTCTCTTACTGTCACTATCTATGTCTCAACAGCACGAAATAGAAGTTGGTGAGGCACATTATATATGAATAGAGATAAATAAAAATACAATGTAATGTGCAGATAGACTGGATGTCGCATAGGCAATCATTTCAAATTTCTTCTTTCGGCAAACTTGGACATTTTTTTTCTTCTTTTTGTTTTGTTTCAAAAGAAGAAAAAAATTGAACTTTCTTTTTTTTCTTCTCTGCTGCTTTACAATTTACATTCAATCGTCCATACATGCTTTAAGACATCATCAGCATCGCACATGTTTAATCGCACGATAAAAAAATTGTATATATGAATAAGAAAGAAGAAACCAGAAAAGTTGAATGTTTGATGCTGCAAAGCAAAAGCTTCTTTTTGTAAAGACTTCTTTGTCTGGTTTGAGTCATTTTTATGAGCAGTCTTTAAAGAGATTTGTGATGTGTAAAATTTATGATGATTGAGTTAGAAATAAATCAAATGAGCAAAATGGATGAAGCTTAGTGATTGAGGGAATGCAATAAGGCAGTGGTGTCCAACCTTTTTATGCCACAGGACACCTTGGAAGTAAGCTATGAGCAAAAGAGTGCACGCCATACTGTTCGAGGAATTTTTGTAGATTTTTTTCTGGGCACACTAGTGTGTCGTGGCACATTGGTTGACTATGACTGTATTATTTTGGAGTGTAAATCATGAGATTTAAGATGATTTAATTTAAAAATTTTGTTTAATCTTCAAGAAGGACTTAATGTGCTAAGCTTAGAATTCATATTAAACTATTGCAGTATTATAAAACTTTCCAAATGTAAATAAGCTAGAAATGTCAATCTACAATCAAGTATGATCACAAAAACCAGTCCACAAACCAAAATTGACTCTCATTTTTATATAACTTACAGCCTCTCCTATTCCTATTAATATTTAATTTAGTAAGGTCAACAACCGAATTTTTTTCGTAAACATTTAATTCTTCTTATTTTTCAAGATGTCAAAAAAAATCTTGTACATCATAAGCAATTCACAAGTACCACACATTCATTTTATCGACTAAACTATGAGAAGTGGAAAAAAAAATTTTTATTTTATTTATAGCCCTCATCGGACATCATTGAGTCCCATCAACAACTCATCCAATCTATGTTTCATCAAACATGCTGTGATACAATAATGTTAGACAAGATCATCAATCTTAATGCTTATTGAATTTTTTGATGAAAATCTTGAAAGTTGTTGGCTCTTTTAAAAAAATAAATAAATTTTCTTTTTAAGACTCTGATGATCGTTTAATGCCTGATAATTGCCATGTATTCACATGAAAGAGTAATGAGAACGGAACTTTGATTAAGTTAGATAAAAAAAGTACATTAACTTCTCGAACATGATGAAAAATTCGAAAGATTTATTTAATTATATTTTGGAATGAAAAGAAGACAGAATGTTCTTTAACGGGATGTAACAAAAAGTTCTAATGTTTCTATTAAAACATCATAAAGAATGAATTATGTTGAAAGATTTAATGCTAAACGGTTAATTATTTCATGGGAATTGTTCTTAGTTCTGTAAACTTTTGTTTTGATTCTTAAAAGATTTTTGCTCAGATTTTACGGAATTTAGATCAAATCTAAGAAAATCTTTCGTGAGTGAATCTTAAGCTTTTTGGTTTGCAGCAATTATTGAAGATTTAAGGCTTTTGTGTTGTGTACATTTAGAATAAGGAATTGTTAAGCGTTTTGCGGTAGTTTTTAAAATTGGGTCAGAACATTTTCGAATTTGATTGATTTTGAAGCTATAACTCAATTTTTGGTTTCTTATTTCGTCTATAAATTATATCCAAATGTCAAACAAACTTCATTTGTGAACGAAAAACTCATAAATAAATATTTAGGTCAAACCACTCTTCTTACAAGAACAGAACCTTGCAAATAGTCTCCTTTCAAATTTTCACACCTCAAAATCACATCACTCTCGAAAATGACTCAAGTATCAATTGTTATATCCAAACAAAACAAATCCACATAAGTGCTATTGAACTTTTGAATGCTCAAAACATCTCACTTAAAAACGTGATGGAGTAAGGACACCCAAAAAACAATTCATTAGCGGCTGTTTGTTAAAAAATATTATTGAATAATTTTGAGTTTTTTGAAAGAATTTCACAAGAAAAAATTGTGTGTGTTCCAAAATAAAGTTACGCAAGAAGATTGATGAGTGCAAATTAACAATTAATTAGCGTAATTTTGGACAATTTAAGATTAGGAAAGGAGTTAATGGCTTAGGGTATTTAAAGTGAATGAATAGGCATTGTTTGAGAGATTTTGCAAATGAATTGATTTTTCGAGTGAGATTGATTTAAAGTTTTGAGCTGATGCAAGATAGTTCAGTCAATAAGTTGCGATATTTCGATACTAATTTGAGATGAACTTTAATATAGATTTTTTAATAATGATCTAGTCTTGGAGAATAATGGATCTTGTCTAGGAAATAAGATTAGAAATCCTATCTTGGATTCAAATGTTCATTAATCTTGTATTGATTCGTATTGATATTAAGTGTTTGTAGATCTTCCTATAACTGCCATATTTGTATACTAATGTAAAACAAGTCGAGTTCAATGGGAATCGAACCCACGACCTCAAAATAGGTGATTTCTGACCACTCGATCAAAGATCCCTGCCACTCAGCCACCAAGGTACTTATCTCACTTCGGATATCTGTCATACACATATACCCAGTTCAACACGAGCCCTATGCTCAGGCCTATTTACTACAGATATGCTCTTCGAGCCATATATACAGTGCTGATAAATGCACTTTTCTCAAATTTTAGGAACTGATTCTATGACAGCAAAGTCAACTCACTCAGATCACAAAATCCTTAGATCAATATCCTTGCAGAATATCAATTCATATTCAACGACTATATTTTGAGTCACTATTATTTACTTTACCACAACAATAAGCTTGCCAAAATACAAGAAATTTTGTTGAATGGAGACTTGTTGTCTGCGAAATACCAAACATTTAAGATATATTCGAAATCATGCAAATTTATCTTATAAAATATTTTTTAAAGCCTAAACAACAAAGAGTCTTGATTTGATGATGATGACTCATTTTCTACTATAAATCTCTTCTCCGTCCAACACCAACTTGTCTTATTATAGAAATAAAGAAATTATTTAACACATTTCTGAGTCATTTCCAAAGAATTCAACGAGATAAAGATTCTGAAGTTAAAAGCCAATTTGTTGAAGAACTGTCAAGATTTTTACGGCTATAACTCAAAGACTTCATCATGTTACTAAACTATAATGACACGAGAAAAATTCATTAAAAAATTTGTAAATTGGTGAGGAGAAGATAAATGAAGAATCCATTAAAATTTTATTGTGAATTCTTTTGATGGAAGAAAATTCTTTAAATTGTGGCTTTTAATTTTTTTTTATATTATTTTTGAGATAGGAATGAATGTGTCTTAATGGATTTGATTTTTATGGAATATGAGTTGGCATAAAAAGATTGAGTTTTTGGATCAAAAATGAAGGTTTTTGGGGAATTGGATTAAGTTTTGTAGATAAATTGGAATGTCTGGAAATAATTTGAAGATAATTTGAATGTATAGCACAAAAATGATCAAAATGGGAATTTTTAGAGCATGAATCAAATATTTGTGAAGATCCAGTACAGAATTGCACAGATCACAGGCACAGGTGACACAGATATTGTCCGTGACAGGCACTGGATCTAATTGACTGATGATTGTCTATAACAGATCGCAACTCTCATCCAGGATCTTTATGGAATTTCCTTGAAGTTTCTTTTACAAAAAAATAATTTGAATTTATAATTTCTTAACCAAAACATTTCTCAATAAACCACAAAATTCGTCATCAAAACCATTCATAAATTAGTCCTCACTAAGACTCATTACAAAATCATCCAAAAAAAGTCGAGATTAGAAATTTTTTAACTTAAAAGACATTTTTGTGGTGTAAAAAGTTTAACATAATTAAAAGTCACTCCACTCAAGTGTGAGATCAAGTTTTTGAAGCATCACAAAAAAAGCCGTCAAGTTTAATCTTCCACATAAATTTCACAGGGATTAATGTGGCCACAAAAATGTCATAACATCTTTGACTTGATGATTCGGCTCTTTGTAGGTGGCAAATCATAAAAAATTGAGGATTTTTGAATTGATTCCAAAAATCAGCCCCCAAAAAAATGGTTGCAGAACAAATTTCAATTAAATTATGTCGGGCGTGATACTTTGAGGTTCATTAAGCGAGATGTAAAGAAATAAGCAAAGCACCTCGATATTTTTATTTTATTTTAGTCTGTGCCGTTATTTATCTTAAAACTTCTTGCGATGGACCAACCGCATAAAATTTTCATTTTCAACATCAGCTTAGTTTGAGCATTCCCATATGAATAATCATCAGACCTTGTTGTATCACTTTGAATTATTTTGTTGACTTAGAAAATTTGTTTTATTAAATGCGCAATGGTTTATGGTGATTTTTGAGGTTTTGCAAGGCTTTGTATAATCAGAATCTTTGTGAATTTTCAAGCTTTATGTTTTATTTAAATCTTAGAGTATTGTCTAAGTTTGTAGCTTAGTTTTCTTCTTTTCAAAACTGTCCAAGTTAGCAGCTCAGTTTCATTCCTTTCAATTAAGTCAAATCTTTATGACTGTTCAAATGCTCCTTTTTATAGAATCTTGAGACCAGAGCTGCGAAACAGGCACCTGTGACATGTGAGAACCCTACAATTTCTTGATAATTTATAAGGTTTTTCTAACAAAACCATACAAATTATCAAGGAATTGAAAGGTTCTCACCTGTCACAGGTGACCTGTTTCGCAACTCTGCTTGAAACATATTCAAGAATCATATCACTCTTAAAGGAAGGATTACTGAATTATAGCGGGTTTATTAAGAGAAAGAATCTATTAAACTAGCTTTTTAAGTTATTCTCTTGAATCAATAGATTTCAATGATACAGTTCATATTTCAAGCTACCTTTTTCCATCATCATCAATATATTGCTTCTTGAACTTGCTCTCAGATATCATCATAACAAATCCATGTTCCAACCTTCATCAATACACATCTCGAGGCTCTTTTGTAAAGAAGCTATGCCCAAGTCATTTGTTTAAACTCCAACAAAAGATATTCATCATAAAACTGCTGTGAAAATTGCTTTGTTTCATATTTTTTGCTGATTAAGTTGCTATTGACTTCGGTCATCCATTCAATTCCAAATCTTTTTTACATAGAAATATTTTCGTGTTGTTTTTAAGTTGTTAAGAATAATGGAAGACAATTGCATATTTATGATGCTGATTGTTTCATTCTTTCTACGCTTTTATTGTTCGAATAAAAGGGAAGAGCTAAAGACTTTTGATAACTGACGAGATGAAATAAGGAAGGAGGAAATCTTTATTTTGAGAGTTTAATTGTCTTTGTTGGACAGTTGACTTTGAAGGAAAAACAATAAATCTTAATTTCATCTTTTAAAGACATTTTCACTCTTAATTGCCAGACATGATAATTTATGTTCTCATCTCAACACGCTATAGGCGACTATTGATCCTTTAGTTTTAATTCTCTCACTGGAATTAAAGTTAGAGTTTTGCAACATTTCAATTGCATATCAATATATAAGAAATATAAATGTGATAGAAAATAAAGCATTCAAGGGTTCGAAACCAATCATCCCAGTAAGTGGGCATTAAGCAGAACTGTTTATTTTTTAGCGCATTTTTGAAAACTTGTTTTCGAAAAGGGAGCTCAATAATACACTTTGTTCGTTCGTTCGTTCGTTCGGGCAAGCATAAAAACTTTGCAACCAGACATCGTAGAGAGCTCGGATTTGTTTTACCTCTATAAATTCAAATTTATCTCTATAATTTCAAATTTTTTCTAGCCGTTGTAAAATTTCAAATTTTAAAAAACCGTTAAATGATAAACTTTTTCTATATGGAAATTCATTGCAGCAAATTATTAATTATAATCAAATACTGATCGCTTCGTCAAAAATGCGCTGAAGTCCCTCGATCAATAACACGAGGACTTTTGTAATTTTTTTTTATAATTTTCGACCTAAGTGGTAGAGCGTTGGTCTTACGTGCTAAAGATTGTGGGCTTATTCTCAGGCAAAATCAATTTTTAGAAGCTCTTTTTCCAATTCACCGTTCTAGTTACGAAGCTCGGTTCGTGTGTTAAATGTAGTTTTGAAGTCTTCGGTAGGATATACTATAATCTGGATGATTTCATTACAGCATCTTGTGCACATGAATTGTGACTAGGTACATTGCAGGGTACATCAGGTCTTTAGACGTTCTCGTGTCTTTGCAATGTGCATAGCTTGCAAATGGTTCGGTTCTTAAGAAAGTCGTAAAATCAGTTTGAAATCATATCATCTGTAATAAATCCTCCGAATTCCCTCTTATACCCAATTATCCCAACTTTAACTATTCTATATCACTTTAAACAAACATTTCATGATTCCAAATCATCCATTTAAATTCCGTCCAAAATTCATTTGATCCATTGAAGCTTGAAAAGAAGAAAGAAATTGCCATAAAAAATTATTGACCTAAAGAAGAAGTACATGGCAGTAAAGAATCGAAAAGAAAAGGAGATGAAAAAAAAAGTATTTATCTGAACCGTCACTGATCACAGGTGAAAGATCTCTTTCTCTGTTCCGAAGCAGACCAAACAACAATCAACAAACAGTCAGACGGAGAAGAAAGGAAAAGAAAGAAAGAGTGAAGCTGCGAGTAAGCAAAATGAAGTAGGTTATTGAACAGGTTAATTCTCATTCTTATTCACGTGAATATAAATGTCTATAGATATACAGATATCTGTTTATATACATTATTTTAACCCATTTATTCCGATACTCTCTCTTTCTGTGCTCTTCTCCTTTTGCCAATGTCCACAAAAACAAAAAAATCATTTTTTCATTCAGTTTAATAATAAAATTTTAAAGAATTTTGATTGAGACTTTTGGTGGTTGCGGCGCATTTGCAAGGGGGAGAACAACTTGATGGGAAAAAGTTATAATTTTCACGATTTTTGATTGGTTTTCATTAAAGGAATTTGCCTATTTTGATTGGAAATAAAAATTGGTTTGAAATTTCTCATCAAATCTATTTTCCATCAAGTTGTTTCCCCCTTCACAATGTTTGAAAATCAAATAACCTCTCTATCAAGCTTCACTGGAAGTTTGTTGACTTTTTGTATCAAAAAAAATTTGATTTTAATTTTTGTATGAAATTATATACTTCACAAGAACACAATTTTAAATGCAGATTCTTTGATTTTAATTGGTTTGTTCATTATTCTCAATTGTTTAACATCTTCATCCCTAAATGCTAAGCAAACTGAGTGCTTGGTCAACAAGAAGTAATAACTTCATCAAAACACAGCATTTCTTGCACAAAAATAAGCTTCAAACACACGCAAAAGCCATTAAAAATTACAAAAATATTATCCATAAATATTGAGGCAGAGAAAGATTAACAGTCGCAAACTTTTATATACTTACATACTCATGTTCAACATTTAGTGATCAGGCATACGAAAGTTATTTGATTTAATCGATAATGAGATTGTTAAAATTTAGATTAAAGGTTTTGGTATGTAAATAATTGATTGATAATTAACGTTGCTTAACCCGAATGGCACAAGTCGAAGCCAGCATTATGCCAGAGTCATGCCGGCTTATCGCTGGATTTCCATTCAACTTGTGCCATTACGTTAAGAGGAAAAAAATATTGCTTGACTGAAATCTAAGTTGCAGAATTTTCAGAAAGTCATAAAAAAGATTCAATTTAATTTAAAAAAAAGATTATATTACAAGTTTTTTTGACATATAGGGAATTGAACCCAAGAATTAGTATATAATATCCATCAACTTATTTTCCATACATTGAAATTCTAAACGAATTTGAATAAAATTCTTTCAAGTCATTCAATTATCAAATAACATTTTTCAAAAATCATCAAATTCCACAACTTAATTCATGCTTATTATTCTTTAGTCCTCATTCCTCTGACTCACATTAATTAAAATATTACTGTACAATACATTTTTGCAATAAGTCAGTCACTCAATATGAAAACAAATATATAATTTCTTTTGACATTAATTCACAAAAATTATTATTATGTAGGTCTTACCAAAAACAGATATCCATTTGTCGTGCCTATCTCAACTGTATTCAAATTTTTATCGAACATTCAAAATACTCATTATTTTTCAGTAAGAACAGCTATACAATAATAATTTACAGATATGAGGGTATACAACAATATCATTTAAATCATTAAAGTCATAGCGACCGAACGTCTAGCACAGTTATGTGCGACTATTAAGAAAGTTTCCATTAAAAATATACAATTTTTTTTTGCATCATCACTCTATGGGCTGGCATGTCTTTCACCAGAATTCTATTCAAATTTCAACAAATTAGAGTTTTTCGCATTTCTTCTTAAACTTCAAAGCTGTATCGACAATTTAAAATGATAATTCTATGGTCAAGAGGTATTGGGAAGTAGAAGAGTTATGATTTTTGAGGATTGAAGCGCAAATGACACAAAAAAATTATCTTGAGGGTCAATAAACATAATAAAGAACAAGGTTGAGTTGAGATCTATTGAGGAACAAGCTTGACAGTAGCTTGGTACTAGCTACACACTAATTTGATACTAGCTTGACACTAGCTTAATACCAGCTTAATACTAGTTTTATACTATCTTGCTACTAGCTTGATACTAGCTTGATACTAGCTTGATACTAGCTTGACACTAGTTTGATACTAGCTTGACGCTAGCTTGGTATTAGTTTAATACTTCCTAGGTATTGGCTTGATACTAGCTTGGTACTAGCTTAATACTTCCTAGGTATTAGCTTGATACTAGCTTGACACTAGCTTGATACTAGCTTGACACTAGTTTGATACTAGCTTGGTATTAGCTTAATACTTCCTAGGTATTAGCTTGATACTAGCTTGGTACCAACTTGGTACTAGTTTTATACTATCTTGCTACTAGCTTGAAATAATTTAAAAATAAACTTCAAGCAAGTCTTTCAGTAAGTGGTTCGTTCCAACCTCCCATCCACCTCCCAAATAAAGAGTTAAAATGAATCAATTCCAAATATTGGTCAAAATTCTCTCAGCTCTTAATTTTCTCTTCTTTGCCCTTTTGCACACATCTCTAGCCATGCACGACGTAGCGCAAAAATTTCCATAAAATTTTTTTTCTTGAAATATTTCAAAGCGTGTAAGCAATTTCTCTTTGGCAATTAGGGCCTAGCAAAAAAATATAAATAAAATAAAATCATCATCAGCCTTCTCACTCTGAACATTCATAAATATCCGCAGGAAAGTAATCATCATTAAGTATTCGCACTTTAAATGGCGATAAATAAATTAAATTGATGCTAATTGCCATCACTCTCGGTCTCATTCTAAAGAAATGAAATTAATTTTATGATGAAATTTGAGATGACAAACCTGTTTTGTCTGAGAACGGATCTTTGAGACTTCCACTTCCCGTCATTGACTATTGATTGTGTGGCTTTTGTGGTCATTGATACGTTTGTTTGTGTACATGTGTGGATGGAATTTAATCGAGAAAGAGAAAAAAAAAGAAATTGGCGAAAATTAAAGCCATTGAATTGCAACGAAAGAGAGTTAAAGACAGGAAGACGAGTATAGAATTCTGCGAATCACGCGAATAAGATGGAATTGTTAGAAAAAAAAAATATGATGGTAATAATGAGCTTGAAGTACTTGTAATGAACCAAAACTGATTTACCGTTCATTTTATTTGCAAATTCATTCTCACACTGTTCTGCTTTGATTTGAATTGCGCCTCACGAGTGACTTTATATTCTTAAAATTTCTTTTTTTTGCTCATTTCATCGCATAATCTTCATCATGATTTACTTTCGTATATATGATGCGAAAATAAGCAGAATTAGTGAAAATTAAATGCGTGAAAAATTCAACCTCATTTTTACTTACATTCAATGGAAATGCTTTTTTATGAACGTGCTGACTGCGTTTGATGGTGAATTATAGATTTAGGGTTAATATTTTGTTTGGGATTGGGGGATTTAGATTGAGAAATCGGTCTTTGGTAGGAATCGAACCCTAATAATAATAATGTGTGAACGTCCAGCCTTTCAGCTAGAGGCACTGCAATTCAATTTGTAAAGAATCTATTGATTCAATTTGTAAAGAATCTATTGTACTATACCCTTTAGACCTACAGTTTATAGTGGGATCTGAACCATTTGCAAGCTCTGCACATTGCAAAGACACGAGTACGTCATAAGATGAATAGAACCCTATTTACTTACTTCTTTGGCAAAGACACACGTTGGTCCATTGACGTATTCAGAGTTCATCTAAAACTGGCTTTATCCTTAGACAACTTCTGCCAGTTTCTAATTTCTAGCACATTTGCTTCGCTGCTTACACAGCCATTCCATGAATTCTTCGGTCTACTTCGAGATCTCTTACCATCCAAAAATTCAGCTGTTGTTATTTTCAGCACTGATGAGCCTTCTGGGCGTCTGTTTACATGCCCAGCCCATCTCAATCGATTTATTTGCAGCACCTTCGCTATATCAAACTCGTGGTACAGCTCATCGTGCGAATCGAACCCACATCCTCACAAAAGAGGGTTACATATATCCAGTCTGCTGCTCAACCACTCTGACACAAAAGCCTTCATCTCGCACTGACAGATTCGCATACATATGACTCGATACCACAGATTCCACTCTGCTCTGACACTTCATCGGGGTAGAGAGGAAAGGGTGCTTTGAAAATGTTTGAATGTCTTTGATTTCTGGCTTTGCGTCTCTTGCGCTTCTTGATATTGATGATATTACTAAGGAAATTGGGAGCTAAGTAGGTGCATCGTAGTTGAAGGAAACAGTCAAAAAATCAAAAGTTATTCGAGTAGCACAAGTTGGAAAATTGAGATAGTATCCTACACTAGCCTACGACTTGAGGTTGAATTTCTAGTCACAACGGTTAGATTTTCATGAAATTATATCAAATAAATCAAAATTCGCTTTAGTAACACCTTGCATAACAGATTCGTTCCCATATTTCTCTGCAAATAAATTAACCAAAACAAGAGACTTCAAAACAATAGCCGAGCAAAAAAAAGAATCTAAAAAATTTATCAATAAATTAAAAGAACAAAAAATGTTTTGGGAACGAAAAGCAGAAACATTTTTCATGAACAATATTTTCGCAGGTAATTTATGTTGTGTGAAGAAAAATAACTGAAAAAGTTGTTTAAAGTCTTGAATTGTTAATTTGAGAATAAAAAAATCCCATTAATTTCTGATTTTCTTCTATCCAAATTAAGTGCTGTATTTATGATTTGTTGGATGGTTAAAAAAGAAAATTTGCATTAAATGTATTAAGTCGTAAATGAGTTGCTCTTAATCATTTGAAATAATTTGTGGGTTATGCGCAACATGGAAACTGTTTATTTCGTGAGAAATAAAGCTAGGCATAGCAATATGGGGCATTGAGATATCTGCTGAGTTTCTTCACCTTCATGGAGGTGTCATCGTCCGCTGATAATCCATGCATGTAGGTGTTGATATCCGGTGATTACTTAAGCTTGGAATTCAAATTTCTCTTTGGTCAAAGAAAAGACAATCGATGACTTTCGACATTTCCTCATTCCTTCCTTTCTAAAATGCAAAAATTCAATTAAAAGATATCTCATATCTCACGTCTCCTTTTATTAGCAATTCCAAATATTTTTCGTGACTTTTATTGAAAACTTTCAAATTTAAGATATGACGATAATGGTTCATGACAGCCCGTATGATGTTTCATTAAGCCTGATCATGCAGCTTTTATTGACATTTTTTGTCAGCATCATATCAATTTACAGGTGTCATTTTGAAAAATTGATATTTTACTGGGAACGTGCTTTGGTGGCATTTGGCTAATTTAAATTGAGGATAAGAGTTTAATTGGTAAAAGCTGCGGTGTCATTTTTCAAGCGAAAGTCTGATTTTATTGCCAAAATTATGGATTTCTCACGAAAATTGTTTAAATGGCGCCTAGCTACTGATCATGTCTAGAATCACCTTTAAAACCCACAAAACAAGCTGTAAACTTTATCCGTAACTGATTATACCCAAAAGTTTACAGAAGCTCTACTCGAAAATATCCAATTATAGCATATCCATCATTAAACTTATAAAAATTGTTAACAGAACTTATAATAATGGATCATCACTAGCATCACTAATTATCGATCGATTGTTTGTAAAAAGAATTGAAACAGTTCAACATTAGTTCCATAACAGTTTAAAGATAAAAAAAAGTTACGATACATTACGCAGTTATGAGCATTAATGTACAATGAGATGCTTACAAAACAACATGCAAATAAAATTTTAAACTATTATCAAATCATAAAGCTTATTTTTGGTCGAGTAGCTGAATATTCATATTCATAATAATTAAATTACTTTTTATTTATGGCGCGACTCTTAAATTTTTTTTGCTTATGTGCATCATTAGCCAATTTTGGCTTTGTTTTACTTTCGTAATGTTTAATCTTCCTGAAGACAATTTGATTGTGAAGTAACAATTGTAAAAACTGAAGGAGTGAGGTGGATTATGCAAATTGTTTATCATCAGAGTAGTTGCTACATTTAAGAGTCAGACAGAAATGCAGAATACTGTGTCTAACATCATAGTCCTTTAGTACTTTAGCACTTAACTTTAAGACTCTAGTACTTAATTCTAAGACTCTAATACCCACTTCTAGTACTCCAGTACCTAATTCTAGTACTCTAGTACTTAATTCTAGTACTCTAGTACCCACTTCTAGTACTCTGGTACCCACTTCTAGTACTCCAGTACATAATTTTAGTACTCTAGTACCTATTTCTAGTACTCTAATACCTAATTCTAGTAGTCTAGTAACCAATTCGAGTAGTCTAGTACCTAATTCTAGTACTCTAGTACCTAATTCTAGTAGTCTAGTAACCAATTTGAGTAGTCTAGTACCTAATTCTAGTACTCTAGCACCTAATTCTAGTACTCTAGTACTTAAGCGCCTCACTATAGCATCTAACGTTACGACTCTTGTACTTCATCATATATCCATTAGACTTCTTACTAAGATTTTAGTATATAAATCTAGTTCATCATTCTAGTACATCACTCTAGTAGCTCACTCTAGTACATCACTTTAGTGCATCACCCTAGCATCTCACTCTATTATTTCATTAAACCACAATCTATCAAATAATTTCAGTTCATGAACAGTCAATCCAATAAAATATTATTAAAGCTTCTTCAAACCCCTGCCTGCCTCAAAAATGTTTTAATAAAAAAAATTTATGAGAGAAAATCACGCACATTAAACAGCAATGAAACAATAAAATTGAGACCATTTAAGGTCTTTCAAATGCTTCCCAAAAAAATACTGCCTAAATGCTCGCGCGCGAAATGAGCATGAAGAAATGGTTAACGGTCAATTAGTGAGCAATTTAATAAAGAAAATCATTGCATGCAGTTTTGAATAAAAAAATGTGTACAGAAGACGTAAAAAAGATAATTTGTGGAAGTTTTACACGAAGCGAGACGTTTAAAATTGTGAATTATGACTATCCGAAAGCTAACCCATCGGTGCTTTATTTTCCAGACGGTGGAAATTTATTTCTCTACTTTCAAATTCGCAACAACAACAAAAATGAGAGACGCTTCCACTTAATAATTCCGCCTCCATAACAAACATAAAATTCAGTCATTGTATGAGCACATGCGATTTTCATGAAGCATAATTTGTTTTTAGCGGAAAATGTGATTTTGATGCGGAAACAAAAGGAAGTGAATGAATGGCAGCATAAAGAATTCAATTTTACATTTCTTTTGTACGTCAATCGATGGGCATAAATCAATAATGAGTTTATGATTATTATAAACATTTTTTTTTGTATCCACTATACATGCAATTTAGATATCGAGCAGTGGTTCAGCTTTCACTTTTCGTCCACATCTCTTCAATAATATATCAAGCTTCTGTGTTGGATCTACTTCTCAAAAAATGAGAAAATAAATAAAGTTAAAATTGTCAAGACATGTCCAAAAAAAGAAATGCAAAACATTGATGATAAAAAAGCGAAATCATCATGTTTTCTTTAAGCCTCACTAGATTTGTGTGTTTGGGCAGTCGTAGTCGTTGCACAGAGTATCGCATTTTATGCAAATAAAGTTGAATGTATCTTTGCATTTGCATATGTCACATATCTTAATGCAGACTATTTTGGTGAGATTGTTTAGCTTAAGATGTTTGAAGCATTGACTGTTGTTTGACTTTAAGTCAGTCCTAGGAGTATTGTAGATTCTTAGTATGTTCAACACTGTGGTTTTTATCATTTAAATATAGGTTTTTGCTGATCTGCTTCAAAGTAATAATATTAACATTTATGAAAAATTGTAAACCTTCAAAGGTTCAATTCCTACATTATTGCATAAAACATTCAAAAAAAAATGCGCTTCTTTAGCACAATACTATTCCTATCCCCGCATCTACATCCATTTTACGTGTTATGATAATCATGATTTGTAGGTTGGTTTATCATTATTATTATTATCCTCAACTATGTGCGTAAATGTCTATAATTTTATTGAGTGAGTGTTTTATTAGTCTCATAATCTTGCACATGGGTGGCTTGATGACATTAAAATCGAAAGTTGTCGCCGAATTTCTTCTTTCTGTTGCTGGCTCTTTTTTTTGGTTTTCTTCTTCCAATTGCAACAAATGAAGAAATGAGTGGTGTTATTTAATAAGAAAATGTTCGAAATGATAAAAATCTTTAAGCTGGAAACGAAATAAGAAATAATAAGAAAATCTTGCTTATGTAATGATTATTTAAACGAAATGCTGGGGACGAATTGAGAGTTGGAGATATGGATGGACATTTGTTAAGAAGCTAGCAAAAAAATTGAATTGTGATTGAGTGAGTGTTTTAAAAGGTTGCGTCAAAACTTAAGAAAAACGCTTTCATCTTCCTTCACCTTTCATTAAGAGCCTTAAATTAAGACAAATAAAAAGATCAGCGAAATAAATTATAATTGAAAACTTAGTACTCGTTCTCATATTACGTCCAACATTCACATATGACGTCACACAGGGGGGGAGGGGTCAAAAAATATGTGACACAGTGTGACAGGGGGACGGAGGGGGGTCAGGAAATTTGTTGCATCAAATTTTTTAAATGAGAAAATTATAAATTTTTGTGTGTTTGATTGGACGTCACAATAAGGGGGGGGGGGCATTGACATCTGTGACAGTTTTGTGACAGAGGGGCAGGGGTTTTAATAATTCGGTTTTTTGATGGATGTCATAAGTGAACGTTTACATTATTATTAAATTTTACATTATTAAAATCTTTAGGAGTTGAACCTTCTACTTTCAGCATTTTTGACCATCAATGGACTTTCAAGCAATTCTCAATTTATCTAAAAGCTCACATAATGCACATTTAAGTTTCAAGTAGTAACAATCGAGTATCCATTCCCTGAAAATAAATCCACAATTTCTTCCAATCTCAATAAAATTAAGTTAAAATCAGTCCAAAACATAAATTGACGAAAAAATTTAATTGAAGCAATAATACATGATACCATAAACCTTAATTGCATAAAGCCTCTTTCACTGCTACTTTTATTCATTTTAAATTTATATCTTTGCCCTCTGAAAAAGTGTCTCTTTCATATATTTTCGTGGTTCATTAAAAATTTTGAATTTTTCAACATTCAAGCGACAAACATGCAATGGAAGCAACAACAAAAAAGTACGAGTAACAATAATCAAAATGAAAGTGTAATGTAATGGCATAAGAGGATTTAATTGCAATCTCATAAGCGACATAAAAGTGTAAACACATGCAATAAGTAAACATTCCGGTTAGCTATATCGACTTAACTCGTGCGCCCATCCCACACTTCCTTTCCCAATGTAATGCGAAAAATGTTAAATTAATAATAAAAAAAAAAAAAGAGTAAAGCAAGACAGCATTAATTGAAAGTGAGTGTGTTAAATGTTTGATGATGCATTGGATAGAAAGAGAAAGAGCTACAAATTATTAAGTAATCAGATCAATAATACAAAACAAAAATATGCAGTCATAATAAGGAAAGCTGGTGCACTAACGAGATATTTTATTTCTCTCGATGAGATCAGATGGAAGAAGCAAGTTAAGAAGGGATTAATGATTGGAGATGTCAGAGGCGTTTGCTAAAATTTAAAGAAA
Organism: Chironomus riparius; assembly: GCA_917627325.4. Classification (NCBI taxonomy): domain Eukaryota; kingdom Metazoa; phylum Arthropoda; class Insecta; order Diptera; family Chironomidae; genus Chironomus; species Chironomus riparius. The sequence continues at coordinate 32,783,941 of OU895879.1, forward strand.
AAAAAATCAAAAGCAAAACAAATGTTTCTATCAAATGGCATAAATTTAAATTCGGTAGGATTTGAACCTGTACGTCTGCTTATTATTACGAATGTTCCTAATTATTGCTTTGGGTAATTTGACAAATTTCTTATTAAAATGGTGGGATCTGAGGTCTTGTTCCTCAATACGTGTGACAAGTGAGTTTTAAAATAAAATGTTTCCATTGACATCACTAGTGGACGACACCCAACTCCACGAGACAAATCGTCCCATCAACATTTATTCTCACTGGCTAACAACTCAAACCACAATATAAAGTGCATTTCTTCTCAAAGATCTCGCACAAAGAAAGTCATTGCAGAATTGTTGGCGTCTGTTTATTATAAATTCATAAAAAGAGACTATAACTCGATACAGATTTGTGCCATGGCATTAAAGCATTAAACATGTCGACTTAATAAATTTTTTTTTTCTTCTCTTCATCCAACATCCAACATGATATAAATAACATAAATCTACGTACATACAATAACATTGCATTTTTAAGTTTCGTAATAAGGATGACGAGATCGAGTACAATTAATAATAGACTGTAAATGCAACATTACCTGACGACGTGCTGTGACGGAAGACTTTATTGTAAAAAAGAATGAATACAAAGGGAAATGACACAGTACGTCTCATTACTCATGCTCATGGGGACATTAAATAAGTGTCAATGATATGGAAAAAATAATAATAATTTAACACTAATTGAGTGGTTGCGTATGATTGTATGTCTGGTGATTTATCGTCTTTCAAGTGCTCTTTTTTTCGACAATATACACAAATGCTGGCAAGAGATAAACAATTCCTGAAGCATAAAGTTTAAATTGACGATGGGAAATGAACAACGGCAAACAATAAAATTGAATTATTTATTTTATTAAAAATTATGTAACAAAAAAAAGAAGTGAAAGAAATTGGAATGGAAAGAAGAAGATTTGATTGGAATAGCCACAATATTTTAAGTTAATACTGCAAAAGATCATCGATTCCTTTCACTGAAGTGACTAAATTGGGAAATACAAATTGGAATTAATGATATTTGTGGAATTATTAATCATTATGACGAATGACTTTAGTCTGGATACATTGGAGATTATGTAAGATTCTATACTTTGGAAATTATGATATTTTCTAATAATTTAAGTTGAATATGAGAATTGCAAATTATATTGTTGAATAAGCTTAGCTCGTGAAAAGAACCGTTAAAGTTTGTGTTAATTCAAACGTTCGAATCCTATTTCAAAAATGAATTTTATGTTGAAAGATTGAATCATTCTTTTTGTTCTTTATTCTATTCTTTACATTTAAGGGATAAATGAAGTTGTTTAATTAAAACCTTAGTTATAAATAATTAAGACATCGTTCAAAACTTCAATATCTTTTCATAAATCGTAAATCAAAAAAAAAAAAGTAAAAGTGTAACATCTTCAAAATCTCCCAATCATACTTAGGTGCTAGGAGAGTGCGTGCTGAAAGCTACAAACGAAAAACAAATATTTCTAATTATTTAACAATTTGCATTTCATGATATGGGAGGTAACAAAAAAGGCGGAAGATTAACAAACAAAGGCACAAGTTCATTAATTACTTCCATAAATGAAGACGTGCTGAAGAAAACATTAAGGGGCCGTTCACTTATTACGTTCGCATTTTGGGGGGGGGGGGGGCTTTGTTTGAAAAATAATAGAAATAAAGAAAAACTATGATGAAAAAAATTATCAAAATAATATAAATTATGAACGTTCAAGGGAGTGGGAGGGGGGGGGGGGGGGTTGTGAAAAAAGTTTTTCGTTTTTTTTTGCGTAACGTAATAAGTGAACGGCCCCTAAATTGGATAAAGAAATACAGTTAATTAATAAATAATGGAACCTTGATGCTAAATAAAGTTGGATTAAGCTGTAAATTGAATTTGTTTAATAGAATAATTGAATGATAATAAGATTTTAGACACTTAAAGAATTAATTAGTAGTCGACACAAAATCTAAGTATAGGATTAAGAATTTTGCAGAACTATGAAAGAATTGAGTAAAATCTAGCAGCTGAGTCACATACAAAGGCTTAACAATTTAATAAACAGGACTTTATCACTTATTATGTCAGATATTTCATTATAATCTTTTAAAAACTGATTTAATAACAAAATTTAATAGATTTTCAAGGCTAAACAATTGCCATAGATTCTATTCAGTCAGAATTTTCAAAACGACATCAACCTTGAATTTTCAGTATATCCTGTCGATCTGAAAGTCTCTACCTTAAAATTTCCCTCACAGCAATCAACAAACATAACAAATTTTCAAGTGCTGCTCTTTAAAGCTCCAATCTTTTACTCTCAAAAAGTCATCTAAAGTCCCATCTTCTTCTCTATTCCCATCCAACATACATGATAAATAAATATTGAATAATTCGTTAACATAAAAGAACTCTAAGATGGCACTCGTTGAATAATTTGTTATGAAATTTTCATTTCTAGCATTGAATTGAATAGAATTCATTCATTTGGTATTGATATTTATTATGTTAATAGCATTCAGACTTGAAATGGTACAAGAAACTTGAATGAGATTTTTCTTCTTACTTCAAATGATCTTTCATGGTCTGCATCTTTTGTGTTTGATATTTTCTTGCGATTTTTCTTGGTTAATGTGGGAATTTGCGATCGTTTTGGTGATTTTAAGAATAAGAAGGTTAGAAATTTATAGGACAATGTTGAACTAAGGCAGTTTTTATTACAATCGTATTGAAAAATTCAATGTTAATTTTTTGGACATGATTAATATGAATCTGTTTGATATCACATAATCTTGCCACTTTTTTCTACCCGAAAAGTAAATCATTTGTTTTAAAAACTTAATAGGAACTTAAAAAAAGTAAAAAACTTTTTTGAAGTGTGAAAAATCGCCATCTTTAAAAAATGCTAATGGTTTATGTAAAAATCGTAAATTTTCAAACCCTAAATAATCGTTAATTAATTAAATTGCAATTAAAAGTCAGATTAAATCAAAAAGTCACATCAGCTTCAAATTTCCAAAAAGAAATAAAATTAATTATTCAATTCATTATAAATGCGCCTCGAGCGATCAATAAACGATCCCAGCCTCAACTTATTTGTACCAATTTTCTTTCTTTTCTTCTTCATTGCCCCTTTTCATCACCTTAAAGTGTGTTTATGTAACATGATCAAAAAGAGTTAAATGCTATTATTAAATTTATTAACAAAATCTCTTCTTTTCTCAATGTATTCAACTTTTCAACAGCTACTGGTTGGATTTAAAAGCTAAATGACATAAAGTAATATAATAATTGAGACGGCGACTAGTGACCAAGCATTTTTGCACAAGATATCGATTATGTGGCAAAAAAATGGTTTTTCTTTCTTCATTAAAAGCATTTTTTTTAATGAAATAAAAAGCTTATTTTTAATTATTTTACTATCGACAACAATAAAACTGCAAAAAACGCAAAAAAAATTACGTATGTGTCAAATGGAAAGTGTGAATTGATCATATGTATGGCATGCTGAACATGCGCGATAGGTCTAATAACACAATATTAGTCATTATTGCACATATTTATGGACAATACGCATTCTTTTGTGTATTATGAATGCCTTGGTTTGCGTTTGAAAGGAAATATGGTGCAATAAATTAGCAGCTTGTTGATTGGAGTGTCAGAGGTGCATTCGTAGATGACAATTCAACTGATATGATGTCGAATATGTGATTAATTGTTTTAAGCTTGATGTCAATTGTAATTAATTGTCTTCTAGGCGGATGCCATTTTATTGAAGTCTTCAGACGATTGTTTTTTGATGGCTGATGGTGAAAGCATGCATGAGAATTTACTAGCTTATTGTTTGAGCTGCATAAAGTTGATCAGATTTTAACTTATGATATAAAAGCTAGACTTTACATTAAAATTTAAAATACCAATAAACTTTGCTACTTAATGTCAAATGTTTTAAGGATTCGAACACAAAAACGTCATAGAAATATCAAAAACTGACATCTCAACAGCATAATCAAGTCATCAACCTCATCACCAATCGACAGTAGAAAAATAACCATTAAATAATCTCAAATTAAATGCAAAACCACTTAGTCCTCAATTATCGTTAGGTCAACGTAGAAAAACATTTTTCCAATCATGCATTTGCACGAATCATCGATGATCGCCATCAGCTCGATGCTGTGAAGACACATAAGCAAGATGAAAAATTATCATAAAGTCTAAATAATGATTTTTAATAAATTTTATTGTTAAGAGCAGTTTTAAGTGGCGAAGGAAAAAAATGAAATGAAAGAAGTAAAAAAACTTTCACTTATAAGCGATCACAAAAAATTTTCCTGCTTTTTTATATGCATTTATCGTGGCCACATAATATTATTATTTTTATATATTTTTATGAAATAATAATGATAATGACTTCGTGGAAAGCTTCCCCGTTTTTTTTTCGCTATGAAAATTAAAGATTATTTCGATTGTTTCGTTTGTTTTAAGGTTTTCTAATGGTTGAGTAGCTCATTTTGACTTAGATGGGGTATTTGAATCATTTTGAAGGGGCGTATAATATGACAGAGAGAATTAGCTACACTATAGCTGATTTTATGATTAATGGTGGTTTTAAAAGTAAGGTTAAGATCAAATCCTAGCGTTTTTACCTAGATTTGCTGGTTTTAAGACCTCTAAACAACTTTAGATCATGTAGACATACTGAAATTGGTCATTTCAAGCTGTTTAAGCTCCTCCTTCTTAAATAAGATTAAATCGGCTCAATTAAAGACTGTTTAAGTCAGATAAGGGGTCGTTCACTTATGACGTCCGAAATTAACGGTCATTTTTCAAAAAAGAACAATGGATTTCCTAAAATTTCTATTGTTCTTTTCTTGCTGACACCCCCCCCCCCCCCCCCCTAGATGTCATAAGTGAACAACCCCTAAGAATACGAACATTTTGTTGTTAAATTGCATGCGCTTTATACTCAAACCTCAAATACATACCTACTTGCATATTTTTTTCGACAGTTCATTGCACGTCTCTGATTTTTTTTCAAACATTTTTCTTTGCTTTTCATCTGTTAAATGCTTTAACATTTCATGAAAGAAAAATTATTTTTATGAACTTTTTTCTCGTTTTTCTGTTTTTTGTTTCGAAATAGTTTAAATGAGTGAAATATTAAGAAAATATTACAATATAAACATAGGAATATAGCAACAATAACGATTATAATAATAACAATAAATGATATTAAGCTTAATGAGGAGTTTTAAATAAAATTATTGGAGTGAAAAATTTGAGGAATTAGAAAAATAGTGGATGCAGATGAAAATAGTTTTAAAATTTAAAAAAAGTAAGATATAAAATAAACAAAGAGCATAATCTTAAAAAACATTGTTGTTTTCCAAGGGATTCGAACCCTTATTAATATTTTAAATTTTAAGATACTTCAAAAGCATTCAAACTTGTTGATTAAATTCATTCCAAAAACTTAACCTTTATTATCTCTTTAATTAAATTATTTTTGCATTCTCATCCTCACTTCCAGATATATTCTTTTATTTCCTCATTTAATTCTAATTACTTGTCGCAATTTAATTACTTCAAGTCCCATCAAATGACTTAAAGCTCTTCCTTTATTGTCTTTTTTTTTGACAAGCTTTAACGCATTTAAATAGCATTACAAATGCATAACAATTTGCCAACTGTCACTAGCTGGTGGTTACCAGTAACAAATCGGGTAATTCCCGACAGTCATAGTAAAAAAAACTTGCATTTTTAAAATGTTGCATAGACCTTGATTAATCTGGAAAGAAATAAAAGAAATAAACAAGCCGATAATGACATTCAATTTTCTTTAGATATTTCTTTCACATTGAGTTCGATAAAAGTGAAAAAATGTGTAAATGCGCGGTTGCGAGATTAAATAATGCACAATGTAAAAAGATGGAATTTCTCTTGTTTGGGATAAAGTTACAAGATAAAGTTAGATTGGGTATGGAGGCTATTTGCAGTTAAGGAAGTTGAGGGATACTTTGTTGCAGATTTTTGCTGTATCTTGCAGATTTGGATGTGGCTGAAAGTCAATTGTTTACTAAGTAAGCTAGTTATTGAAAGCTATTGGATATTTGTAATCAATTCTTAATTAACGTTGGATAGTTTTAGAAATTGTGGTATCAAAGAATTTGTGGAATTTGTGATATCGAGCAGCATGTAGGTGAATCTACCAGTGCAAGAGTAAATCTTCTATAGCCTAATTAGATAGCAGACCGAAATTCTTTTATCATTTAAAAGGCGTGGGTTTGACTCTTATTAAAAGCCAATCTCTCTCAATCATTGTATGTAGCATCTCGAAGACGGTTTCTGTTTGTTTGATCGCCAAATTACATCTCAAAATTCAATAATCTTTACAAAACTGTTGATCCTGCAACACCAAAACATCAAAAATGTGTAAATGTTACATAATTCAATACATTAATTTTTCTAACATCTACAACCATTTCTAAGCATCACTTATAGCCAGACATAGGATATAACATCAATCAAAAAAATCCCAAAAGTCATCTCCAATCCGATTACATCCTCAAAACTTATAACTGTCAACATTTTCGAGAAAACACTAAAAATGTTTGCAAAAAAATTAAGATTCATATCTTGCCATTATTAAAATTATGATCTCTTATGACTTCCTGACATATACACTTCAGTAGCTAATTCCCACAGCGTATGAAAAAATTTGCAAAATATGATTTTTGTTTCTCATGCTAAGTGACTGTCAAAAATTAATTTTTTAACATTATGAGCGCTTCCAAAAATAGTCAACAGACGTATAAATGTAGCACGACTGTTCTAATCGGAATTCGTTCTTCCTTAAATAAAATTCTGTTCCTTAAATCTATTTACGTGATTTTTACCTATGAATTGAACATTATTATGTAAGAAATGGTAGTGACTTTTTATGGCACAAATCTTGTGACGCACTTAACGCTGTCAATATGCAAATCTCGAGCATTTTCATAAAACAAATTCAATTTTCTGATCAATCAAATTTGTTTGGTAAATTAAATAAAATTAAATCGAGTCAAATCATTTCAGTCATGTGCTATTCACATCTCATTTGGAATTGAGTGTAAAAAATAAGCAACCAAGGTTTTCCATTTTAGTTTGATCTGTTTTTGTAAAGCATGGACAGAAACTGCGATATCATAATCTCTTACTGCTCCTGAAATGAAAATTACAAAAGTCATATTTTATTGTTAATTTGTATGAAAATTGAATAGTTTTGCAAGTTAAATGCTGTGGTGCATTTTTCTGGAACTAATTTGTGTGTAAATATCTGCAAATATGAGAAATTTTGAGTGAAGAAATTGAGCCAATAAATTGGGCTTAATGATGCAAAAAAAAATCTGATAGGCAGTCAGGTATGAAATCTGTGGATGCAATCTTAATGGATATGGGCTATAAAACTTGTAATGTAATGGACCAGACTTGAAAGTTTGCATTTATAAAGCATTGGTATAGATTATTAGCTCAAATCAGTTAAGTGCCTTGCTGGTCGAATAGGTAAGGCGCTTGGCAAAAATTTGGGATGGTAACTCGAAGGTCGTCGGTTCGAATCCAGCCATTTCCAAATTTTTTCCTTTTCGGAAGTTTAGATACTTCGACTTCAGCAACGTTGGATTAAGGAATTGGTCAGGAACTTGAAGTGAAGCGGGAGAAATAGGAACGAGAGCTACAAGATTATCCACGAATAGAATATTGTTAGAACGGACCTGAAAAGTATCACGTCACGCCTACAGAAGATCGAAACGAGAGCCTTAGTTTATTTGAAACCTAGATTTGAAGATTAGAAGCTTGATCCTACATAAAATTAATTCATATGTATACAAATACAAAAGTGTAAAATGTGAATTATTACCGGACAGTATGTCGTTAATAAGTGTAATAAAGTGCAATTAAAATGAAAAAAAAAAAAATCATTTTACTTCTTCCGCTGTGTCACATTTCCACTGATAAACGTTAATTCAATAAGTGATTGATCCCTTAAGTAAAGCTAAGGTGCACCAGACTTACAGTCAACCTACAACTAATTCTGATTATCACAAATCATGTTAAAAATGCTTCCTAATAAATAATAAACAGCACATGCAGTGCACCTTATTATTCTGAATGAAATCACATACAAATTAGATCCAAACAGAAATGAAAATGCATAGCAAACCTCCCAGCATGAAGCTATAAATAAAATACACAAATTATTGGATGTAAAGTGGCATGGAAATTGTGCAAATTATTGTTTTTGGCCATAAACCTATGAGTCAGGGAAGTAAAAAGAAGCAAAGTGCTAAAATTATTTTTTTGGCAATGCACAGTCGGCAATAAAAGAGTTATAATAATGAAAAATTAGCATATATGTGAGGTAAAAAAAATTATATGTAGCTAATAAAGTATTACGTTATTGTTGTGTCAGACAGATATGCTACTTGGTGCAGCTAAGAGAATTGAACAATTGATGCTGCCACGTAAAAATGTGTTAGCATCAACAAAAATCACAGCCGTATTATTCGATTCATTAAATGAAGCATAAATTCAATCTCGCATCATGTTCGTAACACCTTACAGCACCAGTAGCAGCCGTATTAACGAATAGAAATAATTGTTAAAGCATTTCTCATTTCTTTGTGCGTTTGATGATTGAATTAAATTTTTTAAAAGGCCCGTCGATTATAACACAATTATAATTATCAATAGACAGCAACAGCAGCTCTAGTAACAGCTATATTCTTCATGCAACCGTGTGAACTGTTACAATTAAATAACTGAAAAAGAAGTGAGAGAATTATGAGGTCTCAAATTGCACAAAGAATTGTGTCGTAATGATTTGTTCCATCTTTCTCCATCCATTCGAAGCTCATTTAATCTCATTTCACCGAATATATTCGTACCTTCGAGAAATTGCCTTCTTTCTTCTTCACCAACTAATTTTAGATTTCATCACGTTTTTTTTTCTCACTTACAATTTCTATCAATGGGTCTTTGTGGGAATTGAATTGATATATTGAGTCATTTTAGTGAATTGGATTAGATTTTGAAGGGTTACGTAGTTTGATGGATTAATGATGTCGAGTTGATGGTATTTTGAAGTTTTGATTATGCTTTAAGTGGTTGTCTGATGGAGCATCTGTAATTTATGTGAATTATTATGATGTACTTCGATATGTTCTCATTAGGGAATTTCAAAGGTTCATTTCTAACAACTCCAATAACCAAAAACTCTAAAAGTATAATCCTAAAGCTCAAAAATGACAAAGCCTCCGAAAACCATATCAATAAAATGTTATTCACACTAAACGACTTACTCTCGTGCAAATCCAATCTCTTTCTTTCATACTCATTATTAAATCGAGTAGGGAGAGACACACGTGAAGCAGAAAAACGACTCACATTGTAAAAAAATTGAAATAAAATTATGAAGATATCAAAATCGGCTTAGTGAACATTAACATTAAAATCATTTCAATTCATTTTTCTTTTCTCATTCTCGAATTTTTTTACTCTCCATTACAGATGCGAGCAGCAACAACAACGACTAATATTATTGGCAACACAAGTTGTGAGATGGAGGAGAAATCACCAGAATCGCAGGTCACAACGTCGTGTGTTGAGTTGAAAGGTGAACGTTTTGTAACGCATGTGGATTTATCGGAACCAATGGTAAGCTAATTAGTGAATTAATTGATGCCTATAAGTGGATATAAAAGGAAATTGAAAATAATGAAATTAGTGCTGGATGACAAACATTATAAATTAAATCAGACCGTTAAAATGGAAAATATCAACCTCCATGAAATTAAATAATGATCGATCAAACAGAGAGATTTAATTCCTGTGAGATTTTTATCTAAATTTTTTTACATGTTACTTCCAACATTGTTATGCAAAAATAAAAAAAAAATCTCAAAGCACGAAAGTAAAAAATGAGTGAAAGTGTTGCAAATTTGCATATGTTTATTGTGAATAGAATCATTACTGTACATATACTCATATGTTTTTATCTATTACACAAAAAATTTACTTTTCCGCTCGACAGCATCATCAATCAGAAGAATCAGCATTCAAGACATTCATAAAGATGGAAAATAACAGCATAAATTCAAATACAATAGTGCCGCACCTCGATATGCGAACTATAAAGCCATCATCAAATGCAACGACGATCATTGAGGTTAAAGAAAGTCATTCGACATTACAGCAACATCAGAAGATGCAAGGTTCACACAGTTCACTGTCATCAACAACATTGTGTTGTGGAGACGATGAGAAAAAGTCCTTGGATTTACTACAGAAGAAATATGAAGACATGATAAAGGAATTGAATGATTCGCATAAGAGGATTGAAGAACTAGAGAAGTCACTTGAGGTAAATATTGATGATCACAAAAAAAATAATAATAATCATATCCATAATTGATTGATTAAGCATTTAATCTCGTCTGACTGGAAAGACTAAAAATGGTAAAAATAATTTCCATAATCATTTTTTTTCTCTTTCGCTTGCAGGAGCAATACAATAATATTGTGAATAAAGATCGAGTACAAGATCGAATGAAATATTTAGAGGAGCGTGAGAAGCGCCTGGAGAAAGAAAGCCATGAATTGCGTGAACAAAATGAATTGCTCGAATTTAGAATACTGGAATTGGAGGAGAATCAAGATAAAGTAAGTGGAAAAAAATTCCTTTTTGCTTGATTTTTTGGTAAAGTTGTTAAGTGATTTGAACAGTTTGTTCTTTAAGAGTAAGTTTGCAGTAAGTCGGATCTAAAGAATTCTTTAAAATCTAGATGCGCATTGTATGCGCTACAAAGTCAATGATAGTTTAAGCTCAAAACTGGACCCTGCGGTTTATAGAGGATTCTGAATCACTGTTTTGGTGACCTTTCTGTCTGTAGCCTACAAAGGAAGGTTGTGAGCTTAGAATGTGGCAGTAAATTCCTTAACCATTTAGCAACCGAGTCACTTTAACTCACAAAATCATTCTTGAACTATGGCAATAATAAATAAGTTAAAAACTAAGAGAACTGTGACAAAAAAATGGATACTCATCTATGCTGCAGAAACTATAACCCTAAATAAGTCTTCCTTTTAACAAATTGCGAGTCATTCACACATGCATTTTAATAGCTTTGTAAATGTATAAAAATCGATTCTTCGGTAATGCAAAGATTATCTATAAGGTTGTTCCTTACAATTCCTCAATAAAATCATCTGCTTGTAAATTTCATTGACCTTACAAAAGGAATGCATGACTCAATATGCGCTCCAATCTCCATTAAACTATCAAACTAATTTCGTAATTTATCCAGAGCACAAAACACAGAATAATAAGCACATAAGAGGATGAGAACTTTCCTCTTCTTCATGATTCATTCTAAGTGAATCAAAAGAATCATAATAACTAGTTGAAGAAAAGCGAAAGAATGAATAAATTAAGTAAGAATGTAAATTTTTTTTTTGTGAGTCTCGACTTTGTGAATTCCTTCAATCAACTTCCGTGCCTTTTTTTTATCGTCTCTCTTTTCTTCAAATCAATTTTTACAACATAACAAGAAGAATCAGCAGTGATGAATGAAACTGAAATTGAGAGCAATTGGACAGTAAAGAGAATTAACAAAGATTATCACATTCATGAATTCAATTAATTGACTTAAGCTTATTTCTTTAAGTAGTTTATTTTGTAATTTTCATCGATTAAAGTTTCATTTTCGTTTCTATTTATTTTCTGTTCATTTCTTTTCATCCAAACTGCTCCAATTTCTTTTAAAATAATTTCTTTAATATTCACCAATTTTTTTTTTGCTCGCCTTGATGAACAAATTTCGCTTTTTTTTTGAAAAGTTTGCGAATTGGACACCATAAATTAATGACTACATGATGCAAAATATTGGACGAATGTGAATGGATCTTTTTTAAAGGTTTTTTGAAAGTAATTCAAAATTTAATTGATACATAATTTTCTGAATGATTGTTTCGGACTTAGAAATGTGTGTTATCGTGAATATTGAGGCATGTTTAAAACATAATTATCTGATTAGTTGCCTGAAGGAAATAATGGATTGGATGGTTTCGAAATTGGCATGTGGATTGTGAATGATATTGGAGATATTCTGTATAGTAAGTTGGTTAAGGATAAAGGTTTTCCTTTAACATTTTAGAAATCTTAATTAAGATGCTGGTTGGTGTAGACCAGAGATCGGAGCTGATAGGGTTCTAGTCTACTCGAGTTGACTAGAGTCAACTCGCTTCGACTTCGAGGGCTAGTGTAGACTTACGGAACCAACAAAAATCTTAAAACTCAAACTTTTCGTCAATTTCAATCCCTTAAGTAAGAACAAGTAAATGCTCAAAATCTATACTCAGGAATTAGATACATCAAATCGCCAAACCCCATTCCTATTTAATATTTCAAAAAACTTTCAAGTAAATTCAATATCCATTCAAACTTTCCCTTTTTCTTAAAAAAATCATAAGCATTTAAATAATTTTTTATATCACAATAAATTAGCCTTAATGATGACCATTTTTCCAATCAATAAATTTTTTAATTTTATTGGATTTTGAGCATTTTTGTCATATCAAATTTTATTTTAATGTCGTGCATATAAACTAGGTTATCAACCACCGAGTCAATTAAATGATTATGGTAATCTAATTCGCGAAAAATTGTGTCATTAGGATAGACTTTTAAATTTCTAAATATAGTCGGATGATGTATCGAATGTCGTGACTGTTAAAGTTTGATCTTTAATGTTTCAGTTGCCTTTTATGAAAATTATTGATTTTATTTAAATGAAATTTTGCCAAATTAATTTTTACAGCAATTTTTGATTGGAAAATAATTTCTTGCTCATGCTTAGCAGTGAACCGCTAGATAAACAGAATAAGTCAATTTAAATATTATTTTCCAACACCTAAAATCGCTGCTTGACTGAAAGTCCATTGTAACAGTAAATCACAGTTCTTTTAAAGTATTTACTCAAATTTTGATCGCTTCGTTGTCTCATTAACACCAAGCACTCCAAATTCCAGTAAAAATATTTTAATTATACACAAAATATTTAGCCAAAAGTTCAGCATTGACTGGGAGTTGTAAGTCAATTAAATCACGCTGATAGACCCCAAAAATTAATTCGTTCCATCTCATTTAATAAAATTAAGTAATTATTATTATTTGTATTTCCATTTTAATTGAATTTATTTATACACTTGATTGACTTCCCGTGCTGCTCATTGCATGATGAAGATGAAGAAGAAAAGAAAGAGAAATAATAAAAAAAAAATCGGAAGACATTTTTTGCAAATGTTAGCAACAAATCATCGCCATCAGGTCATCATCATCATGTAGCTCTTGAATATTACTTAACCATTTTATCCGACTAGTTTAAGTGCAAAAGTCATCTTCATGTTAGCTTGAATCATTTCCGTATTTCATGAGTTGAAAATATAAATCAATTTAGTGCGAAAAAATCAATCAAACATGCTGCAAATTGGCATGTTTTTGAGTTAATAAGTTCAACAATCGCTTACCATTAATAATTAATGACAGACTCATGTGTTGTGTGCAGTTTAAAGGAATTTGGATTAGATTTTGTTAATTATTGGTAAAATCTCATTAGTTTGTTGAAATACGGGACGAACTTTTAAGGAAGTGAACTAAAACTTACTCAGAAAATGCTTAAAAATTCTTAAAAATCTGTCAAAATATCCATAAGGCATTAAAAGTGCGAACATTAATAACAACAAAGAAAAGAATGTTAATCCAATTTTGGGAAGACGACGTAATGTGAATGAGAATGAGAACAAGAACGAAGTATGAAAGGGAAAGATTTAAATGCTCGAATAAGGCAGAAACCAACAGCACGTTTTAGTTGAGAATAAAAATTCATAAAGATCGCGATCTATTGTGCCGCACACCATACAGGTTGATGACTCATAAAAAAAATAAAAATAAGTACAGAAAAAGCTTCAATTAATATCGAAATGTTGCGCCAAAAAGAGCGTTTCAATTATTTCAGGGCCAAATAATATTTTTATATTTATTCTTTTTTCGTAACTTTTAACTTAAGTATAAGTTTTGCTAGCCTTTTGTTCCGCAAAATTAGCCCGTGTGTGTGGCGCGCGATTGCAGCATAAACATTAATTTTTTTTCTATCGCTATTGTATTTGCAAATGTAATTCTAGAACCACAATGTCTCAATGTCCATCTAACAAGCCATAGAAAAAAAATTGTATTTAGTGAGCATGCCATTGAGCACTTTATGAAAGAATCGTGCTGAGAAAATGAAAACAAAAATAAAGTAAAGAACAGTTGTGAGTTTGATGATGTTTGGGGATGTGAAAAGGTACGAGGCGCAGATTAGCTTTTAGAGATTGAGTCAAAATGATAAATGAAGTTGTTTATTTTGATTGAAAGCTGAACATATTGTAGCTCTCACTCCACACCTCCACCCCTTGCCTCCCTCTTAATGTAAATTTCAAAAGTAAGCTATTACAAGTCAAATGCTGTACTTGAGATGAAATTATGCAAAAATTTTATTGCAATCTTGAACTCTTAGGGTCACCAAATTTACATAGCAAGGCATAAAATTTGAATTGATCATTTCTCAAAATAGACATCAGATTTACGATTTTAAAGCAGTTAATGTCTGTAATTAACCTCAAGTCAATCTACAAACATGATTTATGCTGTAAACACCTACGACTTAAACTTTAAGTTGAAGATCAAATTTCTTTGTCTTTGTTTGTCTTAAAAGCTATTCACTCTTGTAATAATAACAGACAATTAGTCAATTAGACAGTCAAACCTCAATAAATTCTGTAAAATGACGCTAAAAACCATACACATGTGTAATGCCGCAAATTAACCTGTTTATGAATCATTCTCTTCTTGTCGATCTCGCTTTTATTGCCATCGGGTTCTCTGTTTATCTGCTGAGTCTCTATGTCTTTTTAACTTACTGTGTGTGACTGTGCTATAGAAAATTCATTATTACTCTTTTTATTCCAGACAGAAAATTCATTTTCTAGTACAATAACTTGAGAAAAATTAATTTTTTAAGTGCACGATTGAAGAATTCTCATTTTTCATCATTCAGTTTATACTTCTTTCAACATCAGTTATTAAATGTGTGCCTGTCTCGTCTAGCATTTACTGTTTATTGTTCAGCATATTGTTGTGTTTACAAGTTGATTTTGAAATCCATTAAAACACTTTTTTATGACACACAAATCAATATAAGTTATTATGAAATGAGACTATGCAGGGTTGTTCTTAATATCTATGTTGTGTCTTCTTATTTAATTATCATTTAGTAAAGGTTTAAATTAAGGATAGACTTTCAGATGAAAAGATTTGGAACTCTGCAATATTTAACATATTCTAAAGATTGAGCTAGATAACATGTTATAGGTCGGACTATAGACAGTGGTAGTCAACCTGGTTCCCATGTTGCAGACATAGCTTAGACGGAGCACTGAGCCCCAACCACATGACATATGAGACATGAAATAAAGTAGAGTGTGACGCAAAAAAAAAGGTTTACCAGCACTGCTTTAGAGCGACCACTACACTTCAGTCAATTCAAACCAACCACACCCAACCCTGCTTCTTTTTTTTCCTTTCAGATCAATCTTATTAGCTTACTTTTGTATTTACAGCATTGCCTATTATTTGGTAGCATAATTTTAGTACTTTAAGAATTTTAAATTATAATGTAAATTCTATCTCATCAAACATTCTATCTAATTCATCATATTATCGACTTTAAAATTGGCACAAATCATTATTGAACCTCTCACCGCTTTAGTTCATTCAACTAAGCTCCACTATGATCAACTCCATCTTTCAATTTCAGCACACTTTTTTTACATAATCCACAAACTTATTTTAGACAACTTTCTATCGAGTTGACAATTTTTTTTAAGCTGACTTGGTGCCTGTTAAGCTCTCGTTGACTTAGTTTTTAGGACAAATCATAAAAAAAATCACTTGCTGCAAACTATCATAAACTTACTTCTTTGTCGTTATTTTGTACTACTTTTACCGATCACTTAAAGAATATGTTTATGACTTAAGCTGTATGTTTAATTCCGAAAAAAAAAATCTCTTAATTTTTACAGTGGTCTCTACGCAGTAATTTAACACCAGACTCGAAAGACACTTGCAATTGCTGGCGTGAGAAGGAATCTGACGATCTAATGATGATGACAATGTCATCTGATTCGGGCATCACATCACCAAACAGTCACCATTTAGACGATCACCAGAGCGTGTCACCATGCTCAATTTCGGTAATTTTTCTCTTCCAATTTTTCATGTCTATTATTTTATATTTTCAATTAAATATTTACCGTTTGCTGACCCATTTATCATCTTTTAACTTTTCTTTCCATAGCTAATGGATCAATTACCAACAGATGATATGCGTGCGCACATTATCAAGATGTCGAAGAGATCATTCTATAATGACGATGATAAACTTTGTTTCTCACAAATGTTGATGCTATTGAATAGCTTGGAGGCATTGTCTCATGAACAGAGTATTATTGGTGATGAATTTTCATCTATGGATTATTCAATGGTAAGATGACATGGCTGAAAATTCTTTTTTTGGGTTTGGAAATTTAATTGGAAATAAGACTTCTGACCTAAAAAATTTCTAAATTTCTGTAATTGAATTTTGTCAATTTTCCGGCAAGCTAGGTCTTGTGGAACTTACGAAAGCTCATTGAAATTTATTTTTTTTTCAGGACAAGATCAAAACATCACCATCAAGAATTCCAGAACCAATATTGCCACTATCAATACAAAATTTCAACAGCCAACCACAACAGTCTACAGCATCGTCATCACCACCAAAGCATCAAAAGATGATCGCCACAGTACAACCATACACAACAACACAAAATATGAAGGCAATAGCCGAGCCAAAGAAAGAAACTTTTGATGATCATAATCTTGTGACCCAAGAGACTCAAACGGAATCAGTTGATGATGCGTTGAAGCAGACAAATGCTGAACTTTATGCCGAAATTGAGAAACTCAACCGTTTCAGAAAGAAAGTGGAAGAGTCGACAACAAGCGTCTCCAAAAACTCAGCTCAAGTGATGTCAACGGGCTTTGATGCCATTGAGCGACGACACCTTAAATTTTATGAGGAACGAATGAAGATGCTTGAAGGTAAATTGGAAGTCTATGAGAGCTGTGGCGATGTGCAACTTAAGATCTTATCGAAACGTCTCGAACGTGAGACACAGTTGGAATCGAGACTTAATATTCTCGAGGATTCGTTAATGAAATTGGAAGAGAAGAATCAGGAACTTGAAGAGGAGAATTGTGAATTGGAAGAGATTGAAAATGAGACAAGACTTCGTTGGCAAAAACTTGAAGAGGATTATGAAGTCATGACACAAAGAAATTCAGAGCTTGAAATGAGCAAGATGACCTATCAGGAGAAATATGATGAAGCACGTGACAGTGTCGAATACCTCGAAGAATGCCTTCAAGGATCTGAAGAACGAATTAAGGCATTGGAAACAAATGAAAATGAACTTAAACGACGTCTAGCCATATCCCAATCCTTTATACCAGCTGTTGCACTCTTCCAAATGTGGAAAATGAAAAAGATTCAAATACCAATGATGATCAAGTCATCCAAACCAGCTTCATCGTCATCTCATATTGAGGTACCGGACGATCATCCAATCCACAAGAAATTGCTTGAATCACAGGCACGTGAACGACAGCTGACGCAAAACATTAATGACCTCAATCGTGCATATCAAGAGACACTCGAGAATGCTGACAACTTGTGGGCACAAATGGAGAAAGAGTACAAAGATAAAATTGCTCATTACGAGAAAATGGAAGTGAATTTGAGATCAAAAATTCAACAGCTGGAAAAGCGATTAATTAAAGATACGGAAGATGCTCATGAACGCATAGCGGCATTAGAAGATAATGAATATCAACTCAAGAACCGTGCTGGTAAATTAAGTCGTGAATTGAAGGAACAACAGAAGAAAAATTCTGAACTGTATGAAGAATTGAGTTTTTCAAAAGATGAATATCAGAAACTTCAAGCCTATATTAATGGACCGTTAGCTGATGCACTTGAGAAAGAGAAACGTAAATTGAGACGAGCTGAAGAAGATCTCACGGTCGTTAGGAATGCATTGAAAGAAAATGAAACTGCACATAAAAATGAACAAAACCTTCTCAAACGACAGTTACAGAAGATGCACAAAGAGCTTAGAAATTTTGAAGTGACGAATGGTGAATTGAAAGAGGAAGTTGAGACATTGGAACGAAGAATTATCGAACTTGAATCATATCGAGTCGGTGATAAAAATCGAATTCAGGAACTTATTGATGAGTTAGAAACTAAGGCACAACAAAATAATTGCAATACAAATAATAAGCCATTAAGACCATTGCGTTCTGTAAACAATGCACAAGTGCGATCATTAGCACAAGAATTGAACCAAAAACCCACAATTATGCCAAGACAGAAGACAGTTATTCCCATTGAGAGAAGTGCTTTTGCCGATGCCATTGAGAAGTTTGAGGTAGGTTCCTGTGAACATTTACAGAAGGAATATTATGTAAGAAAAATATGTCAAGTGATTTTGCAGCAGTTCCTAATTTACAAATATTTCATTTCTTTTATGAACTTTAGAATCACAATTTTGATCAGAAGCGGGAAATTAAAAGTCTTGCTGACTGCATCATCTCAAATGCTGAAAATAACGGCTTTGTACCTGTAAAGAGATCTTTTGTTGAGGAGGTAAGTGATATGGATATAGTGAAATTTGATATGAGCTAAGCTACGGAGTTTGATGAAGTTAGTCAGTGGAACATGAAAAGATTTTACAGTTTTTGTAAAAGATGAGGTTTGTGGATGACTTGGTTTGATTAAGGAAGATTTAGTTGAGGAATTATTTACTTGAGATGTCCACCATTTAGTTAATAGGATCTGATGTAGAAAGAGGAAGCAGGTGATGTAAAAATCATACGACTTTGTCTGCTGAACACGCAACAACTTCTTACCTATATACACCCTTAGATCAGTGATGGTTAATCTTTGTGCCACGGCACACAAAAAATTTGAGACATCCCATGAACAGTATGTCGTGTACTTTTTCGGTCATAGCTTAACACGAAGGTGTGCCTCGGCAAAAAGGTTGCCCACCACTGCTCTTGATCAGATCCCTCGTTATAAGAACTTAATATCATAATACTAAATCTTACAAACCTAACTGTTCTCAAACTTCACAAATTTATTCATTCATTCTATTCAATTCTACAATTCCCATCTATTTCTCCCTAACAGGCACGTCAAAAGTTCGCAAAATGGGTGTGAAAGACGAGACTGGTAATAGCAAAAAATAAACTCAAATTCGCATAGCTATTAGCACATTTAATAATGAGACGGAATGACAAGCTTATTCATCAAACCAAACAGTGAGAAATAAAATCAACAATGAGATAGAAAATTGCCGATGCTTCCGATTTTTAATATTCTTTTCTACAATTTTTTATTGACAATTTGACACCATCGATGAAGTTGGCACGAATGGCTTTTTTTTTCGATGTAGAAAGAAAAGAGAAGAGGAACGTAAATTAAGAAAATAATAAAATGGCATTTATAATGAGACAATAAGTGAGCCGAATATGTCTGAATTAAGTAATTTGGAAGATTTATGATGTGTAGGAGACACACACATGGCTTTGTGACAAAACGACGAATATTTTTGTATAAAATAATTTTAATGGTGATGAAAAATAGAAAAAAAATCAAAATTTTAAGGCACAACTTGTGTGTCTGTCAATAATATCCTTTATTAGAAATTTCCGTAAATATAGTTTGATCCCTTTTTGTGGCAATCTAGTCCTGATTATAGTTGTTATAGTAATTACAAAAAATTTTATTCAAATACTAATAAAATTAGCCTAGTGATAAGCTGTAAGATCTGCATCGAAAGTTTCTCGAAACCCAATAGCTAAGCCACTTGCATTTATGAACATTGACATGGGTGTTTTGGTGGATAAATTGGGATAAACTTTTAAGCTTTAGAATTTAAATCGAATTTTTGATAATTCTTAGATTTACAGCAATCTAATCACTAGGATTCGAAAAATAATTTTATATTCAATAAGAGAAAAATTCATGTTCAAAAAATTAAAGATTTTAATGAAAAAAATAAAAATTAGAAAAAAACTTGAAAAAACTTCAAACGAACTTTTAAAATTCAAATTAAGAGCTTTGCGAGAAGAGAAAACGAGAGCTTTTTTACAAGAATTGTAAATTTTTAAAAGTTGTGAAGAAAAAAGTTTTGTAAAAAATATTTTAAAATTGTGTAGAAAATTTTACTAACAGAAAAAAAAGTTGTAATAAATAAAAGAGATGTTGAGAGAAAAAGCACATGATGTGAGTTGATTTATTGACTTTAAACTTTGAATTATTTTCAGTGAAATATGAATTAATATTAAAACTTTCAGAATGAGATTTATTAAAAAAGATTTGGTTTTTTAAAGCTTATCCAATCGGATTTGGTTTCAAAGTAAAAGATGATACTTATGTCGAGTAAAGATGATTAAACTTTAAAAGACTTAAATTTAACATTTTCTTCATGGCGTGGAAACTCAGGATTAATTCAAAAAAATCCCAAAAATCCCAAATAAATCCCTGAGCCAATAAACATATGAAATGAGAAATCCCTTTTAAATCCCTGATGCATTTGATGAATAGTTTCGGGATTTAAAACGGATTTTATATTTCCATGTTTATTGGCTCAGGGATTTTTCAGGATTAATCCTGAGTTTCCACGCCTTGATTTTTGTTTAAGAAATTGTGAAAGCAGGAATGTAGCTAAGAGGAATGGAGTTTTTTGAGAAAACAATACGAAACCACACATCCCACCAAATTTTTTTGGCTATGTCGTTAAATGAAAGCAGGACGTAGCTACGCGTAGCCAGGATTTTTGAATAGGGTGCTCCTTATTTTGTTCTATTTGAGAAAGTCATTCGAGTTAAAGAATTATGATCGTAATAAGGGCTACATCTCAGGATAAATTGATGTGTCCTCTGATTCCACCTCTTCTAGTCAAGCATCTTATCCTATCTAAAATTCGATCTTTGGAAAAACCGTAATTTGCGATTCTTTAATTTTTTAAAAAATTTTGATAATTAATTTCAATAAAATACCAAGTTAAATTGACAATAACAATTTCAAAATAGCTTCATCACATACTCGATGCTCTTAACATTCCACAGAAGAAGAAAAGTTCATTTATTTATCTACCTTGAGTCTCAATATGTAGAGTACATCCAAAAAAGTAATATTGAAGACTTAAAGACGTGAGTAATGAAATCAGATTAAATATTGATATTTAACTTAATCATTGCAATACTTACTTTCGAAAAATTTGTTCGATACAGTAATATTACTTTGTACCTCAAATATTACAAAATTGAACCACAAAATATTTAAATTATTGACGATCAATTAAATAATATAATGGAAAGAGGAACAGCCAAAAAAAAAGTTTTATAAGGAAACTATAAGAACTCACAACTTGAAATTAATTGATGAAACTTATTAACCTTGTTGGTTAACGCCTTAAAAGTTTTACATTAAATAAATTGCAGAACAAATCAAGTTTGAGTTCTTCGATTTAATCTTACAGCACAGGTCAAATGTTGACAGCATAGAATGCGGTAGTTTCACTTACAATTATTTTTTCCTGAAGCGAGCTTTCTTCTAATGCTGCAAGTTTTTTTTTATGAACTTGAATTATTTTTTTGCTGTTTGCGGTTAGACTTAGCATGCTGTTTGAAGAGCTGTTCAGATGAAAAGAAGTTGATATTTAGAAATTGAATGCAGCTCATTTTTCAATTTTTTTTATTATTGAGGAATAGATTTTGATTAATTGAAATATCTTTTAATTTATATGGAAATAAGTTAAATTGTTCTTTTTTAGAATTGTAAAATATTTAACAACATGGAAGATGGTTCCTTTTCCTGAAGTTCATTGAGAATAATGTTTTAGAGAAACCACAAGAGTCAATGATCTTTAAATGTTGAATTGTAGACGTTTTAGTAATTTTTGTTGAATAACTTATTATTACGTCCACTACCAGGAACGCCCGTCCTTACAAATCCTATTTCTTGTTTTTAAGAGCAGCATCAAACCTATGTGAAGGACTCCGGTCCAAGTTCGAATTTCGAATTGAAACTTGGCTTGTTTAAAGGGACTAAAATACGACCTGCATTTTTCTAGCACCATTAAATGATGGATGTCATAAATTGATGACAATTAACCGACTTTATAATTGATCCTTACTTAATAACAAACTTCGCTGTCCGTAAAGATCAATTGTGATCCATGACCTCCCTTAGAAGGCGCATGAAGCTGGCGCTATCGCGAGCTCCCTATCGAAATGGGATTATAGACCTATAATCACAAAATGTCCTTTTTCACTTTTCCTTTTTTGAGTCATAAGTAATGGAAATGAGGCTCACTGCCTTTCTTTGAAGGCTACACACAGAAATATCATCAAAGTAGTGGTTCGGATTCCACTTTAAAGTGAAGGTCTAGGTTTGAGTGCAATGGTTTGGCGCATACTTATTCGTTAAACTCTCATTAGCTGCAAATCGTCCTAGCGCACCTCTGGATCACAATTGATCTGAATTGGTAAAGGTTTTTATTTCTTTTCTTTTTATTCACAAAATGTGCTGGTTTGACTGCTCCCCAACTGTGAAGATAGCTTACTTTTTACAAGCTTTTATCAAACTTTATTGAATTCTTAAACGTTTGAGTTTGGGGTCAATTTTATGATATTTTTGATGTAAAACTTACCAGAATTTATAACAGAAATCTCCTAGCAATGTTGAATTGTTAATTCCTATTAACAGTTGTGTCAACCAGAAATTAATTTTATTTACATCCATTAGTCACAAAAATAACATAATATTCATAAAATCAGCTTCAATAAGTCTTTGCCTCTTAAAACCCACCAAGAGAAGCATCTAATGCAACTCTTTAAAACCATCTAAATGACATCTCTATAATTTGGCATATCAAGTATTCTTCCACGTTCAACCAATTACAAATAGTCTCTAAACAATTGTGCACATCTTTGAAAGCCTATAAAAAATTATTCAAATTGACACTCGAAATGACAAAGACAAGGAAAATAGCAGAAATTCTTCATTTCTTCACATTGAAATGTTCGAGAGAAACATCTTGTGACATTTCAAATACAATTTTATTTACAGAGCATCCATGCAGTTAGAAAAAACATACTTAAAGCATTAAAATCAATTATTGTTGTTGCAATAAAATTAAATTCAGCTCACAAAAGCAAATTCTGGTTCATTTAATTAGAAAAAAATATATTTTTTATTTTATTGTATGAAAGACTTAATGCTGATGGGCATGAAATATTGTTAATTTCATAGAGGATCTGTACAGTTTACTTTGCCATTTAACATTAATGTAGCCGGCTTTTAGAAGAAACTTGTAACTGTAAACCTGAATTAGCATCAAAATAATCTAGTTCTAGTCATTGATTTGTTCATTGGACAAAATGTTCCAACATTTAAATTCAAACCTTTAAAACATCTAAACAATAAGTTGCCAAACAATTCCACCTGAAATGTAATGCAGATACCGACCAAAATGAGAAGGTAAACATTTCTAGCAGTGCATCTATCTACAGCACAGAAACCAGCATGAATTTTAAATTGAAATATTTTGTTTACTTGTTGGAATTCTATTTGCAAAACTTCTTTAATGTGAACCGTTTCATCACATGACGACTAAGGATTGAAATTAAACTATAGTGGAACGAATTTTTGATGCTGAAGACTCGTGAAATTGATTTCATAGTGACACTGACTTTTTGGAACAGAAACAATATTTGAAGAATAAGTCAAAATATTTTATGATCGTTGCTGAATCATGTTTGACTTTGGTTAGTAAAAAGTAATTAGTAAGATATAGATTGACTTTGTAGGATTGAATTCAGAGCAAGTAAAGAAAAATTTGCGATTTACGGTTGAATTCTACAAATATGACCTTATGCTTCAATTTGAACAACATTGGATGTCAGTAATGATGATACAGTGATTTCTTTCACTCCAAATGCTACATACAACACAGAGGCAAGTCTAAATGTTTGCAACAAATTGGAAGTTATATTCTTGATATCAATTGTAGAGAATCTGTTGATTTTAAAATTTATCATCCAAAAATTTGACCGACTGTTTCAAGCTCGAAGCAAAAACATCTTTAAATTAAACTGTTGGAATTTTCATTTCTTATGCCTTAAGTTTGCATTTTTAAAAAATATATATTTTGGAAGAATCAATAAGAATTTCTAATTTTACGTTCCACTTTGGAAGAATTGCCAAACAATACTGATTGAATTCTAAACTCCACTAAAATAAGTTTTTCTTTATTATGCATAAATCTTTCATCCGATCAATTTATTTTATGTCCAAAAATATTCATCGATTGATATATTCTCCTTTCCTCCACAAACTTACTGCATAGCCAGCAGCAACACAATTTCTTACATGTAGACTCTCCAAAAGCCACAACACAAACAGCCACAAACTCTGCACGACGCACAACATTTAAATGCTCTTTTTGTAGACATTTCTTTCTTCTTCTCATCGCATGAAGACAGCACAACACAGCACGAAAGAAAAACAAAGCACAAAAAGCTCTTACGAAATTAAGATGAGACATGTGTGAGTGCCGTGTGCTGTGCACAATGAAATAAGAAAAAAAATCAAGACGAGATGTTTCAGTTGCAAAAAGATTTTCATTTGAACAGCATCGAAAATTCGGATCGGTGCGGTATTATTTTGAATCTAAGTCGGGTCTTAAAGTGAAGTAATAAACTTATTTGCATTTAAGAAGTTTTTTTTTGTGTGAATGGAACTTTTTTTCTTGTGGATATTCAAATGATTGGATTTTTTTTAAACAGAAAAAATATTAAGAATGTTTTATTATTTATTGGACTTAAATTTTAAAAATTGTGTGATTTTATTTAAAAAAAATTATTTGTTAAACAAACTCGTGAGTTTTGTTTTTAAAAAATGATAGAAATATATTTTTGGAACAAGTGTCTGTAGGTGGAGATTTTACAACATCTTAGTGGCTTACTTGAACTTTTTGTTCATCCTCGATCTTCAAAAAAATATAATTTCACTTTCATTTGATGTTTGTCGAGCATCTCTACTCAAAAAGTGCTCAATCATTTAGAAGAATGATCGAAAAAAATGAAAAGATCGTGAATATTTTGGGTCATGAATTTATGCTGGCTTGTTTATGAACTTTCAAAATACTTAAAGATTTTTTTTAAATATTAAAACTTAAAATAAAGTGAAATTTAATTTCAAATTTAAAACCTGGAGAATTGAAAATTGTTAATTTTTTTAAATTTTTGAAATATTAAAAACTTTAAAAGTTAAAATTTTAAAAGATTCAAATTTTTGAAAATTAAAAATTTGAAGTTGAAAAATTGAAAAATTAAACTTAGAAAATTGAAAACTTAAAATTAAAAAAATAAAAACTTATATTTTTACGTTTAAATTTTTTTTTTTCAAATTTAAAAATAAGATTTCTTTGAAAAAATGTCCAAACATTGTTTATAAAAAAAATCCATAAATATTTCTCAAAATCCTTTTAATCCCCAAAAAACGTGAATATTTTCAAATTCTTCATTCCCCAAAAAAAGTGAATATTTTCAAATTCTTTCTTATCTCAAACGTGCTCAGTTCTCAACAAATTCAAATGATCTTTATGGTTATGTAATTTTTGGCTTCCACAAAGATTATTTCATTCAATTTAGTTCCTTCAAAAAAAAGCAAAAAAAACAGCCATAAAAATTTTAAGACATTCAGTCACAGAAAAAAGTGCTTTAGTTCAAAAACAAGAATATTCCAATTAGGGAGGAAATTAGTCGATGAATATTAATTTTTTATCAAAAATCCTCAATAACAGAGATTTTACAAGAACTTTATTTAACAACTTTTTCGTGACTAATTCATTCTAAAGTTGGATTTGAAAAGTGTTGGAGGCTCAATTTTAATAATTTTTGCCATAATTCTCATGTTTTGAGGCTATCGAAAATGAGTTTTGGCATTACACAGAAATGGTCTGTCATTATCAATAAATTATTGTAGTTTATTGCCTGAATATAAAGTTATGAAGTGGATGGTTATCATCTGAATGGAAATTATATGAATTCAGGTTGTAAATTTGTGCAGATTTGCAGACTTTTATGCAATAATTTTAAGGAAAGTTCTCAAAAGAAAGAAAATATTTAAAAATTGTAAATGTGATAAATTGATCTGCAGGCACGACTCAAAGCTTTGAAATAAATTAAGGAAGGCATTAAAGTTTTCAAAAGTCTGTAAATTATAAAATATTATTTAAAATTTGAAAAATTCTCAACATTTTTGACTCAAGCTACAATTCTCAATATTTTAATGAAATTCAGCTTCAAACTAGTTTTAAAAGAAGTTCCAAAAATAGCTTAATCAGCTCATTATCTACTTTATCAACAACAGAATGCAAATCTTGCAATATTTCACCATAAAGCTCAAAATTGAAAAATATCCTCATTCAAATGACTTTTTTTGATTCTCACAAGCGCAGTCAGTCCAATTCTCGTGGTATTATTAATTGGATTTCAAAATATCAAAGCGATGAACTTCTTTTTAATTTTTCTCCGAAAAGATTTTTGAACTCCAGAATTAAGATTTCTTGAGTATGCTTGCGGCATCACGTTTTCAAATATGCATATATGTAAAATTGTTTTTGGATCTAAATATTTCATCTCTTAAGAATATTTTTTGTCGTGCTAAAATATTGATAAATGCTGTGTTGTCAAGGATGCTTGACCTGAGTATTGTTAAATATTCTTAAAGCACGATTGTGAGTTTCTTTAATGCTTATCAATTTTTTTGAAAATGCGAATCGTTCTTGAATGCAATTATTTCTTATAAATCAGATGAATATGTCCACTGCGTTGAATGAAAAATGATTTATCAAACTCTTGTCTCAATAATCCATGTAGATCACTTTTGTGCATTGCCAAATATTTCTAAAGCTGTTGAAAAAACATTTTATGACCAAATAATGTGACTTTAACATTTCACAAAACTGCTCCAATTTCTGAAATCTGAAAATTTTTGCATTTTATAATCATCCATCTTTAATAGGTCCACTTTGACAACATCTGAATTTAAGAGATTATCAACAGACATTTTATTAGACTTGTCTTTTTTTTCCTTTCTTTAAAATATTCAATTAGCCTTCCGTCACTCCTTTTTATTTGTAAACAGCAACAGATCCACGTTTTTTAAAAATCATCATTAAATCAGCCTTGATACAAATTTATAGCCTTAATATCCTCACTATCTAGCTAAGCAAATCACAAATAGATCAATTTTTATAAACAGATCAAAAAGACATCAAATTGAAGCACATTCCATAAAATATGATCACACATATTTGATATCAATGTCCGATAATAGAAAATATGAGATTACCGCAAAGATTTGCCATAAAAATTTTTCTTTATTTGTTGACGTTCCACACAAATTAGATCGAAGCTGAAACAAGATTTCTTGACATTTAATTCAGTCGATTGCTTCTATATGATGATATTTTTGGTAGTCGATCACGTAATAAATGTATTTCTCTGCTTTTTGATACTTGTGCTATTCTCATCGATATGAAATTTTTATTGCCATTAGAAAAATATAAAATAAGATTTGGAAATGACTGCTGATTTGATTTGTGGAATTTATTACCCAAGATTGATTGAGTGGTTGTTGTTCTTGGAGGAAGCATGTACTCAGGAGCACTATTTATATGCTGAATGTGGTCAAATAATCATAATCATGAAAGTCT
The DNA here is from genome assembly GCA_917627325.4 of Chironomus riparius. Classification (NCBI taxonomy): domain Eukaryota; kingdom Metazoa; phylum Arthropoda; class Insecta; order Diptera; family Chironomidae; genus Chironomus; species Chironomus riparius. The sequence goes on from OU895879.1 coordinate 32,811,959, forward strand.
TAGTTCAGTTCTTATTTTAGACTTTAAAATAAAAGAATCTCAAGGAATTAGATCCAAAATGTAAGTTTCGAGTTAGATTCATTCTAAAATTATTACAAACAGTTTCATCATCCTCCATATCTTCTCCGCAATGAAAGTGAATTTTTTTTCAATCCACATTTTTCTCTAAATCAATACAATCTAAATTCTAAGGTGTGCCTGGGCCTAATGATCCATATTTCTCATGATAATTCGATTTGATTTGAATTCTTGTTTATCGTTTAGCTGTTTAATAAAATATTTTAATTTGAGTCACAAAAAATATTCAACTTGCAAATTAAAATATATCTTGTGATGAGAGAGAAAGAAAGAAGCAAGCAGCAGGTGGTAAATTACATGAAAAATGTATAAATGTGACATTTTCAATGTTCTTATTAAGAATTTACAACATTCAAATTTTTTTGTATCAATAATTCAATCCGATGAAACCTTTTAAAACAAATTTAAGCCTTATTCGAGATAAAAATGACAGAAGTATCATAAACTGTTCAAAAATCATGAAATTGATTTGGGATCTCGTAAATCAATTATGTCATCATATAAATATAACCGATGGAAAAACAAAACAAGCTAAACATAAATAGGAAATGAATAGAAATTAGATGACTGTAAATCAATTTATTTTAGAATATTCAAAGTTGATTGGGTCGCTGTGGATTTTGAAATTCTTTGGTCAATAAAATGACGATTTGAAATGAAGCTTGTGTCTTTAAAATCCTGATTGATTTCACAAAAATTTATTCAGTCAAAATTTTGGTTTATTTTTATTTCGCCATTCTCAAAAAGAGAGGATTTTGATTGTTAAGAATTTAAATTCATAGTTTTGAGATTTATTGGAGATAGTTTTAAATCTTGAAAGCAAACGAGTTCGCATAACATTTTAAAAAATTTATTTGCTTTTTATCCAGCTTTATATGATGGTAAAAATTGATTTATGGCTAGAAATGATCTTTATCAAACTTAAATCACTTTTAGGAAGAATTTCTTTATTTTATTGGATTTTTAATAAATAAAATCATTTTGATGGATTTTTTTATATGCTAATATAATCCAAGATGAAACTAGGAACAAATCTAAGCAAAATTTCACAAAAAGAGATTTTAAAATCAAAAATTTTCAAAAAAAACCTTAATTAAACATTTAAATCTTCCCTGATCCTTAGAAAAATTCTAACCAATCAACCCAAGTTCTAGACAATTTAGAGTAAGTTATTAAAATTTTAAACTAAAAACCGAATTCTAATAAATTTCAAATAGAAATTGATCATCCAACAAACTATTAAAAACTTTGTTGAAAATCGCGTCATTTCTACCAAATCTCACACCAGTTTTCTTCTCCAAAACATGATATTCGTCCATTCTTCAAATGCCAATAACCCGCAAAAAAAAATCAAGAATGGATTTTGATGACCTTAACACCACAGATGCTTAATTGCTTTCAACTTTCAAAACATCTTTGTTATTTGAAATTTATATGCACAAAAGAAAATATTTGTATATGCTGATGTGTCTGATTATAGAGATTACCGATCATAATATTTAATTAGTTTAATGCTATGAGAAATTTGATTCTTCTTATTATCCATTAAATAAGATTGAGGATGTGTCTTTTGTTCCTTTAATTTACATTTTTTTCCATTCACATTTCGAGATTTTGTCTTTCATTTGTTTAAATTTCATTGAGCTTTGTCAAAAATAAAACAATGTTTTTTGTGTTCTTTAAAGTTGAGATGAAAATTGAGATGAGAGAATGGATAATGAGGCAATGATTATGATAATTTGCAGTTGTCGACAAGCCTTCAGGATAAAGCAAATAAATATGCTTGAAATAAAATTTTATGGTTCTTGAGAAGGATGATAATTTCAGGGTTTTATGGCTCATCAATCTAGAAATCAAATAAATCAAAAATTTAAACATTTCCATTTGTTTGATATTCTCAAAATAATTTGAAAATTGTTCAAAAAGCTTCAAAATCATAAACAAGTGACATCATTCACAACATATTAAGTCATCCAGCCCCTAAAAAAGTCTAGAATCCTTTAGAAAATATCTCAAACATCCAAACGACAACCTTATGTCTAGTTATTATTGAAAAATCTCAATTAACTTCTCACGCAAGTGTTAATAATTCGCTAATCTTTGAATTTAACATGACACCTCACATGCTAAGCATGAAAGCAATAGATTAATAGATGTGATAATTGTTAGAAAAGGTTCTAGCTTCACAAATTCTATTGTCAATTCCTAATCTCTATTTTCATAAACCAAACCTATCATTTACAAAAGGAAACAAGCTCAATATCAAAAACAGAAGATTAAACCATCAAATTAATAATTTAATGTCCAATGATGCTCATCCATTGTTCCGAAACCTTTTGTTAACACTTGGGCAGCTAATAAATATTTTAAACATTCCTCACCCATTCCATTGTTTTAATAACAAATTACACGTAAAAAAATTTAATTTCCTTCCCTTGATGTCTCAATTTACTATCAATGTCCAATTCTATTTCATGTGAGCAAAATGTCTTATGTCATTTGATAAGAAGATGACTATGAATGTCATCGGAAATAGAGATCATTTTTAACCAAGCGACAAATCCATAAATTACTATTTGCTGTTGCTTTTGAAGATGAGTTTCGCCCGTGTGATGCTGTGTCATTTTAAGAGGTTATCGGATGTATTGGACAGGCTAGCTAATGGATATAAATCAAAGACAGAAATTTTTTTCATGTCATTTCTAACCTCAACCCTAGAAAATGTTTAAAAACCAAACCTATGAAAGTTTGCCGTGGCACGCAGCTTGCCCAACACTGACATAAATTTGAATTTGTTTATAAATTTTCATCCAAAAGTGCCAAATAAATTTTTGCGCCCATAAAACAATCACATAACTCTTAAAATACTGCTCGGAGATAACAAACTGTCCATCCATTTACCTTCTCAATTTTCATTATCACACGGTCTCCACTTGTCGTTCTGTGACCGATAAAAAGCTGCTCCCTAAAAAAATTGTCTTGTGTATCATTTCCATCTCACATTATGTAAATTAATGACATATGATGTATGTGAAGCTGAATTATGAATCTCCGAATGATATCGGAGTGAGTTTATTATTGCGGTTAATATGAATCTCGTGAACGGTTTCTCTGATGATTGTCAAGGTCGCCATTTGTATATATTAATGTCAATCATGACTCAATTTCTTTCTCTTTCCAACTCAGCTCAGTGCTGGCTTTAAATATCATTTACAATCACTTTACGAAGCGTTTGGAACTAGAAATTGAAGTATTTTTTTTGCAGCATAGAAATTAATTTGATTAAAAGGGTCAGCGCAAATGCGAAACTCTTTAGGCGGTCTTTACAGTTGATCGTGTTGTGGATATTAGCGAATTTATTGCTCTGCTAATGATCAAATAATCGCTTGTGTCTTTGAAATGATATTGTGAAAGATTTTGCAATATTTTGTGATATTTGATGACTTTTTACTTTGGATTCATGCTTAAGGCTTTATAACAGTAGATTAGCTGGGAGGTCCATTCAAGCATTTGTTTTTCAAGTCCAATAATAGATTATTTCTTTAAGAAAAAGCAAGGATCAACAATCCAGAAACTCAAAAATATCCAGAATAAATTAATGACAATTTGTAAAGCAACGGAGCTTATAAACGCTATCTACACGACTGATACAGTTGTTTAGCATTCAAATTAACTGTTGACATTAAAACTTGCAATTTATTGTCTTAATTTGATTTCGAAAAAGCTGATCCTCTTGCTTAAAATAGAACTATCTTCATATTCAGGTAGAAGATTCTTAAAGATGTTCAGCAAATGGATCATTTGCTTATGATGTCCAGCTTTTAGGAACGATAGATATTTCATTCTCTAAGATTTTTTGAACACATAATGACGATAAAGTCATGAAATCATATTAACTGCTAGACATCAATTTCAAAATAACGCTCAAGAACTGTTTCTGCTGCTTGATAAGATTTTTTTTAAAAAAATTCCGTTCAGATTCTCGATTCCCTAATCAATAGCTTGACATGACAATTCCATATCCGTAAAACAAAAGTCAGACTCTAACAGTTAATAAAGCTTTGTTTAAAATCTTTTATCCCATCGTTTGCCTACAAAAATTCTCATTTTATCACCTTAAATATCAATTCCTCCTTATTGAACCTGTTCACTGGAGAATTTTATGCGTTTTCAACTTTTCGATTTGTGGACATTTCTTAAAGATTCTCTCATAAAACACGTTTTTGATTTTTTAATTATGAATATTAAAAAAAAAATCTTTTCTGTGTATAGAATTAATATTATCGGCATCTGCACGTGGAAAGCTGTTTATCTACTTGAAACGGAATATTTTTTAAAAAAAAAACAGAAATGTTCTTGATTCTAGGTCGAATGTATTTAAATTTAGTCAAGGCTTTACGAGTAAGTTGATCAAGTTGCAAGTACCGTTGCCATTTCTAAGAACTTGACATAACTAGAGATCTTGATAAATTATCGAACATGTTGATTGCGGACGGAATACACCGCTAATGATCTTTCTGATGAATAATGGAAGCTAATAATGAAGATATTCTTTACAGATATTAAATAATGAAGAAATTCTAACGTCTATAAAAAGAGTTGAAAAGGATGATAGAAATCAAAGTCATTTTTATTGCGGCAATAAATCTGGGCTAATTTTGTCTACAAATTCCAAAGACATTAAAGATATTAATCTCTAATGTTTCTCCTCAGAGTTGTGCCTAATGGGTTTTGAAAGAAGAAATTAATTCATTAGTAGGCAAATAAGTGAGTAAGATGAGAAGGTTTTAGGAGGTTTTAAAGCGCTTTTTGGACACAAACTGGTTAGGTCTGAATTATGAATAACACATACTATCCATGTCACCTTGCCCTAATCGATGAAATATTATATTTTTAACCCAAATTAAAGTTCGGTTTTTGGTTTTAGAGCAAAGTAGGCCTAGAAACCTACTCTTAGTCTTTTTTTATTTTCAACAAAATGCTTAGAAATTCTTCTGATTCATAGACAAAGAAATTTCCCAACAGTTCACCTTTTTAACATTTAGAAGTCATTAATAATTATGATTATACGGAATCATCATTTAGTCAAGAAGCTTTGCAAACTCTTTAAAATTCTCATCGAGGATCGTCTTCAAAATATAAAAATTTGAATTTTTCTATCTTAGAAATTCTAATTAATGCATGACTCGTTTGTTTCACGTGATTTCATTATAGATTTAGTCGTAGCTTGTTTTCGAGCATGAATTTATGGGAATTCTATGACATTTTTCCTTAGATTTTTAAAAGAGGTTCATTAGGTTCGATGTGTATGTTTAAAATCTTTTAATATTTTGATATTAATTCATGATCTAGAGTTGTTGATTTCTTGTGGAAACCAGGTTCAAAAGTGAGAATGCAACTCAAATAAATTAATTATATAAGCTTATAAATCTTAAATAAATCCAATCAATTGTTTTTAATTTTTAAGAATGAAGTCTGAACATCTTGTGTGTTTTTTGATTGCTAAAATTCTTTAATTCACATCATTAATCCATGATTTTATTTTATTTCCTCCTCTTCCACAAATAGTCATTCAAAGTCGTTTGATAGAAATAGAATTTTTTTGAGTGTCTAATTCTGTGTCGCAAAAAACATAAAGAAGTGTGAAAATAAGAAACAACAGAGATGAAGAAAAGCACAACAGCCGTTATGGCATTTCCATTTGTTTATTGGATCATCATCCTACTCAGCGCAGGTATCCTCGATGCTCGAACAACAGGGAATGTGAGTAGATACACAACTTTTTTTTTTTAAGATATATTGAGATTATCTTATGAATATGATAGACTATTATTAGGCGTGCTGCACATAGCACACACAAAAAAAATGTGAAATTGATTTTTTGCTGGATTTCTTATTTTGAAGATCAAGTGTATTGATTTATGCGGCAGCACTCATCATTCACCTTGTTACTTTCAATATAGCCTGTCAGATTGTTTATGTTTGTGAACTTTTCACATGTTTAGATTTTCATCTGTTCATCTTCTTACTGTTCCGTAAAGATTTTGTCAGTTTTTATTATAGATTTTCTGATTCCTCGAGATACTGTCCATAAACTTGACAATATCGACATAAAACTTTCAAGTTCAGAGCAAACAAAATTAAAATTCAATCAATAAATCTGACAATTTCTCATTCAAAGCCTTCAACATCAAGATACCTTAAAACAATCATAAACAGAATATTTGACTTTTTATAGGCCATCCATATTGATCAATTACTTAACCATTTCCACAATCATATCCATTTCTCATTTACTTTAAGTTGAAGATCATCTGAAATCTCATTTAAATATTGTTTATCTAATTACGCAGCACACACACGCTGCTTGTTGTCTTAAATTGATTTTTTTTTTCAATGGGCCAAGTCCTCTTTTACACACGAAAGGTCAAATTAAAAAGAATATCCATAAAAATCGGCAATTGTGGCATTTATGAGATAAATTTAAATATTTGCAAGTAAAACTGTTTGAGTTTTTTGATATTTATGTCATAAATCATTCAGTCTTAGTTATCACAGATCTTATTGGTGAGTATGCTGTGTTAAACGACGCCTCCTGATGATAAGTGCTTGTAAAGTCTCAAAAATGATGATTTTTACATTGATGAGGGTCTGGCAGGGGGTAATTAAAAAAATTCATTGACAATGGCAATGAAAAGTCCTTTTAAATCATGGACAGATGCCAATGGAGATAGGAAAAGTATCTGTTTAAAAAGTATCGATTTAAACTAGCTACTCCAAAAACCAAAAACTCAAAAATAATCTACACAACTTCTGCTTACTCATCTTTAAGATACTAAGTCTCCCGGTATCATTAATCACTAGAACAGCTTAATCATGTGTTAAATTACTTTAATTTCCGAAATCACTCATTTGCCCACCTGTCTTAAGAGCTTTAGCAATAAGAATCCAGAACTTGGGTTAATATTTATCGTCACTCATAACAAGAATCTCTTAAAATCTTCTATAATAACATCTTATCTTCTTTCTGTCGATCTCTATCGCTGTCTTTTATTATCATGAAAAAAATCTTCTCCATTTTTCTTCCTGTGACATTGAGAAGGAAATAATAAGAGGAACAATAGGTTAAGTCATTTAGATAAATAAACGTGCCACTGTCGAAAATCATTAAAATTCTCATTTCAAGTTCTAATGGGAATGATGAAAAATGGATGGTAATGTAAAGAGTTGAATTTTCTCAAAATGAACACTTCATAAAATTAATAAATTGAGATAAATCGGTTAGAATTAAGAATGAATGTCGCTGATAATCAAGAGATTTTTATGACTGTTAAGCATAAATGAGATATTGCGGCTAATTGTCTGAAGAAAATATTAAGTGAAAAATTGTTTTATGAATTAGAAGACTAGATTAATGGATAGTCATTACTGATTTCCGCACGCCGGGAGTTGTGCTTAGATTTTATACATAGATAAAAGTTACATACAAGAATTCCTTGAGATGTTTTGATTATAAAAACCTATGTTCCCCTTCTTTATTTAACCCTGAGTGTTGGTTTGGTAATCATAATGTTATTTTATTTATATATGAAGTTAATTAAAGACTCATGGATTTGTAATTAATAACAAGATGTTTATTGTTCGACAAATAGAAACAGATTAAATATTTATATGAAAGGGGTTAACAACTATGCAAGGGAAAGTAAACTAATTATAGTTGTATACATAATTTGAATATGAAATGACCGTTAATATATTCTTAACACTAAGCTTCTTTTGGGCGATTCCATGGGTAAATGGAACTGAAAATTTTTTGTTCAAAAACTTTTTTAGCTTTTTCTGCTTAAATATACATATTTCAACATATCTTTTCACTAAATAAGACTTATTATTCATCAATTCATGTGTTATTAGCATTTAATCGTCTTAATTATGCTGCATTTTGACAAAAATATGTAATGTGTTTTGCAATAATCGGTTGAAAGTTGACCGATTAAGTGGTGTTTTCCCCAATTTTCTCCTTAATTACAGTAGTAAGACATACAAATAAGATATTGTTATAAAGCACAGGCGATTTCACGTGTGTTTATCATAGATTTGTAACACAACAATGGATATTCAAAGAAAAATTGATAAAAATTTAAAAATCAATTTTTTGTAAAGTTGACCGATTAAGTTTGGTTTTTTTAAAATATCTTTTGTCAGACAGATTTAACTAAAAGATTATGCACTAAAATACATAAATACCATAATAATAAATAAAATAAATCTTAAATATGGCGTTAAATGAAGTTAATTAAGGAAATATTTACAAAAAATTGAGTTGAGAAAAAAAAAATTCACTCATGGAATCGCCCTTTTTTAATAAGGATATCGTTTAAAGAATTTATTATATTACTTCTCAACATTAAGATCTTTTACAACAAACCAGTTCATTCTCAATATTATTTATCAAATTGTTAATCATAAACTTAACACAAAAACCTGCTTCAGTCACACTTCCAATCACCGAAACAAATCCTCTCAATCAATATTTAAGTAATCAAAAGTCATTCCGTGACTCAATTTTCATGCTAATTTATTTTACTACTAAGTAAATTAACTAGGAAGCAAATTCATCACTTAATCTATATCGTCATTAGAACTGCTTGCGAAAATATTTGCAAATGAAAACTAAGACTAATTACTTTAGGTGAGGAAGAATTTCACGTTCGTTATTTTAGGATAACTTGGCTTTTTTGGAATGATTTAAAATAAATTAAATATTTCCGTAAACACTCAACTTAATATAGCTCATATTTATTTAAATACCAAAGAATTTTTACAATAAATTCCTCACACTCATCGATCATCGTTCCTTAATGTTTATTCATTAACCAGCTGAAACCATCTTCTGTTTACCAAAATTTGCTGAATTATTTTTTCCACAGTCTTAATTGATCGACCATAAAATCAAACAGAAACATCCAAAGCGATGAGAATTTTAATTTACTACGGCTCATCTGTTTACTAATTCATATTAATAATGAAATTGTATGATTATCTTCATGGACATTTACTTAGTCATTTAAATTAAATTTGTCCACTCAACATGTCAACTTATCAGAACAACAAAAGAAAATTATTTATCGTCAATTTAAATGCTTAATTTAAGGTCAGTAATATTCATGAAAATAAAAAGTCATGAGATATTGAGAAAAGACTGAGAATCAGACGCGTAGCCAGGAGGGGAAGGGGGGGGGGGGGGGAATTTGAGGGACAAATCCCCCAACGGAAACAGAAATTTCTTTATTTTGTTTGGGTTTTTATAAAAAAATACCCCCCCCCCCCTTAAATTTTTCCATACAAAAAAATTTTTGTCTCTCCCTCTTCAAATTTCTTGCTACGCCCCTGACAAGAATAGTTCGGATATAAAGTTTCAAACGAAAAATGGTTAAACAAAGGTCTAGTGTGCACTCGTAGTACAAACTATAATAGACAATATGATTAGTTGATCGATTAAAGGCGCATGAGAGTTTTAATAAATATAAAAAAGGTTTTAAGATTAAAATTTCAATTTCATTTGATATTCAAGCTTCGAAAAATCTCATTTAAATGTGAAAATAATTCACATTTTAAGATGCCGACTCGCCAATGGTCTCATATCAACAACAGCAAGCAGCGATAATTCAAATTTATCGTATCAAATAAATCACAAAGCTGAGACGTCATTAGAAAGCTTTATAAAGAAACTTCTGCATTTTTCGCAGTTCCTTTATATGGTAAATCCTATTAAAACGTCAAATGCGATTCAATTGATGATCTGGAGACTTGCTTGTATTTTTGGTAGATGAGAAGTTTTGATTAGAATCTAAATTGATTAGGGATTAAGGAATAAATCTTGTTGACGGAAGGCATTGAAAATTTCAATTAGTTCTGACTTTAAAATTTGGAAGCTGGATTTTGATTTCATGAAAAATTTACCAGTCATTAATTTCCGAAAATTGTCAATGCTGAACCTCCGGCACTTCTTAACAACATTAATCAAATCATTGTCAGCTAATTTTACACAAGTAAATTTTGTAACATTCATTTCAATAAGTCAACATAAAGATGACTGTAATTGACTGCAGATTGAGTATGATGTGATATTTTATCTCCTAATATCATTACTTCAAATGAATGTCTGACCATTGTTGAGCGATAGACATTTACAAATTATTTTTTGTGTTTCACATTCGCCTCCATATACTTTTCTCTCTTCTCTTGAAAATGTTCATTTCTTGTGGGCATCACAAGACAACAACTTTATTATTATTTTAAATAATAATAAATATTTTGTAATAACAAACGGCACTGCTGTGTGTACATGAGAGGAATATTTTGTTATGGTTTGGGGATATAAATCAGTGGATGCTGAGTTTTTGGAGCGCATTTAACTGCTTTATCTGCCTTTTATCATTTAATATATTTACCGACAGTTTGAATTGTGTAGACCCTGATTAAATCAGGTTTTAATCATTAATGATAATCTGATAATTGTTTTATTAAGTATTTATAGAGAAGAACCAGTTAATGCAGAGGAAGTGATGAAAGAAATGTCAAAATCAGCACGAAAAATTAAATTTAATGTATGAATAATGAATTAAATATTTAAACTTATGAAGAATGAATATAGATTTAAGGATACAAAATAACGGTTTTTTATTTTTCGAAAATGGGCCCCCCCCTTAAAAATTTTCTGGCTACGCCCCTGTCACCATCCATCCAAACTGATCATATCTAGCCTAGCCAGCGTTCATAATTTAACATTAAATCTTCACAAATCCATTAGACATTTCGAAAGATTCGTTGACCTTTCCTCAATATGTAGATATCTTTATGCATCTTGTCACTTTTTGAGAAAATGCCTCAGTCATGTCTTGTCTTTTAAGGAGATATAATAAATGCATTTGAAATGACTTCATTTCATGTTAAGAGTCAATGAATCTTGGTTCTTAAGAAGCGGATTTTGTTATTATTCTCGGAAAGTAACAGAAGTTTATTGCCCTAAATTGAGATTACTTGTACTTCAAATTGAAGTTCCTTGTATGCAAAATTGAAATTGCTTATCGAAAAATTAAATTTTTTATGTCCATTAATAAACGCCAGAAAGTCAAGTGAATTAATTTCTCATGACCACGCACAGGTATTTAAGAAGATTCTAACAGCTTTTGGCTATTTATGGACTGAGTCTTTCTGTCCTGACTAAATTTGGACTTTCTTTACGGATCCATTTCATGAAAGTTCTTATTCTGATAATTAATCTTATTACTCATCGAAGTATTTCAAGCTATAAACAAAGCCTAAATGAACAGTCACAGAAGCGACGACATTTTTTACGAGTCAGGCATTAACATGACATAAATGGCAATCCGGAGAGAATTGTCTATCAATTTTCGGACGATGATTTTAGTGTCGATAGTGCCAATAATCCTACACACGATGTCGTTCCTCAAATCACTGTAATTCTCATCAAAATGTAATTAATTATTATTACAAAGCATTTTTTGTATGGATACGCCTTTTGTTTTTTCACTTCTGATGTTGACTGTGTCTGATGGTCCTCACATGATACGGTTGAATCACAGCACTTATGATTACTTTTTGATGATATCGATGGAATGTTGAGAAGAGTTGATGTCATGGATGTTAATTAATAATTGGATGTTGCAAGGGATTAAAATGTAAATTTGGTTAGGAAATTCGCACATGTGAAAGCATATCGGATTATGCTGAGGACTTAGTAATTATTTGGTGGCAAAGTCTGCTTGCTAGGTTGGGACACTTCATATCAATTCATATAATGAAGATGTAGAGCTCTAGTTAAAAACATTAATCATGCAATAAACCAAATTCAAATGACATTGTTACCCAAATAGCCAAGTCGGTTAATCGATCAGAAATCCGACATAACGCTGATATGATGCTGCCATCGATTCAAATTCCATTTCTATGTTCTTCTGCTATTCGGGTTAAATTCATCATTTCTCTGACATGATTAATCATAATGCTCATGTATCATGACCATCAAACCTGAATAATTTCCACACCATAGCTTTCAGCCCTATCTCAAAGCCGCTTACATCATGTAATCGAGTCGAACAAAACTAACCTTAAGTGTGAATAAAAATAAGGTGTCATAATGTACATTGATAATGAAGATGTATACAAGATCAATTGAAAAGCTCATAAGCCTCTCCGACATTTATCACATTTTGATTAATTTCTTCAATTTCATTCATAACGCCGCGCACACTAAAAAGAGACAGATCATTAAATTCTTTGTTATTAATTCAATTTTTTTTTCTTCTCTCCTTCATTAACATAAAATCTACAATAAGCAGACATTTCATCTTCAATTTAATGATCATGATCATTGACTGGAGGTGAATAAAAACATCATTTTAACATCGACATGGAACAATTCAACGAAAAGATGGAATACAATGCAATATTTTCCTCTTCTTCCTCTTCTTCTTTGTGTTATTCATTCTGTTTGTATTTACCCTGATTAAGGTCTCTTTTGTGATTTACATCGAATTGACGTTTGCAATGATACTTCACACCGAATGATAAAAAAAAGTGATTGAATAATTACTGCGTGGTCTGGGAATATTTATGATTGTAAAATAGGCTTTCGGATGTTCGAGAAAAGAATTGCTGGTTAAGGTTTGGCTCAGTTCTTAGAAATACGTTCGAAAAGTTATTCTAAAACTTGAAATAATTTATGGGTCGTCCACATATGACGTCTAACATTTAAGGGGAAGACACATTGTGACAGGGCAGAGAGGGAGGTCAGGAAATTCGTGACATCCAATTTTATGGTGAGAAAATTATATTTTTTTGTGTCTGTTTGGGAGGCGGGAGGTATTGATATCTGTGACAGTTTTGTGAGGGGGGGGGGGGGGGAGTGAGCCACTTAACGAAAACTATTTTTTTGCTAAGCTAAAAATTTGGCATTTTCATTTAACCTGGAATTGTTTTTTTCAAAATTGTTTTAATCAATTAGCTATTAGGGGCCGTTCACTTATGACTTCCGACATTTAGGGGGGGGGGGGGTCTAGGATTTTGTGACAGTTTAAACAATGGAAATTTTTTCCTATAGAATTTTTGTGATAGAGGGAGGGAGGGGAGGAGGGTGGTCTAAATTCAGGTTTTTTGATGGACATCATAAGTGAACCCAATGTTAGCAAAGAGAACAGAGTCCGTTACAAACAAAAAAATTTCAAAATTTTCACGCGGTATTTTTTTAAAATTTCAAAATGAGAAAGTCCGTTGCTTTTTAGTTTTTTTTAAACTAGCTGTTTTTTAAAGCACAAACATTTAAGGAATGCAATTTCATCACAGTGATTATCTTAATCATAAAAACTAGTAGAAATGTTCACTAAAATTACAAATTACTCGAAAAATAATAATTCACAACGAATTTTTTTAAAAATAAGAACTTCGAAGATTCGATTTTCGAAAAATAAGAACCTCAAAAATTAGAAGTTCGAATAATAAGAACTCAAAAATTTCTGTTTGCTAGCATTGGAAGTGAACGACCTCTTACGTATTCATGCAAACTCCATTTTACTACAACAAAACCTTTATATTTCTTGAACTTTCTAGAATAAAAACAATCCCATAAAATATGAAATAAAGCAAATAAATCAACAGAAAAATTCTTCACATTCCAGCACTTATTTTTAGATCTCCTCAGTCACAAGTACTTGAGCCTCTTTTGTTCATTAAAAGTCAAAGTCTCTAATGCATGCAAAAATGTTTTATGCATAACTTAGGTACTTCCTTAGCATTATATCCATATGATCATCAGCACAACATTGTTGCTTTAAATTTATTCATGAATTTCCATAATATATTCTGATCAAGGTTTCTAGATTAGCTTTTTGTCACATAACTTTAAAGAGCAGAAAAGTTTGTTTCATCATTTTTTTAATTCAAATTAATTTAATGGAGATTCGTTGAACAATTAAGCAGTAAAAGAAGTGAAATACGAAATTTAATGCATTTTTTGTTTGTTTAGAGATGACATGACTGTTTATGAAGAAATAATGAGAATTGAAATTTAGACTGAATCAAATTAGATTGCGTATTTTGGATGTTGAATAGCTTCATTTAAGTGAATTAAATTAATTCAATTGTTATGAAAAGTGAACGAATTTAAATTGTTGGAGGAGATTTTGAAAGCATTTTAAAAGAAATTTTGGAAATGCCAAAAAAAAATTGTGCAATTCCGTAGAATCCATAAAACTTTGAAAGCTTAGTCACATCTCAATCAAAACTCAACTTTCCCTTCAATATCTTAAAAAAAAACAAATACTTTTAAGTCAGCAACACAAGGTCGACAATGAAAAAAGTAGAAGCTCAGTCGATAAGACTTTGAACTTCAGCTTCAAAATGCAAACAACTTTTCATGTTACATCAAAAAAAAAATATGAAAGACTTGCAAGCTAGCTACTTAATTCACAAGCCTAAAATTACTCGAAACTCAACAACACCAATTCCTTACTCATAGAGCTTATTAAGCTAGTTTTTATATTATAATGAATGTGAGTATGCATTTGATCGGGTTAATGGAAATTTATAGCTGAATAAAAAGTCATAAATGGTGATTTTTCAATTTACGTAAAATTATTACTGTGCCTCATTAATGATGCTATTCTGTCGATGATTCTACTGATTTTTTAATTCAGAAATTGAGGTTTTACATAATTTTCATTGGCAGTTCTCGATTTTATTGACCTATTATGCAAGCCATAAATTGAAGCATTGTTAGGTAAATTATAACGTTCAATAAAGACATTATACGCAAGTCTATATGGTTTTGTGATGCATTCCTTAAGATGATTTTGAAAAAATGTTTGATTTACTAGATTTTTGGTCCAATAGGATTCAGACTTCTTAACATTTGTAAAATAAGAACTTACTTACTGTTGCTTTCTTTGTCCATGTTGATTTCGGGAATGGTTGATTGTAAACCTCACCATCCATAGCCTGAATGTGGGGCTACCACCCTATAGGCGAGGTTGTTTGGATAGGCTTTTAATCTATCCTTTAAAATCCTTATTCCGGCACAGGGCTCGGTCGCAAGCGGTGCATTTAGCGGAATACCACGAGAAGGTATGCTTTTGACATTTGGTCAGCTTCGGAGTCAGACTTCTGCTTTCCCAATTCCTCAAAATACAAATAAAAAAATTAGAACTAGGAGGCCGTTCAATTATGACGTCCAGGGGGGGGGGGGGGGGGGGCAGCAAGAAAATAACAGTAGAAATTTTTGGAAATTCATTGTTCTTTTTTGAAAAATGAACGTTAATTTCGGATGTCATAAGTGAACGACCCCTAGTCAATCTCAAATTAGTCTTCAAACAATTTTTATAAGCCTTCACAAATCTCGAAAATCTTTAAATCCCACACTTTTTCCTACCTTCAAGCCTCAAATCTCTAACCACAATCAGTCAAAATCTGACAAATTTAACCTAACATTTGAACTCCATGTCAATTATTTGTGCCATAACACTTTATATTCCAATAAAGTAGAGACGAAAATTGGTGTAAAAAGGCGGTCAATAGGTGATGACTTTAAAGACAGCTCGAAGCTCATTTAATTCACACAAAAAAGAAAGAAAATGAAAAATTGCTCATTGTATGCCGACGATGTTGTTTATGTGAAATTTTACGAAACATTAAGTGAATTGAGTTAGAAGAAGAGGAATGGTCGTGGGTGTGCAATTGCGGCAATTGTAGATGTTTACTTTTAAACAGTTTTTCCGCTCATTTTGCTAATAAAATTTATTTAAGTGAAAAATATTTGATTGTCATGCAAAAAAAAAGTTTTGAGACTCGATTGACTGGAAAAAGGGCTTGTTGATGCATTCAACAGAATTATTGCAATTGCTTAAACATTGTTTTCAGAATAAATTTGATGAGAAATGGAAAGAAGTCGAGCTCTATTGTCTCAATAAAATATAAAATTTAAATAAATTTGACATTATCCCATATTTTTTGCTATTTACGAATTTCATGGCTGCATTTATGCTAATTTATGACTCGTCTTAATGTTCAACCCGTAATCATTTGCTGAATTTGAAAAGATGAATTTATTTCAGTGAAGATTTGCATGTCTGAGAAGGAATGAAGTCAAGTATCGTTGTCTTAAACAGATATACAGCGTTTTGAGCATCTGTTTGATCACTTAACATTGAGAACTCATATGATGATAAGAAGCCGTTCACTTATGACGTCCAGGGGAGGGGGCAACAAGGAAAAAACAATAGAAATTTCTAGAAATCCATTGTTCATTTTTGAAAAATCACCGTTAGTTTCGGACATCATAAGTGAACGACCACTGATTGAAATTTGATATTATAAGTTCCTGATCCTATAATCCAATTAAGCTTTTTACACCTTCAATTGACCCAGTCTAGCTAGAATCTAAACTTTATTCAACACTGTGTGTCAGCTTCTTTGTCATTCTTAACCTAAACAACATCATTTGACAATATGTGACAATAAGTTACAGTAACAAAAGTTATTTAATTCTCAGCTAATTAAACAATTCAAAAAATCAGCAAATACACTCTTTTGAATTATGTACAGATACAGGAAAGACTTAACAATTTTTGTGTCTAAAGAATCATATTGTTGTGGAGCAAAGGATTAGTTTACGGCCATGATCTCTTGTCTCGCGTAATCCACATACAATAAATTTGTGTGTACATAGATACTTCTTGTTGTGAAGTGGATTGTATATTTGCGAAGTAACACATGAAAATGGTCAAATTATGTTGAGGAATTTGATAATGTTTAAAACTTTAGATTTTCATAGTTTTATCAGATTTAGTAAGGTTCTTATGATGTTTATCATTTAGAAGGCAGAACGGTCTAGTTAAACATTTTATAACAAGGAGAAGTCGTGGTTTAGAAATCTCAATTTTTGCATTTTTTAAAAAACTAGAATTCCCAGTTATTTTGGAAAACTTTTAAGTCAACATAAACTTAATGCTGTTATTTTCGCAAAACCCCATTCAAGAAACCAACCAGTTCTCAATAAACTTGAATTCCCACCAAAGTATTCTGTTCATTCACATATCCATCTTATTATGCAGCAATCTAATCTCCTTCATTATACAACTTCTTAATAATAGCACGTTTAAAACTTTATTCAGATTAATAAATGACTTCTCGTTATTACCACCAATTAAGATCATCTTAAAAAGATGCTTAACTGAACTTAAAAGTCAATTTAACATCTTTTTTTCATCGCCTTGTTTCACAAATCTCTCACTAATCTAAACTAATCCACTAAGTCACAAAATTTTTATTGATATTTATTCGAGCATACAAAACTACAATCATCAGTGAATAATATTTTGTATGATTTATGAATGGCCAGAGGAAAACAAAAGAGCAAACAAACGGCAGCTCATATTTAAAAAACAAAGAGAGAACGGTTCGTAGACGTAAATATTTTCACACGTGCTTGAATTTTTCTCTTGATCTCTTTGCATATCGCACTTTTTACATATTTTGAAGTATACTTTGTGGTTTAATTGCAGTTCATTCGCATTCAAATGGTTCACTTAATTCATCATAAATATTGTTACATATATTTTTTCAACTGTTTTGAATAATGAATAGCATTAACATGAGCTTATGAAGTTGTGGTACTTTGAAAAGCATTCAACTTAATGGTGCAATATTGGAGTAGATGGTTAATGGTACTTTTTGGTTAAAAATCGTGATATTCATCAATTTGGAGACATTTAAGCTCCCTGAACGTGGTTTGTTAAAATAATGATGGAGATTACTTAAAAATTAATTTTAAGTCTTATTTTGGATATTTTTTGTAGAAATTTACTTTTGTGATGCAAGAATATGGTCTTGTTCTTTAAATTAAGAAGTCAGAGAGTATTGAGGGTTGATGGATTGCTTGTTCTTATTACATTACTGACTCATGTTTTAACAAGATCCACAAAAACTTAAATGCGCCTCTAAATTAAACCCAAAATATTCCTTACTTGCACATTTAAATTAAATCACTTCCATATACACAAAAAAAATAGTTGAAATAATAAACAAATTGTAAACTGTTGATGTTAAGAAATCATGAATGTAAGAATTTCTCAATGCATCTAATAAAGAAGTACATCCATTGTTCCGTTCCACCTGATGTGTCTTAAGAAATAATCTTTTTTAAGGTAAATTTGTTTCGTCAGCATACTCAACAAGATTTTTAAATTAAGTTGTTAGCCGCTCAATCTTATTTGATGAATTTTCCAATAATTTTTAATGGAATGCCTCGATTTGCTTATGTGAGAAACAAGCAATGACCTAGGTGCCAATAAAAAAATAATAGATCCACCAGCCAAAAAGTTGTTAAAATCAATCAGTTGGCTGTAAAAATAAAGAAGCGATGTTGAGTTATAAATTATAGACAGAAACGGCGTGACTTTATGCTTTCTGCAGACCAATTACATCGATATCAATTTGTATAAAGAAGTTAAATTTGGATTTAATATGGAAAGGCGAAGTTTTTGGTAATCCAAGGTGGATTGGATTGTAATTTAATATAGCTTCTTTATCACCAATGAATGTCGTCAAATAATTTTGACGAAAATTGCCTTTTATTTGATTATGTGTTGTTTATGAGTATTTAGACATAGACTTAATATTGGCATAGGCTTTGATGATTCATTCTAAGAAATTGGAGTTAATTTCTGACTCTTGAGCAATTTTATAATTACTTACTTATTACTTACTTCCTTGGTTTGGGCGCACGTGGGCCCATTGTCGTGCTTA
This sequence comes from Chironomus riparius, assembly GCA_917627325.4. Lineage (NCBI taxonomy): Eukaryota > Metazoa > Arthropoda > Insecta > Diptera > Chironomidae > Chironomus > Chironomus riparius. Next base: position 32,830,859 of record OU895879.1, read on the forward strand.
GAGATCGTCTGAAGACAGCTCTATCCTTAGAAACCTTCTACCAGTTCGGGATATTAAGGACTCTAGCGTCCTTTTGAACAAATCCAATCCACGAGATCTTCGGTCTTTCTCGTGTTTTATAATTAATGTAACTTATTAATACAATGACTGATGATTGACTCAAACTAATTTTGATCAAATTGAGCCTTCCATCTTACTCAGACTGCAGAAACTTTTTGACTCCGAATAGCCTTAGAATCCTAACCTAGATCCTCTTTTTTTCGAAGATAAGCAATGTTTCTGAGTAAAATTTTCATTATCATAGCTTAATAATAATAAAGACTCATTGAAGCTAGATTAACAATTTATAAGACAATCAATACTCCATAGTCGACTGTATAATGCGCTAAAAATCCAAAACAAACGTATCACATTCTTGACATTTTTATTGACAAATCTTTTTAAATGCTATTGAAATTTAAAAGAAATGATTATGATGAAGACGACATACATAAAAATGTCTACATGCGGTACAATGAGGCAGATGAAAAATTTCAAAACGATGACAATTGACTTTAATAAAAAAAAAATTGATAGAGATAATTGTAAAGTGAGGCCTTGCCATGACAATTGTCTTGTTGAAATGAGAGTAAAAGTTTATAATTTTTAAGGCAAATGAAGCGCATTTCTATGGAAATCATCGATTAAAAATCAACTCAGCAAATACCGCACATAAAAGAATATCAGATTATGCAAAATCTATCGCTTAAAAATGTGCAACAATAAATAAAAAGGAGTAACCCGCTTTAGAGCTCTATGCGCTATTTATTAATACATTTATCTCCATAATCTCATCTTCCCGCTCATCTTTAAATGTCCTCCATAAAATAGCGGTTTATTAGACACTAATTTAATAATACATACGACAATATCATCCTAATATGGCTTATGGATTAATATTCACACACTATACACTATAAATTCCAATTCTATTCGATTTGTCGTTTGTTATTGATTCTATTGTAAGGCGCATATGTGAATTGATATAGATACGGTTGTAGCACATGACGAGATACTTTAAAAGCAAATTCATCACGATTTATTACTGATCTAAGGTACCGATTTTTTAGCTGTTTTCTTGAGCAGCTTGTTGCTTAGGAGATGTGATGATTTTAGAGGAGATGAGGTGGATTTGGGGATTAGTGGGGAATGGGGTGTTTCAAAGTTCACTAATTTTCTAGGGTTTTTGAATTTTTAAAAATGTAGAACCCCTTTGCTCCGCCCCTTAGGTGGATATTTGAACAATTAAAAATATTAATAGTTCAGAACTAATTTGTAGCTAGTTTTTAAACGAGTATGTTAAAATTCTCAATCAAAAAGCCATGAAGTCTGACTGTGGGATTTTTTTTTTTATGTAGATACCTTAAAATTCTCTTAGGTTTCGTATCTTCTTCATTCATCGAACTCACTTTTATGCTCTTTTAATGCACGAAACTTATTTGTTTGTATCGTCTCGTCTGCCAACAAAAAAACTTTACAAAAATGGTAAGCGTCAAAAATATTTTGTAATGCGGAAAATAAATGTTGATGTAAACAAATGAGAACGAAAAATGGCATTTTATCATTAAAAGCATCTCCAACAATAACAACAAAATTAATTGCATTTACCCAAACACTGCTGAATAGATTCTAATTGATGGGTTTCATGCATTTAATTTTCTAACAAAAAAAAAAATACAGAATATTGATGAATCTGTAATTAATCGATAAATTCATCTTACATCTCATATTGTAATGCACAAAACAGTCACTTACATAATGCGATCTGTAAAATTTAAATGATTACTATGCCAGTTATGGTGACCTTCACACCACAGCAACAATAAATGATGCATGATCATCTTCTTACTCGCTCACTTACATTTTCAATGCATTCATATTCTTCTTTCCTATTCATATGGCACATGAATGGAATCGTAAATTTGTAAAAGATGCAATAAATATTGAGCGATCCCTGAATTGAAAGTATTTTTCATCTTCAAGTACACTTCCTCAATATGCTGCGATAATTTTTTTGTCTCGATTTTTCAATTGAAAATGGGCGTTTTTGTGTGGTTTAAACTGTTTTGTCCTGCTGATTAGCTACCTCGGAGCATACTAATTTGTGGTTTTTGTATGAGGAAGTGAAGATGCATGATGATTTCTAAATTTTGGAAGTTTATTTGTAAATTATCGATTTAGTATTGATTGAATGGAAATGCCAATAGATAATAAACAGTTAGTGCTTCATAAGTAACAACATCTGACTTTGTGGATGGTTAAAAGATCTAAAGGTCCTCTGAAGAACCCATGACATTGCTTTGTGAATAAGGATGCTGTCTGAAATTGTCTGAAGATAGTTTTATCTAGACTTAACTTATTATATAGCTAGATTTAGAGCTATATGCTTCCTTCCTTACTTTGATGATCGTATGGATTAGTTTTGATTCAAGGAAGCTTAGAAGCTAGCCATGACTTGATAGCTCTTTAAATTTAGTGCAATACAGAATTTGCAAGTTGAAGAAATGTTCCCGTTGCACGTGGCCCCAAATTTATAAATAATGGAGATTCTGATGGTCCGCTCCAACAAGTTCAGCCCACCAGAACTTAAAAGACCCACCTAGATTTAAAATTAAATGAATTATTTCATTATTTATGCCAAGTTGTCATGCTTTTAATTTTTTTTTATCAACAACTTAAATTTCTATTTCGATTTTTCTTGATTTTAGCTATTTAAAGCCATGCCACATCCAAAACACGCCTAAAATCTATTTTTATCGATTGCAACCAATCACTTCACACAGAAAGTTTTATTTTTAGCACGTAAAAAATCATCTTGACCATTTTTAAGCACACTATTGACCCCATAAAGTTCAAACGATCTTGACTTTTTGCACATTTTCAAAACTCATTATGAGAGATGTGATCATCAAATATTGGAGGATAATCTAATGTATATGATCAGCATATTGTGGGAGAAATAAAGATGATAAGTGTTGAATTTCATTCATATTAATTTCGACCATGAACTCATCACTGAATAAATATTTGTGCAGAGTGATGAGTTATTGATGTGAACGAGCATTGCGAATTTAATCGTCTTAATATTTTCACATCAGTTACGCAATAGATATAAAAAAAATTGTGAATGGGTTATCTAACATGAAAAATTACGCATAAAATTCTTTAAATTCGATTAAAACCTGTGAAATAGCCTTCACGCTACTTAATCCAATCACTTTCATCTTAATTTGCAAATTCAAAACATTTCTTTTACTTCTGTCCGAAGCAGATTAATGACCCATCAACGTCATGAAAAAATATTTAATTATGAAACACCAAATTTGGCGCTACAAAAAAATCAGATTTTAATAAAGTCGCGTATTTGAAAAATATTAGTTTCACATCCTCCAAAAAACCTCAATACGTCACATGTCATGTCCACACTTTCTGTTTCATCCGAGAAATAATTTCATAAATCCACAAAACAATTGAACACGAAAAGGCAATAAATGTGTCTGCTAGAATGATGCGTGATAATCGCTCTGGTTATTTTAATGAATGGCTTGAGGCGGGTCTGTAATACTATTTTTTGAGGTTAGCTGATGTTTTGAGTATTATGTTGCAATTTCTTTTATTCCGTCTAGGGACTTAAAACAATGCATCTTTTGAATGATGGATTAATTTACTACCTGGATTATGATTTTTCTAGGATATTCTAAAGCAGTGTTTCTCAAACTTTTTTGGTCCGTGGCACAGTTTTTTACATAAAAATTTCGAAGCACATCTGAATAGTTCCACGACACACTAAATGATTTTCATGACATTTTTGCAATTAAAAGTTTTTGCAGCACACTAGTGTGCCGAGGCATACAGTTTAAGAACCACTGTTCTAAAAGAACAACTAAGATAGAATTAGATGTAGGGTTCGTTAAACACGAAAGGGCACAGCGATCATAGATCTGTTGTACCATCCCTTTAGAGACAGCTATATGATTCCAATGTCCTTAATAAATCCCACCAAGTCCAAATAGCGCTGTTTCCTTGTGCTGACGATATTGACAACATCTTTCTTGAAGTGTTTATGGATGTGTAATGTTAAGGAACAACTTAACCGTTTTCTATCACATATAATTTGGGGCATTTTCATTGAATAGATTGACTCTGCCACAAAAAAATTCTTTGATTTAAGTCTCAAAATTCTTAGTCTAAAGAAAAGAATTTCAATACATGCCCTATTCCCTTTCTTAATTCAGCTCAACTAAGCTCCAATATATTATCATGCGCTTATATCCATTAGAATCATTATGCATACGTTCCTGACTTCCATTCAATAATCTCTTTTATAAATTTAACTTCAGAAAGAGATCATTTTGAAGCAGGTAAGAAATTGAATGACTATCATGCAATATCTACAATATTCAATCATTATGTTACTCTTTCAAACTTGTATGAATGGCTAGACAGTTGGATCAAATCTAGCACTCACCATCCGTCAAATTCATTTTTTCAATTTTTCAAGAGGTGTGAATTTCTTAATCGAAAAAAATAAGACCCAAACATAAAGAATAACCAAGTTGTGCCATAAAATAATCACCTCGGAGCGACACAATTGAGAAAGAAAAAAAAGCACTTTCAGTTTCACGGGGGACATAACTATAATGTGTGCGCTTAAATTGCGTAATAGCAAAGAAATGAGAAAGAAGAAATCAGAAGATGGGAAACAATATTTTTCATAGTAAAAGTTTGGCAATTCTCGGAGATTCCGACTTCACGCTGCGTTTGTGTGCTTAGTCGTAAAATGAACCGGCGACATTTAATGTTTATGCTATGAAATTACTTCAATTATGAAAGATTTGTTCAATTGTTATAAAAACAATTTTAAAATCATCATTACGGCTATGATCATCATCGCAGGTATAAAGCTTGCTTATGACGAATGACTTTTTTCTGTCTGTGCGAAAAAGATGAAGAAGACTTAATAGATTTCAATGGAAGAAGATCTCTTTCCGATAATGAATAGCAAAATAGTCATTATTGCAGTCTGAGGTTGTGCATGTAAATTTACAAGAGATGAAGATTTTTGAAAATTAAGATAAGAACGGCTAGATTTCAAATTCCGACTGTTAAAAATTTACATAATGGATTATGAATTAAATAAAATAATTGGAGGCAGTTATGGGATAATTTTAGGAGAATTAAATTATTGTAATTTGATACCTTTTATTTTATCAGATTTTAAACTGCTGGAATTTCAGTACAAATGGAAAAATTAAATATATGAGAATCATCACTAGCCATGAATAGCTAGCTTCAACAAATTACCATAGATTTCAAATAAATTTAACTTAACTTAAAGTATCGAATGAAATTTATTGCATCTCGATTGAAGTTTCCTAAAACAGACAATTCACCTTATTTTACATGACAATGATTAAATTTATTAACATTCTATCAATCCATAATTCAGCAAGTCAGATCAATTATCTGATAAATTACTATAGTCAACCATCCTCAATTTTTTCCTTTCAAATCGTTCAAAATTGATTAATAATTGCATAATTTCTGCTAATCTCAATTAATCTCCTTAAATAATGACCAACCTAATTTTTAATTTACCTCAGCACTTCAAAAATAAATTCCCCGTGTCATTGTTTGAATTACTTTTGTTTTCACAATCAAACAAGCACCTCCGATTCTCTCATTCAATCGAATTAAATCCAATCACTATCTTCATTCACTTCAATTTTATTTTGTGCTATTTGATTGAAATTTCTGTCAATTCATTGCAATCATGTATGTGTAATCAGTTGTGTGTCGATTGCCAAATATGCAAACATTAATCAACGTTTGATTGAGAAAGGAGTTTTAAAAGGTGTCGATAAGTGGATGAATTTAATGGGTATTTTTTTGTAGCCAAGGTTGGGACACTTTGAGAATGAATTATTATTTTTTTAAATGTAAGTTGGGAAGTTAATGTTAATGTTGAGAACATTTTTCTCATGTTTATTGGGTTTATGTTATTTGAAACTAAATCAGGAGCTAGTTACTTGTGGCAACATATTTAGAATCGAAGATTGATATTCTACATTTTGAGTTTGATTAAAATTTTACTGAACTAAAGTATTGTACTTTTGTGAGCATTGTGCGAATCCTTACTCATATCGACAACACTCTATATCAGTGTTATCCAACTAGTGTGCTTCGGCACACTAGAAATGTTTTGAAAATGACACGACCCGCATGTTGCGTGCGACTTCAGTCATGGCTTACCCCTAAGGTGTGCCGTGGCTCAAAAAGTTTAGACAACACTACTCTATATAATGATTGAGATATCAATCTCTGATGGGAATCGAACCCACATCCTCACAAAAAAGCATTACAGATATCCGTTCTGCTTCTCAGCCACAGAAGCCTTTCTCTCGCACTGGCAGATTCGCCTACATATGACTCGATACTGCAAATTTTATATTTCTCAGACACTATAGGTATGTGCCTCTAGCTATCCCTTAAAACTGACCCAATATAAACACGTATTATTTTATTTTGGATACTTTTGATTCTGTAACTCAGTGTCTGTCACTAGACGGCATGCCTTTCACAAAAAGAATAGTCATCAAAAATAAGTAAAGCAATATACCGTAACTTTAAACAATTCATTTCCATTTTACTTTCTTCCATCATCCGAAAAAAATCATCAAAGAAACTCACGTGCTATTCCAGTCACTTTAAAAAGCACCATCAATATTCCCTCTTCTTACTCTCAATCACGATAAATTACACACATCAAAAAAATTATGTGAATGCAGACGATTAATCTGCAACTGTGAGTTTTTACTAGTAAATAACAATAAGTGATTAACTTATATAATAAATCAATTGATCATCAAACTCATTCGTGAATTATAGTCATGAGGAAACTATCACATCATAAAAGTAAACTTTAATTTAATTAATCGATGCTCAATAAATTTTCTTCATTCATCTGGAATTAATTGTTGATAAAATGTCAAACAGCGATGCTGCGTTTGCAGATTACAGTCGGCAAATCTCAAACGATTTACAATAAAAGTCACACAATAGCTAATAGATAAAGCTTCCTCGCATCATAACAAACATGTGTTACATCTTTTGAATTTGTATGTCGCACACTCGTTAAGCTTTTTTTACACAAAGATTCAATTTTTAAGTCTTGTAGACTTATGGCGCGCAAACCAGACAACAACAATGCTACATAGTACAAGCCGGCATTCGTGTTTCTTCTTTTCTGTCGGAGACTTGATGTAGTTTTTTTGTGTATGAGTAGATTGAAAAGAGATTAGGGAACAATTAAAAAGTTTACCATATTTGGGAGGCTTAAGCGCATTTTATTGAAGATAATGGAGTTTTATTGGATTATATCTGAAGATTAGAGGACTTTTGTTTGAGACTTTTTATGATTCTAGAGATAAAAATAGTGAATTGGATCAAATTTGACTAGATTTATTAGAGGAAACATTATAGATTTATTGTTTACTGATTATTAGCATGCATGAGCTTCAAGCGCGTAGTCAGGAGGGTCTTGTCCCCCTCTTAAACGTTTGTGGGGGGGGGGGGGCAAGACCCTCCTGGCAACGCGCTTTATGAGCTTTAACCTGAACCTTTTGACATTCCAAAATTTAATTGCCCAGAATAAATAGATCGACTGTCCACCGAAATCATCATTCAAATTCAAAATCACAATTTAAGTTTGAAAAAATCAAAAATTTCCTTCCATTGTCTTGTACCTTGTTCCAAAAGCACAATTTCGTGTTTCCCAAACAATTTTTCATTTCATTATTAATAGATTAGATGAAGGCATCAACAGGTAACAACGAAAGAAAATTTTAGATCGCAAAAATTGATATTATTACATAATTAGACAGTGAAAAATGAACCTTTTTGAATTCATTCACAAATTTTGGCAGTTGATTCATATAAACCAGCAATTTCTATCGACAAACAGCTAAGTCAATATTTAGAGTAGATGAAATAGTAATTTATGAAATAGCACTTAACGGCATTAACAAGACTGACTGAAACATGATAATCCCTTCTAATGGACTGTTTTGATTTAAATGTCAGTAATTTTTTTTATTTTTATTCGATTAAAAAGAGGGGCCTCACTTATGATGTCTAAGGGGAGAAGGGGGGTCAACAAGAAAAGAACAATAGAAATTCCTGGAAATCCATTATTCTTTTTGAAAAATGACCGTTAATTTAGGACGTCATAATTGAACGACCCCAGAGATAAATTGTGATTTAATGTAAGCTAGACCTATGATTATCATTGGAATTATAAGGAAGTAATTTGATATTTGTATTTGATGATGTTAATCAAGGGTGATGGGATGTTCCCATATGAAGATTTAATACAAGTGTTTGCTGCTAATTATACATAAATTTCAGCACTTTATTTATTCATCGAGTACCTTGTTGTGTGGAATACGATGTTGTCGACTGAAATATGAGACATTTAACAAGTACTAATGAGACATAAATTTAACCAAAAGAGATTTTATCAATTGCCATTTAAATCATTGTAATGCAGACTTAAGAATTTATTTTGTAATTTGAGAGCTTACTAATGATTTTTAAAGGTTTAAATATGTTAGCAGAATTGAGGTTCTGTCAAATAAAGAATCTTTAATTTAGCATTTTAAAGATCCAGAAATTTTGAATCTTTCCAATTTGGAATATTGTAGCAGAGCTTGATAAAATTGAAGATTATTATAAATTTATTTGAATGACTTTTTTCAATGCAATTCATCCTACACAAAGTCCAGAATTTTCAAAGTAAGAATCAGATAAACATCATAATTAAGAGCATTTCAAACAACTTAATTGTGACTTCATTACATTTATTTAAAATAATCTGTGTTTTGTGACAATGTTTCAAAGACTTTACAATCTGTTCTGCACATAAATCCCACTTAAAATTCAAAATCTTGTTATTTAGTCAACAAGAACTGCCAACTGATTTGCAATATCTCTATCTCCATAATTTGAGCTGAATATTTTGACATAATACAATATTTTCAACTCAATACCTACTCACATGATGTGTGTCCAGTTTTCATCAGCAAAATCAACTCGGTCATCAGCTTCACAAAAAAAAAAGTTGTGGTAAATACCTTTAAAGATTAATTTATGATTACTGGGCGTAATTTACGTTCAATTTTACCTAACAATCTCTTAGACTGTTACGTGATACTCTCTTAATCTTCAAACAGACGATTAAATTTCAGTATCTTTAGAAGATAAATATTAATTTCTAAATCCACAAACTACCGCAACCATAGCTCACCAATTACAAGTCACGGATGACATAATAAATTGCAAGCTTTTAATAATTTTGGCAGTTAAATTTCTTCTTTTCATGAGAAATTATGCTTAAGAGCATGTTTGCACAGCTTCCTATGGGAGGTTCCATTTCTTTGTTTTACAAAAAGTAATAATAATAATGTAGACATAAAAATGTAACACGAAACAGAATAAAAGGCAGTAAAACTTCGACCTTTTCAACTTTATGGACACACAAATAATGTTATGCAAGTCTTTCTTTCCTCTCGTTAATTTTATCCATGCCCACGAGGCTCTCGTTATTCAAAATAGCTATTGAATTAAGTTAGTAAGTTGAAGATGTTGAACTTTTCAAACTTGAAAAGTTATCATTAATAAAATTCAAAGCAAAATTGACTAAATAAAGGAAAATTTCTGATCGTGAAAAAGACCTTGCCATTCTATCATGACCTCAAACATTTTCACAACTTCCACTTCCATAAACAAGCAGAATTCTTTCTTTTCGATCGAATTCAAATGAATGCTCACATCTTATTTGAGACTCTTGTGATCGTATCTCACGAATTTAAATTCAGTGACTTTTTATGGCAATTTCCCCTCAAGACAGCTTTTGTGTAAATAATTTTAAAGAATTATAAAAGATCTTTTTTGAAGAAGTGCAATTTTTAACACATTAGACAGCAATAAATCTCAACCTTCACATGAGATGAAAATTGTCATATTTCGCAACTAATTGGACCTATTTAGGCCAGCATTTTGCACTACAATTTAAAATTATTTTTTTTGATGTCTCACGCCGCATGATCTTTCTAGTCCAAGATCACACGCAATTCATACATTTAAAAAAAAAAATTTCAATTTTCACTATAATTAAAAGCAAATGCGTCAAAAAATTTTTCACCTAATTTTTTTGCAATTCCGCGAATCATTTAAAATCTCAGTTATCAAGAAAATGCTAGCTGCTATGCCACCATAGAAGACAAGTCATGAATGAACAAGTACAAATTAAATGTAATGAAAAAGAGATTCACATTGGAGCAGCACAAGAGATTTATTGTGATGAGAATTGGGTCAATTCTTGCTGCAATTGCTCGCAATCTTGTCTTTACTTTTGCAAATTGGTTGAAACTTGTCTCGTATGTCTGACAAAGGCACCTCCTATGGCTGCATGCAAATTTTCATTCAATTCTTCTCATCGACACAAAGATGTTAAAAGCGACATTTTACGACTCAATTTAAGCCTCTTTGTGTCCAATGTGATTTATGTATTCATTGTCTAACTCTCTATTTGATCATTTTGGTGATAATGATCTTATTATTGGGACTATTACTTAAAGAAATGAAATAATAAGTTCAAACTGAATGATTGAATGTGGATGATTGGCAAATATTGATGAACTTTGCTGTTTATGTTTACATTTCCGACTGAATGAACATGATTCATTGTTGATTATGAAATAACTCTTATTCATACATTTTTAACGACTTCTTTTAATTTCTTTTTGGCTTGCTTCATTTATTTACCCATGCATTTTTTTTTTTTTTGGAAACAAGATGCTGAACTGAATAAAATTTTATTTATATATTCAATTTACACAAGCTCTTTGCTCTTCTTAATGATTTAAACAAATAAGAAATGAGATGAAATGAAAAGTGTTATCACCTCATTTATTATTGGTAATTATCGAATTCTTCTTCATATTTATGGCAAATATTTGAGATGAGTTTTTGAAGATTTTGTTTTGCATGTGGCTTGAGTTTTAAAAGATTGTGTTATATAATTGGAATTGAAGTCATTTTGAAGATTTTTGGAGATTTTATCATTAGACTTGGTACTATTGAACTCGTTTTTTGTAAGGCTTAAGTAAAATACGTTGATTTGCAAGACGTTAGCAGGACGAAGTCAGTCATTTTAGATGTAGAGAATTTTTTAAATTTTGGTCAGCCATCAGTAACAAGATGGCCAGAATTGAAAAGAACCATATTCAAGATCATCAAGAAGCAGTTAAGTGCCTTGCTGGTCGAATAGGTAAAGCGCTTGACTCAAATTTGGTATGGTAACTCGAAGGTCGTCGGTTCGAATCCAGCCATTTCCAAAATTTGTTCTTTTTTAAAAGTTTGGATACTTTGACTGCTTAATGTACGAGATCAAGCCATAATTGGTATAATATAATTGGTGTAGCGGGAGGAATAGGAACGAGAGCTATGGGATCGTTCACTCGTCGTATGACGTCCGAAAATAACGGTCATTTGATTTCCAGGAATTTCTATTGTTCTTTTCTTGCTGACCCCCCCCCCCCCCCTTCCTGGACGTCATAAGTGATATTACTTTATAATGGAATATTGTCAGAACGGACCTGAAATGCATCACATCACGCCCATAAAAGATTGAAACGAGAACCTGAATTTGATCGAAACCTAGATTTGAAGTCAAAAAGATAACCGATGAAACTAGGTTTCCCAAAAAGTTGCAAAAAAATCACGTAAACATTCAAATCTTTTAGATTCGATTCTTCATTAAGCTTTGCCAAAAGTAGAACAAAACCAAAAAAATTATTACAAAGCATCATGAATCAAAGAAGGTGTGTTTGCACATCTTAACAAATAAACCCCAAAACATTTATAAAATATGAATATTTGTCATTCAGGAAGTAACCAATTCCATTTTTGATACGGATTATTCTCACATTAGTTTATTAACAACTGTCAATCGCAGGTAGCGATAAACTGTAAATCAGCATAAGACTGTGACGATATGATTTATGACAGTTCAATATTCGTAACAAGTGAAGCTTGTTCAGTCACGTCAAATAATTTATAATTCTATAAACTGCTATAGACATCATTCTATCCAATCAATGATAATAAAAAATTCAAATTGGAACATCCAACTTCATTAAAGAGAACATCTGAGAAGTAAAATGTCAGATCTTAAGGCTTAAAACTACAAAAATCATGGCACTACTCCGACATACCACAAATTTAACAAAGCAGCAACGTAAATATTCCATGTTAATGCACAAATGAGCCCCGACAACAAAGATTATGATTTAATTTATTTGCTACCACAAAATATGAATATCGTGCCTGCAGACTTTTGTGTCTATACACAATAAGATGTTCAGTCTTTGATCTCATTATAAATATTTGTTGTAAAAATTCAAAATAAATTTTTATAGTCGTTAATTTCACCTATTCTTGTAGTTTTGTGTATATTTTATCGTTATCGTTCATGGTGTGAATTTATTGATCTTCGATTGCTCTCATTTGCATAACGGAATCTATTGTTTTTTGACATTTACGGTGTGTCTGTTGTTTATGAGGACTTCTGTTAAGGATATAAAGTTGATCCTCATAAAAAAAGTATGTCAATCGATAATATAAATTACTGTGACAGAAATTTCCTGAAAAATATAAATTCCAAAGATAAAGCTCTTCCAATTCACAATGAGCATCATTTTTCAGACTCTTTGGAATGTTGAGCTTCAAGTGTTAAATGTGGCTTAATTAAATCACACGAAAAAGTCAGATGAATACAAAAGATTTGCCGCAAATGATGAGCGTGCGGAATACGGGCTGCTTATCTGTCTTTCATCTTAGCATTCACAACATTCGCCTACTCGTTAAGTTATTTTCGTGAATCATCTCTCAAGATCTTCTTTTAAATTCGCTGATTTTTGCATACTTAAGAGTTTTGGTGTTGCTTTATTTTGGAAGGTTCTTTAGCGATTAATCTAAATAAGTCTAAATATCATTTAAAGTTTTGACAGTCTTTTTGGATACGGACACTTCAAAAATGATATTTTTTGGAAGGTTCTTAACTGTAAATGGAAATGCTTCATAATTATCTTTACATTAATCATAACTTGTCAATAATTTGAAGTAAATCTGTCAAAAATGGAAGCAATTTGTGTTATTATATGAAGTTTAGGTATATTAGCAATTACTAAGTAGAAAAGCGACAAGCTTAGACTTCAAGTGCAATTATAATGAATCTAAAATAAAGAACAAACTAAAGCACAGTTTAAATTCAACAGAAACCAGCAGGTGTATTTAATATTGTCTTTTATAGAACCATAACCTATGACTCATCAAATAGTCTTCACGAGATGCATAAAAATTAAGTTTACGACACTTTTGTGATTTATTGATTATGGTCATAAATTTTGTCGATAAGATTATCTTCTTTCTCTTACTAATCAGCATTTCAATATTGCATTTAATGATGAAGAAATACAGGCATTATAAACTGTACGATTAAGAAATTATTGATGTTTTTTCTCGCCGCGTTTTAATTAGCGATGAATCTTGTTTTCCTAATTTTAAGTTTTTTAATCTTTTTGAAATCTTTATCATTTTTCTTCCAATTTCAACGGCTGCAAATTATTTTTTTCTAAAACCAATAAAGTTTATTGCAGATGTGTAAATATTGAGTCTTAAATTCAAATGTCAGTAAGTCACAAAAGTTCTCGAAAAATCTGCAAATCTTTCATGACAAAAAACAGCATTGCTAAATTACTGCGTTCCGGCATGAAATCCAGATAATCATCAATAATATTCAATTAAATTTATGATACCAATAATTTAGGAATTAGTTGTTACACAGGGCTTATGTGCTGCCTCAAATGTCAATGCAAATATACTAACCTCCATATTTTGGTGTGCATAACTTTCATATTGACTAAAATAATCTCAAAATGACTTAACTTTGTTGCCCAAACATGGCAAATCTGTCTGCAAAGTCTCATCATCTCAAAACATTTAATTAATTACAAATATTTTAAATCCCACATTCAGATACGTGAACTTGCTGGAACTCCAAATGGTCTAGTACCACGAACTAGTTTTACATGTAGCGGCCGACCACCAGGATACTATGCAGATGTAGAAACTGATTGTCAAGTTTATCATTTATGCGAACAAGGACGACAATATAGCTATACATGTCCAAATGCCACACTTTTTCAACAGCGAATGCTTGTTTGTGATCATTGGTACATGGTTAACTGCTCAAAATCGGAAGAAAATTATAGATTTAATGATTTGATTGGACAGAGGGTAAGTTAAGGGTCAGGAGGGATTTTGATATTACGGAACGTTAGTTCTCTGAAGTATAACCTTAACATAAATCTATTCTTTCTAAAATCAATTTAGGATCAACCTTTCGTATCAGACATTGATGTACAGAACAGAACACCACGATCAGACATTCTTGATCGACCATATGCACCCGATTATAAAGGAGAAAGTTTCAGGAAGCAAATAGTACAGGTATGAGCACATAGTCATTAAAATCCATTACATAATATCCAATCATGATCTTTTATCTTTCACTTAAATAATGCAGAGCAATTTCCCATCGTTGCAAAATGCAATTAGTGGAATTGACTTATCTAAGAATATAAATAGAAAGTACGAGATTCTTGAGACTCAAGCATCAAGTAACATCCTCCCACCACAAATCGACTCGAACTCGTTGGACCCAACATTATTGCCAGCATCTGAAGAATTTCCACAATTTGATAAGTTCAATGACAGACGAAATGCATTCTCAGGAGAATCTGAAGAATCAAATGGAAAGGGACTTTTACCACCTCCAACAGGATTTGAACCTCCACGAGTCTTACCTAATAGCAATGATCAGTTCCGTGCAACTGAAGAACGACGATTAAGAGATCTTGGACTTCCATTAGCAACACCAACGAGACCAACAAGAACGAAAGCTTCACAACCAACAGCACAAAATGTCAAACAAGGCACAAAAAAGCCAGGTTCACAGACATTTAATCCAGACAAAAATTATGCAGCATTTGAACATTTCTTCCCATCTGGAAAAGCTACTCATGATGATTATGACTTTTCAAAATATTTCCCAAGAAGAGAAGGTGTTCAAACCACAAGAAAAGCAGCAACATCCAATTTCAATGCTCGATTCAATAATGATAATAATAAGAAATCTCCAGTTGGACCTCCAGCTACACAAAGACCAACACAATTCAATAGCGGAGTCAATAGAAATGTTCAAAGACCAGTAGCAACAACAGCAAGACCAGTGGTTAGACAACAGCCAATTGTTGTAGCAACAAAAGCACCAGTGACATTTAAAGCAGTAGCAACAACGAAAGCAACGCCGAGAGTTAATAAGCCAGTCACACCCGCTAGCATAAAAGTAGCTGCTCCAGTTAAAGTTACAACACAAGCAACATTTGCTGCTCAAAGACAACAGCAAGTAACAAAAACACCAACATCATTCCAAAATCAAGTCACACAGGCAGCACCAAGAACTCAACAGAAGCAACAAGGTAGAATTTCAGTGCCATCACAAGATTTAGAATTGCCATTCGATATTGTTAAAGTTTATGATGATGCCACTACTCGTGGACCTCCAGTCTACTACGACTTGAAAGAGAAAATCTCAGAATGGAGAGTGCCTGACAATGGACTTATTCCACCAAAGTTTGATAATGAGACAGACAGTTCACCAAAGAGATCACTTTTAGAGGAAGGCAATCATGGTCAAAATAGTGACATTCAAAGTAGTGAAACAAGAAGATTTGGCAATTCCAAGACAGTCAAAATTCAATACAAAGATCTTCAAAAATATTTCGCAATTCCCGAAATTGAATTTCCAATTGAAGATTATGGACGTGATGGATATGACAAGGATGATGCTGTAAATAGCTTCCAAGTTAAGATACCATATCGAGAAGGTAATAATAAGGTGTCAGCTGGTGAAAGATATTACTATCTTGAACATAGTCATTGTAATCCTGAGTGTCATCCTTACTTCTTCAAACCTGGTCGATGTGAGCCTTGCATAAAACTGTAAATTTTTAATCTTTAGACTTTTAGGATATTTTTGGTCCAAGTGACATGAAAGTCATGTGATTTGATTGAGATTAAAGCTTGTCATATCACTTTCATGTCTTTTCGGCCTTCTTTTTATCTTGTAAGAATTAGAAATTCCCAACTTTAAGCTACTTAAAAGAAGAATAAAATCTTGATGGAACTTTGCGATAATTCTTTTTGCTGCTATTAATTACGTTAATGCATATTAATTTTACGTCTGTAGATTTATGCGAATCTTCTTTTCTCTATACAAAAAAAAAAAAGAAACAATTTGTGTATAGATCGTAACTTTTTAAGCTTATCATAGATATTAAGATGTTTTTGAATACAATATGTGTCTGGTCAAGGTGGATATAATGTGGAAACTGTATTTAGGAGTTTGAGAATTTTTTTTTGCGAGTTGTCATAGCTCGAAGTTGATTTGGTTCTAATCGAGTCGACTTTAAACTGGACTTACTAGGTACGAACATGAAATTGATGTTAAACCAAAACCAGAAAATAATTCTTGAATCTTAAAAAACAGTTTCCAAATTTTCAAATTTTCTTGTCAAATATAGACATCTTGAATCCAGTCTATCCATAAAATTGAAATTAAGCATTTGAGATGAATCTAACTATAAATTAAAAATAAAATCGAATTAAATACGTTTATTACTTTACTGAAAAAAATTGTTAAAGAAAATTGATTTTTAAGGACGAATAAAAATTTAACAGAAAATAAATCAATCTGTTATTGAATTTGCTGCTTAATATTTTTTTTACAGGATTTAAGGTATCATTTTTAGAATGAAGATTGAACTCAAGTGGATCTTGAATTTTCAGCAGTTTAACAAATAGCTTTTCAGTTTTTTTGGTTCCTAAGATTCATAGAGGTCTAATTTAGACAAAGAAAACACACTTAGGGATCGTTGACTTATGACGTCCGAAAATAACCGTCATTTTTCAAAAAAGATCAATAGATTTACAGGAATTTCTATAGTTCTTCTCTTGATGACCCCCCACCCCCCTTGGACGTCATAAGTGAACGGCCCCTTAGGAATCTTCCGGAAGTTTGGGAAGTTTTCTCAAAAAAACTTCCGGAAGTTTCCAAAGTGTTTATGCTTTGAATTTAGAGCAGTAATAGACTACAGTGGTTGCTGAGCAGAATCAAATCTAAGAAATCGAATTATATGCAGAAGCGTAGCCAGGATTTTTCAAGGGGGTGCAAAAAAATTTTTATAGTCTAAAATCAATAAACCTTCTCTATTTGATTATTAAAAGCTATTGTATTGATATAGCTTTCAACCAGGCTTTCAACTAATTGGCTTTTATTAATTAACTTTGATTTAAAGTTTAAAAAAAATTCAAAAAAATTTGTATGAAATCAAGGGGGGGGGGGGGGTTCTCAGGCACCTAAGGAGCACCCCCCCCCCCCCCCCCCACGGAGAATACGGAATTGTTCATTGTTCATCTGAGAATACTGAATTGAACAATCATTTTTCTGATATATTTATTAAATTTTTATCATTTCCCTAAGTCTAAGTCCTAAGTATCTTATGGAAGTTAATCAATTTAAAGCTTTCAAGAGCAACTACTCAAGACCTCTCTTAAAAGATATCAATCAAATAATCATTTCCTATAGAAAACCATAAGATTAATCATCAAAGTCTATGCAACGTCTACATATCCAATTCACAGTGCTGATTTCAATCTAGCAATGTTCATAAAACCCCAAACAAAGCGAATAATTCACCAATTAAATTCCTTCTCACAGTGTAAATTAGCACCACCATCATCGATATCAATTAAGTCAAATAAGCACTCCATTCATCCATTCAAAAAAGACCTTCCATTTCTTCACTCGCTAATTTCTGCATAGCATCATTAACAATGCCAGCAATATTGTGGAAACAAACAAAAACAAAAATTAATCAACAGCTCCAGAATTATTTTTTAAAAGCTCACAACAAATAGAAATTGAACTTGATTACATCCATTCATTCGAGGATCTCTTTCATCCTCACTTTTAGTATGGTGACATTCGAGTGATATCCATAAAGAAGCTATTAATTGAATGAAATTAATTTAATTTCCTCATAATCAACTTCTTGATTGTAAAATTTACGAAAAAAAATGGTGATACAGCACAATGAATTGAGTCAAGCCGTAAATGAAGAAAAAGAAGGCATATTTGAGATCAATGAGCCTGTCCATTTATGATTTACGATCGATTCATTAATGGCTTTATTTTGTGCCGAACTCTGAATAGAAAGAAAAATATTGCTTTGACTTGAAGTAATTACCGTCGATAATGTATGCAAATTTTTCTTGCCTTAAATTTATCACATTTCAAGAAGGAATTCATTATGGACGATTACTTTTATGCATGAGATTAATTGCAGGCTGTTTAATTGAGAAATTATGTGGATTAAGCAATTTTGTGGTTAGGAAAGGCAAATGAACCAGCATGATTCAGTTTTTATGTCCATATCTGATGCTAACGTCTGTGTCTTATGATTAAAATTATTTTGAGCTTTTACAATACTAAACAGGTCGAAACTTCATATTTAATAGATTTAACATGAGCGGCAGAGCTCGAAGTCGATAGGGTACGGAAAAAAATGAAGTCGACTCGAAAAAAGTCAAGGCGTGGAAACTCAGGATTAATCCTGAAAAATCCCAAAAATTCTAAAAGTGAAATCCGTCTTAAATCCCTGATGCATTTGATGAATAATTTCGAGATTTAAAAGGAATTTGACATTTTCATTTTTTTTGCCTCAGGGATTTTTAGGATGTTTGGGATTTTTCACGATTAATCCTGAGTTTCCACGCCTTGAGAAAAGTTGAGTCCACTCGAAAAACCCAAATAGACTCAAGTCAACTCGAGTCAACTCCGAACTCTGATGAGCGGTGTATACAGCTAGGACTTCAAGACCTGTGGATGGCGTTCCTGGCTGCACCACTGTTATCATGATGTTTTTGCTATTTAGTATCTTGAAAATACTCTTGAAAATCCAATTCAGACATTCCAATGTGCCATATTCACGCGACCAAATAAATCTAGCTCTTTCCCATTCAAATGAATACAAATTGTTCAATAATCACCTTGTTACTGTTTTATTTCTGTTATCAATATAAAAAATTATTGTCAATGACTTCACGATGAATAATCGGTCCAAAATGAAGCAATAGATTCGTGTGAATCTCGTGTTTTCCTCTTCTTCTTCTCATTTCTTTTCTTCTCATTTCATTTCGTTATTCAATGAAGCCATAAATTAGTGAAGAGTAGCAAAAAATTACAGACATGAATTAAAAAACTGAAAAATTAGTTAAACGATGAGCAGACATCGTGTCTTATGTGAAACTCGTGGTCGTCATTCTCATTTCTACTCTATATAATTTAACATCTGGGATCGTTGTGAACTTAACAAAAGCACAAGACGAAGATGTAAGCGAGCTGTTACGTCGAGACTCTTTTTTTTCTTCTTTCATTTCCGAATTACTTAAAAGTTAAATTACAGCTACAGAAGCAGCTGATTCATTGCTGGTGAGATAATACATAGCTTATAATTTATGTTGAACAATGTGGAAGATCTTTTTTTGTATGCAAGGAGATCAATATGAATCATAAATCTTGTATGCAGCAATAAAGTTCAAGGACGTTGACAGCTTGAATTAAAAAAGAATGAACATATTTGCCATAATTTTGTGCGACAGATTCTCTCGTATGTGGTATGTTCAAGGACAAAGAACTCACGAGTTTTTAATGGCTACATGCTGATTCTTGTTGCTGCTGTAAAAGAAGTGCATTTTTGATCCAAATTTGTAACTGATATTTTAAGGCAAAATTGGGGGTTTCGGCAAGGAGAATTTTTGTTCCGATTCTATGAAAGGCTTTATTGTGGATTATTTGAAATATCAAGGTATTATACTATATTACTTGATCTCTTAAAAAAATTAATTGATTCCTCTAAAATTGATTCAAAAGCCAAGAAGAAATTAAATTTTTTAACATGCAAAAAATTAATAATTTTTATGTCAACAAATCCTAATTTATGGCTCTTAATTTAATTCAACTTCAAACTTATTTATTTCCTGTTTTGAAGCTCCTAATTCTATTTTGATTACAACCTGAACTCTTTTGCTGATGAGCTAATAAAATAAAAATTATCATTAATGAATATGCATTCTTGAGACGAAATAAGAACTAGAATCTCCGGTAATTCGTTCGAATCAAATCAGTGTTATATCCTAGTCCAAATTCAAATTATTTACTCCTTTAATATTAAGTAAAAATATTTATGTGCTTCGTAAAGTTTTATTGCAATTGGAACATTTTTATCAGTCCTAATTCGTCAAGTATAGATGAAACTCAATAGCATGTCATTAAGCTAAGATTCACATTTCAAAATAGTCTCAATATTTCACCTCAAGAATATAAAGTTGATGATCAATTTGCAAATTAAGAAGAATAAGCAGTAAGAGCTTTAAAATTCCAAACGTGCTTCCTCTAGATTTGAGACGTGCTCTTACAAACTCTTAAGAATTTGATGAAATTGATAGCTTCTGTTTGGATGTTGATGACCATCAATTTCAAATTATTTGTCACTTAAGAAAACAAACTTTTGAGAATTGACGGAGAGGCATCCAAAAAAAGATCCCACAAATTTATCAGCTGGATATGATTAAGAATTAGTTTTGAATATTCATTACTTACAGGATTTCCGATGATTATTCATCAAAGCATTAATATTTGTCATTTGATTCCAATCAAAAATCTTTGTATTTGACGTCAATTCACAAGAATTTCAACTAGTCAGCCATCGTCCAATTTAAATACCAAGGAAATATTAATAGTTTATTCTATTGACATTATCACAGAAACTTTAAAATTCATCAGTGTCATAAATACTAGCTAATTCTCATGTTGGTCTACTTTACTTCTTCTTAATCCTCTATTCGATTTGTCAACTTTTTATTTAAGTCATTTTGCAATTTAAATTTGCTGTTCGTGATGATGATGATGATGTTTGTGGTATAAAAGCTTTTATTATTGCTATTGATGCTGTTGAGGCACGCGTAGTAATGAAATATATTTTTATGAACTGCTAATTTTAGGCTTGAGTTAAGATCAGAAACTTTGAAGGATTTAAGACTTACATAGAGTAGCTTTCGATAAGTCAGTGATGACCTAAAGTGACACAGAGGGTTTAGATCAATCCATGTTGTGTCAGAACTAGTTAACATCACTTTTGTTTTTTTGACTCAAAGCTCGAAGTCGACTCGACTCAATTCAACTTAAAAGCTAGCGTCTTCGAGCTCTGTTTTGACTTAAACATACACAAAGTTTTGATACATTTTTATGCTTTTTGAATTTGAAGTTTCAAGTATTTAATTTGCCTTCTGTTATTTTCGATCATTAATAGAATGCAAAGTAATCAGTTTTTTTCTGTTTAAGAAATAAGGAATTATTTCCATATTACGGCTTTCAAAAAATAATAATTTAGATCCTTAACGCCCTCCTTCCTTAGTTGCATACATTTTCCTTCATATTGAGCTGTCAAATGATAAGCCAAATGGAAAGTGACCAAATGTGCGTCGGGAATAGTAGGTAACCCGTCACAAGATATCAGATCATCTTTCCTTTTTAATTGACATAGTGGGGGTCCTCGATTTGAGTAGGTGTTTTGTTCCAGAAAAATCTTTTTCAAATCGAATTATTTACTTTTTGTATGAAAAATGACCGTTACAAATTTTTTTTTTAAATTTTCTATTCACTAATTTTCGTTAAGGGCCATTCACTTATTACGTAACGCTTTTAGGGGAAGGGGGGGTCTAAGATTTTGTTACGGTTCAAACAAGGAAATTTTTTTTTCATACAAATTTTGTTACGAGGGGGGGTCTAAGAAGTCATTTTTTCGCGTTACGTAATAAGTGAACAGCCCCTTACTCAAATCGAGGACCCATAGTACATCATTAGCGCAAGATCCAAATCAATGAAACCTCAAAAGCAGGCACAGTTTTAATACAAAATTAATTAGCACAATCACTGATAAAATTTTATCATCATGAAATCTATATCGCAAGGTCGAACTTAATAATAATGACTCCTTATTTATTAATTGCACACTTTAATTACGAAATGCGATATTAATGGCTTAAAATAATCCACAAAACCTGATAAATAATTCAATTAACATTGAGACTGTCGAAGAAAATAAGAAGTAATTAATTTGAGGCCTCAATTTTTCTCTTCGTCGGTGCAAAACTCGCTGCTATCATTATCATTGCCATCCTCATAGTCATCTCCATTCATATCATCAAGTGTTACTTCAATTTGCTTGTTGAACCATTTGTCGATGCCACTGTTGCTGTTTGGATTTCCGTTTTCATCTCTTTGATCATTAATATTGTCATCTTTCTTAATTTCTGTGATAATTTTTACTCCATTTGGAATTGAAATTATTTTTGTGAAGCTTCTGTAGGATTGCTCGTCATGTCTTTGCATGTGCTCTGGTTTCTCTTCCTCCTTAGCTTCATTATATGTGTAGAAATATGTTTGACTGTTTACAGTATCTCCAATTTTATCATTTCTAGGTGGTTTGACACAATTTGCAGAGTATCTTCGCATTGACTGTATTATCGGTTGGAACGGATTTGTGGACTTAAAATTATTTTCATTCCTTATTGGAATCGGCGGTGCGCATTGAAAGTATTCAAAATTAATATCATTCATTTCATCCTCATATGGCTGCATTTGTTGTTGGTGCTGCTGTTGATGTTCCATCATTTCATGTCCACTGTAACTAGCTGGATTGAAATATGAACTAGCCGGCATACAATAGCTTTCAGGTGACGACGTATTGAATGAATATGGCTCAAAATTCTTTGTCATATTATGCATGAGATTTCTATTGGAACTTTCATGTGGCGATTGCATCATTGATTGATGATGTTGTGGAACGAAATTTTTTGATTGATGAACGCATTTTGGATGTTGAAAGCTTTGTGACGTGAACTTGTTTTGATTGTGCATATTCATGGAAACGTTTGAATAATGTTCATTTTGATTCTGAATTTTAGGTGGATTGGTGCTGTTGATTTTGTTATGCTGCGAAAAGTCCATAGCTTTATGATGAAATGAATAATTTCTATAGTTCTAATACTAGAACTTCTAAATTGAATAAGGCTTAACAGGAAATTTTAATGAAGCTAAAGATTGAAAATTTAGAGTTGAAATGAAAGCTGTGAAATTTGAACTTCTCAAAGCTGACTTAACATTTTGGAATTTATTTCATCAAAATCAAGTACCAGTTTATTTTAAAAGATTCAGCATGATTATTAATATTAAGGAATTTACAATTTTAAAGACACTTGCTTAGAACTTTAAAATTAAATTCAATTTTTTATTCAACTTCGTACAAATTAATATAATCAATCAGACATACTTCTTAAGTAGTTCCTGTAAATAATCTTAACTTTCTTCTTTATTATTCTCTTAATTTTAGTGTTAATGTTAACAGTTTCGGAAGTTCCATCATCCAAAATTCCAATTTCTTCATCCAGCAATATCAAGTCAATGTAAAGACAGAACACAAACCTAAAGGAATCTGATTTTGGTTCATCACTAATCAAATCACCAAGTAACGTTTTCATGAAGTTTTCAGCAGTCAGGTCTTCTGATTCAGGTAAGATTGCAAGTAGATTATAAAGTTTAAAGTCCATGCCTTCAAATTCTTTGGTTTCTGGAAGTTCAAATGTTGACAAGTCAGTGTTAAGATCTTCAGTTTTGTAGGTGCTGCACAGTTTTGGTTTGTTGTCTATGCATGATTGGAATAGAAATTCTTTCAGTTGCTTCCAAAATTCTTTTGGAACAACAGTTGGAACTTCAAACTTTTCTGTGGTTAAATCTTCAGTTTTGAGAGTTTCAGTGACATTTTCGACTTTTGAAGTAGTAGAAAGTTCCGTGGTTCCTTCAGTAGTTGTATCCAGTTTTTCTTTAGTAACTGAAACGGTAGAACTCATTGGTTCTTCAACATCCAAGATATCTATAACTGTTGTCGCTTCAGAAGCAGCTTCTGTTACTGGATCAAGTAAGCAATCTTCAACTTCAAAATCCCACACACCAGTTTCCGTACAGGATATTAAGTTTTCATTCTCAGTTGAAAATCCTTTCTTACACTTTATTTCAACAAAAGTTCCAAGTGGATATGAAGGAAGGCTCTCATTAATAATACCAGAATCAGATGCATAAATCAACATTCCATTTATAGGTTCCTCTAAAACTGGACATTCATAGATACTTTTACATGTTGGAATATTTGCAGACCATTTGCCATTTCCTTCACAAACTAAAGTTTCTTTTCCTTCAAGTCTAAATCCTTCGATACATTTAAACTTTGCCATTCCTGTATAGCTCAATTTTGTAAGTTGCATTCGTCCATTCGCTGGTGTCTTCAGCATATCACATTTTACAATTTTACATGACGGAAGATTCGATAAATCCCATTTGGATGTTCTCAAGCAGAAAACGAATGGCTTTCCTTCAATTTTAAATCCATCATTACACTTGACAAATGCACTTTGATCTCCATAAATGACATTTGCATTCTCAACTTCCAAATTTTCCTCGCATGGCTTACAAAAATCAGATTTTACAACTTTGACATTTCCAATTGTTTTAAGCTTCAAGTCAGTCCATGAAATAAAGTCACTTTGATATGGATCACAGGAACGATAATATTCATTAACCTCTGTAGCAAGTAGTTGGCGCTGCCAAAAGTCTAGGTATGATATTTTCCCAACAAACGATTCAGTTTCACTGAAGTCACCTGAGAAGGAAAGATAATAAGGATTAAGTTGTGGAATAAAGGATAATAATTACCTCCTATGCTGTCCTGTTCCTGTCCAATAATGAAAACTCCATTTCCATTTATTGGCATAGATTTACTTAAATTGTAACCTTGAACATGCAAGTTTCCATCCAAATATATTTCGTAAAGTCCTTCATTCATCGTCCATGAAACTAAGAGCAAAAGAGAAGTGGTCACAAAAATTAAGTATATCCCAAAATTTCATAAGCATTAAGCATCTTACCGCACAAGAAATGCCAAATATTATCAATTATTTTAATATCCGTTATCACATTAACGCCATTAATATACAGCACAAGTCCATTATAGTCAGTAAATGTGAATGCATTATCGTGCTCCATATTTGCGTACGAAATTATTGATCCATAGTTGAACTGATCATTAGTCTGAATCCACGAGCAAAAGGAAATTTCTGTCAAATTGTATTTCGGTCCATCAAATTTTATGTAATTATTGATGCTTGACTTTTCAAACTCAAACACAAAGTCGGGTGTCGTGAAGATTTCGCATCGATCACCGTAAAAGTATGGTGGGCAGCTGAAAAGAAGATGTACGATTATGCAAAAGACACATAATGATCTTAACAGTTCATTGGCATTGTTCATAAATGATGTCAATAAAAACATTGAACATTCTCCCTCCTCCACTACTTCTTTTGTACAGCTACAGGCCCCTCACCCTCTTAAAAGTTTGACACAATTTATGTACGATCTCTCATTTATATCTCCGGCAGAGATATTGATACAGTCTGTTGTGAAAACTTGTTATTTCTGATCATCTCATAAGGAGATGATTTATGATGAGCTGAAGCTTACCTGCATGAATATTTTTCGTAAATTGATTCGTCATCGACTAATGTAATATTTTTTGGATCACGCAAACTCTTTGGTGTACATTTGGCTTCGTTATGACATGGATTTGGGATACATTGATTGTTGACTTGATTGCATTTAGGTCCTTTTAGTCCGGTAAAGCATTTGCAGCTAAGATTTTGAATTAATTCAAGGTTTAATATCAATACAACTTCAATTTCACTTACAAATAGCTATCCTTAGTGACTCTTGTTGTCTTAATGTTATGGCAGACAGAATTCTCAGGACAAGGTCCATAATCACAGGGCTGCAATTGACACCTCTTACCCATACTTCCTTCCTCACAAATGCACTCATAATAATCATTTTTATTGACACAAGTAGCATTCTCAAAGCATGGAGAACTAGCACAGAAATCAATTGGTATCCTCGTCTCACATAAATCACCCTGAAAGCCAGGCATGCACTCACAAAAGGCTTCCTCATTAATCTCATAACAATTTGCACCATTTTGACAGTCTTTTTGATTACACGGCTCATCGATATATTCACAAAACAAGCCTTGATATTGAGGTGGACATTCACATGTGAATGTCTCATTGATAGCCTTACAGATGCCATCATTAAAGCATGGAGCTGATGAGCATGGATTTTCAGCTATTTCGCAATTTTGTCCATAAAATCCATCATCACATTCGCAACTGTTTTATTGAAATGACTAAAAATTAATTACCGGATTTAAAGCTACAGAATCTTTACGTGCCTATAAAATGAGTCTGTCTGTATGCATTCACCATGATCACCACAAGTTGTAGAGTTGCATGAATCCTCAAATCTTTTATAGCAGTCGTCAATTGATGTTGATGCTCGTTCAGATGTTAATCCTTCCGGACATTCATCACATGTTGTTTGATCGTACTTTGATTGATACTCACCAATTCCACAACTTCTACAGAATGGCATGAGTGTTTTTGGATTTGCAGCTGTGCTGTTCTTTTTAAGTATCTTCATGCGTGCAAAATTTCCGGGTCCACACATTTCACGGCAATCGGTTTCAAGACGACTTCCTGTTTTTCTTGTAGAATAATTTATAGGGCAACTATTGCAGGATGTCTGACCTGTCTCGTTGTTAAAAGTACCGAGTGGACAGGGAATGCACAGATTTTGTGTGCTGTCTTGGTAAGTTCCTCTTGTGCATTGAACTGGAAATAAAAAATTCATTA
The DNA here is from genome assembly GCA_917627325.4 of Chironomus riparius. NCBI lineage: Eukaryota > Metazoa > Arthropoda > Insecta > Diptera > Chironomidae > Chironomus > Chironomus riparius. The sequence continues at coordinate 32,857,934 of OU895879.1, forward strand.
TTATGACTTGTATAGCTTGATATCTTTGGAACTTATAATCATCAAGAATACATACCACACACAAGCTTCCTAGAAACACTTCCAGTATTACAACTTACAGTCTCGTCTAGCTTCAAAACAGTAAAATCTAAATTCATGTTCCTTAATCTCTTCCTGAACCTTTCACTTAAATTAACCCTTTTCAGTTCCTCCTTGACCTTCTTGATATTTTCAGAACGTGTTGAACTGGAACGCCACATACCTAGATTCTTGGATATCTTCACATACAGTTCAATCTTTTCTGGGTTCTTTGGTCTAGTCTTCTTTATTGGTTTAGAAGCAGTGTCACGTTTGCTGATGATATAGTAAGCAGCTGATGAATTGTCAACAGAATCTTCTTCTACACATTCAGGAAGTTCTGTTATTATGTCACAATCTTGATCGCCACATAATTCTTCTTTCAGTTCCTTTTTAAGCTCATCTTGCTGTGAAATAAATTGAAGGCATTAAAGATATGTCCTAGAACTTAAATGAGGATATAACACAAATTAAGTCTACTTACATTTTTTGCATAATCCTCACACAACAAATTTTCGGAATTTAACGAAATTGTCAGCACTTCCTGAACTGAATTTGGCTGTTCAATTTTCAAACATTCAGGCATTGTCTCCCGTGACCAAATCCGATTGTCAAGATCACATGTCAATATTAAATTTTCAATCACTGTCTCATTATCCATCAATCCATAACCAAAATTGCATCGAAAATCACACCAAGTCATTGTGTCATTCTTCGCGCAGATTCGTTGACCATTTTCAGGCTTTTCGAGCTCATCACATTTCTTTTCTTTTACATGAATGTAAATCAGGCATGAATTTTTATTTCCTGATTGATCGATTGCTGTGTAATTGACTAAATGCTCGCCATAGCTGAGAGGTATTGAGTTGTTGAGGCTTCTTATTATGGTGATGTTTTTGTCATCTATAGTATCGTAGATGAATGGCTCTTCCCATTCAATTGGCTCAATTGAGGCATTAACAACGTAGAATGTTTGACTTGAAATGCAGTTCTCAAAGACCGGTGGAGTAAAGTCAGCGATGGAAATTGTGAAATTACATTTGGCTTTGTTCTTAACTTCATCAATTGCGACGTAAGTGAATGTGTAGTTTCCAGCATACATTTTAGTTCCTTCTTCTTTTAGGGCTGGTTTAACCCAAAATGTCACATTTGAGTTGGAGTTGTCTGTTGAAGAAGTTAGGAAATATGGAAGCTTTAACTATTAGTTCTAATAGACGTAGTCAAGAATTTGTTAATCAGGTCCCTCTAATCTTTTTCTTGACTACGCTCCAATGTCACTCAAATATATCTCAAAACATTTACCTTCCATCACTTCTAACTCCTTAAATGACGTTAACAGCACATAACTCTTGTTTCCAATTAATTCAATTGAATAATCTTTTGGACACACAATAATTGGAGGTGTAACATCCACACAGCGTGGGATTTTACTCTTTTGTGTCCAAGCTCCATTTCTGTTGTTGGTTGTTGTGCAAGTTTTGAAAGCTGGTCCTTTCAGCTCAAAACCATCTTCGCATGTTATTGTGCAGTTTGTGTTAACCGGTGACTTTTGTTCAAAACATTCGTCAAATTCGTAGAAACCGAATGGAATTTTCGGGAGCATTGGACAGAGAATTTCTGAAAGTGTACAAGAATTAAAAGCTATAAAGAATTTATGAGTTTATTAACTCACGCTTGCATGAGGTTTGTAGACCATCCCATTTTCCAACAGGTAAGCAATGTCGTTTTTTACTTCCAATCAAGTGAAAGCCTCGAGCACATGTAAAGACACATTCAGTGTCAGTTGGAAATTCATCAGTAAATTTAGATATATCTGGGTTATAGTCGATCAAGAACGATTCGTTTCTAGGCGAGTAATCGACTGTTAAATTTGAGTCTGGATTTTTGCAGAACGTTGTTCCATAAATTGGAATCTGCAGGATTGGGCAGGTTTTTACTGAAAAAATACAGAAAATTCTAGAACCTTAGATTGTCATAAAAACAAGCTACATACATTGACACACAGTCTCTTGTCCACTCCAGATTCCATCTTCTTGACATAATCGAATTGAAGAACCAATCAACTGATATCCAGACATACAACGAGCACCACAAGCTGAATTGACAGTACTAGCGCATGATGTTGACACAAAATATCCATTATCAGGTACTGGAAGTGGTGGACACTTGATAACTTCACATCGATTCTTTTGTGTCTGCCTATATCCAAGTTTACAAAAACAATCATTAAGACTCATAGCAGGTGCAACTCGAGTTTCATGATTAATGTCAGGACAATTAAAACATGAGTTCCATGAATTCCAATAAGTTCCATTTGGACATAGTTCACATCCTCCAGATCCTTTTATTCCACTTCCATAATATCCAGCATTACAAATGCAGTTATAGTGACCAGAATGAAATCCACAAGCACAACGTGAATTCGGATCACAGCATGAACCTTCAGTTGTAATACTTCTATCACAAAGAGAGTCACAATGACTGGAATTGGACACTGGCAAGATGACACCAACTTTATAATCTGTATGAAGAGCTTTTCTTGCCAAACTTTCAAAAAGTGAAAAGCTTGACAGCATGTAATTAAAATTTTCAATTGGTCTGCTGCTTATTTTTCTCAATTCATCAAGATTTCCAGAACTGATTCCAACAGTGAAAATTGTGACGTTGCTGACTTTAAGTTCTTCTGCAATTGCTGTTGGATTTCTTCCATTTGAGAAGCCATCGGTGATGAGGATTAAAATTTTCTTGATTTGTGGTCGTTTTGTGTTGTCGAAGATTTCCTGGAATTTGGACATGATGGTAAGATTAAGAATTACCGAATAGCACAAGTTGGTTAATAGAATAGAAATTTGATGCCAAACCGGCATGACTCTAGAATGGTGCTGGCTTTGATTTAAATCCAACACCATGACAGAGTCTCGCCGGCTTGGTACCGGATTTCTGATCGATTAATCGACTTGTGTGATTCGGGATAGTTTGATGGTTTAGCAAAAAGTATCTTAAATGTTTTCTTTTCTCAAAAATCCCTGGAAAATTAAAGAACTTCTCTAAAAGATTCCCCTTGTTCCTTAATCACACTACTGACCCAATTTTTTTTCCAATTGACTTGGATTAAATCATGTTAAAGGAAATTGATCTGATCAAAATAATCAAAACATGATTAAGGAGATTTGCACTCTTAGTCGTGTCAAGAACTCCGATTCATTGTTCTTTACCTTGGCTCTCAATAGAGCACCATAAGTATTAGTTCCACCACCTGAATAGGTAATATTTGGAATCTGATGATTCAACAGCACACATTTATCATTATCCACAGACTCTTCTGATATTTGATTGATATGAGTGATCTACAAGAAGTAACATTTTATTAGAACCACAAAAGTCGGGAGAGTTCCTTTAAAACCTTACAATCTTAGACCTAGAGCTGTATGTTATGATAGCAACACGTGTGTAATTAAAGCTTACATTTAAGTCGCTCAACAATCGTTTGACGAAGCTAATTTCATTCTCAAAGTTTTCCTTCCCAACAGAGGAACTAGAATCAACCAGAAAGACCATGTCGATCTTCTTATACTTCATCTTGATCTTCGTTATCACTTTCCTAAAAATGTTGCTCATCCCATCCAGTTGTGACTTGATTACATCATTTTGAGCTTGACGTGCATCCTCATCAAGCTTATCATCAAAAATTATAGATTTGCCGGTTGTTGTTGTTGTTATTTCAGCTGGCGATAATGGAGTTATTGACGCTTCAGGAATCTCCTCATATTCGTCATAAGAATAATCAACGGTGATTTCTTGACCCACATTAAGTCTTATTATCAATATTATAGTAATTAAAATTAATTCACTTTTCATTTTTCTCATCGTTCATTCGAAATAATTTGTTGACATTTAAATTATACACATCATAAACTTCAGCTTACTGATAATGTTTGTAATTATCACTTGATGTATGTGTTTACTACTTGTGAGGCATTAACCTTTATTTTCCTCTTTTCTTTTTATTCACTGTCTTGTCTGTGCCGCGATTTTGTTGTATTTATGCTAATTGGATCATAAAATTATAAGGTCCAAGTTGGGCTTGTTAACACATTTAGTTCAGATTTGTATGCTAATTGATTTATGTTATTTGACACCTGTGATTCATGTTGTGATATGAAATTATGAATATTTATGTGCATATGAAGCAGATGATGAGTTTTATAGATAAGATTGTGGGAATTGAAATTACTATTTAGACATGTTAGGGGCTTATATTGATTATTTTAAGCTACTGAATATACCCAGCTGCGATAAACTTTATTTTTGACGTCTAACAGCTACCTTTGTGGAGTTATCAGAACACCTCAACTTTTTTTTTGACATAAAGTCGGTAAAATTGCAACATAACGATGTTCAAGCAATTACTTTATGCCTCATTCAATTGATCCTTTTGAAGCCCAAACAAAGGAATTTAGGCGACTCGAACTTCCATAACAGTATGCTTCTTGAATATTACTTAATGCCAAAAATGTGTATTTTGTAATTTTTAATAATCAAGCAAGAATTGACATTACTCTAGCCGCATACTGCTACTTCCAAACCTTCAGACTTACTTTCATAATGGCAAACGTAGCAAGTCAACAACCTTTATTTGTCTAATGAAAAATTCTAAAGGAACCACTTCCAAAATTAAAACAAAATTGCAAAGAGTTTTTCGAACTGATAACAAATTCGTCTCGTGCGGAACAGCTTCACAAATATGTGTCATATGGGGTCAAAAAGAGAATACTTTGAAAAAGGCAAACTTTAAAAAATTACAAAAAAGGAGTAACACATGAAGAGATTAAGCACAATTAGCACAGGTGTCAAAAATGTCATTTAAAGCTGATAGTTTATCAATCTAGGCGCAAAACAGTTTAATTTAAGAATCATTCACAAGACTATGCTTATTGTGATAAGTAGCTGCTTTCATAACATGAACTTTTTGGTAATATTCATTAAAGTCGATTATTTAGTCTTGACCTGAGAAGACTTTGCATCAAGAACATAAAATTCTGAATTTTTAAAATTTTCAACACCTTAAAAGTTCATTTCCTGTCTACAATGAAACTTGCACAATTATTTTTATTCAAAAAATTCTTCCACTTCCTTATCATTTCACTTAGGAGGTCAATCAAAACTTAAGTCACACAAATTCTCACTTTTGTATCGTCACTTCCTCAAAAAATTCTAAATTCGTGCAAATTCAATTGTCACAAAAACATAACTTTTTGAAATATTACATATCACAACTTTGATTAATGGATGACAAAACTTACAAATAAAAATCCTAAAATTTAAAATTAATCAGCACAGATTCGTCCGAACTCAATCAACTCCCAAAGGGAAATGGAATCAAAAATCTCCCAAGACTCTCAATATATAGAAATTAAAAGATTACGAAATTCTCTAACTTAATGAAGTTCTCAATTTTTGATAGATAATGCTCGAGATTTATTTTATTTTTTGTGTGGCTTTAAAAATTGATGAGAATTAAGAAAATTTACGAAGCTTTTTTGTCTGATTTTCAGTTCAGAATTTCCTAATTATTTATGCTTAATACCCGTATCTGATCAACTGAGTTAATTTAAAACTTACCTAAAATAATATTGACACTAATCTAAACCAATTAAAGTATCGCTTAAATAATTATTTTATTCTTATGCTGGAAATCGAAATCTTTTGATGGGATCATAGTAGGCTATTTTTAAAAAATATCGATTTAATATCAAAATTAGCATTTCTTATCATTTATAATACCTTGATTTGTTTTAAAATGCAATTTAAAGCATTTTTGGTTTTGATCATAGCAGGCTATTTTCAAAAAAAAAATATCGATTTTATATCTTCTCTAGCATTTATTATCATTTATAATACCTAGATTTGTTTTAAAATGCAATTTAAAGCATTTTTGGTTTTGATCATAGTAGGCTATTTTCAAAAAAAAATATCGATTTTATGTCTTCTCTAGCATTCTTTATCATTTTTAATACCTTGATTTGTTTTAAAATGCAATTTAAAGCATTTTTGGTTTTGATCATAGCAGGCTATTTTCAAAAAAAAAATATCGATTTTATATCTTCTCTAGCATTTATTATCATTTTTAATACCTAGATTTGTTTTAAAATGCAATTTAAAGCATTTTTGGTTTTGATCATAGCAGGCTATTTTCAAAAAAATATCGATTTTATGTCTTCTCTAGCATTCTCTATCATTTATAATACCTAGATTTGTTTTAAAATGCAATTTAAAGCATTTTTGGTTTTGATCATAGCAGGCTATTTTCAAAAAAAAAATATCGATTTTATATCTTCTCTAGCATTCTTTATCATTTTTAATACCTAGATTTGTTTTAAAATGCAATTTAAAGCATTTTTGGTTTTGATCATAGCAGGCTATTTTCAAAAAAAAATATCGATTTTATGTCTTCTCTCCCTAGCGAGACTAACTAGCAAATTGCTAGTCTTTCTATTTTACTACTTGCAATTTACTAGTAATTATTAAAACAACTTACTGTTAGAAAATTACACTTGCTATTTACTAGCAAATTACTAGCAAATTACCATGTAAAATGTTTGATCAAATCTTCTTAAGTTCGAATCCTACGAAAAATCATCAAAAAAAGAATTTTTTGCGTCATAAAGAATTTTGTTCTAAATTTTGCATTTGCCATATACTTCACAAGAGCGCGCAGAAATCACCTTTATAAGGTCGATCCAAATTTGTATGTGACATTCAATTAATTATTTATCTTCCTCAGGTTTGCGTGCGAGTCATGGGCGTTCATCAGTGTTCGATTTAATTAAATTAAGTCTTTTGCTTTTTATCATAGTGTTAGTGTACTTTAATTAACATCAACTAAGTACACACTAATACGTTTACAATAATTTACACAAATAAAAAAAATCAAAAGAACACGTGGAAATCAACGGTTATATTCATTTATTTTTTTTCCAAATTTGCTAGTAAATTACTAGTTAAATTGCAAGCGAATTGACTAGTCAAATAGCAAGTGAAAATGCGGGTCTTTGGCGATGATTTGAACTTGGATTTTGACTAGTAAATAGCAAGTAGCAAATGGAAAGTTATCTAGTGAATTACTAGGAAATTACTAGTAAATTTCTGCTAGGGTCTAGCATTCTTAATCATTTTTAATACCTAGATTTGTTTTAAAATGCAATTTAAAGCATTTTTGGTTTTGATCATAGTAGGCTATTTTCAAAAAAATGTCGATTTTATGTCGATATTAGCATTTATTATCATTTATAATACCTAGATTTGTTTTAAACTGCAATTTAAAGCATTTTTGGTTTTGATCATAGCAGGCTATTTTCAAAAAAAAAATATGGATTTTATATCTATACTAGCATTCTTTATCATTTATAATACCTAGATTTGTTTTAAAATGCAATTTAAAGCATTTTTGGTTTTGATCATAGTAGGCTATTTTCAAAAAAAAATATCGATTTTATGTCTTCTCTAGCATTCTTTATCATTTTTAATACCTTGATTTGTTTTAAAATGCAATTTAAAGCATTTTTGGTTTTGATCATAGCAGGCTATTTTCAAAAAAAAAATATCGATTTTATATCTTCTCTAGCATTCTTTATCATTTTTAATACCTAGATTTGTTTTAAAATGCAATTTAAAGCATTTTTGGTTTTGATCATAGCAGGCTATTTTCAAAAAAATATCGATTTTATGTCTTCTCTAGCATTCTTTATCATTTATAATACCTAGATTTGTTTTAAAATGCAATTTAAAGCATTTTTGGTTTTGATCATAGTAGGCTATTTTCAAAAAAATATCGATTTTATGTCAATATTAGCATTTCTTATCATTTATAATACCTAGATATGTTTTAAACTGCAATTTAAAGCATTTTTGGTTTTGATCATAGTAGGCTATTTTCAAAAAAATATCGATTTTATGTCGATATTAGCATTTCTTATCATTTATAATACCTAGATATGTTTTAAACTGCAATTTAAAGCATTTTTGATTTTGATCATAGTAGGCTATTTTCAAAAAAAATATCGATTTTATGTCTTCTCTAGCATTCTTTATCATTTATAATACCTAGATATGTTTTAAACTGCAATTTAAAGCATTTTTGATTTTGATCATAGCAGGCTTTTTTCAAAAAAAAATATCGATTTTATGTCTTCTCTAGCATTCTTTATCATTTATAATACCTAGATATGTTTTAAAATGCAATTTAAAGCATTTTTGATTTTGATCATAGCAGGCTATTTTCAAAAAAAATATCGATTTTATGTCTTCTCTAGCATTCTTTATCATTTATAATACCTAGATATGTTTTAAAATGCAATTTAAAGCATTTTTGATTTTGATCATAGCAGGCTATTTTAAAAAAAAATATCGATTTTATGTCTTCTCTAGCATTCTTTATCATTTATAATACCTAGATATGTTTTAAAATGCAATTTAAAGCATTTTTGATTTTGATCATAGCAGGCTATTTTAAAAAAAAATATCGATTTTATGTCTTCTCTAGCATTCTTTATCATTTATAATACCTAGATATGTTTTAAAATGCAATTTAAAGCATTTTTGGTTTTGATCATAGCAGGCTATTTTCAAAAAAAATATTGATTTTATGTCGATATTAGCATTTCTTATCATTTATAATACCTATATTTGTTTTAAAATGCAATTTAAAGCATTTTTGATTTTGATCATAGCAGGCTATTTTCAAAAAAAATATCGATTTTATGTCTTCTCTAGCATTCTTTATCATTTATAATACCTAGATATGTTTTAAAATGCAATTTAAAGCATTTTTGATTTTGATCATAGCAGGCTATTTTCAAAAAAAATATCGATTTTATGTCTTCTCTAGCATTCTTTATCATTTATAATACCTAGATATGTTTTAAAATGCAATTTAAAGCATTTTTGATTTTGATCATAGCAGGCTATTTTAAAAAAAAATATCGATTTTATGTCTTCTCTAGCATTCTTTATCATTTATAATACCTAGATATGTTTTAAAATGCAATTTAAAGCATTTTTGGTTTTGATCATAGCAGGCTATTTTCAAAAAAAATATCGATTTTATGTCGATATTAGCATTTCTTATCATTTATAATACCTAGATATGTTTTAAAATGCAATTTAAAGCATTTTTGATTTTGATCATAGCAGGCTATTTTCAAAAAAAATATCGATTTTATGTCTTCTCTAGCATTCTTTATCATTTATAATACCTAGATATGTTTTAAAATGCAATTTAAAGCATTTTTGGTTTTGATCATAGTAGGCTATTTTCAAAAAAAATATCGATTTTATGTCGATATTAGCATTTCTTATCATTTATAATACCTAGATATGTTTTAAAATGCAATTTAAAGCATTTTTGATTTTGATCATAGCAGGCTATTTTCAAAAAAAATATCGATTTTATGTCTTCTCTAGCATTCTTTATCATTTATAATACCTAGATATGTTTTAAAATGCAATTTAAAGCATTTTTGATTTTGATCATAGCAGGCTATTTTAAAAAAAAATATCGATTTTATGTCTTCTCTAGCATTCTTTATCATTTATAATACCTAGATATGTTTTAAAATGCAATTTAAAGCATTTTTGGTTTTGATCATAGCAGGCTATTTTCAAAAAAAATATTGATTTTATGTCGATATTATCATTTCTTATCATTTATAATACCTAGATATGTTTTAAAATGCAATTTAAAGCATTTTTGGTTTTGATCATAGCAGGCTATTTTCAAAAAAAATATCGATTTTATGTCGATATTAGCATTTCTTATCATTTATAATACCTAGATATGTTTTAAAATGCAATTTAAAGCATTTTTGATTTTGATCATAGCAGGCTATTTTCAAAAAAATATCGATTTTATGTCGATATTAGCATTTCTTATCATTTATAATACCTAGATGTTTTTTAAAATGCAATTTAAAGCATTTTTGGTTTTGATCATAGCAGGCTATTTTCAAAAAAAATATCGATTTTATGTCGATATTAGCTTTTTTTTTTTTTTTTTTTTAAATTAAACTTTTTATTTATTTACATTTAAATTTAAGTATGTACAAAGTTTCTATACATTTTGTTGCTTTTTGTTTTAAGGTTTCAGGCATTCAATTTGCCTTTTGTCTCTTAATTTTGATTTCATTTACGGATTTTACTTTCTTTTGTATTTCATTTGATTTATTCGGTGTTTTGAGATGCAAGACGACTGTTGAAGTTCGCTTGCAACTTTCCGACGTAGTCTTCGATGGACGGTATTTTCGCTTCTGTATGAAGATCGGTGATCCTTTCATATCTTGTTTTGTTGAGAACAATTCTCAAGAATTTGTTTTGCAGTACTTGAAGTTTTTGAAGGTGGGTTTTTGCCATGCTTCCAAATGCTGGACAACCATATGTGAATATTGGTCTGATGGCTAGCTTGTAGATGAGAAGTTTGTTTCGTAAGTCGAGTTGTGAGTTCCTGCTGATGAGCGGATAAAGCTGTCTTAATGCGGTGTGAGCCCTATTGGTCACATACTCCACATGCGGCTTTAATGTCACTCTCTTGTCGATCACCATTCCCAGATATTTAGCTTCTGTTTCCCATTTGATGTTTTCGTTGAGAAATTTGATGTTATTTCCTGGTAGTTGCCTGGAGTGCCTGTTTGTGATGAATAAGGCTTGAGTCTTCTGTTTGTTGAGGTTGATCTTCCATTTGTTCATGTATTGTTGAACTTTTCTTCCTGTGTGCTGTAGATGTGTCACAATATCGGCCGAGTTCTCTGCAGAATGATACAGTGCTGTATCATCTGCGAAAAGACCGATGTTGTTGGTTGTCTCTCTTACAACATCATACGTGAAGATGTTGTAGAGAGTTGGTGAAAGCACTGCTCCTTGTGGCACTCCGAATTTGATTACCTTGATTTCTGAGAACTGACCTTTAATAAAAACTGCGAAAGATCTTTCACTGAGGAAAGATCTTACAGTTTTTATAAGTGGCAGTGGAAATCTCAGTTTGAGCATTTTGTACAAGAGTCCGTTATGCCAGACTCTGTCAAATGCTTTTTCTACATCCAGGAAGATCATGCCTGTTGACTTTTTGTTGTTTAAGTTTTCTTTTGCTGATTTGATCACTTTGATGAGCTGGTGAGATGTTGATCTTCCAGTCCGGAAGCCGCACTGTTGGCTTGGGATGATGTTGTTATCCTCAAGATGATCGTTGATTCTGTTCAGTAATACTCTCTCCAGTATTTTGCTTATTGAGCTGAGTAGACTTATTGGCCTGTAGCTGCTTAGCTCATTTGCTGGTTTTCCAGGTTTTGGAATTGGAATTACTTTTGCATGTTTCCAAACTTTGGGGAAGTGGTTGAGTTTCAGACACGAATTGATGATGAATTTCAAGTATTCGAAACCTTTTTCAGGAAGATTTTTGATGAGTATGTTGTTGACTTCATCTAGTCCCGGAGCTTTTGGATTTTTCAGATTTCTTATGATGCTCACGATTTCGTTAACATCTGTTAGTTCTGGATTCTCATCATTGTCTTGTTCCAATGCTTCTTTGACTGTGTTGTTTACTTCCTGTGTATGTTGTGGATCGCTTTGTTCCAGAGGATTTTCGTGAGCTTCACGAAAATACTCGCTGAGTGCGCTGGCTTTTTCTTTGTTGGTGATGAACGTTTTACCCAGATTTGTCAATGGAGGCATTGTTTTTGAACCTTTTTTGCAAAATTTTGCTATTCTCCAAACTGTTTGGTTTGACGGTTGAATCTCTGAGAGACGCTTATTCCAGTTTTTGTTTTTGAGTTCTTTAATTTTCTCATTGATGACTCTCTGCAGATAATTCAATTCAGATTTGAGTTGATTATCTCTGCTTCTCTGCCATCTTCGACGAAGACTCCTTTTTGTGTTGATTAGATCTTTAATCTCCGGTGTGAGTTTAGTTGATTCGAACTTGATTTTTTTCATTTTTACACTTGAGTTCCTCGCTTCCATGATGAGTTCAGAGAGAATCTTAATGTGATTCTCGATCTCATTTGTTCTATTGCAAGAATTTTCTCCAATGTTGTCTTCAATGCGGCGTGAAATTTGTGCTTTGAACTTTTTCCAGTTTGCGTTTTTGTAGTCATATCTGTAGACTGTATTTTCAGTTCTGTCGATTTTTGATGTTTTGATTTGGAAATACACAGCGCAGTGATCACTCATTGCCTCTGTGCATTGAAGTTCTGTTGTTTCGAGGTTGGAATTCGAGAGCATCAGGTCAATTGTTGACACTGATTTGTTTCGATCTTCTGGGTAGTACGTTGGCGAGTCAGGAAAGTAGATCATGAACTCTCCTGACATTTCCTGAAGAATATTTCCTGATTTATTTGCAACGTTGCAGTTCCATTCTCGATGTTTTGCATTGAAGTCTCCACAGATGTAGTAATTTCCTCTCAGATTTGTTATTTTGTTGATGTCATCTCTCAGATGTAGATCTATTTCCCCTCCTTTGCTTCCTCCTGGGAGATAGACTGAGAGGATGTGACAACTATCCGTGTCATTGATGAAGACTTTGATTCCAATGCATTCCATTAGTTTTGTGTTGTAGCTTGGTTGAAGCTGATGTTTCAGATTTCTTTTGACGATGATTGCAACACCACCCTTTGGTCTATCCACGCGATCCAATCGATGAATTACGTAGTCTGGATGCGAGTCAATTTTTGAGTTTGGTTTTAGGAATGTTTCTGAGATGCAAGCAACATCGACGTTTTGCTTGCTTAGGTAGTCGAGAAATGCTAACATTTTGTCAGTGAGGCCGTTAGCATTCCAGTAGAGGACGTTGATACTTTGTTGTCTACAATCCATTATTGTATGCGGTGTTTTTGGCACTTGAGCCGATTGCTTGGAGTATTTCGTCGATGAACTCTGGATTTTTGGCGATTAATTTGAGAAGCTCGCTGATAAGGTACTTGCACTTTGATTCCTCTATTTCTGAGATGTTTTTATCTCTTGTGCTGGTGCTTTGAGCTTGTTGATTAGTTGTTATGTTTCGATTCACTACCTCAACACTGAATGGAGGTTCTGGGAAGACTTCATTCGAGGTCTGACTTGTTGCACTGATGTCTTCTGAGTCCATAAGCTCAACGTCTTGCTTTGGTTTTTGATGTTGCTTGTTATTAATGCGCTCGTTTTGCTTTTTTCTTTGATTCTTTTTCCAATGTTTTCCTCTTTCTTTATTGTTTTGTTGGTTGTTCAAGTTATTTTTATTTCCCTGATTTGAGGGTTTGTGATTTGGAGGAGGATTTTTGTTCCTTGGTTTGTGGTTGACTGGAACTTGTTTTTGATGAACAGGCTTTTGTGTACCAGATGTTGATGGTTCCATATACTCCTTTCTCCATTGAGGTTTTGGTGTATGTTGGACGTTTCTGGTTGATCTCTCAGGACGATGCGGTGTTGGAGGATTGTTTCTCCGTTGTCCATATGAATAATGGCCTGCTGTTTTGTTTTGATTTTGGTTGTTTCCATTTTTTGATTTTGATTTCCATTTTTCAATTATTTCTTGTCTGGTTTTACAACCTGTGAAAATTGCTGTATGTTTTTCACCGCAGAAGAAACATTTGAGTTTTCCGAGTGGAACCTTGTTGGTCTCTTTCGATATGTACTGGCACGTTTTCGAGTCATGTTGCTCAGAGCATCTGAAGCAAACGGACGGTTTGTTACAACCGTTTTGTCCATGACCAAACTGCAGACATTTCGAACATTGAGATGGTCCAGCTTGTCTATTTTTGTAGTCAGCCCATTTAATTTTGAAACTGCTGACAATTTTGATTTTTCTGAGGAATTCCAGGAAATTTCCACCTTGTTCTACATCTTTTTTGAAGTACACGAGGTAGTTCTGGTCGTCGTCTTGTTCGTGTCTTTTGTGTTTCATTGTCATTTTGACAATTTTTACTGGTGTGATTTTTACGGTTTGAAGTTCCTTCTCCAACTCACTGATTTCCATATCTGGGAGTCCATAGAGTACGTACTTCTTCAGTGGTTCTTGGCTGGAGTATGTGTGGAAGTGATGCTTTTTGTCTTTGAGTAGTTGGATGAATTTCTCGTAGTAATCCCAACTCTCCGTTGTTACCGTTTTTGTTCCTTGTTTGCCCTTTTTGGTCTCAATTAAGAAACTTCCAGGTTGATTGTTTATTTCATTCGTCAATCTCTTGATTTCACCAGCTCCTCCTGTGCTGATGACAATTGGAGGTGGTTTTGATTTTTGTTGAGATTTGTTGTTGTTGCTTTCCGTGTTTACGGAAATTGTCTTTTGTTGCTCTGATGTTTTGCTGTTTTCTCCCCAGTACGAAGAAGTTGTCGATCTTTTTTTCTCCTGTTCTGGTGAACCAAATAGATACGGTACTCCAGAAGACGAAGCTTTCTTCACTGGTAGGAGTACGAACAGTGGTTTGTTCCCATCCTTTGGTTTGCTTTCGTTTGCTACTCTTTTTAAAAGAGCGTTGGGAACTATCACTTCTCGAGGGCGTTTTTCTGCTTTACTTGCTTCATTGAGAAACTTCTTTATTGATATTTGTTTTTTTGGTTTGAGATTTGTCATCTCAATGTCGGCTGCTTGTGAAACATCTTCACTGAAAATTTCCTCAATATTGAGAATTGTCACTGAAGATGAATGTTGTTGTTGAGAACTATTAAGTCCATGCTGATTTTGAGAAAAATTTTCTTCGTTGTTGGTAGTTTTTGGTGATGCTACCATTTTGATGTTTTGAGAATCAAACTGAGATTTTGAAACTTTTTGCAAACAAAAAGCTTCTCAGGTAGTCTCTGTTTTGTTTCTTTTGAGATTTTTGAATAATTTGCGGAGCGATTTGTAAACACGTCTGTTCACGTTGAGATCTAGTTTGCAACTGGTCGATATTAGCATTTCTTATCATTTATAATACCTAGATGTGTTTTAAAATGCAATTTAAAGCATTTTTGGTTTTGATCGTAGTAGGCTATTTTCAAAAAAAATATCGATTTTATGTCGATATTAGCATTTCTTATCATTTATAATACCTAGATGTGTTTTAAAATGCAATTTAAAGCATTTTTGGTTTTGATCGTAGTAGGCTATTTTCAAAAAAAATATCGATTTTATGTCGATATTAGCATTTCTTATCATTTATAATACCTAGATATGTTTTAAAATGCAATTTAAAGCATTTTTGGTTTTGATCATAGCAGGCTATTTTCAAAAAAAATATCGATTTTATGTCGATATTAGCATTTCTTATCATTTATAATACCTAGATATGTTTTAAAATGCAATTTAAAGCATTTTTGATTTTGATCATAGCAGGCTATTTTAAAAAAAAATATCGATTTTATGTCGATATTAGCATTTCTTATCATTTATAATACCTAGATATGTTTTAAAATGCAATTTAAAGCATTTTTGATTTTGATCATAGCAGGCTATTTTCAAAAAAATATCGATTTTATGTCTTCTCTAGCATTCTTTATCATTTATAATACCTAGATATGTTTTAAACTGCAATTTAAAGCATTTTTGGTTTTGATCATAGCAGGCTATTTTCAAAAAAAATATCGATTTTATGTCGATATTAGCATTTCTTATCATTTATAATACCTAGATATGTTTTAAAATGCAATTTAAAGCATTTTTGGTTTTGATCATAGCAGGCTATTTTCAAAAAAAATATCGATTTTATGTCGATATTAGCATTTTTTATCATTTATAATACCTAGATTTGTTTTAAAATGCAATTTAAAACATTTTTGGTTTTGATCGTAGTAGGCTATTTTCAAAAAAAATATCGATTTTATGTCGATATTAGCATTTCTTATCATTTATAATACCTAGATTTGTTTTAAAATGCAATTTAAAACATTTTTGGTTTTGATCGTAGTAGGCTATTTTCAAAAAAAATATCGATTTTATGTCGATATTAGCATTTCTTATCATTTATAATACCTAGATATGTTTTAAAATGCAATTTAAAGCATTTTTGATTTTGATCATAGCAGGCTATTTTCAAAAAAATATCGATTTTATGTCGATATTAGCATTTCTTATCATTTATAATACCTAGATATGTTTTAAAATGCAATTTAAAGCATTTTTGATTTTGATCATAGCAGGCTATTTTCAAAAAAATATCGATTTTATGTCGATATTAGCATTTCTTATCATTTATAATACCTAGATATGTTTTAAAATGCAATTTAAAGCATTTTTGGTTTTGATCATAGCAGGCTATTTTCAAAAAAAATATCGATTTTATGTCTTCTCCAGCATTTTTAATCATTTATAATACCTAGATATGTTTTAAAATGCAATTTAAAGCATTTTTGGTTTTGATCATAGCAGGCTATTTTCAAAAAAAATATCGATTTTATGTCGATATTAGCATTTCTTATCATTTATAATACCTAGATATGTTTTAAAATGCAATTTAAATTTTTTGGTTTTGATCATAGCAGGCTATTTTCAAAAAAAATATCGATTTTATGTCGATATTAGCATTTCTTATCATTTATAATACCTAGATATGTTTTAAAATGCAATTTAAAGCATTTTTGATTTTGATCATAGCAGGCTATTTTAAAAAAAAATATCGATTTTATGTCTTCTCTAGCATTCTTTATCATTTATAATACCTAAATATGTTTTAAAATGCAATTTAAAGCATTTTTGGTTTTGATCATAGCAGGCTATTTTCAAAAAAAATATTGATTTTATGTCGATATTATCATTTCTTATCATTTATAATACCTAGATATGTTTTAAAATGCAATTTAAAGCATTTTTGGTTTTGATCATAGCAGGCTATTTTCAAAAAAAATATCGATTTTATGTCGATATTAGCATTTCTTATCATTTATAATACCTAGATATGTTTTAAAATGCAATTTAAAGCATTTTTGATTTTGATCATAGCAGGCTATTTTCAAAAAAATATCGATTTTATGTCGATATTAGCATTTCTTATCATTTATAATACCTAGATATGTTTTAAAATGCAATTTAAAGCATTTTTGATTTTGATCATAGCAGGCTATTTTCAAAAAAATATCGATTTTATGTCGATATTAGCATTTCTTATCATTTATAATACCTAGATTTGTTTTAAAATGCAATTTAAAGCATTTTTGGTTTTGATCGTTGTAGGCTATTTTCAAAAAAAATATCGATTTTATGTCGATATTAGCATTTCTTATCATTTATAATACCTAGATTTGTTTTAAAATGCAATTTAAAGCATTTTTGGTTTTGATCGTAGTAGGCTATTTTCAAAAAAAATATCGATTTTATGTCGATATTAGCATTTCTTATCATTTATAATACCTATATTTGTTTTAAACTGCAATTTAAAGCATTTTTGGTTTTGAACATAGCGAGCTATTTTCAAAAAAATATCGATTTTATGTCGATATTAGCATTTCTTATCATTTATAATAATTAGATATGTTTTAAAATGCAATTTAAAGCATTTTTGATTTTGATCATAGCGAGCTATTTTCAAAAAAAAAATATCGATTTTATATCTTCTCTAGCATTCTTTATCATTTTTAATACCTAGATTTGTTTTAAAATGCAATTTAAAGCATTTTTGGTTTTGATCATAGCAGGCTATTTTCAAAAAAATATCGATTTTATGTCGATATTAGCATTTATTATCATTTATAATACCTAGATTTGTTTTAAACTGCAATTTAAAGCATTTTTGGTTTTGATCATAGCAGGCTATTTTCAAAAAAAAAATATGGATTTTATATCTATACTAGCATTCTTTATCATTTATAATACCTAGATTTGTTTTAAAATGCAATTTAAAGCATTTTTGGTTTTGATCATAGTAGGCTATTTTCAAAAAAAAATATCGATTTTATGTCTTCTCTAGCATTCTTTATCATTTTTAATACCTTGATTTGTTTTAAAATGCAATTTAAAGCATTTTTGGTTTTGATCATAGCAGGCTATTTTCAAAAAAAAAATATCGATTTTATATCTTCTCTAGCATTCTTTATCATTTTTAATACCTAGATTTGTTTTAAAATGCAATTTAAAGCATTTTTGGTTTTGATCATAGCAGGCTATTTTCAAAAAAATATCGATTTTATGTCTTCTCTAGCATTCTCTATCATTTATAATACCTAGATTTGTTTTAAAATGCAATTTAAAGCATTTTTGGTTTTGATCATAGTAGGCTATTTTCAAAAAAATATCGATTTTATGTCAATATTAGCATTTCTTATCATTTATAATACCTAGATATGTTTTAAACTGCAATTTAAAGCATTTTTGGTTTTGATCATAGTAGGCTATTTTCAAAAAAATATCGATTTTATGTCGATATTAGCATTTCTTATCATTTATAATACCTAGATATGTTTTAAACTGCAATTTAAAGCATTTTTGATTTTGATCATAGTAGGCTATTTTCAAAAAAAATATCGATTTTATGTCTTCTCTAGCATTCTTTATCATTTATAATACCTAGATATGTTTTAAACTGCAATTTAAAGCATTTTTGATTTTGATCATAGCAGGCTTTTTTCAAAAAAAAATATCGATTTTATGTCTTCTCTAGCATTCTTTATCATTTATAATACCTAGATATGTTTTAAAATGCAATTTAAAGCATTTTTGATTTTGATCATAGCAGGCTATTTTCAAAAAAAATATCGATTTTATGTCTTCTCTAGCATTCTTTATCATTTATAATACCTAGATATGTTTTAAAATGCAATTTAAAGCATTTTTGATTTTGATCATAGCAGGCTATTTTAAAAAAAAATATCGATTTTATGTCTTCTCTAGCATTCTTTATCATTTATAATACCTAGATATGTTTTAAAATGCAATTTAAAGCATTTTTGGTTTTGATCATAGCAGGCTATTTTCAAAAAAAATATTGATTTTATGTCGATATTAGCATTTCTTATCATTTATAATACCTATATTTGTTTTAAACTGCAATTTAAAGCATTTTTGGTTTTGATCATAGTAGGCTATTTTCAAAAAAATATCGATTTTATGTCGATATTAGCATTTCTTATCATTTATAATACCTAGATATGTTTTAAAATGCAATTTAAAGCATTTTTGATTTTGATCATAGCAGGCTATTTTCAAAAAAAATATCGATTTTATGTCTTCTCTAGCATTCTTTATCATTTATAATACCTAGATATGTTTTAAAATGCAATTTAAAGCATTTTTGATTTTGATCATAGCAGGCTATTTTAAAAAAAAATATCGATTTTATGTCTTCTCTAGCATTCTTTATCATTTATAATACCTAGATATGTTTTAAAATGCAATTTAAAGCATTTTTGGTTTTGATCATAGCAGGCTATTTTCAAAAAAAATATCGATTTTATGTCGATATTAGCATTTCTTATCATTTATAATACCTAGATATGTTTTAAAATGCAATTTAAAGCATTTTTGATTTTGATCATAGCAGGCTATTTTCAAAAAAAATATCGATTTTATGTCTTCTCTAGCATTCTTTATCATTTATAATACCTAGATATGTTTTAAAATGCAATTTAAAGCATTTTTGATTTTGATCATAGCAGGCTATTTTAAAAAAAAATATCGATTTTATGTCTTCTCTAGCATTCTTTATCATTTATAATACCTAGATATGTTTTAAAATGCAATTTAAAGCATTTTTGGTTTTGATCATAGCAGGCTATTTTCAAAAAAAATATTGATTTTATGTCGATATTATCATTTCTTATCATTTATAATACCTAGATATGTTTTAAAATGCAATTTAAAGCATTTTTGGTTTTGATCATAGCAGGCTATTTTCAAAAAAAATATCGATTTTATGTCGATATTAGCATTTCTTATCATTTATAATACCTAGATATGTTTTAAAATGCAATTTAAAGCATTTTTGATTTTGATCATAGCAGGCTATTTTCAAAAAAATATCGATTTTATGTCGATATTAGCATTTCTTATCATTTATAATACCTAGATGTTTTTTAAAATGCAATTTAAAGCATTTTTGGTTTTGATCATAGCAGGCTATTTTCAAAAAAAATATCGATTTTATGTCGATATTAGCATTTCTTATCATTTATAATACCTAGATGTGTTTTAAAATGCAATTTAAAGCATTTTTGGTTTTGATCGTAGTAGGCTATTTTCAAAAAAAATATCGATTTTATGTCGATATTAGCATTTCTTATCATTTATAATACCTAGATGTGTTTTAAAATGCAATTTAAAGCATTTTTGGTTTTGATCGTAGTAGGCTATTTTCAAAAAAAATATCGATTTTATGTCGATATTAGCATTTCTTATCATTTATAATACCTAGATGTGTTTTAAAATGCAATTTAAAGCATTTTTGGTTTTGATCGTAGTAGGCTATTTTCAAAAAAAATATCGATTTTATGTCGATATCAGCATTTCTTATCATTTATAATACCTAGATGTTTTTTAAAATGCAATTTAAAGCATTTTTGGTTTTGATCATAGCAGGCTATTTTCAAAAAAAATATCGATTTTATGTCGATATTAGCATTTCTTATCATTTATAATACCTAGATATGTTTTAAAATGCAATTTAAAGCATTTTTGGTTTTGATCATAGCAGGCTATTTTCAAAAAAAATATCGATTTTATGTCGATATTAGCATTTCTTATCATTTATAATACCTAGATATGTTTTAAAATGCAATTTAAAGCATTTTTGATTTTGATCATAGCAGGCTATTTTAAAAAAAAATATCGATTTTATGTCGATATTAGCATTTCTTATCATTTATAATACCTAGATATGTTTTAAAATGCAATTTAAAGCATTTTTGATTTTGATCATAGCAGGCTATTTTAAAAAAAAATATCGATTTTATGTCTTCTCTAGCATTCTTTATCATTTATAATACCTAGATATGTTTTAAAATGCAATTTAAAGCATTTTTGGTTTTGATCATAGCAGGCTATTTTCAAAAAAAATATTGATTTTATGTCGATATTATCATTTCTTATCATTTATAATACCTAGATATGTTTTAAAATGCAATTTAAAGCATTTTTGGTTTTGATCATAGCAGGCTATTTTCAAAAAAAATATCGATTTTATGTCGATATTAGCATTTCTTATCATTTATAATACCTAGATATGTTTTAAACTGCAATTTAAAGCATTTTTGGTTTTGATCATAGCAGGCTATTTTCAAAAAAAATATCGATTTTATGTCGATATTAGCATTTCTTATCATTTATAATACCTAGATATGTTTTAAAATGCAATTTAAAGCATTTTTGATTTTGATCATAGCAGGCTATTTTCAAAAAAAATATCGATTTTATGTCGATATTAGCATTTCTTATCATTTATAATACCTAGATATGTTTTAAAATGCAATTTAAAGCATTTTTGGTTTTGATCATAGCAGGCTATTTTCAAAAAAAATATCGATTTTATGTCGATATTAGCATTTTTTATCATTTATAATACCTAGATTTGTTTTAAAATGCAATTTAAAACATTTTTGGTTTTGATCGTAGTAGGCTATTTTCAAAAAAAATATCGATTTTATGTCGATATTAGCATTTCTTATCATTTATAATACCTAGATATGTTTTAAAATGCAATTTAAAGCATTTTTGATTTTGATCATAGCAGGCTATTTTAAAAAAAAAATATCGATTTTATGTCTTCTCTAGCATTCTTTATCATTTATAATACCTAGATATGTTTTAAAATGCAATTTAAAGCATTTTTGGTTTTGATCATAGCAGGCTATTTTCAAAAAAAATATTGATTTTATGTCGATATTATCATTTCTTATCATTTATAATACCTAGATATGTTTTAAAATGCAATTTAAAGCATTTTTGGTTTTGATCATAGCAGGCTATTTTCAAAAAAAATATCGATTTTATGTCGATATTAGCATTTCTTATCATTTATAATACCTAGATATGTTTTAAACTGCAATTTAAAGCATTTTTGGTTTTGATCATAGCAGGCTATTTTCAAAAAAAATTTCGATTTTATGTCGATATTAGCATTTCTTATCATTTATAATACCTAGATATGTTTTAAAATGCAATTTAAAGCATTTTTGATTTTGATCATAGCAGGCTATTTTCAAAAAAAATATCGATTTTATGTCGATATTAGCATTTCTTATCATTTATAATACCTAGATATGTTTTAAAATGCAATTTAAAGCATTTTTGGTTTTGATCATAGCAGGCTATTTTCAAAAAAAATATCGATTTTATGTCGATATTAGCATTTTTTATCATTTATAATACCTAGATTTGTTTTAAAATGCAATTTAAAACATTTTTGGTTTTGATCGTAGTAGGCTATTTTCAAAAAAAATATCGATTTTATGTCGATATTAGCATTTCTTATCATTTATAATACCTAGATATGTTTTAAAATGCAATTTAAAGCATTTTTGGTTTTGATCATAGCAGGCTATTTTCAAAAAAAATATCGATTTTATGTCGATATTAGCATTTCTTATCATTTATAATACCTAGATTTGTTTTAAAATGCAATTTAAAACATTTTTGGTTTTGATCGTAGTAGGCTATTTTCAAAAAAAATATCGATTTTATGTCGATATTAGCATTTCTTATCATTTATAATACCTAGATATGTTTTAAAATGCAATTTAAAGCATTTTTGATTTTGATCATAGCAGGCTATTTTCAAAAAAATATCGATTTTATGTCGATATTAGCATTTCTTATCATTTATAATACCTAGATATGTTTTAAAATGCAATTTAAAGCATTTTTGATTTTGATCATAGCAGGCTATTTTCAAAAAAATATCGATTTTATGTCGATATTAGCATTTCTTATCATTTATAATACCTAGATTTGTTTTAAAATGCAATTTAAAACATTTTTGGTTTTGATCGTAGTAGGCTATTTTCAAAAAAAATATCGATTTTATGTCGATATTAGCATTTCTTATCATTTATAATACCTAGATATGTTTTAAAATGCAATTTAAAGCATTTTTGGTTTTGATCATAGCAGGCTATTTTCAAAAAAAATATCGATTTTATGTCTTCTCCAGCATTTTTAATCATTTATAATACCTAGATATGTTTTAAAATGCAATTTAAAGCATTTTTGGTTTTGATCATAGCAGGCTATTTTCAAAAAAAATATCGATTTTATGTCGATATTAGCATTTCTTATCATTTATAATACCTAGATATGTTTTAAAATGCAATTTAAATTTTTTGGTTTTGATCATAGCAGGCTATTTTCAAAAAAAATATCGATTTTATGTCTTCTCTAGCATTCTTTATCATTTATAATACCTAAATATGTTTTAAAATGCAATTTAAAGCATTTTTGGTTTTGATCATAGCAGGCTATTTTCAAAAAAAATATTGATTTTATGTCGATATTATCATTTCTTATCATTTATAATACCTAGATATGTTTTAAAATGCAATTTAAAGCATTTTTGGTTTTGATCATAGCAGGCTATTTTCAAAAAAAATATCGATTTTATGTCGATATTAGCATTTCTTATCATTTATAATACCTAGATATGTTTTAAAATGCAATTTAAAGCATTTTTGATTTTGATCATAGCAGGCTATTTTCAAAAAAATATCGATTTTATGTCGATATTAGCATTTCTTATCATTTATAATACCTAGATATGTTTTAAAATGCAATTTAAAGCATTTTTGATTTTGATCATAGCAGGCTATTTTCAAAAAAATATCGATTTTATGTCGATATTAGCATTTCTTATCATTTATAATACCTAGATTTGTTTTAAAATGCAATTTAAAGCATTTTTGGTTTTGATCGTAGTAGGCTATTTTCAAAAAAAATATCGATTTTATGTCGATATTAGCATTTCTTATCATTTATAATACCTATATTTGTTTTAAACTGCAATTTAAAGCATTTTTGGTTTTGAACATAGCGAGCTATTTTCAAAAAAATATCGATTTTATGTCGATATTAGCATTTCTTATCATTTATAATAATTAGATATGTTTTAAAATGCAATTTAAAGCATTTTTGATTTTGATCATAGCGAGCTATTTTCAAAAAAATATCGATTTTATGTCTTCTCTAGCATTTCTTATCATTTATAATACCTAGATATGTTTTAAAATGCAATTTAAAGCATTTTTGATTTTGATCATAGCAGGCTATTTTCAAAAAAATATCGATTTTATGTCGATATTAGCATTTCTTATCATTTATAATACCTAGATATGTTTTAAAATGCAATTTAAAGCATTTTTGGTTTTGATCATAGCAGGCTATTTTCAAAAAAAATATCGATTTTATGTCGATATTAGCATTTCTTATCATTTATAATACCTAGATGTGTTTTAAAATGCAATTTAAAGCATTTTTGGTTTTGATCGTAGTAGGCTATTTTCAAAAAAAATATCGATTTTATGTCGATATTAGCATTTCTTATCATTTATAATACCTAGATATGTTTTAAAATGCAATTTAAAGCATTTTTGGTTTTGATCATAGCAGGCTATTTTCAAAAAAAATATCGATTTTATGTCGATATTAGCATTTCTTATCATTTATAATACCTAGATATGTTTTAAAATGCAATTTAAAGCATTTTTGATTTTGATCATAGCAGGCTATTTTAAAAAAAAATATCGATTTTATGTCGATATTAGCATTTCTTATCATTTATAATACCTAGATATGTTTTAAAATGCAATTTAAAGCATTTTTGATTTTGATCATAGCAGGCTATTTTAAAAAAAAATATCGATTTTATGTCTTCTCTAGCATTCTTTATCATTTATAATACCTAGATATGTTTTAAAATGCAATTTAAAGCATTTTTGGTTTTGATCATAGCAGGCTATTTTCAAAAAAAATATTGATTTTATGTCGATATTATCATTTCTTATCATTTATAATACCTAGATATGTTTTAAAATGCAATTTAAAGCATTTTTGGTTTTGATCATAGCAGGCTATTTTCAAAAAAAATATCGATTTTATGTCGATATTAGCATTTCTTATCATTTATAATACCTAGATATGTTTTAAACTGCAATTTAAAGCATTTTTGGTTTTGATCATAGCAGGCTATTTTCAAAAAAAATATCGATTTTATGTCGATATTAGCATTTCTTATCATTTATAATACCTAGATATGTTTTAAAATGCAATTTAAAGCATTTTTGATTTTGATCATAGCAGGCTATTTTCAAAAAAAATATCGATTTTATGTCGATATTAGCATTTCTTATCATTTATAATACCTAGATATGTTTTAAAATGCAATTTAAAGCATTTTTGGTTTTGATCATAGCAGGCTATTTTCAAAAAAAATATCGATTTTATGTCGATATTAGCATTTCTTATCATTTATAATACCTAGATATGTTTTAAAATGCAATTTAAAGCATTTTTGGTTTTGATCATAGCAGGCTATTTTCAAAAAAAATATCGATTTTATGTCGATATTAGCATTTCTTATCATTTATAATACCTAGATTTGTTTTAAAATGCAATTTAAAACATTTTTGGTTTTGATCGTAGTAGGCTATTTTCAAAAAAAATATCGATTTTATGTCGATATTAGCATTTCTTATCATTTATAATACCTAGATATGTTTTAAAATGCAATTTAAAGCATTTTTGATTTTGATCATAGCAGGCTATTTTCAAAAAAATATCGATTTTATGTCGATATTAGCATTTCTTATCATTTATAATACCTAGATATGTTTTAAAATGCAATTTAAAGCATTTTTGGTTTTGATCATAGCAGGCTATTTTCAAAAAAAATATCGATTTTATGTCTTCTCCAGCAATTTTAATCATTTATAATACCTAGATTTGTTTTAAAATGCAATTTAAAGCATTTTTGGTTTTGATCGTAGTAGGCTATTTTCAAAAAAAATATCGATTTTATGTCGATATTAGCATTTCTTATCATTTATAATAATTAGATATGTTTTAAAATGCAATTTAAAGCATTTTTGGTTTTGATCATAGCAGGCTATTTTCAAAAAAATATCGATTTTATGTCGATATTAGCATTTCTTATCATTTATAATACCTAGATATGTTTTAAAATGCAATTTAAAGCATTTTTGGTTTTGATCATAGCAGGCTATTTTCAAAAAAAATATCGATTTTATGTCGATATTAGCATTTCTTATCATTTATAATACCTAGATATGTTTTAAAATGCAATTTAAATTTTTTGGTTTTGATCATAGCAGGCTATTTTCAAAAAAAATATCGATTTTATGTCGATATTAGCATTTCTTATCATTTATAATACCTAGATATGTTTTAAAATGCAATTTAAAGCATTTTTGATTTTGATCATAGCAGGCTATTTTAAAAAAAAATATCGATTTTATGTCTTCTCTAGCATTCTTTATCATTTATAATACCTAAATATGTTTTAAAATGCAATTTAAAGCATTTTTGGTTTTGATCATAGCAGGCTATTTTCAAAAAAAATATTGATTTTATGTCGATATTATCATTTCTTATCATTTATAATACCTAGATATGTTTTAAAATGCAATTTAAAGCATTTTTGGTTTTGATCATAGCAGGCTATTTTCAAAAAAAATATCGATTTTATGTCGATATTAGCATTTCTTATCATTTATAATACCTAGATATGTTTTAAAATGCAATTTAAAGCATTTTTGATTTTGATCATAGCAGGCTATTTTCAAAAAAATATCGATTTTATGTCGATATTAGCATTTCTTATCATTTATAATACCTAGATATGTTTTAAAATGCAATTTAAAGCATTTTTGATTTTGATCATAGCAGGCTATTTTCAAAAAAATATCGATTTTATGTCGATATTAGCATTTCTTATCATTTATAATACCTAGATTTGTTTTAAAATGCAATTTAAAGCATTTTTGGTTTTGATCGTTGTAGGCTATTTTCAAAAAAAATATCGATTTTATGTCGATATTAGCATTTCTTATCATTTATAATACCTAGATTTGTTTTAAAATGCAATTTAAAGCATTTTTGGTTTTGATCGTAGTAGGCTATTTTCAAAAAAAATATCGATTTTATGTCGATATTAGCATTTCTTATCATTTATAATACCTATATTTGTTTTAAACTGCAATTTAAAGCATTTTTGGTTTTGAACATAGCGAGCTATTTTCAAAAAAATATCGATTTTATGTCGATATTAGCATTTCTTATCATTTATAATAATTAGATATGTTTTAAAATGCAATTTAAAGCATTTTTGATTTTGATCATAGCGAGCTATTTTCAAAAAAATATCGATTTTATGTCTTCTCTAGCATTTCTTATCATTTATAATACCTAGATATGTTTTAAAATGCAATTTAAAGCATTTTTGATTTTGATCATAGCAAGCTATTTTCAAAAAAATATCGATTTTATGTCTTCTCTAGCATTTCTTATCATTTATAATACCTAGATATGTTTTAAAATGCAATTTGAAGCATTTTTGATTTTGATCATAGCAGGCTATTTTCAAAAAAATATCGATTTTATGTCGATATTAGCATTTCTTATCATTTATAATACCTATATTTGTTTTAAAATGCAATTTAAAGCATTTTTGGTTTTGATCGTAGTAGGCTATTTTCAAAAAAAATATCGATTTTATGTCGATATTAGCATTTCTTATCATTTATAATACCTAGATATGTTTTAAAATGCAATTTAAAGCATTTTTGGTTTTGATCATAGCAGGCTATTTTCAAAAAAAATATCGATTTTATGTCGATATTAGCATTTCTTATCATTTATAATACCTAGATATGTTTTAAACTGCAATTTAAAGCATTTTTGGTTTTGATCATAGCAGGCTATTTTCAAAAAAAATATCGATTTTATGTCGATATTAGCATTTCTTATCATTTATAATACCTAGATATGTTTTAAAATGCAATTTAAAGCATTTTTGATTTTGATCATAGCAGGCTATTTTCAAAAAAAATATCGATTTTATGTCGATATTAGCATTTCTTATCATTTATAATACCTAGATATGTTTTAAAATGCAATTTAAAGCATTTTTGGTTTTGATCATAGCAGGCTATTTTCAAAAAAAATATCGATTTTATGTCGATATTAGCATTTCTTATCATTTATAATACCTAGATATGTTTTAAAATGCAATTTAAAGCATTTTTGGTTTTGATCATAGCAGGCTATTTTCAAAAAAAATATCGATTTTATGTCGATATTAGCATTTCTTATCATTTATAATACCTAGATTTGTTTTAAAATGCAATTTAAAACATTTTTGGTTTTGATCGTAGTAGGCTATTTTCAAAAAAAATATCGATTTTATGTCGATATTAGCATTTCTTATCATTTATAATACCTAGATATGTTTTAAAATGCAATTTAAAGCATTTTTGATTTTGATCATAGCAGGCTATTTTCAAAAAAATATCGATTTTATGTCGATATTAGCATTTCTTATCATTTATAATACCTAGATATGTTTTAAAATGCAATTTAAAGCATTTTTGATTTTGATCATAGCAGGCTATTTTCAAAAAAATATCGATTTTATGTCGATATTAGCATTTCTTATCATTTATAATACCTAGATTTGTTTTAAAATGCAATTTAAAACATTTTTGGTTTTGATCGTAGTAGGCTATTTTCAAAAAAAATATCGATTTTATGTCGATATTAGCATTTCTTATCATTTATAATACCTAGATATGTTTTAAAATGCAATTTAAAGCATTTTTGGTTTTGATCATAGCAGGCTATTTTCAAAAAAAATATCGATTTTATGTCGATATTAGCATTTCTTATCATTTATAATACCTAGATGTGTTTTAAAATGCAATTTAAAGCATTTTTGGTTTTGATCGTAGTAGGCTATTTTCAAAAAAAATATCGATTTTATGTCGATATTAGCATTTCTTATCATTTATAATACCTAGATGTGTTTTAAAATGCAATTTAAAGCATTTTTGGTTTTGATCGTAGTAGGCTATTTTCAAAAAAAATATCGATTTTATGTCGATATTAGCATTTCTTATCATTTATAATACCTAGATATGTTTTAAAATGCAATTTAAAGCATTTTTGGTTTTGATCATAGCAGGCTATTTTCAAAAAAAATATCGATTTTATGTCGATATTAGCATTTCTTATCATTTATAATACCTAGATATGTTTTAAAATGCAATTTAAATTTTTTGGTTTTGATCATAGCAGGCTATTTTCAAAAAAAATATCGATTTTATGTCGATATTAGCATTTCTTATCATTTATAATACCTAGATATGTTTTAAAATGCAATTTAAAGCATTTTTGATTTTGATCATAGCAGGCTATTTTAAAAAAAAATATCGATTTTATGTCTTCTCTAGCATTCTTTATCATTTATAATACCTAAATATGTTTTAAAATGCAATTTAAAGCATTTTTGGTTTTGATCATAGCAGGCTATTTTCAAAAAAAATATTGATTTTATGTCGATATTATCATTTCTTATCATTTATAATACCTAGATATGTTTTAAAATGCAATTTAAAGCATTTTTGGTTTTGATCATAGCAGGCTATTTTCAAAAAAAATATCGATTTTATGTCGATATTAGCATTTCTTATCATTTATAATACCTAGATTTGTTTTAAAATGCAATTTAAAACATTTTTGGTTTTGATCGTAGTAGGCTATTTTCAAAAAAAATATCGATTTTATGTCGATATTAGCATTTCTTATCATTTATAATACCTAGATATGTTTTAAAATGCAATTTAAAGCATTTTTGATTTTGATCATAGCAGGCTATTTTCAAAAAAATATCGATTTTATGTCGATATTAGCATTTCTTATCATTTATAATACCTAGATATGTTTTAAAATGCAATTTAAAGCATTTTTGATTTTGATCATAGTAGGCTATTTTCAAAAAAAATATCGATTTTATGTCGATATTAGCATTTCTTATCATTTATAATACCTAGATATGTTTTAAAATGCAATTTAAAGCATTTTTGATTTTGATCATAGCAGGCTATTTTCAAAAAAATATCGATTTTATGTCGATATTAGCATTTCTTATCATTTATAATACCTAGATATGTTTTAAAATGCAATTTAAAGCATTTTTGATTTTGATCATAGCAGGCTATTTTCAAAAAAATATCGATTTTATGTCGATATTAGCATTTCTTATCATTTATAATACCTAGATATGTTTTAAAATGCAATTTAAAGCATTTTTGATTTTGATCATAGCAGGCTATTTTCAAAAAAATATCGATTTTATGTCGATATTAGCATTTCTTATCATTTATAATACCTAGATTTGTTTTAAAATGCAATTTAAAGCATTTTTGGTTTTGATCGTTGTAGGCTATTTTCAAAAAAAATATCGATTTTATGTCGATATTAGCATTTCTTATCATTTATAATACCTAGATTTGTTTTAAAATGCAATTTAAAGCATTTTTGGTTTTGATCGTAGTAGGCTATTTTCAAAAAAAATATCGATTTTATGTCGATATTAGCATTTCTTATCATTTATAATACCTATATTTGTTTTAAACTGCAATTTAAAGCATTTTTGGTTTTGATCGTAGTAGGCTATTTTCAAAAAAAATATCGATTTTATGTCGATATTAGCATTTCTTATCATTTATAATACCTAGATATGTTTTAAAATGCAATTTAAAGCATTTTTGATTTTGATCATAGCAGGCTATTTTCAAAAAAATATCGATTTTATGTCGATATTAGCATTTCTTATCATTTATAATACCTATATTTGTTTTAAACTGCAATTTAAAGCATTTTTGGTTTTGATCATAGTAGGCTATTTTCAAAAAAATGTCGATTTTATGTCGATATTAGCATTTCTTATCATTTATAATACCTAGATTTGTTTTAAAATGCAATTTAAAACATTTTTGGTTTTGATCGTAGTAGGCTATTTTCAAAAAAAATATCGATTTTATGTCGATATTAGCATTTCTTATCATTTATAATACCTAGATATGTTTTAAAATGCAATTTAAAGCATTTTTGATTTTGATCATAGCAGGCTATTTTCAAAAAAATATCGATTTTATGTCGATATTAGCATTTCTTATCATTTATAATACCTAGATATGTTTTAAAATGCAATTTAAAGCATTTTTGATTTTGATCATAGTAGGCTATTTTCAAAAAAAATATCGATTTTATGTCGATATTAGCATTTCTTATCATTTATAATACCTAGATATGTTTTAAAATGCAATTTAAAGCATTTTTGATTTTGATCATAGCAGGCTATTTTCAAAAAAAATCGATTTTATGTCGATATTAGCATTTCTTATCATTTATAATACCTAGATTTGTTTTAAAATGCAATTTAAAGCATTTTTGGTTTTGATCGTAGTAGGCTATTTTCAAAAAAAATATCGATTTTATGTCTTCTCTAGCATTTCTTATCATTTATAATACCTAGATATGTTTTAAAATGCAATTTAAAGCATTTTTGGTTTTGATCATAGCAGGCTATTTTCAAAAAAAATATCGATTTTATGTCGATATTAGCATTTCTTATCATTTATAATACCTAGATATGTTTTAAAATGCAATTTAAGGCATTTTTGATTTTGATCATAGCAGGCTATTTTCAAAAAAATATCGATTTTATGTCGATATTAGCATTTCTTATCATTTATAATACCTATATTTGTTTTAAACTGCAATTTAAAGCATTTTTGGTTTTGATCATAGCAGGCTATTTTCAAAAAAAATATCGATTTTATGTCGATATTAGCATTTCTTATCATTTATAATACCTAGATGTGTTTTAAAATGCAATTTAAAGCATTTTTGGTTTTGATCGTAGTAGGCTATTTTCAAAAAAAATATCGATTTTATGTCGATATTAGCATTTCTTATCATTTATAATACCTTGATATGTTTTAAAATGCAATTTAAAGCATTTTTGATTTTGATTAGCAGGCTATTTTCAAAAAAATATCGATTTTATGTCGATATTAGCATTTCTTATCATTTATAATACCTAGATATGTTTTAAAATGCAATTTAAAGCATTTTTGATTTTGATCATAGCAGGCTATTTTCAAAAAAAATATCGATTTTATGTCGATATTAGCATTTCTTATCATTTATAATACCTAGATATGTTTTAAAATGCAATTTAAAGCATTTTTGATTTTGATCATAGCAGGCTATTTTCAAAAAAATATCGATTTTATGTCTTCTCTAGCATTTCTTATCATTTATAATACCTAGATGTGTTTTAAAATGCAATTTAAAGCATTTTTGGTTTTGATCGTAGTAGGCTATTTTCAAAAAAAATATCGATTTTATGTCGATATTAGCATTTCTTATCATTTATAATACCTAGATATGTTTTAAAATGCAATTTAAAGCATTTTTGATTTTGATCATAGCAGGCTATTTTCAAAAAAAATATCGATTTTATGTCGATATTAGCATTTCTTATCATTTATAATACCTAGATATGTTTTAAAATGCAATTTAAAGCATTTTTGATTTTGATCATAGCAGGCTATTTTCAAAAAAAATATCGATTTTATGTCGATATTAGCATTTCTTATCATTTATAATACCTAGATATGTTTTAAAATGCAATTTAAAGCATTTTTGATTTTGATCATAGCAGGCTATTTTCAAAAAAATATCGATTTTATGTCGATATTAGCATTTCTTATCATTTATAATACCTAGATATGTTTTAAAATGCAATTTAAAGCATTTTTGATTTTGATCATAGCAGGCTATTTTCAAAAAAATATCGATTTTATGTCTTCTCTAGCATTTCTTATCATTTATAATACCTAGATGTGTTTTAAAATGCAATTTAAAGCATTTTTGGTTTTGATCGTAGTAGGCTATTTTCAAAAAAAATATCGATTTTATGTCGATATTAGCATTTCTTATCATTTATAATACCTAGATATGTTTTAAAATGCAATTAAAAGCATTTTTGATTTTGATCATAGCGAGCTATTTTCAAAAAAATATCGATTTTATGTCTTCTCTAGCATTTCTTATCATTTATAATACCTAGATGTGTTTTAAAATGCAATTTAAAGCATTTTTGGTTTTGATCGTAGTAGGCTATTTTCAAAAAAAATATCGATTTTATGTCGATATTAGCATTTCTTATCATTTATAATACCTATATTTGTTTTAAACTGCAATTTAAAGCATTTTTGGTTTTGATCATAGTAGGCTATTTTCAAAAAAATGTCGATTTTATGTCGATATTAGCATTTCTTATCATTTATAATACCTAGATATGTTTTAAAATGCAATTTAAAGCATTTTTGGTTTTGATCATAGCAGGCTATTTTCAAAAAAAATATCGATTTTATGTCGATATTAGCTTTTCTTATCATTTATAATACCTAGATATGTTTTAAAATGCAATTTAAAGCATTTTTGATTTTGATCATAGCAGGCTATTTTCAAAAAAAATATCGATTTTATGTCTTCTCCAGCAATTTTAATCATTTATAATACCTAGATTTGTTTTAAAATGCAATTTAAAGCATTTTTGGTTTTGATCGTAGTAGGCTATTTTCAAAAAAAATATCGATTTTATGTCGATATTAGCATTTCTTATCATTTATAATAATTAGATATGTTTTAAAATGCAATTTAAAGCATTTTTGGTTTTGATCATAGTAGGCTATTTTCAAAAAAATGTCGATTTTATGTCGATATTAGCATTTCTTATCATTTATAATACCTAGATATGTTTTAAAATGCAATTTAAAGCATTTTTGGTTTTGATCATAGCAGGCTATTTTCAAAAAAAATATCGATTTTATGTCGATATTAGCTTTTCTTATCATTTATAATACCTAGATATGTTTTAAAATGCAATTTAAAGCATTTTTGATTTTGATCATAGCAG
The DNA here is from genome assembly GCA_917627325.4 of Chironomus riparius. Lineage (NCBI taxonomy): Eukaryota > Metazoa > Arthropoda > Insecta > Diptera > Chironomidae > Chironomus > Chironomus riparius. The sequence goes on from OU895879.1 coordinate 32,891,908, forward strand.
GCTATTTTCAAAAAAAATATCGATTTTATGTCTTCTCCAGCAATTTTAATCATTTATAATACCTAGATTTGTTTTAAAATGCAATTTAAAGCATTTTTGGTTTTGATCGTAGTAGGCTATTTTCAAAAAAAATATCGATTTTATGTCGATATTAGCATTTCTTATCATTTATAATACCTAGATATGTTTTAAAATGCAATTTAAAGCATTTTTGATTTTGATCATAGCGAGCTATTTTCAAAAAAATATCGATTTTATGTCGATATTAGCATTTCTTATCATTTATAATAATTAGATATGTTTTAAAATGCAATTTAAAGCATTTTTGGTTTTGATCATAGTAGGCTATTTTCAAAAAAATGTCGATTTTATGTCGATATTAGCATTTCTTATCATTTATAATACCTAGATATGTTTTAAAATGCAATTTAAAGCATTTTTGGTTTTGATCATAGCAGGCTATTTTCAAAAAAAATATCGATTTTATGTCGATATTAGCTTTTCTTATCATTTATAATACCTAGATATGTTTTAAAATGCAATTTAAAGCATTTTTGATTTTGATCATAGCAGGCTATTTTCAAAAAAAATATCGATTTTATGTCTTCTCCAGCAATTTTAATCATTTATAATACCTAGATTTGTTTTAAAATGCAATTTAAAGCATTTTTGGTTTTGATCGTAGTAGGCTATTTTCAAAAAAAATATCGATTTTATGTCGATATTAGCATTTCTTATCATTTATAATACCTAGATATGTTTTAAAATGCAATTTAAAGCATTTTTGATTTTGAACATAGCGAGCTATTTTCAAAAAAATATCGATTTTATGTCGATATTAGCATTTCTTATCATTTATAATACCTAGATATGTTTTAAAATGCAATTTAAAGCATTTTTGATTTTGATCATAGCAGGCTATTTTCAAAAAAATATCGATTTTATGTCGATATTAGCATTTCTTATCATTTATAATACCTATATTTGTTTTAAACTGCAATTTAAAGCATTTTTGGTTTTGATCATAGTAGGCTATTTTCAAAAAAATATCGATTTTATGTCGATATTAGCATTTCTTATCATTTATAATACCTAGATATGTTTTAAAATGCAATTTAAAGCATTTTTGGTTTTGATCATAGCAGGCTATTTTCAAAAAAATATCGATTTTATGTCGATATTAGCATTTCTTATCATTTATAATACCTATATTTGTTTTAAACTGCAATTTAAAGCATTTTTGGTTTTGATCATAGCGAGCTATTTTCAAAAAAATATCGATTTTATGTCGATATTAGCATTTCTTATCATTTATAATACCTAGATATGTTTTAAAATGCAATTTAAAGCATTTTTGGTTTTGATCATAGCAGGCTATTTTCAAAAAAATATCGATTTTATGTCGATATTAGCATTTCTTATCATTTATAATACCTAGATATGTTTTAAAATGCAATTTAAAGCATTTTTGGTTTTGATCATAGCAGGCTATTTTCAAAAAAATATCGATTTTATGTCGATATTAGCATTTCTTATCATTTATAATACCTAGATATGTTTTAAAATGCAATTTAAAGCATTTTTGGTTTTGATCATAGCAGGCTATTTTCAAAAAAAATATCGATTTTATGTCGATATTAGCATTTCTTATCATTTATAATAATTAGATGTGTTTAAAAATGCAATTTAAAGCATTTTTGGTTTTGATCGTAGTAGGCTATTTTCAAAAAAAATATCGATTTTATGTCGATATTAGCATTTCTTATCATTTATAATACCTAGATATGTTTTAAAATGCAATTTAAAGCATTTTTGGTTTTGATCATAGCAGGCTATTTTCAAAAAAATATCGATTTTATGTCGATATTAGCATTTCTTATCATTTATAATACCTAGATATGTTTTAAAATGCAATTTAAAGCATTTTTGATTTTGATCATAGCAGGCTATTTTCAAAAAAATATCGATTTTATGTCGATATTAGCATTTCTTATCATTTATAATACCTAGATATGTTTTAAAATGCAATTTAAAGCATTTTTGGTTTTGATCATAGCAGGCTATTTTCAAAAAAAATATCGATTTTATGTCGATATTAGCATTTCTTATCATTTATAATAATTAGATGTGTTTAAAAATGCAATTTAAAGCATTTTTGGTTTTGATCGTAGTAGGCTATTTTCAAAAAAAATATCGATTTTATGTCGATATTAGCATTTCTTATCATTTATAATACCTAGATATGTTTTAAAATGCAATTTAAAGCATTTTTGATTTTGATCATAGCAGGCTATTTTCAAAAAAATATCGATTTTATGTCGATATTAGCATTTCTTATCATTTATAATACCTAGATATGTTTTAAAATGCAATTTAAAGCATTTTTGATTTTGATCATAGCAGGCTATTTTCAAAAAAATATCGATTTTATGTCGATATTAGCATTTCTTATCATTATTATTATTATTATTATTATTATTATTTTTATTTTTATTATGGTCCGTATTAGTAATTAAAGGACCTTTACTTTTCTTTTGTTTTCTTACGTATAAAAGGAAAAAGCAGTTTGAAAAGTACTTAAACTATTTCAAACTGCATAAAAAACCTTTAATTTTTCATTTTATTATTTACAAGTTTTCTTTTCTAGAAATTTTAGTCGTAACATAGCTAGTGAGGTTATATTTTCTCGTAAATACTTAATTCATTTAAATACGCTATTACATTTAAGAGTTTTTGATTGTTGTCAGATTTAAGTGTGTTGAAGTCAATTTTGTGTTTGTCCTGTAATTGTTTGTTAAGGCTGCAGTCGAAAATGTGCTTCACTGTTAATGGTTCATCACAACTGCATGTCGGAGTTCTTGTTTGTTCTATTAAATGTCCATGTGTTAATCTTGTATGTCCTAGTCTAAGTCTGGTTATTACTGTTTGTTCCTTTCTGTTAAAAAAGTTAATAAATTTCCATTTGTCTATTGTCTTTTTAACATTTCCTAATTTGTTTTGTCTGTTTATTTCTTCATTCCATTCTGACTGCCATTTGTGTCTAATTGTGTCTTTAATTATTCTTTTAACGTCCGTATGTATTATTTTGTAATGTCTAAAATTTTGTTCTCTCGTTGCTTCTTTTGCTTCCAGGTCTGCTTTCTCATTTCCAAGAATGCCTACATGACTGGGGATCCACATAAATGTCACTGTCATATTTGTCTGCATTAGTTGGTTCTGTATTTCGAGAACTAAAGGATGTTCTGTCTGGATGTCTTGTATTCCTAACACTGCACTAAGTGAATCTGTGCATATTACTAATTTAGTCTTGTTCTTATCATCAGCAATTTTAATTGCTCTGGAGACAGCAAAAAGTTCAGTACTGTACACAGAGCTGTAAGCATGACACCTGTATCTATGTACATTACCGTCCTCTATCACTGCACATCCATAACCATCGTCCGTTTTTGATCCGTCAGTATAACTAATTTCATATTTATCTTCATTGTACTTGTGTAGTCTTTTATTGAATTCTGTCTTGATTATTTCTCTTGATGTGTTGTTTTTGTCAAATCTTGTAAGTGAAATGTCAAATCTGTGATTAGTTTTTGTCCATGGTGGGAAATTTGTCAATTGTGTTTTATTGAAAGGTGTGTCGTTATCAATATTTATAGTCTGTAATTCTTGTCTCATTGTGTATGTAATTGGAGGTTTGTTCCGTTGAAAGTATTTGTGATCTTTTGTCGTGTCTTTAAGGCTGTCGTGTAAAGGATGATTGTAATTTGTCAGAACTTTGCAGCTAAACTTCATTCGTTGGATTTGTCTTTGATGCTTCATAGGAGTCACTCCAGCCTCTACTTCGACGCTTTTATTAGGTGACGTTATGAATGCACCAATTGCGTACTTTAGTCCTCTAATATGTATAGTATTTAATTTTTTGTCTTGTTCCTTTGTCAGATTATTAAGTGCGATTGATCCATAGCCGTTTATGGATGAAATAAGTGCGTCGTGTAGTTTCAAAAGCGTGTTCCTGTCAGATCCATACGTAGTATTGGAAAGCATTCGGATTATGTTTGTGTTCTGTTTAGTTTTTGCTGTTATGTTGTTTACGTGTTCTGTCCAGTTTAATTTAGTGTCAAAAGTTACTCCAAGAAAAGTGAATCTCTTCACACATTCTAGAGTTTGTCCGTCAAGTTTTAGTCTGGGTTCAACAATGTTATTTTTGTGTTTAGTTGAGAAAAGCATACTTTTTGTTTTGTCCTTCGAAATTTCTAAGCCTTTTCGTTTCATTTCAGTATCTACTCTGTCCAGTGTCATTTGGAGGCCTGCTTCGATTGCTTTAGTGGTCTTTCCTTTTGAAAAGATCACCAAGTCATCAGCATAAGCACAGTACTTAGTCGGTTCGTCAATAGAGTTCAAAATATCATTGAACACTATGTTAAATAGTGTGCAAGAAATAACTGAGCCCTGTGGAATTCCTTTGTCCATCTTTCCCACGTCTGATTTTATCCCTCCCAGTTGTATGTTGAAAGTCCTGTCTGTACTTAACTAATTTCCCCTTAAAACCCATTTTTAATAAACTGTCAATAATTACGTCCGTTTTGATGGTGTCGTATGCTTTTTTAATGTCAATGTAAATCGCTATTGTCTGTTTCTGCTCGATAAAGCTCTTCTGTATTTCATCAGTCAAGTAAGTAATATTGTCTGTTGTTCCTCGTTTTCGTCTGAATCCTGATTGAAATTTGTTTAGCAACTGTCTGTTTTCGAGAGTCCATTGTAGTCGTTTGTCAATTATTCGTTCAAAGATTTTGCTTAAGCAGCTCGTCAGGGAGATTGGTCTATAATTTGTGGGATGTCTTGGGTCTTTTCCAGGCTTTTTGATTGGGATGACTAACGAATGCTTCCATGTTTTTGGGACTTGTCCTTTGTCATAAATTTCGTTGTATAGTTCGAGTAACGTCTTTTTTCCTCTAATGTCAAGTTGTTTAATCATTTCATAGTGTACGTCGTCTGGTCCAGGGGAAGAGCCTTTGCAAATTGCAAGTGCTTGCTCTAGTTCGAGTAATGAAATTTCTCTATTATAGCTGTCAATGTTGTTGTCTTGTCGTAGATTCTGATGTCTGTTAGTGTTGTCTCTATACGTTTCTTCTAGTGTTCTTTTGAGTAAGTTAGCTATCGTTTTTTGGTCATGCGATTGATTTCCATTTTCGTCAGTTAATGTCTTGATCACAGTGGTTTTCATTTTGCCATTCAATGTCCGAACTTTGTCAAAAACTTCTTTTGACGTCGCTTTGTAATTAATGGATGACGTAAATTCGTTCCATGATTGTCGTTTGTACATTTCCAATGTTTCGTGTATTTCAATTGATAGTCTACTTATTTTGTCTTTAGTTTCAGTGTCGAGTGTTCTTTTAAATTCTCGAATGGCCTTCTTTCTTTCTATAATTTTACTTTTAATGTCGTCGTTCCAGTACGGGAGTTTTCTTTTACCATGAAAACTTTTTGATACAGTCATTGAAATTTTAGCTGCGTCGAGAATACGTTTTGTAAGATCTTCTGTGAATAAGTCCGTATTAGTTTTGTCTAGGTCTTGTAGGTTCATACTTTGTCTATATTTATTCCAGTCTGCGTTGTTGGTGTTGTACTTTTCTCTTTTTGTTATGTTTTGTGAGTATTGGGAAAATGTTAGTAATATAGGGAAGTGATCACTGCCATGTAGATCATCCAGAACAGTCCACTCGAATTCGTCTGTTAAATTTTGTGTACAAAGAGTTACGTCTATTGATGTTAGCCTATTGTTAGTACTAGCAATGTGTGTTGGTAAGTTTTCGTTCTTAGTTGTTAGAGAAAATTCGTCAATTAGTTCTTCTATAGTCCTTCCTCTTCCATCAGTTTTATGTGAACCCCACATTACATTGTGAGCGTTAAAGTCTCCAGTCAGAATGAAATTTTGTCCAAGTTGTCGTATTAAGTGGTCTAATTTGTTATGTATTTCTGTTACTCTAAGTCCATGGTCTAAATAAACGTTACATAATACAAAGTTCGTTGGATAAGAAGTCTTGATAGCTATTGCTTGTAGGGTCGTATTTAAATCTAATAACTCTGTGAAAATGTTTTTGTCCGCGAGGATCATTACTCCTCCACTAGCTATGTTCGTACTGTTACAGTCTTTATTTTTGTTGAATATTTTGTAGTTTTTAAATGTTGTGTCATTTTTCAGTTTCGTCTCTTGTATTGTAATGAATGTTGGTGAAAATTGATTGCACAGTACCTCTAGTTCATTGCGGTTTGCATTTATACCTCTAATATTCCAGTTCAGAATTGTCGGTGTGCTGTTCATTTTGTTCAGGAGGGTCTTTTGTACTTTCAGTGGTGGTCATTGATGATGATTCACCTTCATTCTTCTCAACTTCCACAGTATTCTGAATCAGGTCACTGTAGTCAATCGGTACTCTTTCTTTTTTGTTAATTGTTTTGTGGTAGCTACAATGTGGGCATTGACATTGAGTTGAGTTTATGTTATTGTTGTTTGCTGTGACTTGTGCGTATGTGTTTCTTTGCAAATTTGATCTCTTGACTGCCTCAGAGAAGGATACTTTTTGTGTGATTTTGATTGTTTGAATTGCAACTTGCCTTTTCAATTCATCGCATGTTCTGTTGTAGCTGTTATGTTCATTTGATCCACAGTTTGCACATTTTGGCTGTCGTGTGCATTTATCTTCTCTGGTTTGGATGTGCTTGTTCTCATTGCAATTGTAACACTTTGGCGTGCTTTGACTTGGGCAGACTTTGGAGATGTGGCCAAATTTGTTGCATACAAAACATCTCATTGGTGCTGGGATGTAAGGACGTACTTTTAATTTAAGGCATCCGATTGTTAAGTACTCTGGTGGTTCATTTGTACCAAAAGTAACGAATGCAAGACCAGATTTAACGCGTTCATTGCTAATATTCTTCATGTGAAACTGAATTTTCGTAACATTTTGAGGCTTCAGATATTCGAGCAGTGTGTCTTCTTCTTCATATTTCAATTCATATGCACTTACTACTCCTCTGCATACATTCAGTGTTCTGTGTTCAGTAACTTCAATGTTTGCAAGTGCAATTTTAATCAATGTAATCAGACTTTTAGCTTGTTTGATGTTTTCAGTCTTGACTAAAATGTCTCCACTTTTGAGCGTTCTGCATGTTATGTTGCCATTATTTGTGACTGTTTTTAGTGCCGTTGCAAGCAGTATTGGTGACATGTCTTTCATTGTGAGTCCATCATCAGTTCTATGTACAATTAGAAATTTCTCACCTTCAATTTCATTTGAAAGTTTCTTGCTGTTGTCGTACGTTAAGTTGCTATTGCTTTGTGTGTTGTTTGGTTGAACTGCCATTTGATTTATTTTAATTTGTTTGGCAATTGATTGTTTGACTGGTGTGATACCATTTTTCCTTTTCGTACCTTTCGCCATTGTAACGCCTCCGGCTGTGCCGGGTACCCTCACTAGTTTTATTTTTGTTATTTTTAACTCAAGTTTAAACTATGTTTTGTCACTTTTTTACTGTTGTATTGTTCACTTCTTATTTTTTTTTAATGTATTAACTACTAATGAATGTTTTTGTTTTGTTTTTGAAACACAAAAGTCCTTTTTGGACGATGAATTTAATTAAATAACTCTCAAAAATTTATTTGTTTACTTCGCGCTTTCTTATCATTTATAATACCTAGATATGTTTTAAAATGCAATTTAAAGCATTTTTGATTTTGATCATAGCGAGCTATTTTCAAAAAAATATCGATTTTATGTCGATATTAGCATTTCTTATCATTTATAATAATTAGATATGTTTTAAAATGCAATTTAAAGCATTTTTGATTTTGATCATAGCAGGCTATTTTCAAAAAAATATCGATTTTATGTCGATATTAGCATTTCTTATCATTTATAATACCTAGATATGTTTTAAAATGCAATTTAAAGCATTTTTGGTTTTGATCATAGCAGGCTATTTTCAAAAAAAATATCGATTTTATGTCGATATTAGCTTTTCTTATCATTTATAATACCTATATTTGTTTTAAACTGCAATTTAAAGCATTTTTGATTTTGATCATAGCAGGCTATTTTCAAAAAAATATCGATTTTATGTCGATATTAGCATTTCTTATCATTTATAATACCTAGATATGTTTTAAAATGCAATTTAAAGCATTTTTGATTTTGATCATAGCGAGCTATTTTCAAAAAAATATCGATTTTATGTCGATATTAGCATTTCTTATCATTTATAATAATTAGATATGTTTTAAAATGCAATTTAAAGCATTTTTGGTTTTGATCATAGCAGGCTATTTTCAAAAAAAATATCGATTTTATGTCGATATTAGCATTTCTTATCATTTATAATACCTATATTTGTTTTAAACTGCAATTTAAAGCATTTTTGGTTTTGATCATAGTAGGCTATTTTCAAAAAAATGTCGATTTTATGTCGATATTAGCATTTCTTATCATTTATAATACTTAGATATGTTTTAAAATGCAATTTAAAGCATTTTTGATTTTGATCATAGCAGGCTATTTTCAAAAAAAATATCGATTTTATGTCGATATTAGCATTTCTTATCATTTATAATACCTATATTTGTTTTAAACTGCAATTTAAAGCATTTTTGGTTTTGATCATAGTAGGCTATTTTCAAAAAAATGTCGATTTTATGTCGATATTAGCATTTCTTATCATTTATAATACCTAGATATGTTTTAAAATGCAATTTAAAGCATTTTTGGTTTTGATCATAGCAGGCTATTTTCAAAAAAATATCGATTTTATGTCGATATTAGCATTTCTTATCATTTATAATACCTAGATATGTTTTAAAATGCAATTTAAAGGCTTAATTAAGCCGAGCTAAGTGGCTTCGATCTCTGATAAAACTTACCAAGGATAAAAAATTGCTATCATGGCATCATATTATCGATCTGGAGCTACCGTAAGCAACAAATTATATTTTTGTGTTCTACATCCAAACTTGATATTCAGTCGATCAGTTCCAATGTTTCAAAACAAAGTTGAGATCAATCTAAAGAACGTTGTTTTTGATTCTGCTTCAATACAAAGCTGTTTTGAAGCAGAATCTAATACAATTTTCGAGCTTGTACCACAGATCTACAATTATCTTAGTTTCAGCTCGGTTGCCAAGTGTTGTAAAATCTACTGACTTTCATAATAATTGAATTGCAATCATTTTCAGCGTTCAGTTAATAACTTCGAGTTCCATAACTTCTCCAGCGTAAACATCTAAGATCCTAAAATGATATAAAAGTTATTTTCATCATCTACCAAATAAAACACAGTACATAAGTTACATTATTTTATCTTTATTTTTCAAATTTTTTTTCATCTTTTTTTCTATTTTTAAATCAATTTTGAAGGACTTCCTTCATTTCGTTCTTTCATTACAAATGTTTTTTTTTATTTTATTATTTTTTGGGGGTTTTTTGTGTTGGGCGGGGATTCTTGACATAATTTTGATACAAATATTTACTTTAAAATTATTTCAAACTGAATGAAATGGATGTTATTTCAATATCCATAAAGAAATGCACGAAAAATTACCTAAGATTAATAATTAGAAAAGTAATAATAATAATAATATTTGATGATATTCGCCTATTATGAGTTCCTTTTTAATGTCTATAGATAATTTAATGCATGTGTATATGTGTGTGAAATAACAGTTGATTTTGTGGTACTTGGGTCCATTCATTCTTACAATATGTATAAAAAGAATCCTTTTTTGTCATGATTTTTTCAATTTTTTTTTTAAAAAACTTGATTATGATTTTTTTTATTTTTTTGTTTTTTTTTCAAATACATCACTTAAATTAGTTAATTAAGATATATCTTGCAAAGAAATGCACAAAGAAATTTAAAACTTTCAGTTAATGATTTCTTATAGTAATCAATTGTATCTTAAATTAAGAAATTAAAATAGGATCACAAACATGAAAAATAATTTATTTCCTTCTGTATTCTACTGAAAAATATCTTCGACCTTATTTTCATAATATTTGCATCTTTAGTTGAGGCATGATGATGAAGATTTTGTGATTAACATCAGACAAAAGCTTCATTCTCATCCCACAAACTCAAGATTCCTGGCAAAAATCACCAGGAAGTGTACTTTTGTATTTTTATCATCATCATCAGAAGGACAAAAACGAAAAATTTACAATGCATTATTTGGAATGATTAGTTTATGTACTTAATAAATCTTCACAAGAGACTGTGTACAACTCACAGATATTTGGAAGTTAAATAGATTGCATATTATTACATTTTACTACATTGTTGTACATGAATTCCTTGCACAAAATTTTCACATAATTAATTATCATAAAAAAATGTTTTTTCACAACGATTTGAAAATTTTATGATTGCAAAATTCCCTTTTTTGTTGTCGCTCCTTTGATTTTGTGTTTTTTTTTAAAACTAAAGTTATAATTAAACTAAATGTATATCAATGCTAGGAATGGACAGTTGTCTTAATGCCAAAATATGTATTAATCCTCAATTCAGTCAAGCAAATTTATCAATTTCATAGAAATTCTAGTTTCAATCCTCAAGACAACATCCATTCCTAAAATTTTATTTTACTATTTTAATTTACTAATATTCCTTTAAATTATTCATTAAGATCACTTAAAAGTTAAAATTATAATTCTTGAGATGATAAAATTATTTTTAAAAATGCAGCTATGATAAGTTCTGATTTCTTTTTCTTCAAAAATAAATATTTTTCTTTTTATAAAATAGCGATTAATTAGAAAAATAATTGAAAAACTGTCACACTACACTTCAAATTCATTTCCATCGTTATATTTTTAATAAACAGTACTTCATTCTTTATGCCTAAGTCAATCGTTTTTTCTTTAAAAATAGAATTATAAAAATTTCATTTTCATCAGACCATTTTGTCACTTTATAATTGTTCCATCGATCGACTACTTTTCAGTTTCCAGCTTCGTTTACTTTTACTTATTCAATCTAATTTAAATTTGGAAAAATAATGGGAGGAAAAGAGAAACTAATTCAAAAATTCTCAACTTTCCAAAATGAAATTTTTAACGGTAATTTGCAATTCAAATTTTTGCATCAGTTCAAAAATTGAACTTTAAAGACGCAGAAAAATTTAAATTTCAAAAAGTCGTTAAAAACTATTTTTGAAACGGCTTTTTTTATTCTCCACAAGTGATGCAGTAATTTAAACTCGAAAATGTCGTTATTTTATAACGAAGCCTCAAACCGTTAATCGTAAGAATAAAGTCATGATGAAAAATTGAAAGTCAAATTTGAATTAATTCTCTTGTGTCCTCAAATGAGATTCATCTTAATCAACTAATAAATTATAAATTAGGATTACAAAATACTGATTAGTTTAATTTTTCTTTTTTTCTATCAAAAAACAGCTCAATGTTTTCCATCATAAATTTAATTAATTTTAATTCTTATTCTACTAATGGTTAGTTTCTTTCCTCTTTTAAAGAAAAGAAAATGGGATTTATTTTAGTCATCTCATGATGCTTAAATAGTAGTATAAAAGTTTTATGTATTTGAGATGATTGAAGAGTTTGTTGGATGATTGCCTTAATAAATAAAGTATGTAATGTATTGTTTGTTTTTTACTTTAATTTGTATAAAATGCTTTCATATTTTATAAATAATTTATGTTTATTAAGTTCATTTCTCTTTTATTTTTGCTAATTCCAACGGAGCAATTGATTCTCATTTAGAGCGATTGTCTTGATTCAGACTAGAAACTTTTTCAACTTTCCAGCCATTGAAGTTGAACTCTACGAGGATGAAATGATTAAAGTATGAAAATTAAGGCCTTTTGTTGTAGTGCCAATTTTATTGTAGGACGGTAGAAAATGAGTTTATGTGAATAACGGGGTAAAAGGACAATCATTCTGAATGAGAAAGAACTCCTTAATTGAAATATTTACTCACAACAGGAACGGATTATGCTACTTGTAGGTTCATCAACTTTTCAGTTGAGTTCCAGATGTTTTAGACTCATCGCGAGCACCTTTAACAGCATGATCATGAGATAGATAACACAAGAAATGCAGACGTGCTAACAACAAATATCCATAATCTCAACCTGTTATGTTAAATTTCGATGATATAATTCAAATAAGCTCAACATCTGTCAGTATAGAATTCATTTAGCATGTAACATCTAGTCTAGTTTACAAGCCAATAAACATTATAATGAGAAATGTTAGACAACTTCAAAATTTCTATTAGACACACAATTTCACTTTCACTTTGAGATATAAAATTTTTTTAACTATTTTCTTTAACTTTTTTGTTTGCTGTCTGTTGATTTAAAAAAATTCTATGTTGCTTTTCGGTTTCTGTAGTAAAAAATTGTCAAGACTATATAAAAATGTTTCAATTACTGCTTTAGTAAATGTTTGAGGAAAGTTTTAACATACATTCATTCAGTATTAACATATCTGTGTGTATATAAATAGTACAGAAATGAAAAATATTCAATTAAACATCTAAGGTCGGTCTTTAGCCCATTAATAGTACAAAAATTGATCTCATTTCCCTTAAAAAAGACATCCTTTTTCGACATTTTTTAAAATACAAAAATTTCTAATGAAAAAGAATTGATTCTTTTTTCCTGTATAAATGTATTAATGGCAGTATCTATAGAGGTTGTGTATTTCATTCTTTACATAAAAAACATATTAATCTTCATCTTTATACATACTTTAGCAATGTGTGGCAAAAAAGTAGTAAAAATTTACTATAAAACAATCTTTTTCCTAAGTTATTTGGTTCATCACGTCAAAAAATGTTCTTTAATTAATTATTTCTTAAACTTCTGTGCGCGAATTTGTCCTATCCATACTTTCATCTATTCTCTTTACATTAAATAATAATTTGTCATACGAAAAATAATTGTTTTAGTAAATTTAAAAGAAAAATTATTTATAATTTGAGTTATTTTAATAATAATAAGAAAGCTTATGAAACTCAAAGTGATTGCATGACATCAGCTGGCGGAGGCATTGATATCAATTTATTTCCACCATCTTGTACAACTTCTTCATAGCCTGAATCTGATGAATTATCATTACCAATACCCCCAAAACGTGCAATATTAGCTAATTTATACTTAAATATTGACATCTTATCGCCATTAACACTTGAAAGTGGATGATTACTGACTTGTGATGATGATTTCAGCGATTTTACTGTTTCCTGATGAATTACTTCCTTACGGAGCTTCTCTTTTAACTCTTTTTGATCGTATGCATTCTCAATCTTATCTAAGCCTGCAGATTTGAAATGAGAATTAAAATAAATTAAAATTTAATATACATCAAAATTTAGATGAAAATCCTTCAATCTTTTCAGTCAACCAACGAATGAATGAGTCATGACCTACTTAACAATTGAAGAATTGCCACCTACTCAACAAAAACGAGTTATTACCATTCTTCTTCTCATCATTGTGAATTGTCTTAAATTTGATATCGATCATTTGCGGGATGATATTGTCTTTCTCTTTTCTCTCATCTGTCGAATCCATCGGCTCAGTCTTGTCATTATTATTGCTAAATTCAGTTACGATACTATTACTACTTATATCACTTAACGACGACTTTGCTACAGATGATGGCTCACTGTGACGTTTGAGGAATAATTGATGCTTCTTGATTGCAGTAGTATGTTGTGGAACTTGAATTTGTGGAGGCTGAACTTTCGTTGTATGCAAAATTTTGCCTTGATGTTGTAAGCAGGGCTTGAACGATGCAACATTAATAATGACAGATTCTAGATCTTTACATTCATAAATAGCTCCACAGCAAGTACTTTTTTGACACCACACCTCATCACTAATCACGTCCGAGAACAGATTAAAATAATTGGCTGGCCAATGTGCATTTTTTGATGGATTTGGATTTTTTCGTTTCCTTTTTGCAGCTTTCAATTCAGCTTCTTTTCGCTTTAAAACTTGCTGTTGTGCACGTGTCGTATAGCTGAAGAATTTCTTTTGAAATAATCCATCATCATAATCGTCACTGTGCTGTGATTCCGTTGGAGATGGTGGTGAATCATCAGAAGATCCACCCAATGAGCTTGTTTCCTTCTTAAACTTTTTCTTTGATTTCTTGAATATTTTATTAAATCGATCTTTTTCTTCTTTTACTTCTTGTTCCTCTTTTCGCTTCTTGAATTTTGTCATTGACTTCAATCCAGGTCCTGTGCGTGCATCAACAACATGTCCCCAATGTCTGTTACTTCCTGGCGGCAATCTTTTAAATCTTTTGACCAATAAAACGCATGCATTGCATATTTCACCACGTCTTGGATTTTCAAGTTGGAAGCACTGTATGAAATCTGTTTCATATTTCTTCGAGTCTGTGAATCTGGAGCTGTAATGGATATTAAGAAAGTTCAAATGAGTTTTTATTACATTTTATTGTGAAATTTTAGTAACATTATGAAATGGAGTGAATGACAAATTTTGTATGTTGGATAAAGTCAGTCAAACGTAAATACACATCCCTTCCATAACTTTTTCAAGTGTTTTCATCTAAATTGAGTTGTGAAAGGTCAGGAATACATGAATATATACAAAACTAGGACGTGTTGCTTTATGTTTCCTGAATATTTCATGCTTTGCAAGTTAAAGAACTAAAATTTTATAACAGAACAGGCACTTAAGAAATAAAAAGTTTCTCAATCGTTTCTGACTAAAAACAGTTTCAAGAACATAAAGCAACATTCACTGCTTGCTTCATTTGCCAGATCACCATCGTCGTAACAAGTTTAATATGTCATTCAGTTCCAAATATGTCAAAGAGTCGTTTATCAATAAAATATGCATTAATTACCTTGAAGATTTGGCTTTGCATATACAGCATCCTGCAGTACTGCGATAAACTTTCGGTTTATGAAACGAAAACATTTCGTTTGATTGCTAAACTATTAATTTTGTGTCTTTAAAATATTTCTTTTCACTTTCAAACAAATTTCTTTTACTTCACTTTCTTCTTACTTATTGAAAAATTTCCTTCATGAATTTCTCACCAACTTTATGTCTATTTAATATTCTTTTGTATTCACACTAATGTTCACTGGAAATTTTCTTATCACGTCACTTCTCACGAGTATAAAAGTCTAATCATTCAAGTCTAAGATTACTTAGCAAGTATAAATGATCTTCCTGTAATCGATTGTATGGCAATCGAGCTAATGTTCTAAACAATCCTGTTGTTGAATACGTTGATGTACTTCGACTACGTTGATAATTGTTGAATATATAGGTTGCCTAAAAGAATTTATTTCGTTATTGTTGTTGTTGGCGTTCATGAAATGAAAGAAAAAGAGAGAAAAAATTATTAGTTTTTAGGTCATGCAACGTATACGATGTTGATTCTTTTAATATTCAATAATCAAAAACTCATTTTGCTGCTGATCGTGTCAAATTAAGAACTATATACCAAGTATCGATTTTGTCACAAAATTATCACGAAAACCACAAGTTATAAGGAATAACTGATTAGCACAATAGGCATTAATTATGCTGACAAGAATAAAAAAATACTCTGCAGAAATATTCTACACTAAAGACTTCGCGTGACGTCACGGGAAAATAAAGTATACGTAAAGTTCTTGTTCTTCATTCATTCGGGTGTCATTTACCTCAAACAAGTGTATTGCCCAAAAGATTAACCAAAAATACATTATTGCTTCAATAACTATACACAGGAATATTGTCATTATGTCCATTTGAAGTAAATAATTTATGATTTCACTTATTAATAATGTATTTATAACGTGCATTAATAAAAGTAAATGAAATTAATTCTTTCACGAAGTCAATTCACTGACTGATCAACAAACTGGTGAAATCTCTTTTTTACCATATATACACAAGCTATAGCTTGTACAATGTTTCTTTCGCGATAAAAAATTTAAATTGCTTTGTTGTCTGTGTTGTGTCTACGTACGAAAAAAGTTGAAGGAATGCTTTACGTCAATAGCAACAAAATAAAGTTCACTAACACGAAGGCAAGAAAACATTGGAAATTATTGTAAACAAGACATTGTTAAGCATTGAAACATCCAATTGGCCGCAAATATTTTAAATTTATTTGCCTACGTAATTTTTTCTTCTCTTCTAATTAAACTCTATCCAATGCCAAACACTCTTCACTAATGCAATTTACAGTTTTCCAATTCCTTTCATCCTTAAATTCAACAGTATTAATTTCATTCTATCGAGAATGTCGCATGATTTTTCATTGGATATACTGCGCAGGTGCTATAATTCATAAAACTGCAGACAAGTTCAATGATACCGACCGAAAAAATTATATATATATACTTAAAGGTCTTTGTTCCTTCTTCTTTTTAAACTCACATTTTTTAAACAAATTTTTTAGTCTTAAATGGTCAAATTTTTCGTGATATAAGATTTGACAACTCACATTAATATGATTATAAGCAGCACTTTCACGTATCATTATTGCTCAACTTAAAATATCTTCTATATAGCAGACTAATTGCTCGCTATTGAAATTGGATGAAGAAAAGAAGTTGAAATGAACGAAAAAAATTTAAAACAAAAATTGACAGCAGCTACGAAAATGTATGTCTGAACTTTTCACTCTTCGTAGAGCAACTGTTACAATATTATTACGATACTCAATGGCTCAATGGAAGCTTTAGCGCTATTTTTGGAATAGGAAAGAATCGCTTGGTGTTCATTTTGACTCGATTGTTTTTATTTTTATGCTTAATATGGGATGGCTTGGGATGTATTTATAAGTTAGAAGGTTAGACACCTGTCAATATAATCTTTAAGGCAGAATTTTTATTGAGAATGTTTTTAATAGTTTTATGAGACATTTGTGTCTGTTGCTATACAGTGTTTTGGCTTCATTCAGATGAAATTTGGAGGGAAAAATTTATGAATGAACTTGACGATTGGATTAAGGCAGGGATTAAGGTTTCTCGATTGGAACAAACACTCAAATATTCATTTAGTCAAAAATCGCTAAAAATCAAATCTAGTTCCTTTCTTTTTTTAATTTCATAAAATTAGCTGAATGACAAGCACAAAAATACGTTCCAGACACACAAAATAATTTTACAGATGACTCAATCACTCGCTTTTCTTCTTTTCTTTCCTTTAATTTTTCGTACATTTTGGCGCAAAAACGTTCAACTCTTTCCTCTCATTCAGCAACCTCATATATAGCATTTTCGACTTGACTACAAGAATGGCAACTTATGGTACTTATGCAATTTTCTTCTTTCATAAAAATAAATTTTTATATAGTTATTGAGTACGTAAGTAGAGTCTACATGATCCTTGGTATTGTCGATTCACGATGAAAGAAATAAATAAAAAAAAAAAGAGAAAGTGAAAGGCACCAATTGCAAAAAATAAAAACGAAATGAAATGAAATAAAAAAAAATTATCTACACAATGAAGATCAGCAGTCAGTCAGACTCAAAGACAAATGAGACAGAAAGCCTCCAATACAGAGTATTGATCTACTTCCCGTAGAGACAATTATTTAAATTATTTCCTTTAATGACTTAGATGAGAAGCATGTATACGTGATATTCATGAATGCTACATACTATTATGTACCTATAGTGCAGCAGCAGCAGCAATAGAAGCATATTATGTGAATTATTACAGTAGGGAGAGCCAGCTCAATGCCATTTGTATTACCATGTACTAAACATTCACCTCAATACCTCTTTGCTTTCAATATAAAAGTAAAAATTCCGCAATTACACAAATGTAATGCTCTCATTTTGACTTTTATTCAGCTTCAATCATGTTTTACCGCTTCTCTGGTACACACAAATAAGCATACGACAATGTAGTTTTGCACTGCAATGCTGTCCGAAAACAATGAAATCTTGGCGTGTGAAACGTAAAACGTAGAGCAGTCGATACGCACATAAACGAGAAGAGAGGAACTACTACATAGTAAATTATTGAGGTCATTGTACTTGTATTTTCATTGCCTCTTCTTGTTCGCTTCCCCGACGCGCTTGTATATATTTTTTTCTCTTTACTCTTTTGATCGTCTAGCTAGCGACTCATCTTTTTTGTATTTCTTCTTTTCTTCTTCACGAATACTCAAAGAAGCGTGGCTGTTTATTGTTTTTGTTGTTGTGCTGCCTCTTTGCCTCATAGCTCTTTGCTTTCACACCACAATTATATTGCACATATGTACGTATATTATTTATATATAGAGTTAGTGATGATGGAAAAAAAGGAAAAGAAAACAGAACATCAACGAACTCTATCAAGGTTGTGTTAACGAATTCTTGTTATAATTTGGATTTTTTTTTTGATTCTTTACCGGCATTCACAAGCTGTGGCTATGGATGGATGGGAAAAATATTTTTTTACGTCGCAATTTCTTCTCTTATTTTTTCATCCAATCCATTTCTTCTTCTTCCTTTTATTTCTGTGTTTAGTTAAGAACGATATTAAACTCTCTTTGTGATGGTCGGATTGAATCAACATTTTACTGCTTGCACTGCACAAATATTGATGAAAAGGATAACAAAGAATTCTTCTTAAACGCCAGTTTTACTCGACAGATGGACAAAGTTGCTTGACATGCTCAATTTCATGCTAGACAATTATTTTAGTCACTCGACTATGAGAAACTCTACGGTAATTATACATGAACTCAAATTGAGCATAAGATAACTGATCTACCCTCAATTAATTCATTACTTTGACTTTGAAATTCACTGATTATTCAGGACATTTATTAAATCACCCACAAAGTTCTTGTTCGCCTTTTAAATGTCTTCGTCTCGCTCATTTTTTATCGCTTTGACTTTATGTTTTTGTTTTCTTTGCACTTGGTTTCGAATGTATGAATGGATGGGATTTTTTTTTGTGTGAATGCATTCATATGAAAGTTTGTTCTATACCCACGAAAGAGTGATCAAGAAGAAGGCAAACATTTGTGGAATATCTGCTGTATAAACACATGAAATTGTGCATTCTTTTTACTCAGTCTTAGTTTGTAAATATAAAGTAGTCAAGGTCAATGACAAGTTTAAAGGACGTTTCTTTTTCTAAAAATGTTTACCTTATCATGCACAGTATACAAAAGTGACTGATAAAGCCGGTAAACGCATATTGATGTTGTGAAAAAAATTATTATTTTTAAAGTGTCTGTTTTATATAGTTATCAACATTTGTTTGGGGAATTCTCTTCTTTGTGGCGAAGCTCTTGTTGACTCTTATCAGTAGCTAATTCCTATTTTTGTAAACTGTTTGTTTATATACGATTTTTGTGTAATATTAACAAAACAAAAACGTTCAAGTTTTTTGATAAAGTCGCTGACGTATTAGATGCAATCTAATGATTTGTACACACGTTTCAAAGATCAATCATTAGACATTATTATTACAAAGAATAGTTAATTGTATTCACTTCCTGAGAATTTATTTTTCCCACGAAATTATATCAAAGTGAAAAGCACATAATTTTTGTTATCAAGTTTTATAGCTTTTTAAACAATAATTCTTGTGGAAAATGATAGTACTCACTTATTATTCGCAGAACGGTGATGTTATTTACGGTATTTTTAGCTATCAATGCTTAGAAACTTTAATTTTACAATATTTTGGTACTGTTTATTTTTCACTCTATTCGATGTCAATTATGATGACATAATTAAAATTTTATTTTCTTAAATTAACTCTTCAAACTGCGAGTTTGCTGACAGTGACAAAATATATAACATTGATAATGACTAAAATAACGAAAAAAGTACAGAGTAACACATTTAATGATTGTTTTATTGCGAAAATATTAAATTTATTTTCGCATCTCTTGTCTGATCCAAGAAAAAAAGAAAGTTCAAAAATTTGAAAAAATTATGACTGTTGAGCAGTGAAATTTTAAAATTCGCAAGCATGATTCATTAAACTTTGCTTATTATTCTACTACATTGTAAACATACAAGTTTCTTCTTACTATAAAATATGTCACGTTAAGCCAACCCAAATCTCATTTTCTTCATCTGACATCCCACATCATACAACCACAACCGAAATTTCACACATTCCTTAATTACAACATTGTCTAAATAGGGTTCGCAAAAAAATGATCCGTTAATTAGATCATTACTTTTAGCCTGAGGTTATTGTTACTCTTTATGAGTTCATGAGATGGAAATTCTAGAACTTTATGAGAGAGTTCCGCTAATTAGAAATGCTAAAATTTATAAATCTGGATTTATAAGCATCAAGATAGAATCTAATTACACATGCATCACGATATCTTTAATGCACAACTGCACATTCTTCACGACGTCTTATGCTAGTTTATTTTTAAATGTCCATTACATCCACAATATAAACTGCATTCTGGAATGCATATCGAGTTTTATTTTCAAGTCACAACTGCCGTATACATGCACAATTTAAATGTGTTTGGGTCTCATTTTATTCCAGTGACATTTTGTGCAGATTTTTTTCTTTTCGTATTTTTAAAAAGGAAGAAGAGCAGAGAAAATGGCAACGCACATATCATTTGCCTACCTGAATGCTTGAACCTTTAATTCCTTTGGCAGAAATCATCATTATGAATCGCATTTCAGGAATTAGACAAATGTAAAGAATAAGAAGAAAGGAATATGAAAAAATAGATGTATTGGGGAAGGTTATGGCAGAATCAGAATGTGTCGAGTTATATACCTTCGAGATTTATTTCTTGTTGAACTCGAGAACATGTGTAGTGTAGTGTGAGATTTAAAACAGTAAGAAGTATTTTTAAAAGACTCGCATCTACTGTCTCCTTGGCATGATTCTTTGCTATTTATATCTCTTTTAGAAATATATCATCAGGTTGCTGTCGTCTCGCTATTGCTTTTATATTATAATCAATGTCAAGTTTTGATGAGGATCACGTCGTCATCATGGACAGCGCAATGTTAAGTCAGTAAACAATAATATTTTATTCATATAGAATGTAAATTGAGGAGCAAGAAGGCAATGATGATTTACTGGACTCATTTTTAAAATGTCTTAATCATGTTTGTTTAGTGAACGAAGAACGATTTGCTTAAGTGGATGTTTAAATTAATTCTTGATGAAGCGGTTGCCAGACGTACAAAAATTTTCACAATGACTCATGTTGATGGAATCCCAATGGAATCTTTACACACTTTGGATATTTTTTTATCGAAATATGAATCATTTGAAAATCAGATTTCATAAGTGTCAATTAAAGCCGGAAATTATAGATTGATGATAAAGCTTGACCTTTTTTGGGATGAAGACAATGAATTTTGTATTTTATTTTTAAAAATAATTTGGCGCAAATTTCTTCACTTGACGATTTTTTCATCAAATTCTGACAGAATTTGCAACTTACTTGCGTTTTAAATGTTTTTAAACTGTTGTTTACACGTGAGCAAACAATTTTGCATCGCATTTTAACCGTAATTAAGCTACGAGTGTATTATTTTTGTCACATTCATATCATAACCTCATTTTCAGACAAAATAACAAACAAAAATCTAAAAAAATCTTTATTTTGTTTTGTCTGTATAAGTTGATTACATTCTGACAACAAATCAGTTGCCATGCATGCCTCAGGTATGTTATCAATATATTGATGTTCAATTAATTGAATTATATCAAAACTGATAAGAAATCAAAGATTGATGAGGGGAAATTAAAGCACAGAACGATAAATTTGTTTACTCTTTTCGCAATAATATCGATTGAAAGATACATTACGACAGTTTTTCTTTTATAAAATGGGTATCAAAACCGATTGAGCAATTTTCTAGCTAGTATATTTAGCACAAGATTACAACGTAGGTTTAAACAATAACAGAAACAGCTCATAAATATTATTATATAAAATATTATGTGCATTTTAATAAACATCCCACGTAACCATAAGTCGACGAATGGAAGATTTTACGTATTACATCAAAATCTTCCATGTATGTTCCATATGTACATTCCATGTATCGTACATTGGACATTATGCTAATATGAAAAGGGACGATTTTTAGTCGATTTTATGTCGATTTCACGTCGATTATTTTTTTGAACGAAAATCAAATTTTTTTTGACCGTTACAATGTAAAAACCGATTAACGGAAAAATTTTGAATTTTTTTGTATGAAAATATTTTTTGTTAATTATACTACAATTTGTAGACAAAATCCAGAAAAAATTAATTACGGATTTTGTCTTTGAAAAAAAGAGTCGAAGTCTTCATTTAAATGAATGATTCGCATGTAATTAATTTAATTAATTAATCACACTTTGTATGAAAATTTGGCTGTGCCTTATATAAGTGATTTCTGATTGCACTTGTGAAGTATATAGCGGCTCAAGAAAAACGAATGTAATGGATGAAAAATCGACGTCTATTGGATCATCCAAAAAATTGTACATTTAAGTCGATTTTTTCATTGACGGCGATTTTGGTTACGTGGGATTGTGTTGAATAATTCTCTGTTGATTCTCTTATTAAATTGAATAAAATTGTTATGATTCAATTTCAGAACCCGTTATGTATTATATCTTCTTGAGTAATAAGTATGATGTTCTCTAAGGATTAAAACCGTTAAGATTTTAAAACATTTTCCATCTTTTTAATTTTCAGCCAATAAATTGAATTAATATATTGTGTACACAAACTGAAAGGTAGTTCATCGACATCCCCCTTTTTAAATAAATTGATTATTTACCGAGTCCCCTAACGATGATGATCAGTAAGCCCCTAAAAATCATACCACTACTGTATGTCAGGCTTCGATAAACGGAACACTTTAAACATTGTAGAAGGTAATATTGTTTTGATATCCACAACAAGAAGAAGACTTTTTTATTTTAAAAGAATAAACAAAATAAATAAATGAAAAATATCGGAGTAGTGAAACGTTATGTGCAGGCACAAAACAAAATACCGCGACAAAAATGAAAATAAAGTTGCACATATGATTTTACGGGCCTTTATTTTCATACATATGCAGAAAAGAGAGAAAATTTCTGAGTTTGTATTTTTTTTTGCAATATCTCCACACATTACATATTCATATTTCATTTATTTTTTTTTTTTTTATTTAAAAACATTATTTTGCCTCGTGTTTTCTTCTTTTTCTTTTCCTCATTGTATTATTTTTCCAGAATTAATGCGCTAGTGCATTCAGTTTTTATATTTTTAAAATTTAACGGAAATGAAATATTTGAAAATGGTTTGCGTCTTAGCTAAATTGTGTCTTAAGAAGTTCAAATTTAAAACATCCGGTAAAAAATCAAAAAAAAAAGAAAAATCCTCGGTAGTACAATGGTGAGCATCTTCACCTGTCGTTTGACAAGAAAAAGGAATTGCGCTTTAATCATCCACCTTCGATACTTTCTATATAATTTTTGTTTTCATACATTATATTGTTTCAATGTAATCGAGGCAATAAGCGGAAAAATAAGAAACAACACACTTATACTACATTTAATTCTGATGGCTAAGCGTGTGTTGAAAAAGTAAAATAAAAAATTGAACGAAAAATTTAAGAAAAAAAAACAACAAAAAATAAAATATATAATAAATTATGAGCACTTTCTTTTCGAGTCGGC
Organism: Chironomus riparius; assembly: GCA_917627325.4. Taxonomy (NCBI): domain Eukaryota; kingdom Metazoa; phylum Arthropoda; class Insecta; order Diptera; family Chironomidae; genus Chironomus; species Chironomus riparius. The sequence continues at coordinate 32,915,561 of OU895879.1, forward strand.
CATATGTTGAATTTAAGCTGCAACTGATATGCAATACAAAGTTGATCGATCAATCTTTTAGTTTGAATAAATATTCTGAAGCAACATTATTGTATCATAATCAAATTATGTGAATTTTGCAGTTGCAACTATGCAAGCAATGCGATTTAAACAGTAAAACAAACACACACACGCGCGTTATTTGACGTGAAATAAATGAAAAGTCCTTGAGACGTCTATAAGAGGTGCAGAGTAACTTTCCTTTTGTTATACATTCTTACTTTTTTAATAAAATTTATAATACTTTTACATGATTTTAAGAAATTAACAGGAACAATTGCGAGTCGTCATCAAAAAAACTTTTATTTTTCAAAGGAAATTTTCTATTACGTTTTTGGATGTTCTTTTTTTTGTGGGAAAAAAAGTTTTGGATTAATCATCAAATTTAAGAAGAAACCATCACGGAAATTGAGAAATTTAAAGTATTCATCATAATTATATAAATTTTTGACGACGTGCAATTCTTTATCCTTCATTTCATCCATTAAACAAGAAAAACTTTACAATACAGAAAAAAACTTCTACCTTGGCTTTGTTCAACAGACGCTTAAAAATTTGTTAAATGTTTTATCAATCAAAATGACACTCACGATAAATGACTTCTAGCTCAATTGATCCTTTGCTATATTAATTCACAATTTTTCACTATTATCAGTTTAAATTATATTTATTTTATGTTTTAAAAAAAATTTTAATAAAAACCTTTTTGTCAGTTCTCTGACTCAGCTTTGAATTTAATAAACAACCGATATGGCGACTCAAACACAGAGTCGTATGTTTTGCATCACTTGTATATTAAAATATCAACATTAAAATTTCCTTTAAAAAAACACTTTCGACATATATTATTTAAGCCAATCGATTAACATTCGGAATTAAAAATTAATTACAGTTGATTAATTGAGAAACTCACAAGAATCAAGTGAGAATTTTGAGAATTAAAAGTTTCGCATCTTTTTATGCCGCCATAGTAGCTGCACGTACACAAAACGTACATACACAGTGTACATCTGGTCTGTCTGACTAATATAGGCAAACATCTGATTCGAACATTTACAATACCTGATGAATATTTTTTTATAACATAAAAATTTTATCAATAAATCAATAAGCATCGCTAGAACCAAGATAAAATTATGTAGAATACAGCTATTCATGTGATTTATGATGTCAATTTTGGAATTATAAACAATTTTATGATTAAAGTTCATACTTGCATAAATTACAGGAAATCAGAATGTATCAATGTATTGGACACAACAACTGTTTTAATTCCTACTCATTTTGTTGTTGTAGATTCTCTATATAAATAGAAATACTTGCAATACAGGAAGTAATGCTGGATAGCTGGTGGAAATTTTTATGAGCAGCTAATTTAACATAAACAGGATGAATTTCTTTTAATAAATCTTTGACATCGTTTGCTTCCGTTGGATAAATTTTATTTTTGAAAATGTTTCTAATTCGTCCTCTTTTCTAACGGCTATTTTTTAAGGTCATTGCTTCTTTTTTGTTCGAACCGTGTTTCTAAGCTATAGCTTAAAAATCTTTTCTAAGGATTCTTATTGTTTACATGTATTGGAGATGTTTCTGCATCTTAAAAGGATCTTATTTGAATTTTATGTGATATCTTCCTCGAACTTGAGTAATTTTACTAGATGTCAGCCAATTCAATGGTCTCCATCTACAACTTATTGTTATACTTCACAGATAGCATCCTAGAATCAAAAATTCCATCTCAATTATATTTGAATCAACATCTAGCTACGGTGCGACTAAGTTTCAAAACCAAACAACTCTAATTCAGCATAATGTTTATATTCTTGTTGATTCAGTCACGTCGACATATGTCCTGAAAGTTTTCCACTTTAGAATCTTTGTAACACGCCGATACTTTGTAAAATTTCATCTAAAACACAAAAGTTGTCTATCCATATCCACAAAATCCAGTGACATTAAAGATTTCATTGAAAAATTTCATTTTTTTCTGAAACTTTTCTCATATTTTGATATTTTAGCAGCACGCGTGACATCTGTATGTCACATTTTCTGGACATTAAGAAAAAAAATTTCGACAAATTAATTTTAAAAGATAAACAAATTTAAGGAAAAATCATTTTTATACAACTCTAAGTCCATCACCAATGTCTAAATCACCACAAAAACATAGTGAAAATGATGATGATTCGAACAAATTTTTATTGGGTGTAGTGGAAGGATTCTATGGCAGGCCATTTACATCTGAACAGCGAAAAGAATTATTTAAGAAATTAAAACGATTTGGGCTGCAGTTGTTCGTTTATGCACCAAAGGATGACTGCAAGCATCGAGCAATGTAAGATATTTTATGCTTATTAATTTAATTAACTTACAAATGTTCAATATTAGGTGGCGAGAACTTTACACGGTGGAAGAAGGTGAGCATTTACAGGGGCTGATAAATGCAGCGAAATCATCAGGAATCGACTTTTACTATGCACTTTCACCTGGATTGGATATCACTTACTCGTCACTAAAGGATACTTCCAGCCTGAAGCGTAAACTAGATCAAGTATCACAGTTTGGATGTCGTAAGTCTTAACTTAACTTTACTAAGCTAGTTCACAATTTAATTCCTTTATTTCAGAAAAATTCGCACTTCTATTCGACGACATAGACTCGGAAATGACAAAGCCAGACAAAGAAATGTTTCAGAGTTTCGCACATGCTCAAGTGTCAATCTCTAACGATATCTACAATCATCTTGCGACGAAAATCAATTGTTTAAATTTTCTATTTTGTCCAACACAATATTGTTCGTCACGTGCGATTCCAACTGTTACGGAATCGGAGTATCTTAACACAATCGGACAGAAATTGCTGCCAACAATCGATGTCTTATGGACAGGATCAAAAGTAATTAGTAAAGTTATCACAGTTAAAGACATTGAAGAGATTACGGAAGTTTTAAAACGCAAACCTGTCATTTGGGATAACATTCATGCTAATGACTATGATCAGAAGAGAGTCTTCCTTGGACCTTATTCAGGTAAGGAATCATAATTTGATTTATCAGTGATTGTTGCTGATTCTCTTACTTTCAGGACGAAATTGCGAGTTGATTCCATTATTACGGGGAGTCGTCACTAATCCAAATTGTGAGTTCCATGCAAACACTGTGGCGATTCATACTCTAGCTCAGTGGAGTAGATGTAATTCTCAAGTTAACAGTAAGTCCTTAAAAAACCCTTATCAATCAAATTTGTCGCTATCTTAATTCTTTAAATTTCACAGCGGATTCCATATCAGACATAAAATTAGAAACAGAGAATGAAGATTGCGATGATAGCCCTCCAAATTATCTCTCAGAAAATATGTATCATCCAAGAGTTGCTCTTAAGAATGCCATTCGTGATTGGCTTCCAGATTTCTTCGAAGCAAAAAAGGCATTCGGTCCAATGTTAAAACCACAGCCTGGAAGTGCGTTGGCTCCAATTATTCCACCCATAATTCCAAAAATTAACACATGCATGACACTGACATTGACTACAACTAGTGCCACTAATATTGCACCAATGCCAGAAGTTAACACAGCACAGCTTCATGCTCTTGCTGATATTTGTTCCAATGTCCAAACGGAGGCATTAGCAAAAGTCAGCGTAATGAATTCTCTTGTCTCGGAAACAAAAGTAGTCACAACAGCCTCAATTTCTGCTCCAATTTCATCATCGATAATCAGCGAGACTAATCTTGAAATTCGAGACAAAAGTCCAATTAATGTTACTGTGGATGTAATGGAAGTAGAAAAGGCTTCAACTGAACCGTCTGAAACGGGAACCGAGGAAGCAATGGATTGTGGCACACCAAAACATACATTATCAGACAGTTCCAGTATTAATTCAGAACCACATCACAAAGATGAAACGGAAGTGCCACAAAATGTCAATGGCAATACTGCTGAAAAATCACAATTGTCAGACGACGTCGTTATGACTGAATCAGTCAACGAGCAAGAAACAATGCAAGAGGATTCATTATCCGAAGAAGATAAATGCGATCCTATAAATTACGATGATATATTGCTCCTATGTGATTTATTCTATTTGCCGTTCGAACATGGTTAGTGCTGATTTTCATACTTTATTATAAGCAAACTTTTAAATGCTATTTCCAATCTTCTTCTTTTTCTGATAATTTAAATATTCTATTTCAGGTAAGCAAGGCCTAATGATTCTTAATGAGTTTCAATGGCTAAAGACAAATGCATACGTATTGAGTGGTAGCAAAAATGGATCAAATCCGGAGAACACAGAAGTCCAAGAATGGTTTGAACGCAGCAAAGAATTTTTTAAACTATGCGAAATGGTTCTAACATTAATGAAGAAAATTGCTCTATGTGTTAATCGTGAATTATGTTATGATTTATATACATACTGCTGGGAGATGGCTAATGTCGTATCAATTTGTGACTCGTATGTTCAATGGCTTGCTCTTGGTCATTTTCCGTCAAATTCAAATTCCTACATTCAAGGATCATTCACGTGGTTCAGTAAAGGATGGAAAGAAACTTTTATGTCAGGTGATCAAGAACCCTGGATCTTTCGTGGTGGATTAGTTGTTGATATTCAACGATTGGTTCCAATCGATTCTGGAAATGACTTATTTATCTACCGATTACCCGAAACTCCAACATTAAATTTCTTCTCTGTTCGACCATATAATAATTTGGATGAATCCGATATTTATAAAATTTGTCATAAAACATGTCGCGATGGATCAGACTGCACTGACTTGTTTCCATCAAATTTACAACAGATTGCATCTGATCGACTTGTTGCTCCATTTATTACACTCAATCCTGAATTTTGTATGGTCGTTGAAAACATGAAGAAAGATATTGTTGGATATGGCTTTGCAGCACCAAATGCTAAGCATTTCTATCGTAGTCAAGAGGTAAGCATTTAACTTTGTTATGACATCCTCAATACTAATTTTAATATTCATACTTTTCAGACATTGTGGCTTCCAATAGCACGTGAAAAATATCCATTAACAATGCTGGATTCTCCAGACATAACACCAGCAGCAAAGGACGCAATTAATTGGTTCCATAACTTTAAATATGAATGTGCACCTAATATTCTAATTCAGTATCCATCCATTGTTCATTGTTCGATTTTAAAGGAACAGTCGCATTTAGACTCGTCGATAAGCAAAAGACTTATGTGTGTTTTATTATCATCATTGAGAACATCGGGAAGTAGTGGATGTCATGTAATTTTAAATAAATCCGATAAATATCTTGCAGAAGTTTACGGTAGACTTGGATTCACAGAGATTTATCACGAGGATACAAAACTAATCTTGGGACGAAATTTCTAGTATTCTATTTAAGAGCCTAATCAATTGATTTTTACGAAACTTTTGACTTTATGACGATGAAGCTTGCAATTAAGAAATTAATGAATAAAAAATCTTATTCTGCTTCTAATTAAAATGTTTGTGTATTTGTAATGTCTAAATCTTGTTACTAGTTTAAATGTACTTAAAGATGACATCTTTCGGATCAGTTATGGTCTGTAATTCTAAAGTTACCGGACATTGCAGCCAATATGAAAGGAGCTCTTCTGTGTATCCTATTAAAAAGTACATCTTTCTTGAACTTATTCCTTGCTTTATGAGGGCTGCAATACGAATGTGATTGAACTGACGCTTGATAATGACTTCAGATAGTACCAACGAATGCCATGTTCCAGTCATGAACTTCCTGATAAATGCATCCTCAGTTATACACTGTGCTGTTCTTAATTCTCCTCGTCTGCAATTTTATAAAATAAATCAATTTATAAGTATGCCTACAATTAAATCCACAGCTATAAACTTACAGATTGGATGTATTCCAAGAGTTCCAACCTTTTCTATGAGCAATATAATGAGGTGGATTTGCCATTTCGTACGTCAATGGTCGATCTCTAAATACACAAATAATCAATTTAATAAACTAGGAATCAGAGATTAAGTCACTGTAATTAACCTTTTTGGTGTAATTTTGTATCTTCCAGACTGGACACTCGCTAAAATAGCAGAAGTTTGAATTCCACGAGATAATTGACTTGATATAAGTGCATTTTGCTGTAATTCAATAAAGACTAAGTTTATTAATTATACAAGGAATAAATATATAGAAAACTCACTTTAATTAAGCCTGAAAAACTCATTTTTAACAAAATCTGAATTTATTTTTATGTAAATAAGCTACGTCTTTTTACGTACTTTTATATTACGTACGTATTTTTGCTACGTAAAATAATTTTTCTTCAGAATCAATCTATATTTAACTTTTCATCGATTTAAAGCATAATAAGGCTGCTTTGCCAGTCAAATCACTTTTTAGGCACTTCTAAAGCAGGTAGTTTTTATAAAAAGCGTCATCAGTTAAAAGATTCTTTAATAATTAGTTGAGTTTACAACAATTACCTAATCACATCACATTTTTACAGAATTAAAAAAATATGGGTCAAACAGTATCAATAAGTGTAACAGCTGAATCTGTAATAAAGTCACTAGATCAGACAGAAATACCAAAAAATCATCCAAAAATCAACAATATACAGGCACAAGAAATCCCACCAGAATGTCCAATGCATCAAAAACATCAAGCACCAAAAGAAGAAAAAGTTATAGTTTCAGAATGTCCGATTCAAGGAGCTGCTGATGTTAATCCATTAAATATGATGCCAGCTGCAAATCAAAAACCATCACCAGGCCAGCCTTTCCCATTGCCTACAGCAAGAGTAACTTCTTCGATTCCTCGAGCTGTTCCAAGTAAGTAAATTAAGTTTAATTTAAGATACGAGAAAGCTAACAAAGTGCATTCATTAAATTAAGGTCCAGAAGGCAAGACACACTGGGAATATCCTAGTCAACAAATGTTCTGGAATGCTATGCTTCGTAAAGGTTGGGTATGGCAGAAAGAAGATTTATCTGCAAAAGATATGGACGATATAATCAAAATCCACAATGCTAATAATGAACAGGCCTGGCAGGAAGTCTTAAAATGGGAAGCACTTCACGCTCGTGAATGTGGGAATCCAAAATTAAAGAGTTTTGGAGGTAAAGCAAAGGATTTTTCACCTCGTGCAAAGATTCGTAATTGGATGGGCTATGAATTACCTTTTGATCGTCATGACTGGATTGTTGATAGATGTGGCAAGGATGTTCGCTATGTTATTGACTATTACGATGGAGGAATGGTCGATGAAAAGTACAAATTTGCGCTTCTTGATGTTAGGCCTGCAATGGATTCATTTGATAATGTTTGGGACAGAATGAAAGTTTGCTACATGCGATGGAAGTATGAATATGCCGCAGGACTCTTCTCAAAGCAAACTGATAAGAGTAATTAAGCTCTATGTAGTTTGTGTTTAGTTCATAACATTTAAGGAACATCAGTTTGAGAGGCATTTTCTCAAACTTGAAAATACACTTAATTAAACACAGTTTGATGATTTTGTTAATGAAAAGTTCTTTTGTATTTATTATTTCTCTGTCCTACATTATTTGCATCTTAAAACTCTTAAGATAAAGGAATCAAAAAAGTAAATAGTTTGAGGAAAAAAATAAAAAAATTTAATTAAAGACGTTACAAAGCATGACATAATTGACTTTAATCTCTTCGTCTTTTCTTTTCGCTATGTTCTGAGGATTTGCTTGAACTTGCTTCATCTTTTCGTTTTGATCCAGTTTTAGCTGTATCCAAGAACTTGTCAAGTTGGAAGATATCATCTTCTTTCTCAAATTGTACAGGTCCAGAACGTGGATTTTTACGATCAGTTCCTGAGAATTCTTTATCTGGAACAAATCGACTGGTGTTTACAATCTTGTCTAAGTCACCGCCATAAATATCTTGATCAACTTGTTTGCTTGGTCTATATAAATGAGATGCAAGACTTCCACTTTCACGCCATGGCTTATCGTAAACATTATATGCTTCATCATCTCCATATCCAGAATCCATTCCTTTAGTAGTGTTAAATAGACGTGAATCAAATTGTCCTTCGCCACTAAATTGTGTCTTTCCTGGCATTCCCAATGCAATTTGCTCACTAATATCACGCTCACGTTCTTTCTGATGTTTTGTTCTTTTATCTGGAGCTGCTCTTTGAAGATTACGATCTCTGGCACGTTCTCTATGTCTCTGTTCACGAATTTCATCTCTTTCACGAACTTCTGTTGTAGTTTCGCCTTCATTTTGTGCATAACGACTAAGTCCAGCACGTTCTTCACGAGCACGCTGAGCCATAGCACGTAATTGTTCTTCCTTTTTCTCTTTTTCCTTTTGTGCCAATTTCTTTTCAAGTTGTGCACGAGCTTCAACAGCTTCTCTTGCCTTTCTGTCTGCTATATATAAAGCTTCAGCCATTTTAGCGAATTTCTCATTAATATGTACTTGCTGTAATCCTCTCCCATCAGCAGCTAAACGTTTATCCAAAGGAATTGTATAACCCTTTGCGTTCTTCCAATTACTTATACATGGTGGCACTTTCCATTCTTTTTGTTCCTTTACTGATACTTTTCGACTTGGAGAATGTAAAACAGGTGCTGGAGGTGACGGAGGTGCTCTTGGAATCTTTTTATTGATTTTAAATTTTGGTGGTTCCATTGGATCAACTTGAGCCTCAACCATACGAATGATTCGTTCCTTAGCACCAGAATTAAACTGCATCGATTGTTGTGATGGCTTGTATCGGATATATTGAGCTGCTCCTTGTTTTTCTGCAGCTCGAACAGGCAAAGCAGCAGCAATTTTTGCATTTGTCAACTTTTCTAATGCCTTTCTTGTAGTTTCTGTAATATCAGCAATCTCTTCATCATTTGGACGCTGTAATTCTTCGGCATTTTCAGATAAAACTTCTGCTGGAAGTAATTGATTGATATTTGAATAAACAATCTTATCTTTTGCATGTCCTTGTTTAGCAATTATATCATATTTGACTTTTCCTGATGAATCTGTTTGTAAGGCTAAAGCAGTTGATTTCTTTCCACCAGAATTAGGTCTTGCCATATCCAATGGATATTGTGCGACATGAATTTCTGGAAATGCTCCTCCATCGCCATAATCTGTTTCACTTCTTGGTATAAATCCACGTCTTGATCCGTAGGGAGGTGCTGAATTCTTTGCATGCTGTAGAGCACCCAAATTGACTGAAATTAATTATTTTTTTTTGATGACTTTTTGTGACGAAAACAATTCATGCAATATTCTCACCTTTTATTGTCGATTGCTCATCATCTCGATCATATACTTTATTTACAGGATTCGGTAACACTGTTTTTAATGACATTATGTATGCTGATTAGCAGATAATCCTATAATTAATGAAAAACTAATGGGTTCCGCGAAGTTTCTGATTGTGTGTGAATGTATTGGTATGGACACAAACACATACGTAATAAAAGTGTTAATACACGGATTATAGCCTATTATCTAATTTAATCGCGATGAAACTAAGACAATTGATGAAGAAACTGATTTTAAGGTCCAAGGTACAAGAAGGATTACGAGCGTTCCCAAAAAAATCAGAGCCCAACGGCTGGTAAAAATTTGAATCCGAAAATTCAGCAAACTTCATAGTTTCACATCATCTGTTCAGCAAGTTCAGAAAGTTTGGGAAAATAGAATTCGAGAGTTTTAAAAATATTAAATTAATTATAATTAGTCTATCGTATTGTATCATCTGATATTGTCAACAGCTACAGTCAACTACACTTCAGCTTAATCATAAAGAAAGCCAGGTATAAATAATGTGATAAAGTGGTGAAATTAATATTTTCTTAATTTTCCTTTGTTTAATCATTTTGTTGTGACGCAGTAATATTAAGTTCCAAGTATATCTCAAAAAAATATCATAGATATAGTAATGAGGGTGGATATAATAATAAGGAAATCATCAGATACCATTAGAATTAGTCACTCATTTATTCCATATAAAATCACATAATTGATAAGGCACAGATTAAGGTTTTTGTTCTGATCTTTTCGACTTTATGGATGTGTTTGTGAACAGCTAGCTGTTCACATCAGTTAAATCTAATTACAAAAGATTATTGCTGTTATGTGAATAAAAGACTTGTCTAACAATCACTTATTTTCTATTTTGCACATACAGTTCTCATCGTTATAATTTCTACAACATCCAATTGACCGAAAATAATATATTGAAGACGTAAAAATGGCAACAAGAAAGAAGGTTCTTTTAAAAGTCATCATTTTGGGAGACTCAAGTGTTGGAAAGACATCCTTAATGAATCAATATGTCAACAAAAGATTCTCAAACCAGTACAAGGCAACAATTGGAGCAGATTTCTTAACAAAGGAAGTAGTTGTCGATGATCGTGTCGTAACAATGCAAGTGAGTATGACTCATAGACAGACCTTGACAATCAATTTAACTTCTCTCTTTTTCTTTTCTATGACTAGATATGGGATACTGCGGGTCAAGAAAGATTTCAGTCACTTGGAGTTGCATTTTATCGCGGAGCAGATTGTTGTGTGTTAGTTTTTGATACAACAGCACCAAACACATTCAAAAATCTTGATTCTTGGCGTGATGAGTTTTTAATTCAAGCCAGCCCTAGAAATCCTGAACACTTTCCATTTGTAGTATTGGGAAACAAAATAGATTTGGAAAATCGATCCGTAAGTATTTCATCTTTTTAAGTACCAAGTCCAAAGAACTAATGCGACTAATTCAGCTTAATATGCTGATTCACTTTGTTTTGACAAAGATTTGTTTATTTAACATGTTCGTATGTATCACTTTGTTATCTGACTATCGAAATGTTCTGCATGTCTCAAATTTCTCTTATTTATCTCTATGATAACATTAGATAGTGTTATGCGTGTGAATGGATAGTTTAAGAGAAAGTCCAGATAAGAATTTTGAGGCGATTAAGTATCCCACATAATATACATACTGACATCAGTATTTGTGTTCTTACGTATTAAAAACTGATGAATATCAGTTATCACATAAAATTTCGGAAAATCACTCACGTCAAAAAGAATCATCGTTTAATACTTATATTCATGGAAGCACTTGTAATGCATGCAATGCAAAAACAAAATTTTAAAAAATCTTTCCTAATTGAATGTTCATAAAACAGAGAAACTGACTAGACTAGACTTATTTAATTAAATTACAATTTCAAGTTCATGACATACCATGATTAGCACAGTAGTTTATTATCTTAAATTCAGTTGAGCCAAAAGTTTGAGAACCACTGAGTTTAAGATGATTGTAAATTTTGTTTTAAAAAGAAGATAAAAGATCCAATAATCGTAATTTCTAACATATAATATGGAATAAGTAGTATACAAAGATCACAAACATTGCAATAATTAAAAATTATCATCAATTAGTTCCATACATTTCCATCTCGGAAGTAGTTTATTGACTTTGTGAGCGCGATATACGATCGTATGAGATATCACAATACATCGTATTAAGTAGTTCATTGATAAAGTATAAGCACGTCTAATTAAATCGCATTAGTATCAGCACTAGAGGGGTCCTTATTTTAAATATGTTCGATTTGAAGAGGGCTCGTTCACTTATTACGTAACGCAAAAAAACGAGTTTTTAGACCCCCCCTCCCCCCCCCCTGTAACAAAGCGTAACAAAATCTTAGACCCCCCCCAATAACGTAACAATAATTTTTTTCATTTAAATTGTTTATCAAATGTTTATTATACTTCCTTTAAAATTTAAAATTAATATAGAAAAAATTATAAAAAAATATATTTTTTGAAAAGTTACGTAACAAAATTTAGACCCCCCCCTCCCCGTGTAACAAACCGTAACAAAATCTTAGACCCCCTTCCCCCCTAGTGCGTTACGTAATAAGTGAACGAACCCAGATTAAAGATCCTGAAATAAATTAATTTATAGCAAGGAACTAAAAGTTTAATACAATAATCACTATTTTCTCTTTTAGGTATCAACAAAACGAGCCCAACAATGGTGCCAATCTAAAAATGATATTCCATATTTCGAGACATCAGCAAAGGAAGGTATTAATGTAGATATTGCTTTCCAAACGATCGCTAAGAATGCCCTGGCCCAAGAAACTGAAGATTTGGATACAACATCAGGCTTTCCTAACATAACTCTTAATGCAGATAATAATCCAAGACCATCAAATGACGGTTGTCAATGCTAATTAAAATAATTAAGAGAATGATGAACGAAAAAAAAAATTATATGTTGAAATTAAAGTTTAATCAGCAAGCAAGCAAAAAAAGAAATCGATAGCATCGATTTAGGCAGATAAAATATGATTTAAAAATAAATCTTTTTTCAGTAAAAAAAAAACAATAATTAATGAGCAAAGAACAGCAACAACGTGAAATGAATGCATGTGAAAATTTTTCTTGTTTTTTGTCGTCTCCAAATTCCAAAATAATAAAACTATAATTAATATTTATCATTTTTAAGAGAGAAAAGCTATACAGAAGGAACTAAGGAGTTGATCATTAATGACATTAGTGAGTGACTTCTAAGGAGCTAACTTCACTAAAGTGATATATCGTTTAATAATATTATTTTGGGTATTCACTACTAGACTTTTAATAAATCGTGGGTTTTAAGGAACATTCATACTGGATTTCAAATGCTCTACGATTCTATATATTTTAATTTTTAGATTTAATGTCAAGATATTCTACTTTTGTGAAGTTGGTCTTCACTTTATCAGATTGTGAGAAAGATATTGGATATCTATTCATGTCTTTGTATATTGTAGGATAATTGAACGTAATTTTTATTATTTTTCACATTTTCTTTTATTATTACTTTTAATTTCTCCTCCTCACCTCTTTACGTCGCTCTTATTTTCTATTGTAGCAAATTCTTCAAATTAACCTGAAAGTTAAAAAAAATTGAAAAAATGAAGAAAAATCAGAAAACTGATGATATATTTAGGCTTTTTGTGACATTATAAATACACAATTATTATTCAAATAAAAATTAAAAAAAAAGTTAAAACTGAATTTGTGTTTTTGTTGATTTATTCTACGTTTGAATTAAATAATGATTTGAAAACATGTCAATTATTTTGTTTCATATTCTTTGCAGTAATATTTCAAACAGGATTGTTATATGTTTCATTTAGCAATAAATTCTGATATTTCTAGAGAAGATCATAAGATTTGGATGAAGATTACAAATTTTTTTGTATGAACATTATTGAAGATTTCAATCTTGAAATAATCTTTCGCACAAAAGAGATTATAATCTTTGTATGAAGCAGTATGAAGATCAGAGTTGATTACTTGCCTTCGATCACAATCTTTGGCAAATCCGTTTAAAATCTGAGGAAGATGCAAAGATTATAATTTGAGGAAAACTTGTCTATTTGCAACTTATAATTGGCATACGATCGATTGTATATAGTTTCATTGAATACTTAATAAAAAACAAACAATATATAAAACTTTGAACTTTTAGCAAATTTAGTTTAGGGGCCGTTCACTTATTACGTTCGCATTTTCGGGGGGAGGGTTTGAAAAATTGTAACCAAATGTAACATAGGGGGGGGGGGGGGGGGAGGTGTCAAGAAGTATGTAACGTTCAAACTGTCATCTGTCTTTTCAGCTTTTTTTTTTAAATTTTCCACCTTTTTAATGATTTACAAATGTCCAGATCTCTTTTGATAGCTAAGCAATACATTGTTTTTGTTATATAAAGTAAAAAATAATGAATAGAAAACTGGTTTACAAGACTTTAAAATACAATCATATTTTGTGGAAATTTTCAAAATTAAATCAATCATAAGTTTAAAAATAAATCTCTCTGAATCTGTCATTCATATGATAATTAATATAATCCCATCATTGTGATATTTGCATTCAAAGTTGATTGAATTTTCCAAAATTCGATTGGGCATAATATTTTTGAATTTTCTTCAAAAAAAACAACAAATTTTTGCTTTATATCTCAATCCAATAATTCATGAGAATACTAATAGTATCAATCAAAACATGACCTATTTAGCTGTATAGTATTTTGATGTTTAAGAAAAAAAAATACAAAAGAAATTTAACCGTCTTTTTAGAATAAAAAATTATCAAAATAAAATAAATTATGAACGTTCAGGGGGGGGGGGGGGGGGGGGTTGTGAGTTGTAACATATTTTAACAAGGGGGGAGGGGGGTGAAAAAAGCGTAACGTAATAAGTGAACTTAACTTAAATCTCTGAAAAAAAAATTTCTAATTATCCGACTTGTGCTATTCGGGTTGATGGCATTACTGCCTGGAACCTACAAATGTTGGCAGTTCATATGGTTCGAAAAAGGGAAAAGTGAAAATTTTTCCATGTCAAGTCTCGAACCCATGATCGCTGCTTCGGCATTGGAATTATTAGGTATCAAAGTACTTAACCATTCCGCCAACAAGCTATTTAAAAAAACAAACTTATTTTCAAAAGATCCATTTTCCACTCTAAATCTCATTAATTTTTTCTGTGCAGATTAAACATAATTAAATTCATTTTCCCCCTCAAATCCACATTAAACAATCCCAATTATTTCATTTTTAGCAATTCGTGATGATTTGGTAATTCTTTTATTTGCAAAATAATTTTTTTTATCAATTTAAAGACAATTTTCAATCTGAATTGCTACTTATTTCCATAGTAATTCTCGAGCATGATGAAACCACTTGCTACTTATATTTTTTCATCAGAAATAAAACAGAATCTGGCTGTATATAGTCGATAGAGAGAGGATATAAGTGAGAGAGAGTAAAAAATTGGGCGTTTCTTTATTGCCATTTTTTCACCCGCAGCCAATTGCTCCGCCTTTCTATGTAAACGCTCTCGAACAGAAAGAGTATGAATGTGTTAATAATATTAAGTGCCGTCCTAAAATACGTACATAACAACATACTCTCAAGTCAATTCATTAGCTCACCATAAATTCTGTTTTTTATTACGCGTTGTGCATTCGTATATTCGGTGCGTTTCAAATTTCTTATAGTGTGAAGCTATAAGCACACAGTCTGCCTGTCTCGTTAAAGATTCATTAAGACATACAAATTAAATCTCATTATCGCCAATTAATTAAGATAACTAAACTGAGGGCTTTTTTTATATAAAACAAATTTATATGACTTTACATACATAGCTAGTTCCTTTCGTGTGCGTGTGTGTGTTTTTGTGACTGATTGTGTGACTGCATATCCAATTATTATGTGATATTTAAATTAAATTTTTATTCGTAATTAAATAAGAATTAAAAAGAAAAAAATGATGCCTTCGGCAACGTCTCTAAATCATCAGACTTTAAAGCCTAAAATTGGATTTTCAATTGAATCAATTGTTGGAGATCGAGTGAAAGGCGATGGTGATTATTGTGATGATTCTGATGATGGACAAGAGAAGATGGAGAAATTTTCTAAATCCGATGATACTTTAAGTCATGAATATTCACAGTTATTGAAACGTGCGAGATGTGGATCACCTGAAAATTTAGATAAATCAATCCGAAGACTTTCAAGTTCCAACAATAATAACAATAATAATTGTAACGTTAATAATAACATAAGTGATAATAAAAATGAAAATCAGCAAGGTCCACAATCTCAATCTTCATTGCCAGCAACTCAAATACCTTCAACTGTGATGTCTTCAGGACAAAAAGGACAGCCGCTTATTGTTCCAGAAATTCCTGCTGGTTTAATTCGTCCAATTGTCTCACACAATACACAATTACCTGCTCATTATCCTGATGTCACCACAGGACATCCACATCTTTTAGCACAATTTCATGCAGCCGCCGCACTAGTACAGAGTGGATATAATGGACCTATGCCACAACATTTGCCACCTCATTTACACAATCCAAATATACAGCGTGAAAGTTATCCATTATATCCATGGCTTCTCAATCGACATGGACGAATATTTCCTCATCGATTTCCTGGAAGTGAGTATTGAGTTTTAATTATCACACTTTTGACTGCTGACGTTTTTTCGTAAATATATAATTTTTATTATTATCATTTGATTTATTCACTTCTCATCCTCAATCGACTTTTAATCGATTGTTTTTGGCGAAAGGAAGTGACTGATTGTTATCAGATTGGCTGGTTTAAGTTTTGACAATTTTGAAATTTTTTTAATAAGTCTCAAAAATTTTGTTACATTTGCTTCAAAATGCGTCAATAATCACTTTAAAATATAGCTCTGCCTCTAAAACTACATCTTTTTCGGGGTTAACGGTAAATTACGAGAATATAAAAAGCTAATAAAAGCGATTTTGCTACTTAATCAATAAACCAATTCAAGTCAGATACAATCATGATGTAGCCACATATCGACGCACATAAACATCATTTCTGTTTTATAATTTTATTGTTTTAATCAAAAAATAGCATCATTGGATGATATTGGCCATCATAATCATGAATGGCATGATGAAATCAAATTTGGAAGCTACTTAATAACAAGATGCCATAAAAAACTGTGAGGATAGAAATAAAAATAATTTGAATAATATTTTGTGCTATTAAAGGGTGAAGATGTTTGTGAGATTATATCTAAAGCCAATTATGCTATGCTAAAAATGGGTATAAACCGTTATGAGGTATCGGATTGATACAAATTTGTTCATGGAAGATGGTTTTGTAGAGATAATGAATGAATTTCACACTGTTTTAGATAAATACGCTTAATTATAATGAGTTAAGTGAGATTGGGTTGATTTTGAAATTATCATAAATGACATTGGATTGATTATTGATTTTTCTTGGATTTCTCACATGAAGATTTTGAATGAATATTATTTCTTAATTACAAGTTAATTATTAGATTTGATAGAAGAATATTGTTCTTTAGTTGTGAGCAAAGCTAGAATTCTTCAAAACATTAATTAAACAACATTTTAGTCAATAAAATATCGAAATCCACATTTTCTCATCGATTGAGTAACTTCTTTCACATCATCTCACCTCAAATGGATATTTTATGAATATTTTCTCATTCTCAATAAGTCAATAAATCTTTCAAAGTTGCAAGCCACTTAGTTAACTATCGTAACGAATTAAAAGGCGTCAATAAATAAAATTCAAAAAACGAATGCACATAATATAATAATAAAATTAATTTGCTTTATATCTGAATGTGACTTAATAATGTAAAAGAGAAGGAACACTTGAAAAAAAGAAACAACCAACTACATGCCGACTACTCGCGAAAAAAATAACACAGAGAATTATAATAAAAAGAAATAAGAAGAGACGTTTGTTTGGATATATGCCCGAGATGTGAAGGAATTGGCTACAACTTAATTTTTTATTCTTGTCTTGAGATTAAGTTTTAGATTTGATTGCAGGGTCTCTGCAGCTACTCATATCTCATACAGTTAAAATAACTTCAAATTGTCTGAAAATATGGACCAAGATAGATTTTTAAGGTTACGAACTGCATTAAAATTCCCAAAACATAACCTAATTCCATGTGACCATAAAAAGTGACATAAAATTTGTAACATACGACTCGGGACAGTTTTGTATCGCGTATTCGTTTCAAATAGACATTTAATGGATGAGTGGGCGATAAATAAATTTATAAGTATCGCATTATATTTAACTTGATTTCTTCTCTTGCATTCAATTAGCTTTAAACTGAATGAATGAATGAATTATACTGAAAAAAGTGATTTTTTCAGGGTGTGGATTCACGTTTAAACAACAATATATTAAAATAATAATATGAAAATGTGTTTAACAATCGAAAATAAAAGATTTTTTTTTATTTTATTTTATATTTTTTTTTGTATTGTGTGTACACATATTACATATTACGGGCGCCAAATGAGTTGCTGCCTTAATCGCTACCAATTTGGAATATGTTTTATTAATACTATCGTGATAAATTTACTTGATAGATTAAGGCATTGTATGAGATTGAGAAGAATAATTATAAATCCTTTAGTCATTTATATTTATTTATTTTGTACAAGATTAGACATTATAGTGACAATGCCATGGAACTTCACGACTTAAATGTGCATAATTATTTTCTTAGAGATTAAAATATTTCCATCAATGATAAATGAGATGAACAAATGACTGAACAAGGAGATTAAGTCTATACTTTGTGATTGGTTGGATGTAAATTTTAAATCTTGACATTTTTGGGTTTTTAATATTTTTGAAATTAAATTATTTTAAAATTTAATTTTAATTTATTTTGAATTTTAATTAGAAATGCAATTACTGTAAGTTTACAATATTTAACAAAAAGCCACACGTAGAACAAAACATTATCAATCAAAAATCATATTAAATAATTCTAGTTTCTCTTTAAAACAAGATTTATTGATAATTTGAAAAAATCACGAGATCTCAAACTTATTATGCTTTCATAATGTCTCAATCTTCATAACATAAAAGAACTTTTAAAGTCTTTTCCAGTGTCAATTTGCTTAACAATACAATCCAAAATGTTTTGTAATAAATGTTTCAAGATAAAATTTATGAGTTACCGAAACTGCTAATGAAGGAAAACCACAAAGAATTCTCAATAAGAAGGATAAAATGCATCAATTTCAAAGCTTAATAATCCCCTTGAATAATTCATTAAAGTTAATTTTATAACATATTTTTTTTACTAACTTGTATTTCACTTCATAAACAACAAAATGAATAAGAATTGATTTTCATAATGAGAGCATGAAATTGAGACGTGTAAGAAGAGGAATGGGAAGGGGGAAGTAAGCACAAAAACAGCATTTTCATTTTTCATTTTTTTGACATTCAATTGTTTAATTCTTTCCTGTTAACCGTCATTGTTGAAATTCTCACACGCATGCATAGTCAATTTTCTTACATTCAGTAAATTTTCGTCATCATCATCATCATAATCATGAACGATCATTAGATGTCCAGAGCCTTTTTAGGTGTAATTTTGAGTATTCATTTTGACATGATATAATTGGCATCCTAAATGCGTTTTAAGTACCGTACTCTAATGACTTTTAAAATTGTTTTGTGAAAAATGTGCTAATGAACACAATTAAATCGTTTTTTGTGTGTGGACAGCAACAGAAAATATTACATTATCAACATATAATATATGTTCTTTATATAGGATGAAGAATGTGAAAGGAAAGAGGAGTAAGGTAATTTAGGATGTTGGTTTGTTATGCTGTTCACCAAAATAGCCCAAAAATGGAGCTTAAAAAAATTACCGTATATTTATCATCATTACGTTTTTAATATGTCGTCATTTAACATTCTCTAAATTATAATAATGTTATGTATGTTTGTATGTTATGTTTTGGCAGGCAAATGACTCTTATCTCATCTCATGTTCTTGCTACATATCTACACGATTTTCTCTCCTCATTTCATTCCATCCTTTATTATTTTATAAACGGCGTTTGAAAAATGTAAGAAAAGATAACGAAAATTGTCGATGATAAAATGAGCAACTAATTGGCAGCTATTAAGTAATAACATGTTGTGATATGCGTATAATCATTCATTCATCGATGCAATCATTTTTTCGACATCATAAAGATTCAAAAAGATGTTTATATGCCATAATTGGATGAGGTGATAACATATCCCTAATCATCATTCATGACAAATCAACATTAAAGAAAGACGAGAGGAAAAATTTGCATTTAAGATTTTTTTTTTCAAGTGAGAAATGAGGGAATGGAAGAGTCGATAAGTAAGGAAGATTTAAGTACATTGAATTCTTAACGCATGATGACGAGAAAAAGTAAATTAATTTAAACAAATATTACTAACGGTTTTTTGTTGTTTAAAATTATTTTTTGCCATTTTTAAAAAAATTCCTCACCTCAAAAAGTTTTCATCAAAATTTTATGGAAAACAAACAAAGCAGAGGCTAACTTTAAGCATTAATCAATCAAAAAAAGTGGCAAAACTAGTAAACACAACATTAAAACTTCAAAAATCTCAACAATTCTCAATTCCACGTCTTATCTCATATCCAGCAAGTCAAATTATCACCAGAGACATGCTTTTCATGTGAGAAATAATATCGAAAAGCTGATACAGCAACAACCTGCTACTTAAGTGTAATTCATGTTGATAATTATGTTAATACATTTACTCTCAACAAAGAAAAAATATGTAATTGCTTAACTGTTTAAATAGACATCGACGCTAAGCAAATAAATTATCATACGAAGCTATTTAAAAGTCAATCGATAATTGAGCGTCAATCTGAATTATGCTGAAAACAAGTTTCTTTTACACCTTTTCTTCTGGGGGATAATAAGCTTTATGAATATTATTGTGTATTGCAAATATGAGTGGTAATAATTGAGATCAATATATTTTAATTAAACGAAATTGCTTTAATATTATTATTGCTCATGTCATGAATGTTTTACGGTGATTTCTTAGCAGCTTTTGTGCTAGAGGATTGTAAAGAATTAAAATTTGGATTGTCCGTCGGCTATTTTTAGAAGAATTACTCTATTTTCTTGGGTTTTTGATGAACGAAGATAATGAAATATTTTTTGGGGGTTCTACAAATATTGACGATAGTTCTAAGTTGATTTAGCAGCCTATATGCCAATATTATAAAAAATGCGCTCTAAAAATACTCATTCAACCTCAACTTTCAGCATACGGCTTCAAATAAAATGCAAATTAAATAAAACTACACAAGTAATTGATCATTAATGATAAACGTACTCCCCCATTTACCTACAACAACCAAAATTATTCATTGAAAAGGTCATACAATTTACATGAATTTGCCATAAGATCAACATGTGTGATAATTTTTATATCTGTTATTTTTGCAATTTTACACACATTTTTACTGTCAAGAAATTCATGCATTTCACCCTCAATAACTTTTTTGTGCTTCACAACCTGCACAGACAATAAAATAAAAAGTTCTTCATTTTCAACTCAATTGCCATGAGCACAAAAATGAGCATAACACTATTTTCATGGGTGGTTGATCAAATTGAAAAATTGCATTAATTCGATTTTGTGTTTATGTTCCATTATGCAGGAGCCGTCGAATGAGAGTCATTAATGCAACACTTATCCATTGATGCATAAAGCGAAGGCACAGTTTAAATGTTGTAGCATATTTAAGTCTCAATTCATTTACAAAATAGCACAAATTATTTTCAACAATTATTTTAAGTGGCTCTGGTGTGGGATTTAAGGCAGTTTGGACTAGTCTTCGATGTATACAATATGAATCACATTGAGTTTTTTTTCTCATTTTTCACTTCCATTTTTCTTTCCACAAAACATTTTCCTTGCCTTGTATTATTTCTTCCTTACCTTTTTTTTGATAATCTACAAATCACATAGCATTTCCAGATTTTCTTCTTCAACCATTTCGGAAGCCAAAGAGAGTGCGCACTGCTTTTTCGCCATCGCAGTTATTAAAATTGGAGCATGCCTTTGAGGGAAATCATTATGTAGTTGGTGCCGAACGGAAAACATTAGCACAGCAATTAAGCTTAACTGAAACTCAGGTGAGTGAATGAAGTAGATGGAAATGGATGGATGGATGGATGGAATGTTAAATGGGGGAGATTATGAAAATTAAAAATTAGTTTGAAATTATTTTTCAATTTTCTTCATTTTTTTTGTGAGTCATGAACATGGTTCGAATATTTCTTTATTTGGTATTGTTGGCATGAGAATTATAGTAATAGGGTTATGCACTGTTTAATTTTTGGTATAGCTATGAAATATAAGAAATAGTTCTGTTTGGGAATTTTAAGAGCCACTTTGGATATAATGATTAATATTATCTAAATGAGACTTGTTTATTGCGCGAGAGTTTGTTGAGATTTTACCATATTGGGATGCTACAAGCAATTTATTGACGCATAGATTAGTGGATATATTTATGGAAAGATTTCCATAATGAAACTTTGTCATATTTATTACTTTAACTGATGACGAAATTTTATTGATAGCTTATAAGTTGCTTTTATTAAGTGGGATAACCAAATTATTGACAATATACTATTGAATCTTGATATTATACTTAAGCAACTTAATATTGATAAATTAATTTAGCAGAAAAATATGAAAATTAACATATCCCAAGTAGGAATCAAACCCGCGTCCTTAATATTTGCAGTCGCAAACTCCTACTACTCTTAACACTAATCTTTCGAGAATTACTAAGAAGATTGGCAAAGTTCCAACTTAAACTCTGTATCTCTGGCATTATCAATCATGCAGTATTACTTGATAGCCTCCAGCATATCCTGCTATTTACTAAAACATCAAAACATTAAAAACTTCAAAAATCATTGCCGTTTGCTGTAATAAAACATATAAAAAGATGTTCTTAGTTGCTCATTTTCTACAAAATATGCATAATAATGAAACAAACACAACAAAATTCTCACCTTTATCCAGATATTCCGTGTAGATACCCATTGAGTCTATGTCTAATCCAAAATATAAAAATCACTTTATTTCACACATAACAAATAAGTCAGCTCGAGCAGACAAAGTTTAATCGATTAACACGAAAAACACAGAAAAAAATGAAGAAGAAACACTCAAAATTGAAATGGAAGTGCGATAAAGAAACAAAAAGGAAAAAAAAATCATGTCGAGATTAAATTTCCATGTCGAAGAGACACCGAAGACTATTTTAGGCCAATTTCAATTCAATGCGTTGTCGTAATTTGAAATGTATTACTAGAATGTATATTCCCATTTTCATATTGATGTCTATTGTGTGTATAAATCCATAATAATAGCATTCATAAAAGAGAAAGAAGTGGAAGTAACTTTGGCATGAATAAATTTGGCAAGAATATGATATAATATTAAAAAACATATTCATTTCCACCATTAAATCATTGCGTCCTACATTGTACGTCTATCTATTCAAACAGAAGCAATAAAGCCCTATAAAAATAATAAAAAAAAAAATGAGAAAGAAGGGAAAGGAAAAAAACGAGCATGCAATAAAAATCATCACAGCCAAATTTACTTATACAAAAAGCACTTTTCCACATCATAAATTTCATTGAAGCCTGGATTAGTCAATTATAAGTGTGAGTAAGAGAGAAAATCACCCCTCAAAAAAAAAAATGATTCACTCTCAATTTCAAAATGTTACCCGGGGTGTTGTGTTTTGATATGAAATATATTCTCTGTATGATATTACATGCTACACACCAGCAAGAGCAATGAAAAAAACAAGATGATAATCGAAAATAGAGTGAGAATAGTAGCGCAAATTATTAAGCTGCTTGCTGTGTGTATTGTTAGAATATTGCCATCATTTTTGTCATGGGAGATTCTATCAATGGAGGGAGTTCTTGCTGGCATTGATCGTGTGGTGTCTAAGTTAAGTAAAGCCTAAGGTCTCAAATGATATGAATGCGAATCTAGAGCTCGAAGTCGACTCTATACAAGCTGTTCTGGGCGAATCTACTATTGTGAGAGTAAGGTCTTATTAGCTGACAGGCTTAACATCAAATCTAACTTAAGAAGCCATCTTTTGTAAGGACGCGAGTTCGGATCCCATTAAAATTAATCTAATTTTAAAGCACTCATATTGCTTGAAATTAATTAATTGATCAAAAATAAAATTATTTCATAAACAGAAGTCAACCTACATAGAATTGACAATCAAAAGATAAAAATCTAAGTCCAAATCTCCAGCAGTCATCTTTCAGTTCAAGCTGCACCTTAAAATCAACAGCAATTAGATCTGGCACCATTTCTATCCATAGAATCACCCGAGTGTGCATGAAATAAACGAAAATTGACAGAACCGACGAGCATTTCTGTCCTATAGACACATACAATTTCTATACATCTCTCTTCCTTACTTCCAAACTTGCTCAATTCACTAAACGATTTAAGAAGATTGTCATTTTGTGAAAGAGCATAGGAAGAACGAGTGAGTGAGAAGGGAACAGAAAAAGGCATAAAAAATAAATTGTGAAGTGTTTAAATGATGTTTGCGAGAAATAAAACATAATAGAAGGGGAGGAAGTGAATAAATATCACGGAGATACTTTTTTTATTGGAATACATAAAAATGTTATTACGATTATATTTTTTTATACACACGTTTCATGTTTTCAAAATTGAAGTTGAAGGAAGAATGAACCCTTGGGGGACATTTCGTCAGATTTTTTTTTGAGGGGCTTGTAAATTATCAGGTTCTGGAGATTAAGATAAGAAGTGGTTTGTGTAATTTTTAGTTGAAATTTGATGTGCAAATTTAATATTCTTTAAGATCTTAATACGAATCGTCAGTGTTTCTATAAACTAAGGGATATCAATAGAATAAATTTAGAAATCATTGACCAAAATTGTCTATATGGTCTTTCTATGACTATCCCCTTTTTGTCTATCCACCAAAAGCTGAGGAAGAATCTCTGTCAATCCATAGCCTAAAACCACAACATCACCTACCCCAAAAATCTGACAAAACTTTCCTCACAGAAGAAAAAAAAGCAAAATTTTCACCCGACAATTTGAGCACAACCAAAACGTTTGGAACTATGGTACGCCAACGAGTCCTTATTTTCGATATTGAATTTTTTTGGGACCTTATTTTCGAGCATAAGTTCAAATTTTTTTTCACACGTTAAATTATTAATGACTAATATCTCTAATTAATAGTTTAAATATTTGTTTTTCATCATCAAAATGTTAAACGAATCCACTCAAATGTAATGAATCATTACTGATTTACTAAACAATTAGTGCAAGTGAATTAATAACATTTTTATTTCCAATGTAAACAACAAAAAAATTTATAATATTTTTGAAAAAAAAGCATTTTAAACTAATGTTTGCTGCATTTATCACCGATTAGACGATTAAATTAGTGTTAAAAGACATAGTAGAATGATTTAATTCTGTAATCATAAGTAAATTAAGTCAAAAATTGCGAAAAATTGAAATTTTCATAAAAAAAAGTTTTTCGAAATTGCGAAATTTTGTTCGAAAAACATTCGAAACGAGTTTGAATTTATTTCGAATCAACGTTGACAACGTCTCTTGGCACATCATAGGTTTGGAACTTTATATTTTCTACTGGAATGAGAAAAAAGGGAGGAAATAAATTAAATGAGAACTTACTCTGGTGTGTTCATCTCTATTCATTACATAGACTGTTACAATGGCAATATTTCAACACAACAGCAGCAGCAGTAATATCACACACAAAAAAAATGTATAAACACTTTATGATAAATGTTTTTATATTCGAATCTCTCTCGAGAATCATTTTGATTAAGGCATGATAAAAATGAAAATTGTTCGCACTCACGATTTCACATCAATTTCGTGCTTCTAAAATCATATCTTTCTCTTTTCTACGAATGTTATTAAATTGTTCGGGGTTTCAACTACTAAATATAATTACATGATTTATAAATAAATTGATCTGACAGACATGACAAATTGAGAGCATCTATATAGTATTCTTGTAGCGACTACGACGATGATTATGATGAAGAGAGAAAGACGTAAATGGAGGGTGGCAACCTCGTTATTATGTAAAAATAATATGCTCAATTTTAACACTAAATGGTTGGGTGTTGAAAATATATTCACTAAACAGTAAGTAAAGTAAATGTAGCAATAAACCATTTTCGAGCAGTTCTGCATGTTTTTCGCATTTACAATAATTTTAAATGAAGACAGAGAAAGAAAGAAAACGATGAGTTGCTTCAACAAACTTTTATGGTGTAGATGCGTTTGGGATTATCGATTTTTGCATTTGTCTGTTTTATTTAATTTTTGTTCAGATGAGAAGCTTTGGGATCTTTAAGGGTCAAATCATTAAATTGTTTTATGAAGAGTCATTCACACTACATGTGATGGCCAAAACTTTTGATGGTTAGGATCAAAACTCATATCAAAAAATTATGGAGAACTTATTAAAAGAACACATGTTCTGGACTCTCTCTATTTACTTTTTTGGATCACTCAATTTAAATATTTTTTGTCTTTCCTCAGATTAATGCATCATTTCGATTCAAGGCCAATAAATTGAGATCCCCTAAGCTGAGCTTTTGACCAACATGTTAATATTCAATGACTTCAACCTACCTGCGTCACATCTAATCACACCCCATTCATTCCTTTACTTATCAACTCTTAAGTATGCTTTCTTGCTATCGGGATCGGGATCGGGATTTCCCGGGATTTACCGATCCCGATCAATCCCGGGATCCCGAAATTTATCGGGATCGGGATTGAAAATCCCGGTTTTTTAGTTTAGGAAATTATTGATGTTTTAGAACCTGCTAAATACGCGACAGAAGAATTATTGCGTAAATCAAACGATTTATTAATTGCTGAAGGAACAATTAACTTTTTGCTAGACGAATTGTTGCTACAAGGAACATTATTGTCTCAAAAGGTTTACGATATGAATTGCGCTCGCATAGGTGCACGAAGAAATGGAACATTAATTGACTTAATACTTTACCTGAATAATCCTCAATATATTTCTTTAGACAAGCATTTTAAATCGTCAACAAAAGCTGCAATACATAAACTTGGCATTGACTTATTGAAGAAGTATTTTGTCAAAAACTCTACAAATGGAGCTATGGAAGCTTCAACATCCAGTGCAAATCAAATCCAACCGTCAAACATTTCTATTCGAGATAGACTGAAACTAAGCATATCTGAATATACATCATTAAAAACAGATGCAGCAGCAACAGAACCAAATAACTTGAAAAGAGAGTTTAATTGGTATGACAAAAATAAGAAGAGAACCGTTTTATTAGATCAACTTTACGATGCATTGATAACAATGCAGCCGACCTCAACTCAAAGCGAACGAAATTTCTCTTTTAGTAACAAAATTCTTACAAAACAAAGAAAACGTTTACTTGACAAGAATCTAAATGCAATTACATTTGTTAAAAGTTTTTTCATTAATGCTTAATTTTTATTATTATATTCACACCGTTTTCTATAACTTTTTAACTTACATCTTTATCAACATTTATTTTCTATTTTTGTTTATGTTCACATTTTTCAAAGGAAACATGGATTAAAACATCTACCTTGTAACACATAAAGTATAACTAATTAATTAAGGAATAAATGACCGTATAAGTAGCAAAAAAATATATAATTTTTTTTGGGAAAAAAGCAGAAAAATGCTGTTTTTTAAATTTTTTTACACATTCGGGATTCCCGGGATTTCCCGGGAAATCCCGAAAAATTTCAATCCCGATCCCGATCCCGAAAATTTGTCGGGACCGGGATTTCGAGAAAGCATACTCTTAAGTAAAGAGAAAAAAAAATAAGTAAAATAAAAATAAAAACGTGAAACTTAACACATGCATAAATGAAGTAAGAGAAAAAAAAAATAAACAAATTGGATCGCAAATAAACGAGATAATTGCTGTTTGTGGTGCTGCTGGTGCCGTAGCAAATTTTTTTTTCGTTTCTTTTCATTTATTTTGTAAATGAAAGAATGCAAATTGTTCGCGCTTTCAATTTTCTTTTTACTCCTTGCTTTTATATTCCATCAAGTCTTTCCAGCTAATTGGTCTCTTTAAATAAATTTACATTTTACCTGATTTGTTTTATATTTTTTATTGTGCTACATGTTACAAAATAATAAAAGGCACAAAATTATCTGCACTTTTTCGCAAATTATTTTGCAATTTAAATTAATTTAATTTTTTACCGCTTTTTTTACCACAATGTTGATCATAAACAAAACACTATTTGCTAATTGAAATTAATAGTAAATAGTGACAGCATTAAGGAGTTTCAAATTAACAATGAAACAGCATTTTTTTTCAATCCTCTTGTTTAAATTGTGAAATTAATTCAAACTCAAGTTTATTGCTTTATAACAAATGAGTATCCAATTTTTTTTGCTAATGCAAAAATGGCTTAATTGATTGAATTGGTAATAAATAGTAGCTTAAGTAAGAATATAATGAATGTAGCTAGCGTGATTTGTATTATTCAAATGAATTGGAACGGGAATTAATTGAATATTCTTAGACATGCATTTAAAGTGTACAGGGACGTATTCAAGGGTGATTCCATTTACTTGGAGCTTTTTAGCAAACAAATCAAATTATTTTGAAATTCTTTATTTTAATTAAATTAATTTTTAAAGCAATTTTGAGTTTAAAGTTTAATTTATTACAAATTTCATAATTTAAAAATGTGACAAAATCTTTTTTTATAGCAGGGAAATTTTCGAGGTTTTGATGTTTTCCTATAGATTTTCTAAACACTGTCCCGGAATCAGACTCACAGCAGGAGATATTTGTTACCGCAACAAATTATGATCTATATTACTGTGTTATTTTGAACTAAAATTAACTAATTGCAAAACTCATACACTCCATAAATTTTCTGACTCATTATTATTGCTCAATCATTAAAAAATATCAAATTCTAGTTATTCTGTACAGCAGCTACACCCATAACACAACTCAATATACAGTATGCTACAAAATTAATATTAAATCACAGTTTAATACTCGCAGTATGATGCAAATTGATTAGGTTTATTAAGTTTTTGCCTCTCAAAATAATCAGTTACTGCTAATTATAATAATGTACATAATCATTATTATGACGTAAAAAAAATCGTTTACCTTCTTTAAAATGCGAATTAAGACTGATTAACATTTTAATAGACTCTTGTAAATTGTCTGAAATTATGTCAGAATTGAAGCAATATGTTAAAGTAAATACTTTTTCGTGTGCTCTATTTGATCCATTTTATTTCTTCTTATTCTCCTCATCACTCTTCCAAAACACGTTTGTGTGTACATAATAATTTAAAATATTTGTATATTCTCAAAAAAAAAAAAAAATTGTAAGCAGAACGGAGCTTAAGCTTAATAATAAAAGGCGCCTTCAATATGACTCACAATAATTTTTAAAGTGCAATTTTAAAATTTTAAACTTACCTTTGGCGATTTTATTTTTATGAAATTTAAGTGAAAGAACACTTGAGGATTTGTAGAAATTATTTGAAGCTGGTGGGATAAAGCGCAGTTTTAGGGATTGCTTTTAGAGCAGATCATTGTGGATATGGCTCGCAAGCATATCTGTTGTTGATAGGTCTGAGCATAGGGCTCGCGTTGAACTGGTTATATGTGTATGACGGATAACCGAAATGAGATAAGTGCCTCGGTGGTCGAGTGGCAGGAATCTCTAATTGAGTGGTCAGAGATCGCCTCTTTTAAGGTCGTGGGTTCGATTCCCATCGAACCCGAATTGTTTTACATTAGTATATACATATAGCAGTTATAGGGAGATCTTCTACAGTCATTCATTAGCTACTCTCTTCATTATTCTGAATTTTCTTGCAACTAGCTTCGAATCTTTAAATCTTACACCACAAACAGCATATGCTTCACAAAAATAATTCCAAATAAATTGTATTCCTGCAATTTCTTTCTCATTTCGTATGAACAACACAAAAAAAGAGAACTTTAAAAAGTGATTTAAGTCACAAGAACGGAAACGTTTCATAAAAGCACCCCAAAATGATTTATAAAATTAATGCACGCGATACATCCTCTATCTCTCTCCTGTCTTGATGTAATTTCAAATGAAAAGAAAGGCTTGATATTCCTAAATATGGTATTATAACACGGAAGGTTGCTCGTTTAATGTATAAATTCATGTTAAAGCAATCAGAATATTACCGTATGTATTATTGCTTCCACACAACTTTGGAAGTTGACTATATATACATAAACATTAATTAATTACTAAGTATTCTAATTGTGAAATAATTGATTGCTGTTTACAATGAATATTTATTGCATTACACATGAAATTTCCTTCTTTACAAAATGTGATATGGGAAATAGGCATGGACTCACATATGGCTTGCTTTATAAAGCTTTGTAAGAAATAGGTATCGATGGGGGAGAGAAAGGAAAGGCCTTTCTTTATGCAAATTTGTAGGCACATAACGTGTATTTAAGACAGAAAAAATATTGAATTTAAAGAAGTTTGAATAGAAATTTACATTTGATGGCGCATAAAAAAATCTAAAGTGCATGTAGAACTCATTAACTTCTCTTCATGACTAGTGTTCCGAATTTCAATTTAAATGCTTTTAAAAATCCGAATAAAACAAATTTCAATGTCTTCAAATTTACAACTGACTTAATTGAGTTAGATGTGATTGTATACAATAGTAAGTGATGCGGTAAATTTAAATATGTCATAACATTGTGAAATTTTGCAGCACATTGCAACTCCATTCTTCAATCCGACGGCTACAAATTCAATTTGTTCTGTAAGACAAAATGTTCATGAAAAATCTATAAACATTGTAAGGTTGCATAAGGAAAACAAAGTGTATTCGTTTGTGGGATGGTTGAAATTTCAATTTAGCTATAGTCAGTTTTGCATGCCAACAAACCACTTATTTTAATATGAAATTTGTGCAAAACTAAAAGAGTGAAGTTGTGAAAATAAAAATTGTTATTATCAAATTATTGTACATGATTATTACAAAACCATTAATCTATATTCATTATTATTGTTATTTTCTTTTTTTCTTCCACTCATCAAACAATGTTTTTAAGGTGAAAGTCTGGTTCCAAAATCGTCGTACAAAATTCAAACGAATGCAGCAAGAAGATTGCGACTCAAAATCGGGTAATAAATCTAACGGAAGTCCTAAGAACTTTGATGACGACGAGAATGATGATGATGAAATGATTGATATCGGCGACGAATGTCCATCGGATGATGAAATGTTGGACAATTGCGCATGAAAATTATTCCATCGAGAGATTCAACTCTTAATTGCTTTTGATTGAAGCGTCATTTTCACATTTTTCTTCTCTCTCTCACTCTCGGCTCTGTCTCATCCTCAATCTCTCAATTCAGTGCAAATCACAAACAAAAAATTGCACTTCTAAAGAGCTGACTGTGGATGGGTACGGTGAAGTTTTAGAAATATTTCATGGACGTCTTTTGATCGCAACATTAAAAGTTTTTAAAAGGAAAAAAGTACACCAAGAAGTTTAAAGTAACCGACCCTTGGCACAAGATAATGCATCCAGTAGCGTGGAAATGAGAAAAGAAGTGAATAATGCAATGCTTGGTGGAAATTGATTTGCTGTTTAAGTGACATTTGTTGCCTTAGCACAAAACAACAAACAGTACATTCAATTATTGTTATGCAGACATATTTTTCACTGATTGAGCATCAACCGTCAGTGCATAAAATTGTGTTTCATTTAAAGTGATTTTTTTTTTCGTATTTTTGGTGAGCAGCGCACAAAAATGCTCATGCACAAAAGTAAGCGTCTATATACACACAAAACGGTTTTACGGTATATGAGAGAGAGACAATGATGAATTGTGGATGAAATGAAAAAAGAAATACGAGGCACAACGAGAAGAAATAAGGCAGCTTGTAAGGTGATGCGTGATTACTTCTTACTTTTTTCTGCATATGTGTATATATTAAATATCTACATAATATCAACTTAAATTGTGTACATATAATTATGGTCTCGCTGTCAATTCACATATCTTCCAATGACTTTTTAAGAGAAAGAGAAATTTTCTTTGAGCTTCCTTCAATTTGAGAAAAGGAAAGAGATAAAAAAAAATTAAACTGCAATTTGTATTGAATGTAATTGAAGAAAATTTACTGCTTTTATGATACTTTATGTGTGTTTTTCATGCCTTAATTTCACTTCACTTTATAATTCTCATCACTCATTACTCAATTATGGATAATGTCTTTGGGTTGTTGACTGTACTTTGGGATTATTTTGAAGTCAATGATTTTTTTAAAACAGAATGAATTGAAAATGAGTATATTGGTTATGAAGGTTGTAGAAGAAGGTATGAAGGTGTCTAAAAGTATCGTTTTTAATAGAATGCATACATGATCAATTCCTTTATTTTCTAGTTTAATAAAACACTTTGGTATGAATTTATCAAAATTGAATTAAGTTGCAAAGCAAATTGTTGAATTTTATTGTGATATGTTTGAATATAATCATCCTAAATTTTTGATAGATTAATTGTCATAAAATCTCATGTTCTTAAAAACGGAAAAGCTAAATCATCTGTTAAATTTAGTAGCATCTTAAAATGACATAAAACACCATACATCACTTCCTAGATATTTAAAAAATTTATGAAATCATCAAATACAATGACAATTTGTCTAATAAACATTTAATTATGCATTCTATGGAAAGAACAGTCTTGATGATCATTTATTTATTAAAACACGTGTAATTTTTATGTAATATTTTATTTATATTTAATTGTAAAAGAAGAAATGACTTTTTGAGTTTATAATGTGCCAAAAAGATATAAAATATTACACAAGACAAATGGAAATCGGAATCAGCTTCCTTTACATTAATAAAGTATAAAAACGCGTAATAAATATGAAATACAAAAGAAAACTTTGAATTTCCTCGCTTAACTCGGTTTCAAGTGTGCCAAATAAACAAAGGTGTAAGAAATAAAATGTGGCACATTGTAAAAATGTATTTGACTCCCTTGTAGGAGTTTTGTCAGTATTTTCGGATGATCTACAAACTTATGAATATATTAGGAAAATTGAAGACTATTAATAAATTCTAAAAACATCAACACTTCCAAAGATTCTGACAAAACACCCACAAGTGACAAAATCTTGCCCATTAACAGCATTTAAACTTAATTTTATGATCATTTCATACGCTCATGAACATGTATAGTAATAATAAAATATGAGAATCGAGACAATGGACAGTAAAAAAGTAAAGAATATTTGTTAACATCATTTAAATTTCAGTTGATAGACTGAATAGCATGTTAAATAAAATGAAACGAAAAAAACAAATTCTTATAATCATTCAACAAAAATTATTTGTTTTTTATTCATTGCATGTACCGTCTATTTCTTAGAACACAAAAGGAGACATATCGCATTTAAAAAATCAAAATAAATTTAATGAAACATTACAAATTCATAAAATGTATTTCAAATAAAACTCAAATTTGTTCTTTTCACTTGACAGTAATTTACTTCTCTCAATATTTTTGCTGATTTTTTTTTGCTGTTTCTGTTTGTAAGCTTACTTAAAGACATATTGTGAAACATTAAGGAAATTAGTGAATTTACTGTCTGGTTTGAAGAGTTTATAGCGCATTTTGTTACTTCAGTTCTATTTTCTATTTTAATATCAGTTTTTTTTAATTAAACCAGCACAAATGGATTCTTGCAGCTTTGTTTTGACACTAGTTCAATTTGAATTTATTCAAATTGAGGTACCTTTGCATATCGAGCAATAATGCTGGCTACGCAAAGGATTATAGAACACTTTTATAGAAGATTATGCCAAAAGTTTATAAAACAAATAAAAGTAGTTATGGTTGGTTACTCAATTTACAACTAGGAAAAATAATATAAGGGTTCGAATCCTACGACTCTAATTAAATTTTAAGAAGTTATTAAGTAGTCCAATGGTTTTTTTTTGCAAGTTAATTTTTTCTTCAGAAAATTCCAAAAATCTTCTTTACAGACATTCTGCATTAAATCACCTGCTTTAATTCAAAAACACACAGCAATGAAAATAAAAGTAAAAATTTTGAGAAAGGAATTCTTTTGATATGAATGAGCTATAATTTTATTTCTAACATTTTTCTTCTTTCTTTCCTCTTTTTTTTCGACGAGCAAATAAAATTTCTGTTTATTTATTTTTAAAACATGACGATTTAAATTTTCACTTTGTTATGTCTTCTTTTGATTAGTGCCGATTGAGAAAAATTCGCAATAATATAAAATTAAGTAGGATGAAGGACGTGAATTTCAATTGTTTGAATGAGAATTAGCCACAATTTTCTAGAATCTACAAAAATACATTTTATGTTTATAGTCGATTTTTAAATCTTTTTAATTCTAAACATTTTGATTCACAAGAAATGAACTAATTTGCAAAATGGGATTTATTATGTGATTTATTTTCGTATTCAGCTGAAATTTAGAACGCCTATCAATAATGAAAATGGATTGAAACTGGCAATCAATCTACTTTGTAGATTTAGAAATATATTTTATTTTTTGGCAAATCAATATGAGTAACATGCCACTATGGTAATCAATTTATATCAAATAATAAAAAATTATTTTTATGGATATTTCAGTTTGATATTTAATGGTTTCTAGGGAAGCTTTCTATTTGATGAGGATTTTTTTTTTTGGTGAAATGAACATTTCGAGTTGTGAATTTGAAGCATAAGGTATTAAATGATTCTTTGAATTCTGAATTATTCATGATAATTCATGTCAAGTGTGTCAATTTGCAATTTTGTTTTTTTATGAATCGGCTTGGATTGAAATTAAATGGGTTGGATTACGTGTTTATGGGGTCATAAAATATAAGACACAATCGAAAATAGGATTTTAATTTTGATGTTATTGATCTCATTTTGGATGACCGCAAAAAAGTTCAAGTTTTAAACCACAAAAACATCCTTAATCACAATTTAAAATCTTATTTAAAATCCTCATAAAAATGTTACCCAAAATTTATAAAATCAATTTAACCAAAAATTATTTCAGTAAAATTCAAACAAATCATTATCAAAAATTATCTTACTTTAGCCTTTTTTTCTTCTCATTTTAAAGTCCATTAAATGAAAAATTCTCTTTTTCCTCCTCAATTTTCTTCACCATCTTCTTCACTTCTTTTTAAGTGCTGTAGATTAATCTCTTAAAAGTAAGTTCAACAAAGAAACAGAAAAAGAAAGAAAAAGGCTACGGTAATGACTATAAATTGAAACATCAAAAAAATGTGGGGAAGAATAATTTAAGTAAAAAAAAAGTTTTCATACTCATTTCTCTAAAGGCATTTTACTTCCTTAAAAGGAATCATACTTGAATTATAATTTAATTACATACTTTAACATTTCTTCATTCATTATAATTCTTAATATTGTTATTATTATTTTTTGTTGTTATTATCTTGTTAGGAGTTGGAATAGGTAGTTTGTTTGCAGATCGTCTGTCAGTCTATGAGTTGGGATAGCTACTAAAGATGATGTCTATGGACATTAATAATGTGGTCATCAAGCTTTTTTTTTTGTTTCAAGAGTTTCTGGATGATTTGAAGGATCAACTTTCAATTTTTATAATTTTAATATTTCAGTGATTGGATCTAGCAGGATATAGACCCAAGAGCAATAAATATTACAAAATTAAAATTATTTTTTGAAATTTCTAGCTTGCGAATTTTAATTTTTAGATCTTTACAGATTTTTAATATTTTTCAGAAAATCCAAATTTCACATGACTTCCTTTCAACCACAAAATAATTGGAATTTCACTCAAAATGACTTCAAATGACTGCGTTCAAAATTTTCCAATCAGCAAGCCATGTGCGCCCAGCATTCAACCACACATGTTCGTGACATTTAAACTTTTATTAATATATTGTTGGATATATCATGCAAACATATTTATATAAACTAAAGCGTTGTTATACACACCACGCCCTTGATTGATAATTAAAGATTTTTTTTCTTTCTCTCTTTCCATCGTCTTCTCTTCTTTAAAGCTGTAAGAGAAAAGAATGTTTAAATAACAACATCTATACAATCGCAAAGTGCTTTGTAATCTAATAATGGATACTACATGGATGGGTATATATGATATATTTTTTAATTTATTAATACTTACGCCTGAGGCGGAGTAAATGAAGCAAGCAAGCAAGCAAAATAAACTTTTTTTCCTTCTTATAACAACTTTTTTTTGGAGAGTCGAAGACGAAGCAAAAGAAGAGAAAAAGAGCGAATAATGAATGAAGCAGAGGCATACCTTGTTAAGAATGTTATTTACGATCTCGTGAAAACACTTTAGAAATTACTGTTGTGTATACATATTGAGACTGATCAAATATGTAAAGTATAAAAAAATAAATTGGCTGTTAATAAATTTTCAGGGCTCACATTCAACAACAGCATGCGCTTACAGAGGAGTAATGAGCTTTTTTTTTTGCTTCATCTCATCTCATCATGAGAAATTGAGTCGCTTATGTAGATGAGACACATGCACATATAAACACACTCACATAGCACGTCGCTCTTTTTTGGGATTGAATGTCATGACATGGGAAAATAAGATGGGAAATTAACTCAAACACTTTAATGATGCTGCCTTTTTTTTTTCGTTGATGAACAAATTGTCACGTTAAATCATGTTTGGAGCATGGTAATTGACGCATTCAACAAACAATGTTGGAATGCTTAGCAATTTGCATGAAACTCAACTGTGCGAATCTATTTGATTTAAATATGGAATCGACCTCGAATTAATGCACATTTAATTCTCTATTTCAACTCTGTTCGAATAAATATATTTTCAACAACATTTTTAGCCTTAACTGAGGTGTTTAACATGCTTGAAATTCAATTAGTGTAATCTACAATTTTTTCCCCCCATTCTCGTATTCTGAAAATTAAATTTATTTTCATATAAATTTTTATTTCAACTTTAACAAAATGATGATGATGAAAGGGCACAATGTGAAATGTTGATATAAAAGAGAACCTTGATCGTATCAATTAAAGCAGTAAATTGCCTTTAATTGTAGAGAGGCTCCTCGCGAAAAACATAACATATATTGAAAGAAACATAAAAGGTAAGAAGTTAAAAGGGGAAGAGTTGTCTAGTCGTTTTGAGAACAAAGGAGTTTGAGGCATTGTAGCTGGTGAATTGAGAGTTTGTTGAGTGATTTGGTGGGCTAAGGCTGTTATTTTGGTGAGTTTTCTTTGAATTCGAGAACTGGACTTTTGAAGAGCTTAAATCTTTCTAAATTGTAAAGATTTTGATTTCAATTGAGTGATCTCTTTTAGAATCAGGATGATCAGGAAGTTCAGAAACTTTGATTGAAAGAATTTTTAACAATCCTGATCAATTTTGATTTGGGCTATAGACTTTTTCTGCTAATGTAAGATTAACGCAGTGTTGTCCAAACTGTGTGTCGTGGAAAAATATTAAAAATCTCAAAACATTAGAAGCTGATAAAGTTTGGACAGCACTGGTTTAACGTGTAATCACTCGCCAGACCACCTAAACCTTTACCTATAGCCATTTCTTCGACTGTTGTCTTTTGCTTTTTCAGTACATTTGATTCGAAAACGACAAAAAAAATTTCCATCACAAGTCTCGAACCTAATCGATCATCTAGTGTTGCAATCATAATTAGTTACCAAAACACTGCAAGAATGAGGAATGAGCAAACTTAAACAAATGAAATTTAAGCACTTGTTTGCAGTAAGCAAAAATCATTTAAAAATTCGTTAAAAAAATCGTTTAAAATTTTAAACAAAGCCAAATAAAATCTTACAAGTTCATTGAATGTGCCAATTGAGTCCACCAAAATCCAATAAAATAAAATATTTCTTACAAATGCATTTCTGATAAAGAGAAAGAAAAAGTATTAATAATTACATGTTACGTTCCTCTAAAATATTTCTTTCACCGGGTTCAATCGTATGAGCACTCAAAAGTGCATGTAGAGAAGTCGAACAACGAAAAATCTTCAAGCAGTTCAATTTTTATTTCCAGTGCATCTTACAGAAAAGAAGCAAGACAAAGTCCGAGAAAGACGAAGAATAAAGAAAAAAATGGAAATAAACATACATGAGAAATATTTAAAAGATTTGCGAGCATAATTTCACTAAAAGTTAATTGGGTGAAGACGTATTATCTCCTTTTCATAAATTTTAAAGCATAATAAATTCTCATGTATGTTTTCTCGCAAAATTTATCTTTTATTTCATTCAATTTGCTCGGTTTTTGTGCTTCTTCTTCATCGTCATCGTTCCTTCTTTGCTTGCACCACACAGCACACGGGATATTATTAAGATTCTCTATATGCGTTTATAATATCCATGAAAGCAAAAATGTGCACTGCATACATGCACTCTTGCACTTGTGAATCTTCGGATCTCTCTCTGCTATTTCCTCGCTATGCATATATATATATGTATGAATATGGGTGATGATACAGATTTAAAGATTCCACGAATAGCGATAATAACATGAATGAAAATAAATATTATTACAAAAATTATTGCAAATGTTATCGATGGAGAATCGATGGATTTAGAGCGCATCTTTGGTCATTCTTCATATGATTTTTGATATGGCTGAATTCAAGGTCTTTCTTTAATTTGGTTGTATAAAAGCTTTGTAAAACATATCATACTTGATGAGAGATGAGCCTGCATTTTTAAAAGATTTGATCTCAAACTTCTTAGTCAAAAATCTATATCACTAAGATATCGAATTTTTTGCCATACTTTTGCTTTTCATCAAACACATACAATTAGTTAAACAGTTGGACTAGGAATACTTAGGGTTACCATCTAATTTTCATGAAAATACAGGACTTTTGGTAAATTTTTTCGAAAAATACAGGATATAGAGTAAAATTCGAAAATTAACGGAAATTTTCGTGGAAAAAATACAGGACCTGGAACAAAGTTTTCAAATTTATACAGGACAGGGTTTTGAAATACAGGACTGTCCGTTGTAAAACTACGCAGATGGTCACCCTAGGAATACTATGAAAGCTATATCTTCGGTGGCCTTAATAGATTCTAAAGACAAGTCAAAAATCACCACTTAATCCATTATTTAAACTAATTCGTCTCAAATCACCTTAAGATAATTCGTGAGCCTCAAAAATAATTCACAAAAAGACACTTGGTCAACATAAGAACCAAATTGAACTAATTCCATTATTTTCAGAAGTGCAATAAAAAATAACATCTTCAATAAGAAGACTCAATGGCAAGAAGACTTGAAAAATAAAGAATGAATCGCCTTAGCACCTGCGGAAGAGTGTCAATTATTTGAAAATAAAATTTATTCATGTGATGGATGAAAAATACTTTATTTCTTGCTCTTTCAGCAAATTTGCATAAGTAAAAATTTCGCACCTTTGTTAAGCAGCTCCGTGTTCATCATTTCATTTTATCTTTGCAATCAGCCTAATCTCTCAGTCATTATATCAAAATATTTTCTCTGTTCATATATGATCGAGACTTAAATATTTTCTTTTATTATTTGTTCCTCTTTTCTCCTCTCGTTCACATCGCCTTATTTTTTTTCTTTTCATTCCTTCATTCTTCTACCTCTTTAGTAATAATCGCGTGTCTCTGATGATGAAAAAGCAGTTCAGGCAATTTGTTAAAAAGCGATTATAATTTTTTTGGGGATCTCAGACGATTTTCTTTTTCTCAAATGAGCTTCTTCAATAATTTTCGATCCTCTAATATGAACGATGAATACAGTAGACACGATGTGTTTGTGCTATCGCTTGATGTAGGACACATCTGCTTCTGATCGATAATAATGCTTATTCCTCGAGCAAAATTATTTATTTGAAAAATATTATGGAATTTTAATCCGATAATTTAGGGTTTGGTGGGTCTGGAAAGTATTTTCGAGAAAACTTTTATTGAGCCTAGTTGGTGCTGCAGTCAAAACAAGATTAATGAGGCTTAGACTGGAAGTCATAATTAATTTTCTCGCGTAGGTGTCGTGCATCAGATGGCATTTAAGTCAGAGACATAATTTATAAAATCTCATTAAAATTTTCTCACAATCAGAAATCACAATCTAGTCTGTCCGTTCACAAAGTCTCGACTGTAGGCTATTGGACCAATTTTCAAATGACGTGAATACGAAGAATGTTTGATGATTTTTTAATTCATAATTTTTTTATATCTACCTCTTTACCCTCTATTAATCGATCGTTCATTTATAATTACATTAATCACCGAAAAATGCCATAATTTTGCTCTCCGTCATTCCTCTTTCACTGCTTTTTTTTCTCTCTCTACATAAAGGCATGAAATTAGTGGTCATTAAAACCAATTATGAAATATAAAAGAAAACGGTTGATGGTTTGATTCATATTTAGAATGGCTGATGTTGAATAAATAAATTTATTCTCTATCCTAAAAATGATATTATGTGATATTATCATCAATTAGTCTGTGCCTTGCCTCACTCAACAGGTATATAAAGTATATTATCGACATTTATAAATCATTTTTGTTTTTTATAAATATAAATTATTATTGTATGGCACTTTATTAATGATTCACATTCGACTCTTAGTCACATTGAAATTCAAATTATTTTCATTATATATTTTAGCGATTTACAGGGTTTGGGATCTGAAATTTAAATTAGCTTTTACCGGGCGTGAAGTTAGACTGATAATCTATAATAAGCATTAAGGTTAATTAAGTAATTTTATAAAGGGTATATGCGGGAATATCTTTCTTGATGGACAAAATAATGTCTTCTTGAATATGATAAGGTCAAGTACTGGTTGGTTGATGAGTCAAGTTTGATGCTCAAACTTAAAAATCGCTAAATAAGTCATGTGTTTCTACAAAAAGCATTGATATAAAGTCTCAAATCCATTAAATTTTGAATAATTTTGATTTGCACAATTAACGCCAAATTTAATAAGACATTCTGCTCCTTCTATCGTGTTCTGTCGCTTCTTACTCGATCAAGACTTTCAAGCACAATTGTGTGTGTGCTGC
Organism: Chironomus riparius; assembly: GCA_917627325.4. Lineage (NCBI taxonomy): Eukaryota > Metazoa > Arthropoda > Insecta > Diptera > Chironomidae > Chironomus > Chironomus riparius. Next base: position 32,956,189 of record OU895879.1, read on the forward strand.
ATTTAGGAATAAATTAATTAAATTTATTTAATTGATAGGTATCCGTAAGAAGACAAAATGTAATTATTTAAAATTCTGTTTGGAAGTCTTTAATGTCTGAAGTCGTGACTTAAAATTGCTAATTAACTTAATGATGATGATTTCATTTTGCATAACGTGAACTTTTGTTGATTTTAATTAAGCTTAATTACGTGTTGTTGATCGTTATGGGGATTCTGGTGTTGTTTTGCAAACGGATCTAATGGATTATAAAATATATTTTTATTAATATTTTTGAAAAGTCAGTAACATTGATTTAGATAGCTTGAAAGGATCAAATGCTTGTTAGTTTTGATACAGGTTTCCATGTAATAAAGGATAGAATCAAAAACATACCGCGTGAGTTCAATTATCCATCAATCACAATCAGAACAATATACTTAGAATTTATGATAGATTTCGGTAAATTGATCCATCAAAAATAAATTAATTTACCCAATCAGAGATTTCATATTTCTCAAGAATTTGTTCTTTAAACACCGAGATCTCACAAAATCATATTCCATAAAAGAATATGTTCAAAGCACCCTGATGACCCTAACCAGGAAGAATTTATCATGTTTTCTGTTTGAGAAAAAAATTCATGCTTGTAACTTCTTTTTTTGATATTAAAAAATTCTTCTCATTAGATGTTTGCGTTGAAAATATCAAGAAAATGATTTTCTGTCAAAATTTTCTTGCTCGTTCTTCAAATTTATTTATAAGTAAAAGAGCGAGAAGAATGAGTTCAAATATTTTGAAACAACTCTTTTTATCGATGATGGTATAATGTTAAAATAAAGTCAGTTTTTTAAACAAAAGTGTCAGAAACATCTTAATTTCACTTCAGGAAACCTCGAAGTCCCGCTGAGCCACAACTGAATATCGTAATCGTTGCATGTCTTAATACAATCCGTTCCCTCTAATCTATTGTATGTATTTACTTAATTTCACTCAATTTCTTAGCATGTTTCCTGTAGAACCATGGAGTTAAAGGAGAAGCTTTGGCTGGTTAAAGGCGAATCTTTTAAAAATGGCTGTAGTTTAATTTAATCTTAAAAAAAAATTTACGAATTTTTGAAATAAAATGTGCTTTTAGATTTCTGTTAAAAGTGGCATATAGTTCATTTGACTTTTGCCACTTTTTTCATGAACATAAACTTCATTTCATACCATATGAAGATTGTAATCAGTGAAAAACTAGAAAAAACTATTTGAAGTGGAAAAATCACATGTTTTTCTTTAATTTCAAATTTATAATATTCGTTAAAACATTCTAAAGTTCAAACATCGTAAATTTGCTTCTAGTTCAATGCTAATTTGATCAAATAAACTATTAATGCGCTCCATTTATCGATCGTTATTAATTTTCTATATCTGTATATTCTCCATCTCTTGCTTCATATAAAAAACTATATTACCAACATCTCTCCATCTCATTTCCTCGTGAGATTAATATTTTGAATGTAGCAAAGTTAAATTGAAGTAATTAGTTCTGTAAATCTCTCTGGGAAAAAATTACTTTGCGTTAATTTTTTTTTCCATTCTTGCTTTCAGCTCAACTCATTTATATTAGCAACAGTGAGTAGCAATTTAATTCTTTATTTTCTCTTACACTGTTTCTATATTAATTTTTGTTTGATTGAGTTGTTAATGCTTATGTATGATTTTTTAAACGGTGCACTAGACACTTTATTTATCTCCTACTAAATACTCCTGGATTGATGGGAGAAATTTCTACTTTCATATCTAATAAATGTTTAAGTTCCTCATTCTTGAGAAAGTTAATGGCGAAAAAAATTGTTGGAAGCTTGGAATAGGGAATGTGATCGATGAAAGCTGTTCTAGTATGAAAAATTCTTCAATTAATTTTTTTATTTAATTTGTGGCGTTTAGAATTCAAAAAAGAGCATTCAAATATTAATGAACGTAATTTTAAAACGAGTCACTACTTGATTATTCTGCCATTTAGGAACTAAAGCTTCCACGTGCCATCAAATCAAAGAAAAGTAAATTTACAAATCAAAATAATCAGCAGTTAAGCTTCCAAACCTACAGCAAAAAAATCTTAAAACTCAAAAATCGCATCGATAAAGTTTTATTTCGTTGTTTCTCCAATTTCCACATGACGTCTTAATCAAGACAAATTTTAGCTTTAATTTCATCGAATACACAAAAAAAAGTAACAATAACGTTAAGCTCATTAATTGACTTGAAATTGAGAGGATATTAATGAATAATAAACAAGAAAAAAAAAACAAAAAAGCTGTTTAAGTCATTATAACAAGACTAACAATGTCAAATAACCAGATTAATGTCTTAATTGTCACGTATAATAATTGCTGAATGACTAAATTAATGAATGAAAATAGAAAAAAAAAATGCTGAATGAATAAATAAATAAATTAAAATTCTCCTAATGCTTTATAATCAATCGATTGTAAGTCAATCTATTTATCATATTAAGTGGACGTATCTAATCATAACTATTCATAATAACCTTTCTTTGATTCTCCTTTTCTTCCTCATTCTCAAGAATGCCTTCGGTTTTTTTATGATTGTAATTCGTACGAAAATAAAGAAATAAAAAAAGTGAGATGTTGATGTGTCAACGAGATTGTGGTGGACTGGAGCGCATTTGATACGGTAGTCTTGAATAATGTGCTTCAAACTGCAATGTGCAAGATACAAGATACAAGAAGCATATCATATGAAATAAGCCAATAATACTCCAAACAGAAGCAGAAACCTTACAAAAAACTTCAAAGTATCCTTAAAAAATTATCATCCAGTGAAGCAGCTACCCAATTGTCCAGTCAAACCTTAAACCGACCACAAAATCAATTTTTACACTTGAAAAACCTTGTTTAATAACATTCATATTTATTTTATCGAAAATGTTTGTGTTGATATAAAAACTCGTTGAATACATCATCAAACTAATGATATGTCATGAGGAGAGAGAAATGAAAAAGACTATAGATACAACACAAACGACTCAATGTGTTGGAAATTTAATTTTATTAATTTATGAGATTCATATTATTATACGCTAACTGATTAACTACACATAAAGTAATAAAAATATTCAGTGGAAATGTCAAGAGCTATAAATGTTAATATTTTTACAGTGGATTCTCTGATGCGAGGATTGAATTCTTTGTAATGTTCTTTAGAGGAATATTAATGTTCCATAAAGGTATTTTGATTAATTCAATTGTTGCTTCAAAATTATTTTATGGATCAAGTGATGCACATACACAACTGCTACTATAGCTTCCTAACTTGACTTTGCTATTTTTACTACCGGTGAAAGTAAATGTCATTCGTTTAATTTTATGACAAAAATTTTAATTGATCCGAAAATCGATTTGAGATAATGTCAAATCATGATAATGAGTTGCAAATTTATTGGACGTTAAGCTTGTCATATTATCCTGCAAATTTGAAATGTTTTATGATTATTGAGATTTTTGATTTACTCTTATGGGAAAATTAATATGTAGTGATAAGGATCTAATAATCGGTGCCAAATTTATTTGCTGCAATAGATACAAGCTGTAGATTTTATGGCTTTATTCACTTCTGATTGAAATGGCTTATTTTACTGTTAACTGAGAATAATGTTTGTGGACGAATGTTGAGGTTTATTTTATAATCAAAGTTCTTGTTATTAGGCTCTGAGTAGACTTCTGACCGAAAAACTGGACGTGTTAAATTTTGAGAAAAAGATTTATTGCTACCTAGGAAAAGGACTATACCACTGAAAAGTACGAAACCTAATTGCATATAAATTATGACCTAAGTTTAAGGTTATAGATTGAAATTCCTAGGATACCTAAAATGAAAATGCATTTTGAAAATATAAAGATGCGCCAGTAAGCACAACGTGAGAACCAACTGTTTCCAAAAAAGTTTGTATTCAACATGTTAAAGAACATCCTTCACTGTATTTGTGGTAATTTATTAACTTTTTTATATTCATATGATGATCATTTCAACAGATTACCTAGAAGTTTAGACACACAATTATTTTCTATTTTTTTTATTCTTCTGTCTTATTCTCTTAAACGTTTGTAACCACAATCTTTATAGATGATTTCATTTTTGAAATTAAAACTTTTCTCTTTATGTTCTTTTATTCTTTTTTTTGTGTTTTTGTCTTTCTATGGCTGTTGTTTTTGTTGTTTCATAAACAGGTCTCATGGAAGAACATATCAAATCCCACCATTCAATTTTAGTTAACTATCATCAATGTCTAATGATCAAAATATTTTCATGTTAAATTCTCGAAATAAATATTTTTTTTTGTTATTTTTTTTTTAATAAAAGAAAAGGCAAGGCAGAGAAGAAAATAAGAGAAAGAGAAGAAATAAAGGATTTATGTTATTAAAGTGTCGAAAAAAATATCAAAATTCAGAAAAAGAAAAACTGTTCTTCATGTTTGACATAGATTGATTCATTCATGTGAAATGATTCCTCTTTTTTTTCATGAAATCAATACGGTAGAACACTTTTAAATTGCTTTAATTTAAATTCTGTTACGAGTGAGTGATTTTGAGGGGCATTTAGTTCTACTGTTTGAGAGTAAAATTTAATCCCTCAATGGGACCTCTTTAGGCTTTTTATTGAATTGGTTTCGAGTACTGCTTTTGTTTGAATGTTGATGATTAGATTTCAAAATTTTGTTTGAAAAGTCAATGAGATTTTAAAATCAATCCAATAAAGTTTTCAAGACGACAATGATGATGTGTGAAGAGTCATTTGGTGTTGATTTGGATGAAGCGCAGTTTTTACTTTTGGTGTTGGAATTAAGATCTTTGATTCTTGCTATCCAACAGTGGCTTCTGAACCTTATTTACTCTGTTAACATCTTCAGACCTTTACTTAGATCTGAAATCTATTCGTTTAAGATGAAACTCTTCAAAGTTACCCAAAATGCTCAAGTACATAGTCTCGATCCTCAAATAATCCTGTCAAAATTATTAACTCCAAGCTTAAGCATCATTGCACTCAATATTTTGTACACTTTTAGACATTTTCAGTCATATGGAATGGATAGAAAAATTCCTGAACATGCCTTCTGATCATATCATATTTTTATTGTACCAATTCAATTGTAATGGAAACAGAAGAATGAAAATTAAATGACATTTTGTATTCAACAATAATGTACCTAGAACTGAAAAGAATAAGTCAAAGGAATTTCTTTTGAGACATTCGAAAAGGAATTTTTTTCCCAATGGGATTGTCGTTTAAGTTTAAAATCGTTGGGGGTTCATTGTTGTGTCATGATTTGGGTTATGAAATATTAGTTTGAAGTGCTTGAAATTTATGAATAGTTTTATTGTATTTAATGAAGATTGGAAAATTGTATCTTGATGCTTATGATTTTTGAATAACTGGGAGTAAATAAGGAAGTTGCAGAGTTAATGTAGTTGCGAAATTTGTAGATTTGAATTATTGTTATTATTTTTGAGTCATTTTAAAATTGTTTTAAAATTTAAATTATTTATAGAAATTTTATTAAACTTTTAAATTTTTAAAAAATTTTAAAATTCAAACTTATGCGTTTTTATAGATAAAAGGAGATAAAGATCATTTTGATAGTTTGAAAGGTTTAACAAAGGAAGAAACTTTAAGTTTTGTAAATTAAAAGAAAATGTCTCTATTGTTCAGTATCCTTGATTCTAATCTAAGTTAATAGCCTCAGAATCGAGTCATGTCTGTTTGTATCTCTCAAAATCATATGCCAGACAATCCTTACTTTCTGATCCTTGGTGGTCCTCTTATATTTTTCATCACCTTATCCTTAATTCTTATCCATGTGTCTATCAAAGCACACTTCAACATGTAAGACAACATTTATGTTAAAAGCCTCAAAACATTTTACTCAATTTAATCAAACACTACATAATTTTCAAGAACCAATTAAGAAAGTATCCAAAAATAATCCACATAAAATTATTTTAAGGTTAAAAAATCGTATCCACTTAAAGTGAGAAATACGCTCATGTCATAAGAATTTTTCAATATTTCTTTCACTTTAAATTATATTTTCACACTTATTAATTCATTATTACAATCATTCAAGGCACGAAATAAATAATTTTCTCATTTAAAGATACAAAAATGTTCTTCATGCTTTCAAATTGGAAACATTTGTGAACGAAATCTTGTTCTTCTTTTTTTCACATCCATAAATGCGTTCGTAATAATGAAAATCAATTTAAATATAATGTAGTTAATAGCAGCTCGAGTCATAACTGCTGTTGCCTCATTTTCAGAGCAGCAGAATTGAGAAAGAAAAGAAGGAAGAAAGAAAAACAAATGTTTTAAAATAATGATAAAATTAATTGATCTAACGAAACATTCTCAATTCATTAAAAAATCTGTCGTCACTTCAGTTAATTGCTGAACAATTTTTTTTTCGTTCTTGCTGCTCTCATTTAAGCTTCATTTTTGAGGAAGAATGTAAGGTTATTGTGCTTATTTGCTTGATGATTGGATGATTTTCATGATGATTGAGTTAATTGAATGTCGGATGTCTAGAGATGTTGGCTGAGTGTGGTTCTTTCTAGAAAAACATCTTTGATAATAATTTTAAAATTTTTGACACTTAGTTCTGCCAAAAAAATGCACTTTGATGCACATTCTATCCACAACTTGCTTCTGCTGCTGTTGCTTTTTTTTTTGCTTTTACAACTCATTCGTAAAATTTCAACTTCTTCAATTCTTCCTTTTGTGTCTTTAAAAATTTATAAATTGAGATCACAAATTTATGATAACGAATGGAAATAACAAATAAAAGCCAAACAGGCAAAATTAACAGAAAATTTTTATTTCATTTCTTCAAATTTGTAACTCAGAAGTAGCACTTGAGCTTAAACGACGACGACGATGATGATGATGATGGATAAGAGTTACTCACTTTGTGACTCATAATAGGTCCATTCATTCATTCATAAATTTTTAATTTAATTTGCATTGTGTGTCCATATTCATTAGTGCTATAAGAGCTACTTTATGATGACAGTGGATTTTTATATTCTTTTATAATTTTTCTCCTCTTCTTTGTGACTACACATGTGTAGATGGATGGTGATTTGTGAATCATCTCAGGTGTGGACACTCGCAGTGAATGAATAAGTTTGATGGATGAAGAGTTAATTTGAGATATTAAATACAATAAAACTTTAAAAGTTTTGGTAATTATTATGACATCCATCAAATTTGTTGATACCTGATTGCCACATGATGAACTGCATATTAATATTCAGTTATTGTGAATTTTGTGGATATAAGAATTTCACTTTGAAAACGACACTCTGTTAAAAATGTTCAAAAATTCAAAACAAATTTTCTTAGCTTCGCTACCTCTAATCTTCAAAAATAGACAGTCCTAACCAGTTTAAATTTCTCAAAAATATTTTTTCCCTGTTTCCAAAAAATTTTTTATAGCTTATAAAAATAACTTTAAACGACCCGAGTCTCTCTAATTAATACCTAGAGTAGCAAAGCGTTTATAAAAATTCAAATTTATATCAATCAATGGATAGACCAATCATCCTCCTAAAAGATTTTATTTTGATATATGTACATTCACAGCAGCAGTATTAATTTCAATAAAATAAAATGAGAGAAAAATCATGGAAAAATATTTACGATCATTTTAATTGCAATAATCAATTAGAATTTAACGCTTCTTTGTTAATTTAACACTTCCGTTTTTTCTTCTCATTTTCTCTTCGTTTATTCCCTCTTCTTATTGCTGTTGCTTGTTCTCATTACTGTGCATTGAAAGTCAATGAAATGAACTGAAATGATTGAATGAATTATTTTTAAAACATTCATGCATTAAATTTCCAATTTGATATTTTTTATATTCAAACCGTTTTCACGTGTGAATCTATTGGTTTTGTTCAGATTGGCGACCCTAGTCAAAATCAATTTTCTCACTTTTTTCTTCGAGGGTTTATCCAAATAGATTGAAACTTTGCATTAATATTCTAGTGCTTAAAACAAATACAAATAAATTTTTATGAGCAAAGAACCAAGTAGGAAATACATTTTCAATTTTGGACTAGGGACGACCCCTTAAAAATCAATTTTGTCACTTTTTTCTTCGAGGGTTTATCCAAATGGGTTGAAACTTTGCATAAATATTCTAGTGCTTAAAACAAATACAAATAAAACATCCTAAATTTTTTTTGAGCAAAGAACCAAGGAGGAAATACATTTTCAATTTTGGACTAGGGACGACCCTAGTCAAAATCAATTTTGTCACTTTTTTCTTCGAGGGTTTATCCAAATGGATTGAAACTTTGCATAAATATTCTAGTGCCTAAAACAAATACAAATAAAACATCCTCAGTTTTTTTTGAGCAGAGAACCAAGTAGGAAATACATTTTCAATTTTAGACTAGGGGCGACCCTACTCAAAATCAATTTTGTCACTTTTTGTCTTCAAGGGTTTATCCAAATGGATTGAAACTTTGCATGAATATTTTTGTGCTTAAAACAAATACAAATAAAACATCCTAAAATTTTTTTGAGCAAAGAACCAAGTAGGAAATTTATTTTCAATTTTGGACTAGGGGCGACCCTAGTCAAAATCAATTTTGTCACTTTTTTTCTTCGAGGGTTTATCCAATTACAGTGAAACTTTGTGTGAGTATACTAATATTTATACAAAACAGTTTTAAATATCTAAAGCAAGAAATGCATTCTATATGTCGTCAGACCCAAATTTTATAAATTTGGTTGTACATTCAAAAACAACGTGACTTAAAATTTTGTCCAAAAAATGATTTTTATTAATTCAGAAATGTGTAACCTGAGGATTAGAATGCTCATACAAAGTTTCACTGTATTTTGATTTATCCTCGAAGAAAAAAAAGTGAAAAACTAGATTTTGACTAGACCTGTCCCAAGTTCATAATTGAAAATGTATTTCCTCATTGGTTCTTTGCTCAAAAAAATTTTAGGATGTTTTATTTGTATTTTTTTAAGCACTAGAATATTTATGCATAGTTTCAATCCATTTGGATAAGCCCTCGAAGAAAAAAGTGACAAAATTGATTTTGACTAGGGTCGCCCCTAGTCCAAAATTGAAAATAAATTTCCTACTTGGTTCTTTGCTCCAAAAAAATTTTAGGATGTTTTATTTGTATTTGTTTTAAGCACAAAAATATTCATGCAAAGTTTCAATCCATTTGGATAAACCCTTGAAGACAAAAAGTGACAAAATTGATTTTGAGTAGGGTCGCCCCTAGTCCAAAATTGAAAATGTATTTCCTACTTGGTTCTATGCTCAAAAAAAACTGAGGATGTTTTATTTGTATTTGTTTTAGGCACTAGAATATTTATGCAAAGTTTCAATCCATTTGGATAAACCCTCGAAGAAAAAAGTGACAAAATTGATTTTGACTAGGGTCGTCCCTAGTCCAAAATTGAAAATGTATTTCCTACTTGGTTCTTTGCTCAAAAAATTTTTTTAGGATGTTTTATTTGTATTTGTTTTAAGCACTAGAATATTCATGCAAAGTTTCAATCCATTTGGATAAAATTGACTTTGAGTAGGGTCGCCCCTAGTCCAAAATCGAAAATGTATTTCCTACTTGGTTCTTTGCTCAAAAAAAATTTAGGATGTTTTATTTGTATTTGTTTTAAGCACTAGAATATTTATGCAAAGTTTCAATCCATTTGGATAAACCCTCGAAGAAAAAAGTGACAAAATTGATTTTTAAGGGGTCGTCCCTAGTCCAAAATTGAAAATGTATTTCCTACTTGGTTCTTTGCTCATAAAAATTTATTTGTATTTGTTTTAAGCACTAGAATATTAATGCAAAGTTTCAATCCATTTGGATAAACCCTCAAAGAAAAAAGTGACAAAATTGATTTTGACTAGGGTCGCCCCTAGTCCAAAATTGAAAAATGTATTTCCTACTTGGTTCTTTGCTCAAAATAATTTTAAGATGTTTTATTTGTATTTGTTTTAAGCACTCGAATATTTATGCAAAGTTTCAATCCATTTGCATAAACCCTCGAAAAAAAAGTGAGAAAATTGATTTTGACTAGGGTCGCCCCTAGTCCAAAATTGAAAATGTATTTCCTACTTGGTTCTTTGCTCAAAATAATTTTAAGATGTTTTATTTGTATTTGTTTTAATCATTAAAATATTTATGCAAAGTTTCAATCCATTTGGATAAACCCTCGAAGAAAAAAAGTGACAAAATTGATTTTGACTAGGGTCGCCCACAGTCCAAAATTGAAAATTGATTTTCTATGGTGTACTTTTGTCAAAAAAATTTTTTGGATGTTTTATTTGAATTGACATAATTCTGACATAAATCACATACCAATATTACTTTTTGTATTGCATAGCTTCAAAAAAACGAAATCTAAAATTTCGACTACCCCATCTGAATCTTGTTCATACTCTTCACTGTGGAAACCAAAAAACAAATTCTTTATCTTAAAAGACTTGACAAAATAGCGACATAATTCAGGATTAATTACTTTTTAATAATATTTTAACACTTACGAGAAAATGTGGTTCAAATAAGTGTGAAGTATGGCCGAGATTTGGACCAAAATCAGCTATACTGGTTCATAGTGTTCCCGAGGGTGACAAAATTCAAACTAAGTGTTTTTGTAGCTGACATAATTATGACATAAATTAGGTATAACTTTTGAACTGTGTCGATATGGGTCTCGGCCGTACTTCACGCCCACCCTTCAAACTTATGCTGAGCAAATCTTGGTCTATCCATAAGACTTTTGATGGTACGGTGTGAATATATCCGCATTGGGTTTCTACCCGATACACTAGTTTTAAAATGCATTTAATATGAAGTGAATGAGATTGTTATTATTCGTTTGGATTGGAACGTTGTGTGACTGGCTGGGGAATATTTTGAATTTGGAAACTATGAATGTTAGGACTTTAGAGGTTCAAAGCTTTTGGTTTTGCATTGTTAGTGCCAGTTTAATAAAAGAAGATCCATCAATGAGAAAATATATGTTAAATCATAATTTTGTAGAGTCTTGAACCCCTGCGACTTTAATTTAATAAGTTATCTCATCTTAACCTATATGAACATCACCTATCGACACCTCTGACCCTCCCAAAATCCATTAAAATATCCCAGCAAAAAATTGTCAATCAATTCACAAAATATGCGTCTTAATTACTCGTTTCAAGCTTGCTTTCGACGTGCTTTTCCGCTCTTCTCAGGCTTTTGTTTTGAAAGAATAAGACAAAATTAATTTAAAAAACGAAGAATGAAGAGATCGAAAAAGAGACGGAATTAAGAAATAAACAGAAACATTTTTGTGTCATTAATCAGATAATACAACTAATTTTCTCTGAAATAACATAATTTTTTTACACACCTTTAACATTTAACATATTTATTTCTTCATTTTCTGCACAAATGTACAACAGAATTAATTAATTCACTTTAATTTATTTTTTTCTTCTCTTCAGTGTATTATTTTTTGGAGAATTTCTTTACCAATCGATTGGATGCCTTTCGTGTCTTCGTTTATTTGAATAATTTGTTGCAAATTGGAAAACGTGTAAAGGTTGTTGCAGCATTTGTTAAAAGGTAACAAATTAATAACGGTCAGTGAAAGATTTGGAATTTTTCGGGGAATTTTACGAGGACAATTATTTTGTAAAATGTCACGATTAAGAATTTATGATTGAGTTCATGAACACATGTGTTATGATGTTTTTTTTTTCGCGGGATTATGGTTTAACTTTAAATATTTTGTGATTTATTAGCTTTTATAAAGTTATCATAAATAATTAAAATTCTCATTAAGTATTGATGTCCCGAATGTTGTGCCAAAATTCCTTAAAAGATTTGTAACGTGTGACAACATGTTCTTGTAATTTTCTTTTAAAAAACTTTCTTCAACATTTCTTTTTTTAAAAAGCAATAAAAATTCATAAAGCAAGCTTGTCAAGAAAATATTATTTTTGTCGCAATACTTACTTAAGACATTAAACTCCGTCTAATGTCAGATGTAAGTTAATGAACTTGAAGCAGTAAAATTATTTCATTTAGCTTTATATTTAAATCACATCTGACATTTTTCTGCGACTTGTGGGGAGATATGCTAATAGTTTTGCATTAACCATCAATTTTTACCAAGTGAGTAGACACCCTTATCTTCTTTATCATTAAACTTAACAGATTTTCTTCGATCTAAAATTCAAAAATGCTTTAATACAGAACGCATTAATTTAAATAATTCAATTCTTAATCTAACTTCATAATAGTCAACTTTTAATTCAAATGTTTAATAGCAACGTAGATAATTTTAATTTTTTTTTGTCATACGCTTATTAAAATTTTTTGGACAAAGCAAAAAAGAAAAGAATGAAGTAATAAAATTATTTTATTAGCCTAAATCTGTGTCACATATTAAGAAATTACGTGAGATATTTTAAACAAATTAGCCGAACATTTTTTTTCGCAAGCTTGTTCACCGTTAGGGACCATTCACTTATTAACGCTTTTAGGGGGGGAGGGGGGTCTAAGATTTTGTTACGGTTCAAACAAGGAAATTTTTTTTTTCATACAAATTTTGTTACGAGGGGGGGGGGGTCTAAAAAGTCATTTTTTCGCGTTACGTAATAAGTGAACAGCCCCATACTGTATTCATATTAAAATTACCTACTGTAGTGAGGATTTATAGACTTTAAAGCTTTGTAATCCCGAAGTTATTATTATTGGACTTTAATTAATACAACTTATTTTGCATATCGCTGTATGAAGAGTTAATTAATGAATATTAGTTGATCTGAGAAAATGATTTTGGTTCTTGAGACTTTTATTGGGGTTCAATACCCCTCATTATTCCGTAGATGAATGGATATTTTTATAATATTTTAGAGACCGTCATTAATTTTTAAACAGTAGTAAAATTCGAGGAAAACTAATAAATGATGTCCAACTTTTTAAGCTGTGTGAATTTTTCATAAAAAAGAACATTTTTAGTTTAAAGTTTTTGTGGCAGACAAAAAACCCCAATTTTAATAGACATCATTTTTGAGCAACTTCCAAGATATTAAGGATTACTTTAGTAGATAAATACACAGCAAATGAGGAAGCCTCAAATTATCTAAAGAGATAGAATCACTTTGTACCTGCTTTTCTCCTCAATTAATTGATAGATGATAATTTAATTGCTATTAAACAAACCTTAGATAGACAAGAATATTCTCACATTAAACTTTAAAAATGAATAAATTGAGGAACAAAAACAAATATTTTGAAATATTTTTTTCAGCTATAATTCATTGAACATTAAAAAGCAATAAAATAAAATGTTTTAATATGATTTTTAAGTTGAGATGATCATAAAAATAAAACAAGAAAAATATATTTTTAGTGATAATGCAAAACAGCTTACGAGCGCTGATGTCTCTCTTATCAGCACGACAAACAACAAAAAATTCTGATCATTAAAAAATGAATGATCATTAAAATGTCGTAAAAATGTTTTGAATCTCAGTTTTATAGCATAATTATAATTATTTTGAATAAAATTTTATACAGAATTTTTACTTCATTGACATTTGAACTGAGAAAAAAATGAGTTGACAAGGAACTCGATCAGTTAATTAATTTTTTGCTGTCTACTGACGGTCATGGAATTTCTGAAGTTCAAAATACTATTTTTAAAATTTTTAATATATTTTAATTTAATGAAACTCAGATCTTCATACTAGTGACATAGTCAAAGAAATTCAAAGCGCTGGATTTTAAATTTTATAAGGACATTTTTAGGAGGAATATAGGTTGCAATTACATCCAAAGCTACATTATTGGAGTAATTTATTCTTTTTAAACTCACAAAACTTTGTATTAAGCCTTAAACATCTAAATCAGTCAAAATAATAAAACAAAAATTTAATTCGCGAGTTTCTAGTTTTATATAAAATATTAAAACACAACATGACAAATGTATTAGACTCATAGATCATCATAAATCTGCGCTTCGCCATTATTTCATTAAATTTTATCGCTACATATCATCCATCCCTGCAAAACACCATCAAAATCACAATCCCAAACTAGTTTTTGACTCAAATTTCTTCCATTTAATTACCATAATTTTGTGATTTAATTTTTTGCAATAAATGAATCAAGCACAACCGACAAACTGCACATAACATCTATAATCTCTCCATACAGAACACAAAACATCTTTCGAAACGAGTTTCCTGAATCATAAAAATAATTTCATTCTCTATTGTGCTTATGTGACATGATTTTCATTTCAAATGAAATGAAGCTTCAATTTGAGCACAATCACTTAATGTTACAATTTTATTTAGTCTCTTATCCTCATACTCTGTGTGCACATGATGAAGGGTATGAAAAATCATCATCATCATGTCTGCCATTTATGCGCAGATGCTGTATATATCGTACATACAGAGAAATAAGAGAGCGATTAATTATATGATGGGTAGTAATAAACAGTTCATAATCATCCCCTTCATGTTACAATTTATAATTTAACAGGAAGCTGCAATCAAGGACTCGTTATAATGAAATTTATCTCAAACTGAGTTTTTTTTCCTTCTCTTCTCTCTCTCTCTCTTTCTCAAATCAGAATCATCTAACCGTCCTTCTTGCATTACGCATTCCATACAACAATAAAAATGTCTAATTTCAGAATGAATAGACATTAGGGATGTTTTTCTTTTTTTTTTGCTTATGCTGATGATGAAGAATAAGAATTATTCTCAATGGAAAATTAAAGAGCATCAATTTTGATGAAATAATAGGATGAGGATTAAAAGTCCCAAAAGCAAATGTTACGTGTCATTAAGCATAAGAAAACCTTATCATGTTAATGTACTTAAAATACTTTCTGCTCGTTACGCAATTGACTCGCTCATTCATTCTGTCATGCCATTAATTAACTGATTATTAGAGCAATTTATTTTTAAAGAGAATGACAATTAATTTTCTTTTTGAGGTTTTTCTGGCTTGTTTTGTGGGTGCAATTTTGTTACTCTTTTGTTAATGGGAAAATTATTTTTTGGGAATTTAATTGTGTCAGTAGAATTTTAGATCATATACGATCATTTATAGTGGTTAATGGGAATTAGGTAATAAAATGTTTAAAAGGTAATGATGTTATTTGGATTTTATAGAGTTTTATGGGAATTTTCGGCATCTG
This sequence comes from Chironomus riparius, assembly GCA_917627325.4. NCBI lineage: Eukaryota > Metazoa > Arthropoda > Insecta > Diptera > Chironomidae > Chironomus > Chironomus riparius. The sequence goes on from OU895879.1 coordinate 32,971,417, forward strand.
GATTAGCTTTTTTAGGTTTGAAGTGGTTGCTATGTAAACTATGCCAATATTCCTTAATTTCAATGTCTTAATTTATAAATCCCAACAGCCTCTGACTCACAATAGACATGCTAATAAGTAAAATACTTAAATTCCTTTGTTAAATTTAATACCCACCATCTAAACTCCATGCTGATTTAGTTTCACATCAAAAATTCCAAAAACTTTTCCACAAATTTCTCTTAATTCCTCTAAACACCTCTCATTACTTTAATTTTATCAAATTTTTTATCGCAAATCGAGTCTCACACAAGAAATTTACATAATTTCTTATCCACTCCGCATCTAGATCATTTTGTAATGAAGATAAATATGCTTCAACGTTTTCTACCTGGTCAATCTACTATTTATTACATTATTGTTCTACATTCTAGCTATTCTAATTTTTAAGACACTCTATGGAGTGTGTCTGGTCGAAGACAAATAGTGAAATTATGTAGATGACTACATAATATTACAAATACGTACACCCTCTTGCTTTTATGTCATCATAAACACTATGTTTTATTAGTTGAAAAACCATGTCGAATCCGTACTGAATGACTGTGACGATGAAGGGAAAAAGAATTGTCTATGACTTGTGAATTACAAATTACTCATTACAGAAAAGACAAAAGAGGAAGAAGAAGAATTCCTTCCATACTTTTGAATGTGTAAAGTGTCCAATAAAGTCATAAAAACCACTGATTTGTTTATTTTTATGGTGATAAAAACATGTTCTTTGACCTGGGACCATTGAAAGGCTAAAATTTCTTTAGAACAGAATATTTATTCTTACCACAAAATGATAATCGACATGGAATGTTAAAGGCAATATATATATATTAGCGTAATTTTAATTTTGAAGACATGATTCTGTGTTTGTTTTGACTCGATGTGTCAATGAAACGTTTAATGTTAAAAAATCTTCATTTTGAGGAATTGCTTTATTGCATAAAGGATGAAGATTAGTGCTTGCCATGTTTTTCATCCAGAAAATATTATTTATGAAGTATTTGCTCGTCATTTTAAAGGAAAATCTATGAAAATAATTTTCGAGATGGCAAAAATCCACCATCTTTGAATTTTAAAATTTCAAATGTTGAATAACCGTTAGAAACAAGAAATATAAAAATGCGTCGTATTCAACCTACAAAATAAACTTAGCTTCAATCTTTTGCACAACATTTTATATTTCCAGAGTGAGCGATAATTTTAAAATATGAAAAGAAAACATATAACCCTTAAATATAGCCCACTCATAATAATTCATGAAATTTGTGTTCATTAAATTATGTTTCAATATATATCTGTGTGTACGCTGCTCTTTCTTGTCTTCTTCCACGTCTTCTTACTCATAAAAAATCCATAACAAGGAACATGAAGCTGGTGCAGAAAGATTTGTTAAAAAAATCTTTTTTCAATCTTTATTTTTTTGTTTATTAATAACTTTTTTTTCATTCTTTCACATCGTTGTGAAGATCGTCGTTCCTTTCGAATGGGTTGTTCATGTTGCATGTTTAACTTTTGTATAATCGCACTTTAGCTCACTTTTATGGAGTATTTGTGAGAGCAAAGGAAGCACTTGGGCAGGGCATAAAGTCTTTTTAAATGATTTTAAAATTTAGGGTTTCTGGATCCTTAAAAAATTTAAAAACTTAATTTGAAACCCCACAACAATGCGCTTCAACCATTAACCTCGAAAATTATTCACAATAATTTACAAAACCATTTTTCGATATAATAATATTAAATGTATCGATCTGTTGTGTATCAGATCATACACATCGAACAGCAGAGAAACAGTGGAAACGGAAGGGAATGCTAAACATTCTTTAACTTCGCTCGTACATCTGCAAAAAGATTTTTATATACACAACACAATATTGAATGTATCTCATGTTATTTATTTATGATTTGCACATTCATAAATTTTCATACATATTTATTTTATCATATTTCAATATAAGCGTCGAAATGCATAAACGCTGTTTTCACAATTTTATTTGCTTCTCACACCATTAATGTGTAGCAGGGAGGAATAAAAATAAAAAGAAGGAGATGTGATGATCATCATCATACGGATGAGATGAATATTCGTTTCAGTGTGTTGTATATGTAGCATGAACGTTTTGGAGCGCTTTTTTATGGAGTGGTAATGAAGGGATTTTGGTTAATAAAGGATATTATTAAAGCAACATTGCATTTTTAAAGTAATGCTTTATACATCTGATATTTATGCATTTTGTTGTACACTTGAGGTTTTAGGTATAATAACATGTTTGTGGTGTTGTAACGACACTTGAAGGAAGTCAAGGTTCTACTAAGTTTTGAATAGGTTTTAATTTTAAACGAATTTTTTTACTTAATTCATAAGTTATTATTTCATCACGCCAAAGAAATTACTCAGAAATCGCCAATAACCCCAAAGCTAAAAGTGTGAAAACTTAATGAAAGCGAAATGTAATTACATTAATTAAAGCAAATTTAATGGCTCGGTGAATATACACTCATCATAAATATTAAAATGAAGAATATTCGAGAAGCTACTAAGTAGTTTTGTGGTTTTAAACTTAATTTATTAAATGTAAGTAATAACAAAAGCGTCAACAATAATAATTGTTATATTTATATTATGCATGCTCATTTTCAATTGAGCATATTCTCGCTATTTTATTTCACTTACTCATTATTATTGTTATTGGTCGATGTGTGTATGTTGCGCCGTGAATCCCGAGCGAACAGTGGAAAAACAAGAAATAAAAATGAAAATATCTGTGTGGGTAGTGTGTGGAATTATGTTCAATTTTCAGATAATTTTCATGTGCTTCATTTACTTAACGATGATGTGCGAAGAATTAATAAAATGCTTGAAGGCTTTATTAGATGCAATCGTGAGGTACAAGTAAATTTGTGTGTATATACGTATATGAAAATATAAAATAACTTGATGAATTATTGTATTCGCTTTATGGATGACGTCTTATGGAGTTCTTGGAATGTGTCGCTACTAAAACAAACTTGCTGTGTTTGCTCTTTCAATTTATTTCTCTCTTTTCTTTGGCAATTTTGAGTGCAGTTTTTGTAAGGGATTTTCGGGCTATTGTGTTCATTTTGGGTATATGGATAGATGGGATTTATTTCTTTTTTAACAAGAAAGGTTCAATGTAGCATTAATGTCATAAATTTCTGTACTTTGTTTGCAATTTTTATGATTATAACGGTCAATTTAAAAATTGTTTTTGAAACACGTGGAAAGTCTTAAGCTTAATAAATTTAAAATATACTCAGAAATTAACCAATTTGGACCGTGCTGCTTTGAAATTGATGTTTAAAGGATTTAAAAAATGCCCAATTAGTTAAATTCATTTTTTAAGTGAATTAAAATGCAGATTTAAAATAAAAATTGAAAACACACTATTCTTAAAAATAACAAAAACAAAGCAATTTTAAGAAATTCTGTTGATTAAGTCAAACTTTTGCCATCTAGTAAATGTTAAAAAAACACAATTAAGTCTTTAATTATTGCTAGTTTGAAATAAAATCACAAAAAACTTTTTGAAGTGGAGAAAATTAAGAAATTCAAATTTTTCCAAAAATTCGTTGAAATTCAAACATATTTAATGATTTATTTACATAACCTTCGCAAAAGCGCTTAGAATAATTGATCCTACTTAACTTTTCACACATTATTTTTCTGCACGTCATTCTCATTGTGAGGATAATAAAATGATAATATATGAGAATCAAATGTGTTAAAATATGACCAATTGAACCTTTGTTACTTTATATTTTTTTTTTGGTTTTATTGTTGTTACAGATCTATAGTCATTCTCAAGTCCATAGTGAACAATTCATCCTTCTATTATGTTTGACAAAAGACCAATTATTTAGTTAAGTTTTCTCTTCTATTATTCGAATCAGTCAACAATGGCAAAAGAAAAGAACATTTTTTTCTCATAAAATTCTTATTAATTAAACAATAGAAATTCGCATTTATTCTCTTTCTCTCTAAGGACAATGTTTTTGCCTTCTTGACAATAATAATAGGTATCAATGTCCAATGCCACTTGAGGATGACATAGAGATGTTTTTATGTATCCATGAAAGTGAGAATTTTATGCTGCATTACCTGAACATAAAATGTTTAATCATTTATAAAAAAAGTTAATTTTACGAATTCTATAGATTCTTATACCCGAGATATAAATGCTTTTTTATTACTTCTTCATAAAAATGACATTATTGTTAATCTATTTTGTAAAATCTAGGCTTGATGCTTGTTTTTAACAGTTGGTATGGGTCACGATGTGTGCATTCTTAATCCAGGTTGATTTGATTGAAAGTTTTAAGATTAGTTCTTAAAATTTGCTGAGTTTAATTGGGAACTAGTTTGGGTTGAAATATATTGTTATTTTTGATCTGATCACATTGGGTAAATTTAGTCAAAAAACTCCAATCCATCTACACTGGCTACCTAAATTGGTCATCACTTCTTGTCCTTTCAAACGAAAAATTCCATCGAATGGCAAAATCGCATTAATTTAATTTCAATTTACTTCGAAAATTTGTCTGTTATTATTTCTTTTTCTGCAAAGTCAATGAAAATAATAAAAATGAAACATCTGTAGCTGTTATTGTATTGTATTTATTATGTGATTCACAACAATTATGATTCGTGTGTTTGAAATTTATTTTATTGTCATTCTGTTGCTATTTCAGCTGAAAAAAAAATGTTGTTTTGTGGTTAGAAATTTATCTTGTTACTTTTTCTCCATTTTTTTCTATGGAATGTTTGCTCTATTGATAGATAGCATAAAATAATGATTCTTGAAATGTTATTTTGGGATATGAAATATTGTTTTCTTAAGAAATGGATGCCTGGTTCTGATAGCACACGATTTATGTAACTTTTGTGTTAAAAAATACACATTGCGTTGGCACATGCAGAAGCATTTGCTTTGTGTTTGGAGGCCTATTGATAAATTAATGAAGATCAATAATCAAATTCCATAATATAACATTTATGGCACCTTGAGTCTCACAGTTATCATCTTAAAAATTTCGCTATTTTATAACCAAACAGCTCCCATGATTAAAAATCCCAAAAAATTACAGAAACAAAGCAGAAAAAAATTTATAGCATCAATAAAATTATACCATAACTCATTCAATTCCATTCTCTCTATTTCTTTTTCTCCAATAAGCTGTAAAAACCATCATCAGCAACCGAAAAAAGAGCAACAAAATTACATAAAAAATCATAAGAATGTAAATTACTTTTAATTTATTTTATATTATTAAGTGGAATCGTGACTCAGTAACTAGAACAATATTAAAACTTTTTTTTTTTGTTTTCTTTTCTCATTTCATATCGCTTATAACAGAAAATTATTTCATCTCGTTTAGGTAACAAAAACAAAAGAATTTCTAACCAGAATGATAAAAGCGGGAGAAAGAAGAAATTAAAGTTCAGGGTGGATTGATTCAAGGAATTAATGATGGATTTGCTAAGGACATTAGAGTTCAAATGCGTTTGAGAATTTATAATTTTTAAAAACATAATGCCGTCGTATTTTTTAGAAAAAAGAAATTTTGATTCATTAGAATTTATAACAAATATATTTTCAAATTTTCAAAATTAAATGAATTAAAAAAAATTAAATGAATTAAATTTGGATGCCGAGATAAAAAAAAGGATAATTTTTTGATATTTATTCAAATGTCCATTTTAAAATGAATCCTTCAAAATCCTGAAATTTAAAAAAAAAACCAAAAATTCTTTCATCATTGACAAAGAATCAGAAAAATTTAGAACTTCAAATCCTAACGTATCATCTCATTAATTTATCAGCATAAATCTTATCAAATTCCTCTCACTAAAGCCCATAAAAATCTAAAATCATAAGAATCATTAAGTATTCTATCCATCCGCTCTGGTGAAGCATAAAAAGAACAAGAATAAGAAGAAATTTTCTCGAGAAGTTGAAGAAATAAATACATGAAGAAACTAAATTGCTATAATGATCGCATTAAAACTTTCTTATGATGCTTTTCAGTAATTGCAAATAATAAAATTTGTTGATGAATACTGGGTGGAGTTTACTGAGTGTTAGCTATTATAATATTACCCTTTGCACAATATTAAATAGTTGAATGTACAGTCAGAAGCAATTCTCTCCCGTCTTTTCTTTTATTGTGTATTTATATACATAAAAGAATTTGTTTAAACACATTTAGCCACACCTCTGATATCTTTTTACTTACAATTTCTGTTTGTTATATATTTTATGCTTACCAACACATGCACAGCTTATCTCCTCTAATAGGTCAAATTATACCGACCGAGAAGCCGAGAGCGAGAGAATTGCGTTACGAGAGAGAGAATGAAGGTAGGAGACTTGTGTGAATGTAAAGGAAGAGCTTGTAAAAAAATTATTTTGAATTCAAAAGTTGTTCATCCATCGTGCTGTTCAAACCTATATTCTCGCGCGTCTTGCGATCATTGAGAAAAAAAATATATATAAAAAGTTTTAAAGTGTTTGGAAAAAAAAAGAAATAAGAAGAAGAAGAAGGAAGAATTATTTTAATGAAGGAAGTTTTTGTTAACTTAATTAACTAATGAAGAATTAATGGATTAAATAAGAAGAAAAATTAAAAAAAATATTAGAAAAGTGTGTGAGTTTTAAACATTCTAAGGACAAAAGAATAAATTAAGTTGTAGCTTAAAAAAAATTATATTTAAAAATTATGATGACTATGCCTCCTTCGGCACATACACTGGCTGCAAGTATGATGACAGCAATGCCAACAAAACCTAAAATTGGATTCTCAATTGATTCGATTGTCGGTAATCGACATCAGCACAATAAATCGCCATTAAATTTTTCACAAAATGATAGTGAAGGTTCAGAGGCGCCATTAAGTCCATTAAGTGATTATGGATATCAACATAGTAATAATTCACCGAAACACAATAGCGATATTGCAGCGGCAATAAAATTAAATGAATATGCACAATTAGAATTAAGAAATAAAATTAAGAGATCATTGAGCACATCACCGCCGGTATCACATCATCATCATCATAATCATCATCATAACAGTCATGAAAAAAGTATGGAAAATGATATTCAACGTCATGAAATCCAAAAACAAATGGAATCACAAACGCGCTTGTCAGATGACCGTCGATCACAATCACCACAATCGCAATCAACACCACCGCCAACTTCACAATCACATCAACACTCGCACATGCAAAAGCAACCAATTATTGTACCAGGAATTCCAGCCAGTATTTTAAGAAATAACATGTCTCATGGACAATTGCCACCGACTATTCCACCAGAAATGATGGCTGCTCAGAACCCGTTTTTTCGGCTGGTCACTTTCCAATTGCTGCCAACCTAGCAGCGGCACAGGGATTTCAACTAGGCGCACTTCCTCAACATTTGCCGCCACAATTTCACAATCCGAATATTCCCCGCGATAGTTATCCATTATATCCATGGCTTCTTAGTCGACACGGACGAATATTTCCCCATCGATTTCCTGGAAGTGAGTATTAAACATTTTTTTTCTTACTCTCTGTTTCGTATTCCCAAAAAAAATCACATTCACATGCATACGTGCAGACATATGCGAAAGAATTTATTTTGACTGCTAACGGGCAAAATATTTTAGCAATATAATTAATATTTCTTTCAATTTTCATCTCCAATGTGTTATCTTGTTGATGTTGTTGTTACTCTCGTTTATTTCTTACGTGGATCCACATAAAATTGCTGGCGTGAACTTGCAAAACATACCGAAAGGGAGAAAGAGATGAACGAGAACTGAGAAAATATATAAAAAAATCTCTTGTTTGCTTAATTTGTGTTTCTCATTGTTGAAGGGATATGTGAAGAAGATTGAAGAGCTTGCAAGGCTTTATCACTTTGTGAAAATAAATTAATAGTGTCTGGTGCTAAAATTTGTTGATTTTTTAATAAGAATTATCAAAAATTATTAAATCTCTAAAATTGTAAAGCTTATGATATAAAATCGAGCATATTCTTAAAATGTCAAACTCCTCAATCAATTTTCCACATCTCTTAATCATTTTGCTTGACACACAATCAAATCCGTCGCAAAAAAATCAAACATATTGTTTTCTATTCTCAAACTTAAAAGCCCTAATGATTCTATACAGAATCAATCAATCAACATCCAACAAATTCTAAAGAAAAATGATCCCTTAAAATTGAGACTACTCAAACTAGTCACATTAATCATGTTGAACATCATTATTATGTTCTCAACTTGAGTCCCTTTTGAAGGTAATTTTCAAAGTTTTTCCGCTCATTTCTCAAAGTTTGTTTAACAAATTTAATGAAATATAAAAGTGAAAAAGCCTCGATATATCTCCGAATCCAATTCATTTTCTGCTAATAAAATATTTTTTCAAATAAACCCAAAAAAATTAAAATAAAACAAGAAAATGTTAAGGCAAGGAAAGTAGTGATTATGGTGTACTAGATGCAGTTCTTTTCCATCTTATGCTTTAATACATATTTGCCTTTGTGGCTTTTAATGCTCCAAGTATCAAGCTCAAAAACGTGACTGAAATGTAATTTGATTGACTGTAATTTGTGCTTGAATACATTAAATTATGCTCTTCGCGATTCAATATAAAACCAATTATGGCTCGTTTGCCTTTTCATTCCTCCTTACCATCTCTCACTCGGTAACTATATAATGCACACACTCTACAGCTCTCTATGCATGGGCCTCAGCTATGTACAAACATTCAACATAATAATGCATTATTGTTTAAGTTGCGAAAAATGAATAAAAAAACGAATCATTTTTCGAAAAGGGAAAAAGAAGGCGTTTAAAGTAGTAAAAAAAATTAACAAACAAAGTAACGATCGAAACCTGCTAATTTGCTGTAAATGGACTTAGATTGTGAGCTTATGATTAAGATAATTTCATTTCGATTTTGGCATAATATGCGAGATAGCATTTACCAAGTAATTTTGAGAGCTATTTTTTCATGTCCTAGATGCGATAATGTGATCACTTTGTGTATTTTTTTGGATTGGTTAGATTAAGTGAATTGTTAGGATTGTTCTGGGTAATTTGTTTGAGAAATTGGTAGAAAAAGGGAATTAGATAATCTCGTAGATTCTTTTTTGTCGACTTTTGAGGAAGTAAATTGATGATTTTTTCTGTTTATAGTTTGAAATTTATGATTTGGTTAACATTGATTGAATTTTGCCACTTTTTTGATAGTTTTGAGTCGTCTAATATAAATAATAAGCTCTTGTATTGAAAATTAATCAAAAAAGACTTTTTGAAGTGAGAAATTCGTTAATTTCAGAAAATTTTCAAAAATTTAAAATTCAAAAGTCGGTTTAAAATTAAAATTATTTTAAAATGCGCTTAAGTTTAATTTCTCAATTTAAAATAACATTTTTCATCCACTTCTGTTTCTCAAACACTAACAATCTTTGAGCTGTTTCACAATATTTTCAACTTTTAAAAGCAGGCAGTCTTAAACTTGTACCAACGAAACAAGAAACGAATTGACTTGGTCTGTACATTTTCATAGCATGAGAACTGAATCGTTTATAATTAAATGTTATTAAGCGTTTCAAAAAAAGTCATTAATAAAATGTAATTAGACGCAATGTGTACAAGTTCACCGTATATCATGCCATATTATGTGTATAGTTTCAACTTATGATATAATTAGTGATACCCATCTTAATGTTGAATTAATTATTTGTTAATTCGCTTTTATAATTTCCTTGACAACTTTATACATCATGAAAATATAATGGAAGAATGAATTCCTGAATAATTTAATTCCATTTCACATCCACAAGCATGAGCTGTACACGCATTTACTAAATCATTCATCGTTTCGTGCTTTTTTGAAATAACAATAATATAATGTGTTGAAAATTTCGATTACTAATGTTTTCATTATAATAAATTAGCAAATACATTTTAAAAATCTTATGGCTGACTGTTGATATTTTCCTTCTTTTCTGACGATCGATGCCATGCAAGATGATTTTAAAATGCATCAAGAAATTATTCATTCATTAGTTAAAAAAATTAATTTAATAATTTTTAACGAAAGATTTTTCCATGAAAATGATTTAATGGTCAGTCATATTTAAAAATTATTAATGGAACATTAATCATTAAAAATTCGACGAAGCTTCTTCTCAATAAAAATGTAAAAAGTATTTTGGCATTGAAATTTTCTGTAATAAAATTATTTTGACAGAATGAATAAGGAAATGTGCATTTAAATTATATGATACGGTCTTTGAGTGATGAAAATCGTATGTTAAAGTTGTTGATTTTCAACGATTTATGAAGTGTTAAATTTTGCATTTTGAGTAGAAATTAAAACTTTAAAAATACTTGATTTTTGGCTCAAAAATAATTATTTTTTAAAAATCAAAATCCTTCAAAAATTGACAAAAGAAAATTAAACTCAAGCATTTTTGAAGTTTTAAACTAAAATTATTCAAAACTATTAAACTTAACCTCAACAAACAAAATTTGTCACAACCCATTAGCTCGAACATTTCTCTCATAACATAATAATATGCAATAAAGTCATTAAGTTTATAGAAAAATTACACAATCGCGCAATTACACAACATAATTTCAATATCGACAATTAATATCAAATTTATAATATTACATTTTATCAGAAACATGAAATTGTCATTTTATGCTGCAGCAGCCTTTCTCACAAGCTTCACTGAATTATTGCAAATAAATTACATATTAAACGATAATTATATTTAATATAAATGCTTGATCATCAATAATCGAGCATGCATCAATATAAATTACATTTAATTCACGTTATGATGACTCAATAATTACAAGTTTGTTGAGCGAGGAACAATGAGATTTTAGTTGCGATGAGATTGGATGCAGAGAAGTAATTCTTGAAATAATGTTAGAGATGGTCTTAGATTAGTCAGTAATTAGTGGGTGTTTTGTGGTAATTGTGAATACAATCAGATAATTTTTCACTTTTAAATAAATTTTTAAATTTGAAAATCATTTTTGAGGTTTGAAACCCATTTTTGAGTTTTAAAAAATATTTTTGAATTTCAAGAACCATTTTTGTGGTTCAAAAACCCTTTTAAAGATTCGAAAAACCAATTCTGAATTTCGAAAAAAAAACTTCAAAGATTCAAAAACCATTTAAATTTAAAGCCTAATCGATAACAAGCTATCAATTCAAGAAACATACTCAAAACTGTCTAAAAATTTACTCTTAATTTGACTAAACTCACCTCATTTATTATCCCAAGCAAGCCCAAACCGCAAGCAAAACATCTTTTATTCTCCTTACGATCTTCATTAGCGACGAAAGAATTTCCTGAAATTTAAATTTTTCTCAGTCTTGCTTACCTTTCCATTCTTCTCTTTAAGTAAAGAAATACATTGGAGGAATGTTTTTAACCGACAGAATGTAAATGACTCCTAAATTGTTGCAATATTTTAATGAAAATTGATTGTACAAGTCCATTAAAAAAGTTTGATGGCTTTCTGCTTGCAGATGTTGATGCTCCCCGAAAAAAATGAGAATATTTTCCTTAAAAACCTACATCATAAAATAACATACATCATTAACATATAATTTAGCCATATTTTAATCTCATGTTTGCATTCTGCATGTTCTTTTAATGAAAGAAAAATAAATTTTATTTCATGCACACACTTGAAAAATAATTCACAATTTTGTGTGTATTGGACGGGAAAAAAAATATATCCACAATGTTGATTCAACAGTGCTCAATTTGTTTTAATGTGTTTTTAATTGCTATATGTAGACCGCCTGTAGCAACATAAAATTATTAACTTTATTAAATGTTAAAAAATAAATAGTTTTGCTCATGACGTTAAATTATCATTTTTTAAAGAGGAAAAAAATTATTGTGTATGTACGCAATGTGAATATTGCGAGGGGATAAAAACTTTTGGGAACTTTTTTGATGCTCGTTAGTTAAAACAATCACTGTTGTTTACTCAATTTATGAATTAAAATTGTCACGAAAATTTTTCCATACTAAAAAGTTCTCAACCCTTGGTCCACCTAAATACACGCGAATGCAACCAACATCAAGTCATCGAATTGATTGATATAAAATTAAAATTAACTTACAATAATGGGATATTCAGCATACGAATTAATCATCAATTTGCTATATCATTAAGCTTCATATATTTTTTCAATAACAGACGCATATCCTGCAACAAAATGCACACACACACACACACACACATCACAAAACATTATTGCATTTTAATTTACTTTTCTTTTTGGCTTATTAGATTCTCCTTATTTTACAGACTTCCTCCTGCATCCTTTCCGTAAGCCAAAACGAGTGCGCACAGCTTTCTCACCGACACAACTACTCAAATTGGAACATGCATTTGAGAATAATCAATATGTTGTTGGAGCTGAGCGGAAAACATTAGCACAGCAATTAAGCTTAACTGAAACTCAGGTAATTAATTGATGAAAATTTATAATAAATGGAATATTAAAGACATCAGATAATGACCGCTTGGGATGATTTTGTCAGAATTTCAAAGATTCAAGGTTTAATCAATTTTAAAAATTATTTTAAACTAACCTCAAAATTCTGACAAAATCTTCTCATCTCCATCCACAAATACAACAATTTATTCGATTTCATGTGAGAAAATGTATATCAAATAATATCCATGATACATTGTACATGTACATGCTGTCTCAAGTGCAAGAAAACATACTGTGGCGTGAGCACAATAAATCATAATAAACTAGTGAAAAAAATTGCTTTAAATTAAGATACTTCGCTTATTTCTTGCTCTCTTTAACTCATTAGTTGTTTCTTCTCTCTTCATCTACTGTATTAAAGACAGCATATATATGAAAATGTTAAAGAAGATGATGAAGAATGAGTGTAGAGGCTACCTAATATCCCTCAAGTATTCATTATAGATTGTGTTGTAATTAAAGTAGCTTATGAACATATTGACTTTTTTGATTGATATTTGGAAGGAGCTAGAGATGGATATTGAAGATTTATAGATTGTCAAGGTGATGCTTTATCTTTGAAAGCACCAAATCAGAGTTTTTCCCAAATAAGACATTAAAACCTTTAAAAATTTCAATTTATGTATCAAATCAGATCAATAAGCACCTAGCTTCCAACCAAACTCAAAATAATAATCCACAATCACCATCATTCGCAAATAAAGAAATTAATAATTTCACATAAATGTTCATCTTCTTCCTTCTCACATTTTTATTATTTTTATCATTATTATAACATCCAAAAATAATAATATATATACATGTCTACATGTACACAGAGAATTTTACACATTTTTGGCACAGTTTGAGACTTTAACATGAAAATGATTTATAACGATTGAGTGTTCAACAGAAAAAAAAGCTCTCTCGAATGGTGTGTTCATGATGGCATTATTTATTAATCTTCGTGATTAAAAAAAGAATTCTCTCATGAAAAAAATCTCGAATATACATTTTTTGTGGATATCTGATGAGATAGATTGTTGGCTATATATCAAGCCGGTATATTATAAAAAATCATTTAATTAATACTTTTTTTTCATTTTCTTTATTAACACAGGTCAAAGTGTGGTTCCAAAATCGCCGCACGAAATTTAAACGCACACAGCAAGAAGAAGGTGATTCAAAATCAGGCGGTGGTGGTAATCATAGTAGTCGATCCGATAATTGTGAAGATGAAGATGAATTAATCGATATGGATGATTGTATGTCGGGCGATGAAGATATGTAAATTAAGTATATATAGATTAACTATTATTTAAAGGAATATTCATGAAGGAAAAGATGCTCGGTGTGAAGATATTTTTGGTACGATGTTGTGCTGGTGTTCAATATTGATTGAATCATTACTGACTGAGAATTATTTACCATAGATCAGTCAATACAGTTGAAATTCATTAATTCAACACCAAAAGCATTTCCACATCGAACAAATTCACCTTCAAAAAATCTCAAAAACACTTTTTAAGAAATCATTAATGCTTAAAAAATTAGATATGTATTGTCTATCTAATTAAATGTTTATATGAGTATGAAAAGGTCCTAGTATTAAGAAAAACTGTATAAAGTAAATAAAATGTTTAAGAAAATAATTTTATCGTATTAATATAATTAAATATCCTATCCAACAACTATGAAAATGATGATTTTTATCTAAAAACACATGAAAATTGACTGTAATTAAGTACAAAGGAAGATTTAAAGAGAAATGCATTAAAGAAATTTCAAAAAAATTAATTATGCTGTGTCTCATTTATTTGTTACTTTTTCAGCTCTCATCTTTGCTGGTGATTTCTAGGTTATAGAGATTTAATCACCTCAATGTGCTTTTCAGTAAATTTGAATGCTTGGACTATAATCGATAACATCTTCAAGGTTTAGAACTTGCTCAATTTTAATTGATATCTTCTTTAAAATTTAATAATTCAATTATTGAGGACCTTTGCTGAGATTAGTGGCATGCTGAAGCTAATCAAGTGCTTTCATCAGATTTGCGAAAATAAAATTGCAATCTAGTCATTCAATCTAAGACACTTAGCATTCTGCCATTAAGAAGACTATTGAAATAGCTTTTTGATCTGCAAACTGAATGTCACTCACGAACAACTTTCTATCCAACCCAAAAATTCCAGTATTTTGTAAACAGTCACTTATTGCAAAAATAATCAGAAATCTGATCTTCAAATTGCCAGCATTTATGTGTGAAATAAATTTTAATAAAAAATCGAAGACGAGCTCATTTAAGAAACCATTACAGACAATTTGTCTCGTAAAACACACAAAGCAAGTCCACAAATTGTCATAAAAAGTAATAAAATTAAATGAAATTTCATTCTGTGGGTGTAATGAGCCATCCTTCTGTTAAGACACAATCGTCAAGATTTAAATTTATGCAAATCTTGATCTTCTCAGTCAATCACCAAATTAAGTCGACGTATGTCACAAATGAAAAGAAGTTGTATACCAATTATATTCAATTACCATATTTGAATATGAAAATCATAAAGAACAAAATGACTCATCTTGATTTTGTCGTGTCTCTTATTCAGTAGAGAGTATAATTTATGAATACGACGAGAAATTAAGTCCGTTCCTAATTTTTTTAACCGTACCATCTTTAAATATCATGTTACATTTTATAATTAAATGGTATGTTGAATAAGTGTTGGTTTTGTGTGACTGCATCATTAATTTTTTGATATGAATATGAAATTATTCTTTTGGAATGGGTAGCTAGGAAGATTATGAGTCATCCTGAATGATTGAATTAAGTGTGTAGAGCTGAATTGAATGTAAATTGCTTCATGATTTGGTTTTTTGAATAGTAAATATACTAACCTTAGTAATACTCAACTGGGTTTATCGTCAAAATATGAAATAGAAGTCAACTTGTGGATATGGCTCGAAGAGCATATTTGTATGACGGATAACCGAAGTGAGATAAGTACCTCGATAGCCGAGTGGCAGGGATCTCTGATCGAGTGATTTGAGATCGCATCTTTAAGGTCGTGGGTTCGATTCCCATCGAACTCGACTTGTTTTACATTAGTATACACATATAGCAGTTATAGGGAGATCTTGATTAGATCTAGGTACAAATACATCTTCAAATAAATGTCTATTAACCAAATGGAGTTCTTAAAGTCTATTTTACCACGCTTTCGGTAAATTTCCACGAAATTCAAAAACATTCCAATTTTAAAATAAATCGAAAGTATCAGAAACAAACGAATATCCCCGTGCTATAAAATACTTATCATCTTAACACCTCTACAATCTAACAATCCATCCATTTCATTTCATGTTTCTTCCTTTAACAATTCTCATTCATTCCACACAAGTCAATCTTATTTGAATTTAAAGAAAAGAGAAACAAACAAAAAAGGCAACAAGCAACACAAAAAATCAAAACTTCATCTTTTCATATTCAAATATTGATTGCTTCTATTAATTTATATCTCAAATTAAGCAATCAGAATCATTTAAGTGGCATTATTAATATAAAATATTCCACCCATGCTCAATATTCATCCATATTACAATTATAACAATGATATTCAAGAAATAAGAAGAGAATTGAAGATAAATGGAAAAGAAGCGAGCGATCTTAATGCGTAATGATCGGATTAGAACATTCAAATAATGAAAATAACAAATTTATCTTATTCATTATTTGTTTCTTCTCATCTCTTCATGGATTTATCTTTTCATGGTGAGACTTAGAGCTGCACGTACGTTAGTATCAATATGCTTATAAATTCATGAGAAATGAGTATGAAAATGATTTAAGCTTAAATTTTAAGCGCTTTGTTTAATGCTAAGTCAGTTTCAATTCACGATGCATTTTTACTATTAAGTGAAATTACTCATGTTGTCTTATAAATAATTTATGTAACTAGACACGATTACGTGACAAAAATGTGTGAAAACTTAATGTTATTCTTTATCCTTTTAAAAAGTGTAGACATTCAGTAGTTAAAAGCACTTTACATCATAGAATTGAACATGAACCTACTCGTCTGCATAAAAGGGGTGGTGAGACAGGACCATAATACTTATTTTATTTGAAAAACTTGGATGTGATGGAACTTAATATCTGTTGAAAATTTTGCACATCAATATTTTTTTATGGCAATAGAAATCTTGGAGAAATCATCGCAGTTGTCATTGGAAAAATTTATTTGTGATAATTTTAGTTGTAATCGTACCATTGATTGAAATAGACTGACCACTCTTAATAAGTACTATAATAAGTGACTGACTGCTTAACAATTAACATAGAAATTGAGAACTTGACACGAAAAGTGAATTTTCAGTATGACATGAACAGTCTAATATTTATGAGGGCTGCTTTGTGGATTAAGTAGCGAATCATCTTCATCTTCATCAGTTTATCTGTTTTATGCTTGAGTTTTTACATCAAAGAGTGCTCCATAAAACTTAAAATATCTCCTGAAGTTCTAGTGAATGAAAAGTTTATTAATAGTCGAACAATTTCATTTCCAGCTATTACAATTTGTTCAACTGTAAATGTCAATACAAGTGTCCTTAATATATTCAAGTTTGTATATGATGGAGCTTAAAATGTATCTATAGAATCAAATAATTCGGAAACCATGGAAGCTCTGTCTCATGTTTGTCCAACAAATCGAAAAGTATTTAATCAAGTTATGCACAAGACACTAGTTGCTGAAATATTAAATGAAGTGTTGCTACAAATCAGTGATGCTTTAGAAAAGTGGAAAATGAAAGGATTTAGTGGATGTGAAAAAATGTTTATTCGATCATTAACAAATACAGGATATTATTATACATTTAACATTGTCGGGTACCAATCTCTCTTTAATGAGGATATAAGCAGTGATTTTGATTGCAATAAGAGAAAGAAAATTCCAAAAACATGGAATAATGATGCAGAACTTTATGATGATGATGATGATGACGATATTAAGCGATCAAAATGGACAATAGAAGAAGGTTACCTCAATAATGCTGATTATATTTTCCCTTTCAGAGCAACAGGGTAGAGAATATTAAGCTTAAGAAGTAAAGTAGATAAATATGATATTTTGAATTCTTGTGAACATCGACCTGAAGCATAAAGGATAGTAATTCACCTTCAAAATGAAGTTCCATCATTATTGCACAGCTTTACTTATGCTGATTTTGAGAAGACAAAATTTTACGAATTAATACACATACCAAGAGGATTGATAATAGTTTAAAGATCTTTCCTTCAAGCAAACGAGGATATTACTTTGGAGATGAAAGACGTTTAAGATTCTTCAAGACATATACAAGAATTAATTGTGAGCATGTATACATTTTGAATTCTACATATGTGAAATGTGGATGCGTACGAGTATCAAAATTTGATCAAATAGCATAAGAATGTGCAAAATTAAAGATGCTGATTGTCACTTTCAAATTGCAAGCAATTGGCTAGAATTCTATTATAAATAAGAAGGCAACAAGGAACGATTTCTCGACTTTCCATGCAATTGTGTGCCATCTTGTACTCAAATGAATTACAATATAATGGTTGAACACTCATCAGAGTTTCGAATTTATGGGTAATATTACAATGACTTTTATAGTAATTTAAAACAAATTTTAAACTTTCAGCAATGATACAAAACATGCAGAAATTAAGATAAATTTTGGTAGCTCGCAAATCCTCAAAATAACAAATTACACATAGAAAATTCAAAATTTTATATCAATTTTGTGGCTTGGTTGGACTGTTTTTAACACTTTTGATTCTTTAAGTTTTTGAATTCTTTCTTGTTCTTTTAAGATGTACAAAGAAGATTTTAAAGAACTCATCTCTTGACTCTATTGAAGAAGGATTAACAACTGTCAAACCTGCAAAGAATAATGAAACTTTAAAATTGAAATATATTAAAAAAATGATTGCTTGAAAGAAGCTTTTAATTCACAGTGAATCAGATTGATTTCTATCCAGAGGTACACTGTCACATGTTGACAGTTCCGTGTTTTAGCACATGCAATTATGCATTATTAATGCTAAAAGCTTTATTCCAACTTTGTGTTTTTCATAATTGTATGCGTCACTCTTATTTTGCTATTTTTTTTGATGCATCTACTGGGGGTCCTCGATTTGAGTAGGTGTTTATTACCAGAAAAATCCTATTTAAATCGAATCTACTCAAATCGAATTATTTACTTTTTGTATGAAAAATGTCCGTTGCGAAAAAAGTTTTTAAATTTTCTATTCATTAATTTTTGTCACTCAAATCGAATCTATTCAAATCGAATCTACTCAAATCGAGGACCCATAGGATAAATTAGCGATGTTTTGGAAAAGTGCAGCACAGATACGTAAATTTATAGGATGTGAAGATGTTTTAATTCGATCTGTGTGTACAAAAGAGGCTGTTATAGCTTTAATATTCTATGAAAGAAGTTGGTTTTCAATTAGGATACTTTCATAGACTCACTCGAATAGCACAAGTCGGTTAATCGAATATAATTCTGGGAACAAGCTGGTAAGACTCTGTCATGATTCTGGCTTCGATTTAAATCTAGCACCATGCCAGAGTAACGCAAGACTTGATGCCGAATTTCTGATCGATAACCTGACTTGTACTATTCGGGTCAATAATTTAAATGCTAGGAAAATGAATTAATTACTTTATTTTTGCAAATTAAAATTCCAAGAGACACAAAGCAGCCTAAGGTTGTCATTTGGAACCAAAATAAAGTTTTATATCCACCGTAATTGCATTAATGGAATGTATAAGTCATTACAATTAGCCATCAAAAGTTATTAAACTTGAAATATTTTTAAATCTTAAAACTTAAACCCAAAGAAAGAGACAAAGTGCTTACAAGTGCTCACTTCCATGCTCAAATAATAAGCAATAGTATATTCTCATTTTACATCTTATTGAGTAAGTATATTATATTATTGAGTGTGTAACCTTTTAATCGTGTAAATATTCATAAACGAGCTCCAAAACAACAACAAAAAGACTCAAGACATGAAGAGGAAGAAGAAATGAAAGAAAAAAAAAATTCAAATTAAGAGATCATCTAAATTCTAATAATTTTTCATTGTTTGTTATAAACTTTATGAAGTGAACATACTGAAAGAAATGAGTAAGTGAATGAATGAGAGTGAGAAAGAGATTGAAGGAAAGAGAAGAAAACAGTAATCATAAATCAAACACATTACATGGCTCCATCCGAAAATATAAAACTGAATAAATCATTTACATCTATAACGGGGCAGAAATCAGAAGAAAAAGAAAAGAAAAGAAAAAAAGTTTTTAAATAAATAAGAGCTTTCGTTTCCATAGCATAATAAACATGTTATTATTGAAATTAGATGATTAATGATATTTTTACGGACCTGTCAGACTTTATTTTATGGCTTTAAAGTATAGGAGGAGCTTGAGCTAATTGTAAAAAGCGTTAATATACAAATTTTTGCTGTTCAAAAAAAAAGTATTGAGAGAGAATGAATAAGAAAGAAAAGTAAATAAAGCCATCCAGCGATTATAATCAGTGAAAATTGAACACGTTTTGAATTGAGTTGAGAAGAAAGAAGGAGAAAGAAACGAAATTTAAGTAAGGAGAGAAAAACAGAGTGTCGAGTATCGCGAAGTGGTGTGTACGTTATGTTATATTATGAGATATATACTTATTAATAGCCCAGGTTGAATGGATCTAAGAATTTGGCACATTTGATGGTGATTTTTTGTAAAACTTTTGTTGTCAACAGGCTGTAAAAAATTTTAATTTTATAAAAAGTGAGTGCTATTCAGGCCTATAAAAGGGATTTCACGCTTTTATGGTACCTAAATTCTAAAAATGTATGTTTAACTGCAAAGTAGAGTCTCCGAGATCTCAATAAATAAACTATAAGTTTTAACCAAATGTTAAAAACATAAAATTACAAAAACATTATAAAATGTGACAAGTAAAGGGTTCGAGTCCTTAAATCTTTAAGAAATGAAATTCATGTTGCCACATACATTTTTTTAAATTTTCCATCCATTTACACTGTTCGAATATTAAGCTTATTTTTTTCACTTCATTATATTTCATGTGGCTAAAATGGTCTGTGTATATACATCCATAAGTGTATCTAAATATATTTTTATTATGATTATTTCTCTTGATTGAGATCCTATATTTGAGTGTATAAAGATATAAATGAACAAATAAATATAACAAAAGCAACAAATGAAGAATGGATTATGTTAATATTGATTTCTTTTTGTGATTTATCATTCATTAATCATGACAATGCTCTTTCTTGCTTGTCATTATTAACAAAAGGTGAGGTGAAAAAAATTAGATACAATTTTTTTTTCTTGTTTGTTATCTCAATAACTTCATCTAACCAAAAAGTCTATATTGAGACCATCATCATCATCATTTTAGTATATTTATTTATTTTTTTGATTCCATAATTTGTTGTTCCTTTTTATTTCATTTGATTCGTGCTCACTCTTTTAAATCAATTAATTTAATTCTCTCAATGCTTTAAATTAAATGCTAAAATGAGTTTTGTGTTCGATGGAGAAAAGAGAAAAAAAAGGAAAGGAAATGAAGGGAAAGGAATTGAATGCTGCGAGCAGACACAGCGCACACGCGAAGGAGACAGACAAACAACGTAAAGAATGGAAACGAACAGAGCTCGGCTTTTAATTATATTATTGGAGAAAGAGAGGCATTATAATTAATTGAGAGGGTCCAATTTAATTTAATCAGTGTCGTGTCTGGAAATTTGTAGTAATAAAGAGCAAAATGATGATGAAGTGGAGGAAGAAGAAGAAATAAGCATGGCGGACATGTATTTTAATAAAGTGAGCTGTGAGCTGTGAATGTAGAAATATGGTAATGTCAAAAAGACATCGGAAGTAGGTCGACAAAGCGCATTTAATATAATCTGAAGTATGACACGTACTTCCATGGCCTAAAATCTAGCAAGTCTGATAGAAAAAGTTAAGACAAGTTCCTTAAATGCATTTATTTAATGATGTATGGATGTAAGGTTGTTAAAAAATATAATCTAGATTGTTTTCGGGACTTTTAATTAATCCAGATCCAACTGGGCCAAATCTGCACTAAGAATTATGTTGATACACAAAATTCCAAGCAAATTGACTTGAAATTCCTAGAATATGATTTATTTCTCTTGCCACAGTTAATTCTTCACTCAAGCCAGCGTCAAACTGAACATCAGCAACCTACATTCATCACTTAATAAAATCATGCTAAAGAAAACATACAATCGATAATTTTAAAAGCGTTAAATATTTAATTAGCAGCATTTAATATTATTAAATGCTTGTTGCGTGATTCTCCATTTGTTGTAACTTGTCTGGTATTATTAAACTGCTTTCTTACTCAACGAAATATTTCTTTTCTTCAATCTACACTCACTCATTTAATTTTCCTCGATTCATCTATCATACGACAATAATTGCTAGCTGCCTCACAGTAATAAAATAAAATGAAGGAAAATTAAAACCTTTTTTATTTCTGATTCTTTTTTCCCTCGTATCATTAAGTCTTCATGATGCCGTGAAAATGTTGATTTTTCTTCCTTCATTCTCTTCACATTTTATAATATTTTGTTGTCTTTAAAGCTCGCTCATTCATCGAAAAAAAAAAAAAATACATAATCACATTCTGTATAATATCCAGTAATTTCTTAAATATTTATCAAGAATCATTATCAACAATTAGCTTTGGCGTCATGTGTTTTCGCAAAAAATAACATATAAAAAAATTTCATATCAAAAAATAAGGCGAGTAGAGAGTTTGTTTAAGAAGTTTGTGGATTAGAACGAATTTTTAAGAAGTTTATTAAATTTAGCTTTGTTCCTTAATAATAATAAAAATAATGTGTGAAGGGCCCAGCCTTTGAGCTAGAGGCACTGCGATTCAAATTAGAACAGAATCTATTGTACCACACCCTTTAGACCTACAGTTTACAGTGGGATCCGAACCACTTGCAAGCTCTGCACATTGCAAAGACACGAGTACGTCATAAGATCTGATGTACCCTGCAATGTCCCTAGTCACAATTCGTGTGCGCAAGATGCTGTAAGGAAGTCATCCAGATGCTAGTATATCCTTGTATACCTAGCAAAGGAGACAGATTCTGTGCCAAAGACCTCAAAACTACATCCAGCACACGAACCGAGCTTCGTAACTAGAATGCTATGTTCCTTTATTTTATTATAAAAATGTTCAGTGATTCAAAGGTTATCAATATGATATTACTAGTTCAAATGTTATGTTTATGGATTCTGGTGTTACAATATTTATAAAATCTTCCTTACACTCAAAATGAATCTTTTTTTTTCATTTTAATTGCACTTTATTGCATTTATATACTGTCCGGTAATAATTCACATTTTACACTTTTGTATACATATGAATTAATATTATGTAGGATCAAACTTCTAATCTTAAAATCTAGGTTTCAAGTAAACTAAGGCTCTCGTTCCGATCTTCTGTAGGCGTGACGTGATACTTTTCAGGTCCGTTCTGACAATATTCCATTCGTGGGCAATCTTGTAGCTCTCGTTCCTATTTTTCCCGCTACACTTCAAGTTCCTGACCCGTTCCTTAATCCAACGTTGCCCAAATGCCTAATTATGGCTTGATCTCCTACATTAAGCAGTCGAAGTATCTAAACTTCCGAAAAAGAACAAATTTGGAAATGGCTGGATTCGAACCGACGACCTTCGAGTTACCATCCCAAATTTGAGCCAAGCGCCTTACCTATTTGACCAGCAAGGCACTTAACTGATTCTTATCTTAATCTTAGTTTCAAACTCTTTCAAAAAAATCAAGTCAAACTATTTTAAATCAAAATTCTCAAAAAAATCCACACCAATAATTTCCGCATCAAAAAAAGTTTACATTGAAAAAATATATTCTTCTGACATGAATGAGATCTTGGGAGACCAAAAGTGACTAGAAGGCTTATTCACTGATTGTAAATCTCATAAAATATCCTCTCAAAAAATTGTTTATCAAACTCATTCAAAGTTCAGTGAACAAACCTTGTGAAAAAAAAGCAGAAAAAAATTATCGAAAACATTTATTTAATTTTGCCAAACATGGAATGGATGTTCTGTGTGTTGTTTGTGCTGATACGTACAGGTATCAAGACATGGATGTTTTGAGATAAGAAAATTAATTTAATGCCATAAATTTTAAATCCTTCCGAGAATAAATTTTTTCTTCACTTCTTCTTTTTCTCACACTCTTTTTTGTTTCTGTGTTTTACTTCTCATTTTTACGGCACAGAACTTTTTATCCTTTAGTTTTATGGACTCTTTGTCATATAGTCATCATATGTTTAGCTGCAACCTGCAAGGAGAGAAGAGAACATGTAAAATAAAATTCAGCAGCAGCAGTAGATGAAGATAATCTCTCACTCATACTGACTATGCATTATTAATGATCTATGCATCCTTTATGTGCGTTTCCCACAAATAATAATTTATAATAAAAAGTCATAAAACATTCGGATGGATTATGTCTTTAGTAAATATTTATCCTTTTATTACATTTATCATGATGCGTAACTAATTTTCTACTTTTTTTGGTTCTTTTGTTCTTCTCGATCTCCTGCCCGAGCTGCTAAATGAATATATTTTAATGGACTTATGTCAAATAATCTGGCGGTAAAATTTTTAAAAGATTATTAAAGCTGTCCTTTTGCCAAAAATATACTTTGGGATTGGTTACATATTTTGTAACGATTTGAAATTGACTGCTCTTGGTCATGACGTATTTTATAAGGAACTCTAAAAAATTAATTTACAGCTGAACAAATCTTGAGCCTTTTTTCCATCCTTAAAGAGTTACAAACTTCCCCTTTATTAAGTTTAAAACAGAAAACAGCATAGCTCGGGTCTTCTCATTCCTTCTACCAATTGGACACGAGAATAGCATAAAAAATTACCATTTCTATGTTGAACATGGCATTAATTTGAATATTTGTATGCGAACATTGTCTAAGTCTAAGAAAAGAATCTAATTTTATTTCATTTTAATGTCTTTTTGATTCCGTTGAAAACAGAACCACGTTTAAGTATTTCTTCTTCTTTTTATAATGGTCGATCATTAGCAGCAACGGCACCACCTCTCTCAAATATTTTTTTCCATCCTATTCCTATTATTATTATTCAAGCACAAACATGAAGAGTTATTTACGTTGAAGATAATTATTGACGTGTAATGGATATGTACGCATAGATATGTATATTATTTTGTTTAGCTCAACCATTGGATCATTCATATTGATTTATAATGACATTTAATGAATGAGAAGTTATTATTATTATGCGATTAAGTTGAATGAGATATTAGGTATGCAAGAAGCAATAAACGAGGCAAAGACGTGGAAATGGTTTTTGAAGGAAAGAATTTGTCAATCATTTAATGGCTCTTGTTGAGAATTAAATGTGCTGATTGGCAATTTCAGCGTGGTTAGCTGTTATTTTTTGAATTAGACGAGATTGGGAAGCAGTTTTTGACAGCTTTTGATTGAAAAAGTTTCGTTGGACTTTTTGCAAGCATTTGAGGAACTATTAAGCCTTTTGGGATACGATACAGCTTCTTCTTCTTCAATGTGTCACAGAGCATAGTTTGAGAAGCACTGTCTTGATAAATAATTCTTTAAAAACTCCAGCCATAAATCATCAAATTAAATTGTAAAAATTCCTTTTCAAAAATTTCAAAACCATGGAATTGGCAATAAAATATGAAAATTAAAAAATGCGATCAGCCTAGCACCAAATGGAAATCAATTTACAACGCAGCTCGATCACATGAATTAGCAAGCAAATTAAATAAATTAAGTTAATCACCCAACTAACCCACATCTTTCCTTCTCACTCCGTATGTCTTAATGAATATTCGTCTCAAATTACTAAATGCCAATAAAGAAATAACGTGCAGCATCCAGAAAGAAACTTCAATCAGCTATTAAATATTATTCAAATTTCTTAATTCACACGCTCTCTATCTTCATAGCAGGTGTTAACTTCATAGTGCTTGTAAATATTATTTTTTCTACACTTCATCTCCCATTTCTTGAGAAAAAAATAAATATCTTCAACTATAACAATTCGTTTGTCCATCAATTTGTAGAAGTCTTTCTTGTTTGATTTATAAAAGATAACGAGAGTCCAATAAAAAAATAATATTAAAAATGCCAACATGTTGTGAACGAAACAACGAAGAAATTCGGATAATATCTAGATTTAGCGTGAAAAAATTTGTATAATGAGAAGAATTCCTTTCCAAAAATAAAAGATCAGCAAATTTAAAAAGTTTGTCCTTCTTTCTACTTATTTTAATCCTCCTATTTTCTTACCAAATTGAAGTTTATTTTTTTAGTAAATTAATAAATGATATCAACTCAATAGCATTCTGGCTTTGAAATCGATATTCTATAATCCTATGGAATTAGCACCCATTTCATATTTTCTTTCTATTATTTTTACCTTTTTACAGTTGCTGCTCATTTCTTTCTTCTTCTTCGTCTCCTTTTTTTCCCTCTATTTTTCTAGTACATAGGTAATCTGCAAGAAGGCAATTCGGTAAAAGGATAATCTGAAAAGGCAAAAAAGCAAATAATTGACTCCCGAAAAAGAACTACTGTAGCTGTATAAATGCATTTTTAAATGACTTACAAAAATTAAATATAGATTTTTTTTTTTGGGAAATAAGGAACAAAAATGAGATTAACTGAAATATGATGGATTGCAGGGACATATTCGGACCGTAGATTGTAGTAAATATTGTTTTGTGCTAATAAAGAAGTTCTGCCAAATGTTCGTTCTAATCAATTTAATGAAAAGTAATAAATTTGGAAAAAGTTAAAGGTTTAAATCCTTAAATATTTTTGTAATACTCTGAGTTCATTTCAATATCTTTTTTTCGCCTCATATGGCATGTTAAAGTAAGGAAGATCAACTACCAATTTAAATGTCTAGCAAGGTTCTAACTCCACAATGATGTAACTAGGCAAGATATTTTGAAAACTTTTTGCTTCTGACGGTCAGAACATCAAAATCACTGATTCTATTTCTTCAAAAAAAAAAACTTATTTTACAATCTGGCCATCGTAAATATCCAATACAATACAATAAGTAAATATATGTAAAGTGTGCCGACTTAGGGTCCGAAAAAATAAAGCATGTTCATTATCTGTGCATTGATACTTTTGTGCTATGCATGCATGCAAAAAGGAAAAGAAAAGAAGAAGAAAAAAGATTTTTTTTTCTCTTCCTTTACATATGTTGCAGTTTAAGAAATCTTTAGAAAATTATCTTTAATGGAATCATCCACATTTAATTTCATGGTGTAATTGGATAATTTGAAATAAGCTCATTTTCTAGGAATCTCTAGAGCAAAGAGATATTTGCATGATGTTCCCAAAAAAAGAGAGAAATTTATATTTGAATATTTTGAAAGGATGCCTACCTGATAGTGGCATATGCAAGAGCATAGAGTGTAGGATCACGCAGGTTAAGTATGCCACTATACAACGAACACACACCCAATAAATGCTCATTGATGCAACACATCCTTTACGGCAAATTTCTTCTTCTTTTCGTCTACTTATGGAAATTTTTCATGGTTATAAAGAAATTATTATCATTACATACTTCTTAGACATACATTTTGTGTATTCAAATTGTGCGGTTAACCATGGAAAAAAAATTCTTTTCTTCAAGCCACCCACGAGGTCTTTAATTTAAGACTTACCAAAAATAATACAGCATAATGAAATGTGAAATTGTTTGATTGACGTTTGCATTTGTGGGACTTCTAAGCGCATCAGCATGTAAGTTTTCATGTCTAGCTACTTCCAAAAAACTCATGAAATTCTCACCTGGAAGTTAAATAAAAAATCAAGTTGCATAAGAATTCCATAAACAAGCATTACACAACTTCATCATTAATTCTATGCAGAACACAAATTAATTATTTATCGATGGTAAGCACATCACGTAAATTGAAATGTTTCGATGATATAAAATGTGCATATTAATTACAAATTATAATAATTTTCAAATTATATAAAAATAAACACATTTCGTTCGCTGCATCTTCTTCTGCTGCCTGCTCAATGTGAATGCATTTTTTATGGACAAAATAACGACAGCTTACTGCTATTCATGCGCCTCCTTCTGGAATTCTTAATATAATTAGTAAAGTGGAAAAAAGAAGTAAAATGGTTGTGACATCATCACTGAATTTATTACGCAGCCACCGAGCATTTATCAAAAAAAAAAATTAATTTTAATTGGTTTCCCTTTTCAAAATATTGAAAAATGCTCAAAAAAAGGAATAATATAAAAATTAAAAAATAACACGTTTCAAAGATAATCTCCTATGAAGCTGGAAAAAGTAAATAAATAAAACGAAAAAAATGGCTGCAGAAATACACAATCGTATGAACATGAACGAAAAAAAATTAACCGAGTAAAGGAATCAAATGAAGCAAGGGGTTGTTGTGCATTTTAATTGTTGGTTTGGTTTTAACTGTTTTTTGGGAGTTGATATCATTGAAAGGAAGGCAAGCTGTTGTTTGATTTCAAACTTTTAATTCATATGCTAGATTTTGAATCAAAGTTTGAATTGATCCTTTTGAAGATGTCTTTCTATTAGCTCCATCTTATTAACTGTAAAGTTCATGAAGCCAAAATGTTGAGTCTAAAGTTTGTTCTATTATTAAGCGGTGAAATGACACCAGCGGCTTAAATGGTTCAATCCCAGGTCATGACTAATTTTCGAAGCTCCTTTTCCATTTTCACCGTTCTAGTTACGAAGGTCCGTTCGTGTGTTGGGTGTAGTTTTGAAGTCTTTGGCACAGAATATGTCTCGTTTGCTAGGTATACAAGGATATACTAGCATCTCGATGACTTCCTTACGGCATCTTGCGCACACGAATTGTCACTAAGTGCATTGCAGGGTACATCAGGTCTTATGACGTACTCGTGTCTTTGCAATGTTCAGACCTTGCAAGTGGTTCGGATTCCACCATAAACTATAGGTCTAAAGGGTGTGGTACATAGGTTCTTTACATATTGAATCGCAGTGCCTCTAGCTCAAAGGCTGGGCCCTTCACACATTATTATTGTTCAATATTCTTGAAAAAAGGAGAGCTTGAGATCTCCGAACCTTAACTGTCCTTCGACCAACTTTAGATATTTTTCTAAACCAGCCATGGAAACAAAATGACTGTCAAATCTGGTCACATCTTAATTCAACAAAACAAATTCCACCAAAAAAGGAGAATTTTCGCGAAAGTGAGTCAGGCGAGATTATCACAAATCCTTATGGTAAGCATACACATTCAATGATATACATTTTATAACATCAAATTAAAAAATTTTTATGACTATACACACATGCTATACATTTTATATACATATATCTCTTTCACTCGGACATTTTTGTTGCGCGCTGTACAGCAGACGAAAAACAAATAACTGCCGCACTATGAATTTAATTCTCTTACCTTTTTGCGATTAAACGCTTTTTATCACAAAAATGTAATCTCTGTTCTTTTAGCATTCATTTCGGGGTGAATTTCACGAGAAATGATAAATGAACAACCAATTAATTTTAATTTGCATTTTGACTCTCTTTTGTCTTTGTCGTATCCTCTTTGCCTTTTGTTTATGTTGTTGAAAGTCCATGCAAAAAGAAACACTTTTTTTTCATCTCCTGCATGCGATTTTTTTTCTTGAAGATCTCTGCCTCATAAATTCTCATATTTTTTCATGGTCTCAATTTCATAAAAGAAACGATACCGAAATTTTTGTAGAATGATAAGAAAGTTTTTTTTTAAGGAATGAAAATTACTTCGCGTATGATTTGGCATGTTTCTTGAGTATTAAGATAATCAAAGTAAGAGGTAATTTTATATTTTATAAATCAATTAAAATGCAAGGAGTTACTGGAGTTTTTTTGGTTCTGAGAATTTTGTAATGACTCGATTCTAAGGTTTAGTAGATTTAGAACAAGTCTTTAATTTCCGAGCAGCACAAAATTAATACCCGAGTGGTACAACTTAGTAGCTACGTTAACATAACGAATGAGTAGTCTGAGATACCGTGACGGCTGTTTAAAGCCTTTTTCGATGGCTAAATTTAAGTTTTGACATTACGTGGCATCCATGATAAGTAGCTATTTGTAGAATTTCTCTTATCATGAACACCAAAGCTAAATTAGCTTCCTCATGAACCATTTGTGTCACTTGAGAATCAAACTATTCTAAACCCATCAAGACAGTTTCAATCTCTATAGCTACCAAATATCTCACACCCAAAAAGCCATCAAAAAATCAGCAGCAATAAACAATCTAATAAATTTCCTACTAAATCAAAGCAATAAAAGTTAGCAAAATCGTCTTAAATTTCCTGCAAAAAAACTCTTTTTCATAAATTTTTATGTCCCAATTTTTCACATTTTCTAATCGGATTGGAAAATTGCAAAGTTTCCAAGATGATTCCTTGGAGAACAATTTTGAAGAAGACTCTTTCCGCCCTCTTTAGAATTTCTGCCTTTTGAACGGCACTTGAGAAATGAGAAATAAATAAAATCAGATCAATTTCCTTCCAGCCTCATTTTATTATCGTTATTTGATATTTTATTGTAAGTATTTCATCATTAGAGACCAAAAGTCTAGTGAAATACAACAAGAAAGACACATATGAGAAAATAATACATAAATAAAGTAAAGCGAATCAAGATAAACGAATTGGTCAGGCAAAGAGCTCGAGAACGACACAGAAAAAAAAGGTAAAAGAATTAAATTTCAAACGACACATTTTTTGACATAAAACTCGACTTATCACCAATTTTTGCCATTTAAAAATCACCCGAAAAAATATATATAAAGAGAAATAATATCGAGGAGAAGAGTAAAGTGGGTCCCAACTGAATCACAAATTCTCTTCTTGAAATGATTCTTGTTTTTTGTTTTAAAGAAGAGGAAAAAAAGCCAATTTTCAGATTCTCGATTTATTTCAATAACAATAATTCCATTCCGCTTTTCGTACTTTAAATTGCAATTTTTGTTCTTTTTGATAATCCAGAATTTTGGGCAGTTTGACTGTTATGAAGTGATTTGATTATTGTACTTTTTTGATGGGATATGATCTTGTTGTTGATTAATTTGTGGGCAGAGAAGTTGAACAAACTAGGTGACTGAGCCAGCAACAGAGTCAGATGGAAAGAATTTTGTTGTAACCTGAGCTCCATATAGGAACATGGTTACAGTAAGTAATGCTCAAGAAAGGGTAAGAAACTCTTTTGAATGCAGGATCAAAAGAAAGCATATTCTGTTAAAAGCTTTTGATAATTATTACAAGGATGTGAATTGAAGTTCATGAAAGTTTGGAGCTGCTGTCGACTCCGTCACACAAGTCAATGAAAATCTTGAGTCGCATTCTATCTCTGCCCTATACAGACCCTTAACAATATACAGCTACGTTGTTGATCTGAACCAATGCTTCATCTAATCTGGAGTGATCGTTCTTCAAGAAGCTTAGCAGCACAGTAAAACTTGATTTTAATCCTAACTTAAACTGTTCCCTAAACATAGCTTCATCCAGCAAAATGCGCATCAACCTTAATAATATTAAAATCCTAACTGATTTCATGCCAATATAATTTTTTGTGTGCTTGACTTGTGTTTTAGATGAATAACATAACACATTTATACACACATGAAAAGGATAGGGACATGAAGCCGACAACGAAAAAACAAAAAAAAATGTAAAGGAATTCTTAATGATTTTTCATTGAATAAAATATTCTGATTTTGCAGTTACTTTTGCTTTCCTTTCTTCTTCTTATTGCCTTTTTTTCTTCTTTATTTCCACTTGGAAGAACAAATAACTTGTGAAATTGAACACATTCAATTGAATCTTTTTTTATTCTGGTCATTTTTTTTTGTGGATAAAAAGGGAAGAAAAAAAGTTATTAAGAAACAGCAACAGAAACAGCTTGAGAAGCGTTTAAAATTATGCAAATATTTTCACTTTACGCATTTTTATCATGCATAATTTTCAATTACACACTTCAAGTATCCCTTTTGTTCGGCATAATGGACCATGGAGGAGATGAATAAAAGGTGAAAGGTAAGAATACATTTTATGGAACAAAGGAATGCTTCTTTTTTGGTATCTTAAGGAAATCTCTAGAAAATTTGAAATAACATTAGAATTGGGAATTGATTTCTTTTATGATCATTATGTGCTTGGTATTATGCAAAAGTTATACAAAGTATTAAATGAAAACAACGAAGGAACTGACGAGTTTGAGTAAATTGGAAGTAAGAAACTTTAAATTTTATATTAAGCTAGTAACTACGCTCACATCCGTTCCATATTCTACAAATTTTTGCATACTTTTCCTGCCCGGAAAGATCAATCAAGATTCTCAATTAATTCAAGTCTATTTCTTGCTCCCACCCTGAATCACAAAAATCTATCCAAGAATAGATAAAATATTCTACATTCTGTCATACATGAAGATGAATATGTAAATTTTGATGATTTAGATTCTCTACCTGTCAACTTTTTTTTGAATGATTATGGATGTAGGGTAGGTTGACATTTTGTGAGTAGGAAATGCCATCAACATGATTTCATAAAAGTTTAAAAAATAGTAACTGTAACAGAATATATAAGCGTGTGTCCATTTTACTATCTTATAAAAATTAGCAGCGTCTAATTTTTATTATTTTTTTGCCATTTGAATATAAAATTTTATGACTCAACTTCTTTCAACATTGACACATTGATCGTCCTACATGAAATTTGATAACTTTTGTAGCTAATTGACTATTTGATTAATGCTTCTAAAGAGATGACTGCTAGAGTTTTTGGACTTTGATAATTTTATTTATAGATTCTACATTTTTCTTGTCATGTGTAAGACAATAAGGATGTTTCAGTTGATGGTGCAAGATTTTTGTATTGTCAGCATATTATAGGCACGTGTATCGAAAATTCTAAATTTATTCCAAATCTAACCTAAAAGTCTTCAAAATTTCCAATTCAAAAAGCCTCCAAATCCTCCTTTTTCAAATGCGAGAATCAGCATAAAATCAAAATCTCCAAAATAATAGTAATAATGCTGATATTTCAACACAGATATCCCAAAATACACAAACAAAATGTGATATTGAAAAGAAATTTATTTCGGGGCGACCAAACAGGCACAACATACTTAAAAGGAATCAAAAGATGAAGAAACGAAAGAGGAACAAAAAAAATCTCTAATAAGCGTTGATATTACAAATTCTTCACATTAATTCTATTGTTCTTTTACTAATGGATTCGAAATTGTTTTTTAAACGCTTTGTTGCTGCACTGTTTTCTTCTTTTTCGTTCACTTTTCGCTGTTCTGTGTGACTTCTCGATTCAATTCGCGTCCTTTTGTATGCAGTTTTTCATTCATTTTTGCACTTACTATATTTTAATGCATGCATTTTTGTGCCTGTTGACGATGGAACGGTGGAGAAAAAAATGATAATTTCTGCTGCCTTTTGTTACACGTGAAAAAATAAGACTTTCGAGACTGTATATAGCCACTGCTAAAGAACGAAGATTGAAATTGTTTGAGAAGTAATTTGGATTTGGTTTTTGTAGCGCATTTTGTGGATTTTTAAGAATCCTAAGAGAACTTTTAAAGTTATAATTTAGAGTTATTTGTACATCTGTAACTGTACACGGGGATTATTATTAGGAGACGAAAGAAGGAGTAAGGAAGTAATTAAAATTCCATATTTTGATATCTAATATCAATAATGTTAAAAAAATCAAAATACACAGTAAAATCTTCAATACATCATCCAGAAACCCAAGTAAAACTTAATTCCCAAATCGTCATCAATTTAACATCGACTGTCTGCAAAACCATCGCTAAAAAGAGACAACAGAAAAAATAACACAAAGTAAACATGTGTTAATTTGTACTTTGGAATGCTTTCAATGCATTCGGCAGTTAAAATTGAGATATTTTCGCCTTAGCTGGTAAAGGAGAAAATTAAGACTGTAAGCGAATGTATAAAGTAAAAAAAAATCTGCAAGAAAAAGAGAGAGGAATGTGTACAATGTGAGAATAACAGCCATTTTTTATTTAGTCTCGTAATTGAGTAATTTACACTGAAGTAATACTGATTGGCTATAGCATATTTTCATTCATTAACTTTTTTTCTTCTTAATATGACTTTTTATGTCTGTGAATGGTCGTCATAATTAAATTAATTCGTTTCTGTCCATATTTTGTACTTTGAAATATTAATTAATTAACATTTTTTGTTTAATTTACGATGTAATTTATTTTAAATGTAATTCTTCACGCAATTTATCAATAGAAACACATAAAGTATCCATTGAAGTCATTGCTAAAGGTTATCGATGCGCATGATCGATGGAGGATAAACTTTTTTTTGTCGTGAATATTTTCAGTTTGTAAAAAATGAGTCACAGATTTCACATCTCATCAAATTGAGTGATTTAAAGGATTTATGAGACAATGGGAATGTAGATGAATAATAAAAATAGAACTAGATTTGATGTTTTTAAGATAAAATATAGAAAATTAATGGATATTTTGAATTAAACTTTTCAGATGATTAAATTAATTTTGAAGTTTTTTGGGGTTCTTAATGTAAAATGATTCATACTGCAACACCCAAAGAAAAAATCTAATATTTAATTTTAGATTTGTATGAAAAAATCTAATAGAAAATTTTTGTTTTGCAACCCCAAGGATTATTTTAGATTTCTACAAGAAAAAATTTTTTGATTTTCTACAAGAAATATTTGTAATCAAAAATTTAATTTTTTATTCATACTTTAAAAAAATAAATAATTTTTCTTTTAAACCCAATACTCAACATTAATTTTTTAAATTAAAAAATAAAATTCTAGAATCTAAAGTAAAGATTTTTGAATTTAAAATAATAATTTTTGATTTTTTTAAATTAATCTTTTATCTTAAACCAAATTAAGTTGATGGAAGTGACAGAACTCATAAAAACATAGAGCACGAATGCTTGTGAGGCAGAGGAAATTTCATTCATGTGAAAGATATTCTTACAAATATCCAGGGGGGGGGGGGGGGGGGGTCAGAGCCAAAAATTGCTATGAAAAAAAAGTACTTGGAAATTTCATCACAGTAAACATTTTTGGGTTTTTTTTCATAGCAATTTTTGCTCTGACCCCCCCCCCCCCCCTGCAAATATCTTAAGTTTGTATGGTAATATAGGTTGGACTTGATGCCATGATTTCTGCGAAGTTTTGTTTTACTTCAAATATTTCTGCGAATTATATTTTTCAAAAATCAAAAAGAAAAACTTTTAAATCTAAATTTTTTTCTTTAAGTTGCAAAATTTTTCGAAATCAAAAATTGTACATTAAAATCAAAAGTTTTATTTTGGAATGAAAATTTAAAAATTTGCTCTTTAGATTTTTAAAATAAGTATTTTTAATTTCAAAACTTTATTTTAAAATTCAGAAGAAAATTTTTTTCCTGAGTAAAGTATTGATAAAATTCTTCATAGATTTCAATAGAATTTTCAATCCATTTACAAAACACAATCCTTCAAGCGACAAAACTTCTTCAACAAAATAAAATCAATACCAATTTACAACTTCCACAAGAAAATCTTTTCCCTCATCCTCATCATAAATACAAATCCATTTCGTAATGGCTGACGACTGTTTCGATCATAGCGCTAAAATAACATTTTAGGTACTTTAGGGATTTTTTTGCGCAATAAAAGGAAACTTTTTTTCTCTCGTTTTTATCTCCTCCTCGTCGTTTACTTTTTTGTGCATGGCTAATAAAATGTTAAATAACCCGAAGCAATTTCAACCATTTAATTTTGCTACCCTCCCTTATATATACACACAAAAAAAGAATATTTCTTATTTTACAATTTATTTCTCTTGTATTTATTTATGCTTCGTGTACTTATTTCCCTCCCTATACAATTAAGATCCATGATAAATTTTATTTGCATTTAATTGTGCGCATATGGCGCCCCTCTTATATATTTAATATGTACGTACTTGTACAACCATGGCATCTTTATGATCCAGAATGATTGGATGGGAATATTTTTGTACTTGGGTTTAGTGATCTTAAGACTGTTCTTAAGGTTTTGTTGGAACATTATGGATATTTTAAACAATTTTGCAAACCTACAACTAGAACTTAAGAATGACTCCAGTTTTGGTGAATGGGAAAGAAGGAAAGAGGAGCCAAATCACAGAAATAATTATATTCGCATGAATCATAGCCAATTTCCTTTTAAACTAGCTCAAACTGCAATCCACGCAATCTGTCTCTAAATAATTTTTCAACACACATTAATAATAAATGCAAGTCGATAGTGATTGTATAAAAAAAAAATATAAAAATGAATAATTTTATGGGATGTTATCTTTTATTAGGACTCTTTTATCACTGATGATTATTTTTCGACTTCATCACAGCTATATTCATCCATGTATAATTTAATTGTCACATAATCGAGTGAGTGTGATAGTCCCCTTTTGAATGTATCATCGTATATGTAGCTAATGTAATGATTTAACGAGGGGTTGTAATTTGACAAAAATTTATTCTCATTCAATCGTTTAATTTATTTTTTATGTGTGTGACTTGCCATTCATTTCAAGTCATTTTCCCTGTTCTTGTTCTTTCTCTCTCACTGCCTATAATATATGGCTTGTATAGTAATATTATAATTTGAAATCTAATCTTTATACTTATGATATGATGACGAACATTTAATGAACAGAGTCGTTTATGATGAGGAACAAGTTTGGTAATGCATACACTGTGATCGCAGCGTGGTTTACTGTGAGAATGAGATATTAAGAAAGAATTAAGGATTGGTTGTGTGTTTTGATTTGTTTTTCTAGCCCATTTCTCGTAAGTTACTAGTGTCAGTTAATTATTAATGCTGGTATGGCTTTTGATTAGCTCGTTTTCTGTGATTAGAAGCATAATCTGCTAGTAGCATAGAAAGGAACATCTTATAGAATGTCTAATGCTGCAATAACTACCCAATTTCAAGAATAGAGTTGAAAAAATATTCGAAGTCATTACAAATGAAAAAGCCCTCTTGTCTTTCTCTCTTTTCGTTCATATACAACTTAATTAAATCACTATAATATTTCAATTAATTGTTTCCTCTCATTTCTCTTCTTTTCTCTCCACGCAAATCGCGTTAAAAAAATTAAATGTTAATTTATAATCTCCCGTGTTAATACCTGTTAGAAATATCAACAAAAATTAAGAGATTTCAAGCCAAAGCAGCAACAAAGAAGAAAAAATAAAGTTAAAAGAAGAGAAAGAAATAATAAAACAATTTTTTTTGTGTATTTGTTAGACTCGAGCAGCCACATATTTGAATGTCCATAATTAATTGCTTATCGCTCATTCACGATCACATAACACGATGTTCTTGTTACTCTTTGTTGTGTGTTTTCGTTAGAAATTTTTTTATTTTTTCAGGCATAATGTATTGTGTTACCAATCGATTTTCTGATTCTTTATTTAGCTTTTATTAATTAAGTGTCAATGCGAGACTTAATGTCTTTTTTTCCTTGAACGAGGTAGTTAAGAGGAGAGAGAAAGAAAAATAGAAATTCGATTTCGATTTAATACATTTTTAGCATGTTTTTTGGGACTTATGGATTGTGTATTGTTAGTCGATTTGGGTTAAGGATGAAATTTGAGTTTATTTTCTTTAGTTTGGATCAATAATTGCGTATTGTTCGATTGTTGCTACTGCGAAGAGTCTACTTTTGTTATCAGATTGATTAAAATGGAAATATATTTACTTAAAATTGAATTAAACTTTTTGAAGTGGAAGTTTTTTAAATCTTCCATTTTGTTTAAATAGTTTAAATCTTTAGAAACCGTTACAATTTTAAGTAAAGCTCATAAATGTTAAAACTTATTAAAACTTGAAAGAAAAACTCAAACTAAACTATTGAATGATCACAATTAAAAATGCGCACCAAAAAGCTCATCAAGAATCAAAGTAATGACTTCATTACCACATTTTTATATTATTATTATCTTCAGGGCCTAAACGTGTTATTGTTTGGGTTAAAGAAATGATCGAGTACCTTCCCTCGCACAGCATGACTGCTGATACTTTACATCGTCCTTATGTTACTGACGAATTGTATGTTTTATTATATTAGGGTTTTTAAGATATAATCGTCATTTAGAGATAAACGTCTATATTTCTTTTCAGAATCAACAAAAAAGAAGAAAAAATAATTTTTCTCTCTTCATCTAACAAAAGAAACAAAATCAAATACACAATAATTAAATGATCGTTTGTGCGATGAAATATATGATGTTTATTTCTACGTAACAGATTTCTGTTGTTTCTTGAAAATAAATGAACAATGAACGAGAGAAAATATAAATTAGACGAAATTTCTTCTTGCAAGGAGTTCCCACTAATATGTATGTTATCGTTTATTGATTAATTCTTGATAATTATTAAGTATATGTGATTTCTCTTTTGGAGGTTGGACTTTAGGCATACAAATAGTAATTATAGATTTTATAGAAGGAATGCAGAATTATTAACCGGATTTGTTAAACAAGGCGCTAAAATTGTATTTGTAGACTGACTTTTTTTCATTAGAAATTTCGAACTTCTATTTGATAAAATTATATTCAGCTTGATTTAAACTCTATTGATTTATCGGCTTAAATGTGATTTGTATAACCTTGGCATTCTTAAAATATCTACAAGAGCCTAGCTGTGGGTTTTACTTTAAAACAATCATCACGTTAAATTAAATATAATAAAGGTGCCTTAAATTACGAAAATCTTATATATTACAGAAGTTAAGAACCAGTGTAACAATAATTAAGAATAAATTATGTCCCTCAAATCAATATCACTTCTAATGACTCCAACAAATTCTGCAGGTGTTGAAATCAAATTAAATCTTATTCATCTAGTTTTGACTCAAAATCAACAGCCAGAGTCACCACAAAGCTTAAACAATTTTAAAGTTTTGTAAATAAATCCTTTTGAAGTCAGCCATCCCGAAAACTGATAATTTTCCAGCTGAAGGAACATCACTAGAAAATAATTATAGACATAAAAGGATTTTAATACAAAGTCAGTGAACAATCCTTGCCAAAACTTGAAAAAAAAAAACTTCCCCACAAGAAAGTCAAAGAACAATCAAAAAGGAATCTGAACATGATGATGCTAATTCCCACTGTATGGATAGAGAAATAACCTACCTGAATGTTTACTTTTTTTTATTTTTCGAAAAAAAATGAAATTCTTTGGAACAAACTTTTCTATTGAAATGTTATTGTTGCTGTATGTATGCATTGGTGCATAGAGAATCATAAATCAATACAGTAATTTAGCGCCGATGGATCTAATCGATTGTCTTCTTATTGTGTTGTCATAAAAAATTATTTTATTGTTAGCTATTGAATTCGTCACAAAAAGTCCTAAAATATACAATAAGAAGCATCGAGTGGGATCTACACAAATACAAAAAAAACTTGGGACTTGAAAAAGGATAAATTAATTAATTTTTTAAAGCTTATTTCGTGGTAAAATAAAATGTCATATTTTTTTTAAACAACATGCTACATGCAGCATGCCTTTTTGACAATTTTATTACAACGAGCCCATCTTTAGAATATGAGACACGTTCTCTAGAAATGCGATAACCATCAATATGATCATCATTATTGATTACATAATAAAAATGATCAACAATCTAAATCGAAGGCGAGTGTGAGCATTTTTTCATGAAATGATTTTAATTAGATACCTTATTATGTCTGTTACTCATTCAATAATTGAATTCAATTAAATGGTTAAATTGTAATAATAAAAATCTGTTCCAGGTGTTTCAACAAAAGACTCGAAAAGAATATAATAAACGATCTTTTACTTCATAATTTAGAAAATGTTCATGTACATTGAGGGATTTTTAATGTGGTGTGAATAGGAACTATAACAAGCCACTCAACGGACAACAATGAGTGAAAAGTGGTTGTAAAGTCATGAATAATGAGAGTGAATGTGCTAAGCGCATTTATGCTTCTCGGGATTAATATCTCAATTGTTGATAAAATTATAACGGATTTTGGTTTTTTAAAATTTTTTTGAATTACTGAATGCATTTTAATTTCAGTTACTGAATGCACTCGATTTTTATCACTTCAAAAAGTTTTTCTGTGTTTATTTGCATTTGATTTAGTTAAATTGATGATTATCAAAGAATATAGAAACTAAATGATGGCAAAAATCATATAAATATTACTTAATATTGAAAACCTACTTCATTCTTAGTTAAATATCAGCTTTAAAGATGCAGTAGCCCAAAACGCACTGCAAATAATACAATTTCAATATAAATCTCGCTCAAAAGAGATGATAAATATTTGAAATAGAATTGAACTACTTGAATGAAGTCATAATGTTAAAAATCTACTTCAAATAGAGATATAATGAACTTAAATAAATATTCCAGTAAATTGTGCATTTGGCTTTGAAAATTGTATCTATACATATGTGGTAAATACATCAGTTAGAATTAATAATAAGTAAAAATCTCACTTAGTCATAATATACAACGAACACAAATGATCTTCCGTTTTATATGAAGCAAAATGAAAATTAAATAGATTGCTATTTGGGCATTAACTATATCGCATGTGTATAAAAAAGAGACTTTAATAATAATTCAATACAATAGAAATGCTCATGATGGATCACTTAATTTTTCATCGGGTATTAAGAGTTGGGTTCGTAAGAGTTATTTAATATGAATAGAGCTCACTGAATGCTGTAAAGACATGTTTATAGCGAATAATGAAGGCTGTTGAATCCTAAAAATCATACATATGTGAGAAAAAATTTATGAGTTTGGAATGTCTTAGAATTAAATTTGTAGCAGCGCTTCAAAAGCTGAATTTTAAAAGATCTGGAACTGCTAATTATGCTTCTTAATATAAAGTCGCACGCTCAACTTCCTGAATGCTTCTATACACAACGTTAACATAGACAGACTTACAGATCCAGGCGCCAATACAAGCGACATTCCAATTTATTAAAAATACAAGCTAAGATGAATATTTTCAGACACACCGAGCGTTAACTAGTACAAATGGCAAAGAAATACTTTTCTTTCCTACATCAACAGACATCCATCATTTAATGAGAGAAAATTATTTCTCTATTTTCTTCATATCCACATAAATTTAATTTGAGGTGAGTCGAGTGTGAAAGGAATTTATGGAATGCAAGAAAAAATACCTAGGACGATTTATGCCAAGTCATTAAAATTTATTTATTTTTTTTTCAAAGTTATGTGAACCCGTAAAAATCATGTCAAAACATATTTCGCGGGAGATTTTTAAGCAAATTAGCGATGGAAGACAAAAATGGACACAAAAATTTTTATTAGCAATTTTCATAACGAACTTTAATGCTTCAAAATAATTTTGTTTTATTTTCGAAAAAGTCCCGTTAAAATTTTTCACTCTTCATTAAAAAAAATTTAATTTCTTTTCCTTTTTTTTTTGCACAGCACAGATGAACACAAAAAAGTGAGTCAAGTAATTTCTCAATACAAATGCCATCATCAGAATTGAGCGAGCGAGTAAGTAAAGTCAATTTTGCTGTTTGTATAATTCCATTGCCCCTACATATAATATGAAGCCTGACGCTTAAAAAAGGGAAGGAATGGAGCGAAAAGGCAGCAAGCAAGCAAAAAAAAAATTTTATAAAGAAAGAATCACGAAGTGCCAAGCGAAAACCAAAGAGAGAGAAATTATACGAAAATTGCAAAATAATTGATAATGATCTGTTGTCGTTATTTATTTAAAAAGCGCAAATAACGATAATGCGAGTAGAAATGAATGAGTTGAAATGCGACATATAAGAGAATAATATAATACAAGCAACACAACACAAGAGAAGAAGAGAAAAAAAATATAAAGATTAACAAATTCTGATATTACTAATAATAATACTGCATGTACACACAACAATTGTATCAGAGAGAAATAAATAAATAAATAAATAAATTCCAACATCAATTGGAAACTCCGCCTTGGTTGGTTCACTTGGAAGTTGATATTTCTTCTGTACTGTTTGTGTCTCTTCAATCTGCATTTTTTTTCGCAGGCTTATCTTACAGACTGCATGTCTTTTTTTTCGTCGTTTTGTTTTTGTGACTGGGATGGTTGACATTCCTTTTTAAGGGAACTAATTTAAGTGTAATTGGAGCAATGCATGACGATTAGAAGCTACTAGGTTGTTGAGATCGACTGAATATCTCTAAGTAAGAAGTTTGTTAAATCACAGGCCTCATTTATTGTATGGTTGGATTTTAACTACTGATGATGATTCAGTAATTATGATCCAAAGAAGTAAGCACAACGATATGCGCTGTATCCCCTTCATACAATGTGTCTCCGATATTATCCACAATAATCTTATACTTTCTCACTCTTTGTCGTGGATTTGCTATTTATTGTAGAGCACAATATAATATTTTTATTATTATTATCATGGCAATGTGTACCAACTCGTTCCAGCTATCTCTTTCGTTCATTTTCCTTATTCACTCGCACATTCACCGATCGACTCCACTTAGTCTTTCAAGTTCAATGCATAGTTTATTGAATTCATTCATTAATTTTTCAATATTTTTCGTCCTCATCGTTGTTGCTTTGGATGGCTGTGTGTACATATATATTGCAAACAAAAACGTAATCATCGTTTACAAATCTGCGGTATTTTTCAAATGGAATAAAAATCTGAATCGGAATGGAAGGAATTATTGAATACAAAATATATGTATTATAAAAAAAGTGTTGAATTTTCGCTCCGTACCCGATATGCACTCAATTTATATTGTTTTATAAATGGGATTTACTTTTTGGTATGAAGGTACAGGGAATATTGTATTTATGCACACACATTGCACGCTTGCTGATTAAATTTGAAGTGGCGCATAATGCAAGTCATGGCAATTTTATGTGGATGTTTATATGCATACATAAAGATTTTTCATGAAATAAAATGGCATGAAAAGGAATTGAAACAATGGTAATAGCAAATTTGTTCAATTACAAATTGAAAATCGGATTTAAGTGAAAATGTTGGTTGCTGTATACTAACACATTTAATATTGAGCCCCCATGAGCAAGCAAGAAAGTGTACAAATGAAGATAATGTTGAAAATTGTATGCTGATTCAAGATAAATGCGCATTTTTAACGGCATTCTGAATTTTAAATTTTTTTTCTGCCATTTTTGATAAAAATTTCCACTTGAAAAAGTATTTTAGAAATAAAGTTAATTATATCAAGAAAAATCAGTGTTATTTTAATTGGAACTTGAACCTGAGCATAGCAAGAATAATTTCCGTAATTCAAAAATCTAATTTCTGCCTTCTGTAATAATGTTTGTAGATTATTATCCATTGAAACTACTTGGACCATTAGACCATCATCATCTTCACGTCAAATCTATCAAGCAGTCACGCAAAATAAGCACATAACTAAATTAACATCAAAATGAATTTGAAAACAAGAGAGAAAAGTTTTCATATTCGTGTTAATTGTAATTGATTCGATTACTGTTTAATAAACAAAAGAAAATTATGAAAATTGAAGTATCGAATCACGATTTGGAAATTTTCCAGCTTATTATGTTCGATTGTGTACATGCGAATTTATATAATTTTCATATTTCATTTTAATTTTCTTTTTTGAGCTCGTTTATGTAGGTGAGAGAAAAACATTGGATATATGTCTACAGATTTGGGCATTACTGCATATTTCATGAGATAAAGCTGATTTTATCACTTTCTACATTGATTTTAACGCCTTTCGAGTGAAAATATTGATTAGCCATGTGATTAATACATGATTTTTGGATTTACATTTTTTGTGCTTAAATTATTTTAAATTAATTGCCTATACACCTATATTATGATCTTAAATTGGTAATCGCTTGTAAATTAATTGATTGAATGTGCATATTCAATAAATCTTGTGTCTTATGGCTTGGAAATCGGGATATATTGTAACTTTTTCAAGATTTTGTTGAATAAATTTTTATTAAGATTTCGTTGTGCATCTCTTTATATTTAAAATTTAACGTTTGCATTCATGATGCGGATTGCATCAAAGATGCGAAAATTCTTTATTTAAAATCCAGGAAGCAGAAAATGCTCAATTGCAATTGAAATATGCTCCAAGAATTTAATTTAATTTTACAAATTTTATTCCTCTAATAAAATTTAACAAAAATCTCAACCTTGCTTTTAAAGTTCCTAGAAAATCTGAATCAACTTGTTTATCCACCACCCCACAAAATGTTCTCTCAGGAAGATTAAATGAAATATTTTTACGGGTCGATAGAAAGAAAAATTATAATCGAATTTACGTCAAACGTGTTTTGATGAACTCAACTCAGCTCATGAAAGCGATTATTAATGTCAATAAAAAAGATAATGGAAGCAAATTTCAAATTGCGTGATTTTGCTTGATTTATTTTTTTTATGAATTTCTCTACCATTCCAAAAGTTTATTGAAGCGAAAAGAATGAGAAAATAAAAATATTTTCCCATCGTCTGTTTCTGTGAGGTCCTTTTCAAAATCCTTATTGCTCAACTTTTTTTATACATTTTCTTCAAGAAATCTTAAAAACATTTTTATGGATGACTGCCACAAGAAACATCCCCTATTTAACTTATTAACTTTTATTCTATTTATTTATTTTTACAACATGTAGTCATGTACGAAATGTAAGGCACTCAATATCTTATCTTCTTAAAAGTAAAATTGTATCTCTTTTTGAACCCCATATAGATACATATGGAAGAAATTATAAATTGCCTTAACGTTTTTGCCATGTCATCATGTTTGTTGGAAGGAAAAGTGGATTATAACGATGATGTTGGGCAATTAACATGCCTAATTGATATGAAGATCTGTGAAATATGTTGCTACTTAAGTTCTTGAATGAATGATGATGATTGTCTGGGTGGTATATGAGTGAAGATTTATGTCGTTTAAGGGATATCAAGAGCT
Source organism: Chironomus riparius (assembly GCA_917627325.4). NCBI lineage: Eukaryota > Metazoa > Arthropoda > Insecta > Diptera > Chironomidae > Chironomus > Chironomus riparius. Next base: position 33,016,195 of record OU895879.1, read on the forward strand.
TCATTTCATCTTTTTTGTGTATGCAGATGATGACTGCGATATTTATGTGAGAGAAATTTTCAAATTTTATGTCTTTAGAAAGAGTTTTAAGGAATGACTTTTAGAAATGTTTATGTCCATTATTGAATGTTTGGAAAGCAATAAAAATAATTAAAGGAGTTTTATGAACTTTCCAAATTGATGATCTTCTCTTCGCACACTTGAAAATCTTACATTTTCCCATTTAAAATGTTATTTAGGTAAAGAAGCCTTTTTAATGTCTTAAAACTAATATGTCTGGAATCAAGGATCATATTTTCTGTCTTACAGAGTTTTTGATTCAATAAAAATTTGACTGACATAAATCATCAACAGATCATGTTTGTTGAAGTTTGGAATTTGGGTTAATATTCCGATCCTACCGTGCGCAGTTTTGTCTAGACATTCCAAATTTCAGGTGAATACTTCAAATTCACTTATAGTTCTAACAGTGATGTAAAAAGAGAAGAATGGCCTTGCTTATGATCGCAGAATTTAGAACACGATCTTACTAATCTATTGTGGTGATGATATATTGTCTCAAGCGCCAAAAATCTCATGCTTTCTTCTTTGACTTCTTAAATATTATTTATTGTTGTTTCCAGATCATTATATTATAGGAAGTGAAACTAGTTAAGTTAAAATGTAGTTAATATAGAAAATGAACATCCTTGTTATCCATGCGTTGACAACAAATGAAAAATCTATTTCCGGTTGAAATCTCTTCTTTGAAACAAATAATGAATTTGCATAGCTTGAAATTGTATCCAAAAATTTGCAATAATTTTCCAGATTTTTGTTTGTAATCGAACTTATATTCATAAAAAAGGAAGAATTATTACTAAGTCATGCTTTTCAATTTCTAAACTGAAGACTTTCTTTAATACTTGTCCAATCAACTTCAGATGACTTGATTCTTGGAGAAAAATTTTTTTTTGAAATTTTTAAGATTCTTGAAGATCGTGTACAAAATTTCAGAATACAAAATTTTCCTAACATTGCTCTTTTTTGAAAGCATGAAAACAATTTAAATGAAATGTCAGACTTCAAATTAACCCCAATAATCGTAAAAGAGTTGCCTAAAAGCTCAAACCAACAGTTCAGTGATTCCGGGTGTAAGAGCCCATAAATTAAAATTTTATCTTAAAATATTCCACTCAAAATCGATCAAAACCAATGAACTTTAATGCTATTATGATCACCTTCCATTTAATCATAAATTTTTATGAATCACATTATAAAGAATTCAAAGAATGTTTTGCATCCACCAAACTACTTAATTCCATTCAAAATAACATTGAAACATGCACCATCACCCATAAAATAAAATAAAATGAAATGAAACGAAGGAAAACTTTCATAATCATCATTATCGTCATTACACAATTCTACCAATGCTATTCACATATATATTCATTCCTGAATAAAATCCAGAGGGAATATTGAAAAAAGCTTTTATTTATTTTTATTTAAATTTAAATTTGATTCTTGTAGCATTTAAGATAAAGAAGTAAAAAAAAACTATCATCATAATAATAATGACAATATGAAGAGGAGAGAAAAATACGAAGAACGTGCGATGTGCGATCATTATTGGAATTTTTTATTTCATGTGTCTTTTTTCATCTCCCCAAATTAATATAAAATAAAAAAAAATTCAGAAGAGAAATAAATGTTGAGGTAAAGTGAAGGCAAAGAGGTAAAGCTAATCATATGTAAACATTTGATATCTTATTTTTCAAGCTTATACAAATGAAAATAATCATTAAAATAAAATCGATGACCGACGATAAATCTTAACATCAGCTTTTTCAGCTCTTGTTTTTGGTGCAGGTAAAATGTTTAACAACATTATTTTGGTTATTAATCGTCGTCAATAAAAAACACCATTAAGAGAAAATATTTTTTCAACAAATTAACTTACAGAGCAAAACACACTAATCTCCATGAACAACAGAGAGTAAAAAAATTGAAGTATGGAAGTTGAATGAGGATTTTTGTTGTGTAAAGTTGTTGAACGCATTTTCTCGCCTTTTTTTCAAAATCAGTAAAATTAGTAGAGCGGATGATGACCATGATTTAATATGGATACAAAATTAGGCATGAATTACCAGTGATAAGTTCGTTTATAGGAGCTTAAAGAACGTGTATTAAAGTTAAAAACCAATTGTCTTGCATTGACATAAAATTTTAAAATTTTCAATAGCATTTAGATTTTTATATTACTCAACCCAAAACCTAGTCAGTCTTCAAACCCAACTTCCTCAGAACTCATCTTACAATCACAAAAAATTATGCTAAATAAGCAGAATAAAGTGATAGACAGAGAAAATAAGAAATTGAGGAGTGAAGAAAAAAAAATGATTTCCTTCTTTATTAGCAGCGATGTCTTCGTAATATAAATCGATCAATAATCAAAATTCTTTCATAAGTGATAGAGATTTTTTTCAGGAAGACGGAAAGAAGAAAAAGAGCAGAGCAATGCTATTTAATAATATCAGAAGACGAGGTTTGAAAATTAATTTGAGGATTTTATCCGGATATGTTTTTATTTGAATGCTAATGAGTTGCATATTGCCGTGGGTATTTAATGGATTTTTATATTAGTTGCAGTTGATTTCGAGAAAGGATCTAAATTTAGATGGGAAAACGTGATGGTTTGAAATTTGGGAACAGAACGTGATCAATCACTTTTTGATTATTTTGAACAATTTTGAACGATTGTGATCATTTTTGAATATAATGATCAGTCTCACTCCCTTTGGTTAATTTTAAGTATTAAATATTAGAATTAAGTTCAATGATTATTAGCTTAGTAATTAAAGTTTAAGTTATTTTGAAGAATTGAGAATCTTAAACTTTTAAGATCAGTTATTATCTCCCAGTAATTGAAATCAAATATTCAGGAACAACAATAAATTCAAATATTCAATTCAAAAGTTTAAACATCCCATCCGGATTATCATATTCCCATAGTTAAAGACAAATTTATACAACCTCATGAGAACTAATCTTTTATTTATAGACTTAAATCAAAACAAAAATTACATTAACATACGCACGCGGAAGAAAATTGGTAGTCTCCCAAAAAAATAAAATAAATATATCGATGATGAATCATCCACTTGCTTATTCAAAACAAATTACCTAGGAATTTAGATTATTTCATAGTGAGAAAGTACCGCAACAATTGGTTTGAATATTTGGAATATTTCTCATAATATTTAATTTTAATAAATACACCAAAAAATAAAAATAAACAACCGAAATTACTGAATGATCGCATTAAGATGATGATCATAAATGGGTAAAATTTTAAAGAAAGAAAAATTCCACACGAAATGGAGCGCAGATTATTTATTATCCAATTTATTGTAGAAAATCGTTTCAGGATGATTTTTTAGCTCCAATTATTATGATTATATTTAGAATGTTAGGAATTGTGCAGAATACAGGAAAGAAGGAACGATGATGACGAGGAGAAAAAAATTTCTCAAGCACCTCTCGTGCTTATTTTGTTTTCTCACTCATGTCGTTGTGTAAAAATACAGAACAAGATCATAAAAATGTTTTATAATGAATGGAATATTAAATGATATATCCAAAATGGATCATTAGGAGATAGAAAATTATTCAATAAAAAAGAAAGGAGGAGAATCAATTTAATTAATTTATAGGCATATGTTTGTGACGATGTGGTCAACAACAGACATGAGAAGAAGTTATAAAAATCAATGAATTAATTAGGTATCATAAAATTATATATATTTAACAACAGAGAGAAGATCGCTTTTATATCTTAATGTTCATCGCCAAACATCGTCGTTTAAATAGTTCGTTTGGGAATGAATATTGGTATTTTATTTAAAACAGGTTTCAATTTACACACAATTCTTTCTTGCTGACTTTTGTTCATATCGATTTCATTCTCATTTTTATGAAAATATATGGTTTGTCACCTTCTTTATTGATGAAGCCTGAAGTCTCATAAAACACTTTTAAAATTCAATTTAAAGAAACATTTTAAATATACATATAAAGTTATCTGGTGGAAGTTGAACAAAATGAAATGAGCATCATAAAACAGTGTGATATCAAATTTTTTTTTCGTCTCCTTCTGTCTTTCTTTATTTTCCTCCTCCTTACTTCTTTTAACTTCTCTATTTCGAAGAAAGAAGTTTTTTTTTTATATTTTTACAACTTAATTAAACCAAAATAAAGTGGCTGGGAACTTTCAATTAATTATTAAAAAGACGTTTTAAAGATCGTTTAAATTCCATGTTAATTAGTTGAATAAATTCGTAAAAAATATATTTATTGCAATACAGTATCTCAACACTTTAGATATCATTCTTCATATAATGTCTCATGTTTACGTCTTTCTGTCTCACTCTATATATATCTCTTCATTACCACGAATTCCACGATTAATTGGGAATAAAAGTTGGATTGAGAAAGAATAACAAAATAAAAACCCATTAATTGCATTATTGAATTTTAAACGCATTTTTTTGCGAAACTTATGCTTTTATGGACTGGCTTGCACAACTGGTACATTCGTTAATTGATTATAAATGAGTCGTGCACTTATGGTTTGAATAAGACTAAGTAGCAGTCTCTTAAATAGGGACTTGATGAAGTTTAATTCGTAATCAAGTTTAGTAAATTATTTGGTCTAATCAGGGTCTTAGTCATTAATCAGCTGACTCTATTTTAGTTGTTAAATTAAGGACCTACTTTTACCATATTTGAGCGAATTTTAATTTCTGATATAAAATTTTCAAGATTTAATTTGTCGCTAATTTCTTGAAACAACCATTAAGTTCAAAAGATAAACTTTGTTTATCTGACTTAAAATCTTCATTCGTCTAATTAAATCAAATTATGCGATCAATTCCCTTAAAAAGTTATCTTCCAGTTGTGCTAATAAATTAAGTTTATTACCAACAAGCTTTCAATCATTTTATCAATATTCAATTTCTGTTAATTAATTTGAGCAAAATTTAAGTTGAATAAATAATTAAATAAGAATTAATTTTGTAAAATAAAACCCTTTTATAAATGATTATTATAATCTCCTTATTAATTTTCCTTATTGCATGCTCAACAGTTGTGAAATTTATAAATTTATGGATGAATTATGGGCGATTCTCCAGATAAAAATTTTCAAAAAACCACCACTAAAATGAATTTTTTATAATTTTTTTCCATTAGAGAGCCTCAAAAGACAAATTAATATTGTACAACTTTTTAAACTCTACAAATCTGTATAATTAAATGCTTTCAATATACTCTAATTAAGGAAATATTTCGATTCTTCGGACGATTTCTCGAAGACAAAATATGGAATTTGGATTTTTATAATCAAAAATTAAGTATTAAAAACTATTCTTTGACATATGATATAAATACCAATCGATAGAAAACGAACTACTTTATCATATATGACAACAATTTTATTAAGCTTAATACAAATTTCACAAGAAAATTCAATTCTTTTGATGAAAATTTTGTCTTCGAGTAATTTTTAAAGCGCTTGAAACTAATTTGTGAGATTCAAATTTTTCAAATACGTTATAAATTTAAATGGAATATTTTTAAAAGAAACGATGATGATTGAGTGCAATATTAATTATTAATTACCTATTGTTTAATTAAAACATATAAAAAAAATGATTTTTATAAATTAAAACAAAATTTTATTTTTGTAAACAAGTCTTTGTTTACATTTTTCCCAACGTATTTCAAAAATTTAAAAATTTCAAGTAGCAGTGGAATTACAGTTCTGTTTTTAAAAATTCAACCTATCTGGAGAATCGCCCAAGTATATAATATAATTCATAAAAATGTCATCTTGATTAGGGGCCGTTCACTTATTACGTTCGCATTTTAAGAGGAAGGGGGTGGGGGGTGTTGAAAAATTGTAACAAAATGTAACATAGGGGTGGGGGGTGGTGTCAAGAATTATGTATCGTTCTAACTGTCGTCTGTATTTTAAAAAAAAGTTCGCGAAAAAAATTTGTTTACAAATTCACACCAAAAACATTATTTTAAATTTTCCACCTTTTTAATTATAAAATAAATTATGAACGTTCAGGGGGGGTGGGGTGGGTTGTGAGTTGTAACATATTGTAATAAGGGGGAGAGGGGGGGGGGAGAAAAAAGTTGTATTTTTGCGTAACCTAATAATTGAACGGCCCCTTACCAAAATTCTTTGGATTTTCTGGTTTAATCAGAAAGTGGTGCAGCTACAGACCCAGTGTGAGTACCTTAGTACTGCTATCTCTATTTCCCCAATTCATAGTCTTAAGTTTCAACCTTAACCCCCCCATTTTATTTTTCTTTCAATTTTAAATTAAAAAGTTCTAGGCAAGAAGAAATTGGACTTACGATTTAATGTGGTGCTTTATTTTAATCCTTCCTTAAAACAATTGAAGAGAAGTGTTGAAATGATGAAATATTTTCACAAAACTTTGCAATAAAAAAAGATTGTTTTGATTAATATAAAATCACTTAACAATCTAGCAATTAATTTGATATGTCATTAGAATTCATCTCGAAGAAAAAAAGAAGTTAAGTGCCTTCATATGTCAGATCCTAGTTAAATTACGTTCAGTGACTGCGCTAGACAGATTTTGTAATGAAAATCAAATTCACTTTATAGACTTTAAACTTTAAACTGCAATAATCAGTTCCAAAGGAAACTTATAGGATTGGGAATACAGAATTAAGGTACGATGCAAAATTATGATTACTCGAGTCAACTAGGATTATAACGTTCGGAATACATTTGAATTCACGTTCATCATATTCGAAGAACAACATTAAGGGGTTCTCGTATTAAATGACATAGTTTTTGACGATTTTTCTAGATTCAAGCTGTTATCTAAATCGAAGACTCCCTGTTTTTCACTGTTCAAGAGCCAGCAAAATCCTTCGCGTCAAGTTTGAATCTATTTAAAAAGGAGCCAAAATGATTGGAAGATCACTCAATTTGTCAAGAACAACTTTCACAAACTTCGTTCGTCACCATTCACATGGTGGAATTCCAGGAGAGGTAAGATTTGGCACCAAAAATGCCATTTTTAAGTTGCATAATAGCTATCAGGTTACCTATTGATTTTTTCTGTTCCAAAAAAACTTATAGAACTTGCCATTCGGAATCCACAACAGATTTAAGCTTACAGCCTATTTCATGCTCTTCTTCGGATCAGGATTTGGAGCTCCCTTCTTGGTTCTCCGTCATCAACTTTTGAAGAAGTAAATTCTGTAAGTAATAAAATCGCTGGGCGGTTACTACTGACCAAAAGTATATCCAGATCACTAATTGACGTTCTTTTGAATTCTAGATAGTTATTCGATAATTCCTTTAGTCATTCTGGACATAAATGGAGCATTAAGATAATGTTTATTTTAACAGAAGTTGTAATTAATTTGTAATTCGAGAGGAATATTAAGGAAAAGCTCCCAAAATTCAAAAGTGGAAATAAATACTTATACAAATTAATGTAACTTATCAATTGGCTTTATCTTTTAGTGCTTTCAGTGCTTTTTAGAGTCTACTGGATCTTTTTTGATCATTACTGGATCATTAAATTTGATGAAATATTTCTCCGTTATTACGATATTAAAACTTATTCTGCATGACATAACTTGTCATATCTACCGTTTCTACTGTGAGATTATCGAGAGACCAAAAAGATCAATCAATCAACAGTTTTCTAATCTCAGTGGTCTGGAATATTCAAACTCTGTAGATTCTGAAATTTATAAGTGAATTTAAGTGCTTACAGTACACAATCAAGCAAGTGTCAGTTCTTAATTAACATTGAGGTGAGTAGATTATAAACGATAAAGAGATACTTAAATTGCTATATTTATTTCTTAATTCATCATACAAAAAAATCAACTTTAATTAATTCACTTCTTTCTCTGATATTTATATTTGAAGATCACATGAGATGATTTTGCAGCTTCTTGGAGCTCTTTTGGTTTAAATGCACTTTTTTGCTTTTTTGTCAGATTTTTAACTGACATTTTACGCTGGATCTTTGCCAGTTCCTTCTCACGTTCTTTCCTCTTTTCTAATTCCTTGTAAGATTTGTCACGTTCTTGATTTAGCAATTGAATAGCTTCCTCACTTAACTTTGATCCTGTTTTAGTTAAAAGTAAAGTTTCATTTATATCCTTTGCTTCCTTCATATTGTCAACAAAAAATATATGCTGGTTCTTGACTTTCTTTTCACGACTGATAAAATGTAATTGACTTTGAAGTCTCTGGATCTTTTTCCTCTCAATCACTCGCTTCATATTAATGTATTTACTGTCTTGAGTTTCCATCAATTTCATTTGTTCAGGCGTTAAATCTTCTTCCTTATCCTTTTCAAAATGCTCATCTTTCTGGATCTTTGAATTAATCATGTGATGATAAAATTCATCTGGATTCTTGTTAAGTGCCTTCTTTCGCAATAGCTTAATTGTTTCTTCCTTTTCATTACGATCTTGAGCTCTTACTTTGTAATCTGGAAGTTAAATTGTTTGTGATTTAAATGATTTTGATATTTTTTTATTAAATTCGTACCTTTCTTCTTTTCCAATAAGCCTAGCTTCTCGCGTGCCTTAGGCTGACCACGTTCTCGATGAGTTTTCTGGTTTAATTTTGATGCCTTCTTAAAGGATGACATTATAATTTAATTTATTTAAATCGCACGTGAAATAATCGCTCGTACACAAAACAATGAGCAATGAAGTGAGCAAAATAGTAACGGTTTCAGAATTTTTGAAAAATGAGCAACTTTGAGCAACATTTTCATTTGCTTAGTTTGATTTCAGTAGATCATTCCTGCTGAACAGAGATCCAAGAGCCTAGACGGATGTTAATGAGTTTCTTATAAATTCAGGACTTTCTTTAGTGCTATAGAATCGTTGTACCTATTTTGGATATCGTAGTTGCTTTGTGGATTGAAATAACATAACGGCTGTTTAAAATTCAAAATTCTCAGAATTCTCAAATCCATTCCCATCTCAAACTGAGAAAGTTACAGTCCCAACTCAAGTTAAAATAAATTTCGATCGAATCCGATCACTGTCATATTAGTTTAATTAAAATACAGCTAAAGCAAGTGAATTAAATAACAAAAATAATTCATAGGGCTAGTTAAGTGTCTAGAGAAACTGAGGAAGATGATCGTTTATTGAAATTCGCATTGAAAAGTGGAAAATTTTAAAGTGCAAAGTAATTGGTTCTTCCAAATGATTTAAAAAGATCCAGAAGTGTTGTTAAATTGGAATTAATGATCATAATAAGGAGATAATATGCAAATTAAGAATAAAAAGTTGATCAGAATGTGTATAATGAGAATAATAATGTCATAATGAAGAGTTTATTAATATATTTAATAAAATTGACTGAATAACGCAGCAGCAAAAACAAAAACGGAGAGAAAGGAACAATAAGTGCTAATGTGAATGATACAATATTTATAAGCTTATGTCGCCGATTTTAACCGGCATAAGTGTTAAATAATACAGTTTTTATTTTTATATTAAAACCATTAAAACACAAAAGAGATAAAGGAAGACAGAAAAGTCTATAATTTATTTTGTGTGAAAAGAAAATTATGAAAAAATTCCGCAATCTATTTTGTTGGAAGTTATTAACAAATTTGCTGTTCCTCATCATCATCATCAATGGAGCTTGTAAGTATACACTCGATTAAAATATATATACATCCAAAAATATACGATCTGTGCTGTGCTTGCTTTGCTTGTACGTCTTTCGTCTCTTCATGAGGTTCTTTTTCTTTCCGTTCCTTCTTTTATATCTAAATGTAAAAAGTTTAAATTTATGACTTAGGCAAAATAGATAGAAAAAAAAAATTATTTGAGAAAAGAAAAACGAAATCCCTCTCAGCACGAGAACAATGATCGCAAGATAAGTAATTAATTAAAAAATCTTGTTTATACGTAAAAAAAAAGAAAAGAGGAAAAAAAAACGTACATAATCAGGGTATATATGCTGCTTTCGTTTCTTCTCAATCACTTCTCTCCCAATTATTGACTCGATTCAACTCTGATCATTCCTCTTTCTTATTTTAAAGAAGAAAGAAACATATCCACACACAAAATCTCGTATAACATTTAGTTTTATAACATCAGATTTTAAATAAACAGAATTTCTTTTTCTCTCTGTGTCTCTGTCTCTATCTCCTTAAAAGAAGAATGAATGAAAAATCCAAGCCCAACAAGAAATCTACATAAAAATTTATCAAAATTCAGTGAACGAGGATCATAAGAAATGAAATAAACGTTAAAGAGAAGAACGAATAAGAAGAAAATGAAAGAAAAAAAAAAGGCCAAAAGAAATAATGTTCATTACAATTATTGACGAGAATGATGAGCAGGTTTTCTGACACACCTTCATCTTTTTCATCCCGATTGACACAATCATATTGTCTTGACTGTCTTTAAAATCAAATGCATGTCAAAAATTAAGAGCATGTCAAAAATGATAAAATGTGGCTTTATATTTCTGCACTTGTCTTGCATGTTATCAGGCAAAATGAATAATATTGACTTTATCTTAACGACATTGTACTGTGTGGCACTAAGTGATTCGAAAAATGAATTTCATGACTTCTGAAAGTCATATTGATCAGAAATTTTGGAAATTATAGATAACAGTAATTATGAAAAATGTTCTTGCTCAATTCCTGTAGATTTGTAGACAATTTGAAGTGCAATTGCTTTTGTTCATACTCAACCAACTATTAATCGCTTACTTTCAACTTCACATTCCATGAATAACTCAAAATTATGCTTCACATTGTTAACATCAAGTCAGTGCCTCACATACTCATCTCATTTTACTGTTTAAGGCCCTCACGAAAGTTTCAGCTGCAGCAAGCTTGTTAAAATCATTTCATATCAAGCTATAATCGCGAAACTTCTCAATTCTCGCATAATTAATTTTCACCGTCCAAAAAAAAATGTACGGCAATAAATTTTGTTTCTGTTTGGCAAGCGATTCTTCTTTACTTTTTTTTTGTGTATAGTTTCTAGCTGCTTTAATAATTTGCTTGTTCGTGTCAATTAAAATCTGTCTTATATCTTGTTAACCGCGAGAAGGATGGAGAGAGAATAGAAAAAAAAAAAAAATTATGCACTAAGTATCATTTAGTCAATGGCACCATGTAGCATTTAAGCATGTCTAAATAATCTTCTTTTTATTGTGCGATTAATTCTCCATCATCTTATTGTTGTATTTCTTCTTATTATTTATCTCTGGTTATGCTTTCACCTTGATATTCGTATATACTCTTGCGTGGTGGCTTGTTGTTGCTTTTTAACACATCATTAATTCGTCTTTTTAATAAATTGCTTGCTGCTTTCATATAGGTATTCTTTTTTTTCCTCTTCTTTCTCTCTTCCTTCTTTCCATCCTCTTTCAATATTGTTATTTTTTTTTACGTATATTCTTAAGAATCTCTTTCTCGATTTACATGTGATGGATATTCGTTTTGCCTTTTGCGTTTATATATAAACAAGACAAGTACAGTGTGGTGTACAGAAAAGGAACAAAATTTCTTTAGCATCTTTTTTTATTTACTTTTTTTTCCTTTTGTTATTTTGCTGCTCAATAATTGAACATTATTACATAGTTGAAGAATAAAAAAGTAGAGAACGAGAAGAACGAATAATAATAAGAATACAAAACAGCACACACAAAAATAAAATAAAAAGAGAAAACAAAATTCTCGTTAGCAATATATGATGAAGTATATTTCCCAACTGCACAAGATTTTAATCTTTCTACTCGTTCTCCATGCTTATATTCAGAATGAACAATTGCAAGTATTATGAGTGCTCAATATCATATATTGAATAATGAGTTTGACGAAAGTGTTGCATTGCTGCTGCTTATGGCGGTTTTTTAGCGCATTTCATTGGATTTTTGGAATGCTGCGCTATAATTTGGTTAAAATTTGCATAAAAACTTAGTCTAAGCATATGATCTATTATGATTTTTATTGATCGGATATTTTGGGTTCATTTTCGTGTGGCATTCATCATAAGAATACTCATTGTCTAAGTTTTAATCAGAGATTCTCGATGTTGTCTCTAAAACCCTTAATCTATCGTTTAAGTGCTGAAACTCTTCTTCTTCTTAATTATCTTTATTAAAGCCCTTTTTAATAAATTTTAAGACCATTTTCAATTCCAAATATGGAAATAAATGTACATCATTTAGGAATAGCCCTTGTCTCTGACTAAGAATTAACCGATACAGTTCCTCACAAAGTCCAAATTGATCTTAGAATGAAAACTTCTTTCATCCAGGATACAGTCAATTAGACAAAAACGCAACCATTAAGACATTCCACACTTCAAAGAATGTTTTGAAAAGTTCACTCAACAGCTGGCTTGAATAAAACACGTACCTCTTGATAGCTGGTCAAGTGCTTATGTGATGCTGTAAAATCTTCTCGAAACATTTTTAAAAAATGTTATTTAAAACACTTGTAACCCCTTATTCATTCAAAGAAAGAAAATTTATGATGTTCAGCATGCGCGTATTTGATTATTAATTCTTTTTTTTTTATTCACTCGTTCCTCTTGAAATTTTATACAGATGCTGGCCAACCATCAACATTAAGAAATACACTTGCTTCACATAGATCATCATCATCATCATCATCATCACCAACCCTTCTCATATTTACAACATATCATGATATACGCATTGCAAATTTGTCACAGAATCATGTTAACAGCATTACAACAATTACAAAAGACTTGGTTGAAGCAGCCGGATTAGATTTTTATTATGATAAGCAGTTAATATGTTGGACGGATCAAGGAATGGAAGCGATACAATGCAAGAAAATGAACTCAACTTTTTATACAGACGTACAGCCAACAGGACAGTCAGAATTAGATGAATTAGCAGAAAATATTGATAAAGTAGATAAAGTCAGCATAATTACAAAGAGAATCGAGAAACCAGAAGGTCTAGCAATCGATTGGTATACAGACAAAATTTATTGGGTTGATGGTGAACTTAATCGAATAGAAGTGACAACGTTGAATGGAAAATACAGAAAATTGCTGTTTTGGTCTGATTTGGATCAACCTAGAGCAATATCACTGATTCCTGCACATCAATTGATGATTTGGTGTGATTGGGGTGAAGTGCCGCGCATTGAGAGAGCCTCAATGGATGGCGATAAAGACAGTCGAATGATACTCGTTAGTGATAACATTTATTGGCCTAATGGACTTACTGTAAGTTTATAAAGTAAATTACTAAATACTTTTGGAAGTGTTTCATCTTAAACAATCCGTTATTTTACTCTTCTTCTGGTGACATCATTTTTAAATGAAATTTTTACGACTTTTTGGAACTCGCTTTCATAATTCTGTTTGTTTATAGAAAGATTGAAGTCGTGCTGTACTCATGAACAGAAATAGGAGATTTAATAGCTTCTTTCGAGTATCCAATGTTGTTTGAGTTGATTCTCAATTCAGTAAAGTTTTGAAAATAGATCCAGTATCACAATTTTAGAGTTAATTGATAAACTTTTATGACTACTAATTTTGAAACAATGGAAAGTCATAATTTGCCAATCCCTTAGTCTGGCAGAAATTAGCATATCGTGATATAGAATATTCATGCTATTATTAGTGATTAGCGATTTTATTGACACTGACTCTTAAAATTTTTATGTCGGTACTATAAATCGATAGCAAATGACGTAAACTGAGTCTACCAAAATGAGAATTTTCCCACAAAAAGCGTTGTGCATCGATAAATTATTTTTTATTGACAATCTTTGCGGAATCATTTTTTTGTGACTATTTCAAGATTTATGAAAGTTTGGGTCCAAATGTTTATAGACATCACTTCCAAACGACTGCTGATGATGCCAATAAATTTTCAATAATTAAATTATATTCAATAGGTTGACATTGAGAACGATTTGATTTATTTTGTGGATGGTAAACTTCAATTTTTGGATGTTATGAATTTAAACGGAACTGGACGTCGGACGATATTGAGAGATTTAAATTATCCGTATAGTGTAACGTACATAAATGATATGCTATTTTGGAGTGATTGGAATGCAGGAAAAATAAATTCCTACGATTTAACGACGGGTGAAGAGAAAGAAGTAATTGATGCTTCAGAAGTTCCCATAACTGTTCATGCATGGAATCATGCTCTTCAGCCATCATCGCCGAATCCATGTCGAACAAATAATGGAAATTGTTCTCACTTATGCTTGCTGTCGTCGACAAGTTCAAAGAAATATTCCTGTGCATGTCCAACGGGTGTGAAATTGATATCAGATACACAATGCGCTAATGGTCCACAAAATGTCATTTTTCTTGTACAACGAACACAAATTAGTCGAATTAGTTTGGATTCACCAGATTACACGTGCTTTCCATTATCATTGGGAAAAGTTCGATCAGCAATATCTATCGACTATGATCCAGTTGACGATACAATTTTCTGGTCTGATGAAGATCAAAGAGTAATCAAAAAATCTAGACAAGATGGAACTTTAATAAGTGATGTAATTAATACAGAAATTAAGCAGCCTGATGGATTGGCAGTCGATTGGATTGCAAGAAATCTTTATTGGACAGATTCTGGATCTGATAGAATTGAAGTGTCTAGGCTGAGTGGACTTTACCGAAGAGTATTAATCAATAATAATTTAGAAGAACCTCGAGGAATTGCTGTAGCACCAACACTTGGATGGATGTGTAAGTATACTCATAACTTAGAACCTATTCAGCATTTAATTCTTATTTCTTATTTGTAAAGTTTGGGGAGATTGGGGACGAAAACCAAAAATTGAAAGATCATCACTTGATGGAACTGAACGAGTTGTACTTATTATGGACGATATTGGATGGCCAAATGGAATTACTTTAGACATTGAGATGAAAAAAGTTTATTGGTGTGATGCGAAACTCGACAAGATTGAATTTGCAAATATGGACGGAACAGATAGAAGAGTTCTTCTAAATGAAAACTTACCACATGTTTTTGGTCTAAGTGTACTTGGAAATCATGTCTATTGGAGTGACTGGCAAAGCAGGAAAGTTGAAAGAGCTAATAAAAATACTGGAAGTGAGAGAATCGCTATTGCTGACAATTTTCCAGAATTAATGGGATTAAAAGTTACAAAACTGCAAGACATTAAAGGCACAAATCCATGCATGAATAAAAATGGTGGATGTCAACATTTATGCCTTAATCGACCCCATGATTATGTCTGTAGATGTCAAGTTGACTATGAAATTGGAAAAGATCGTAAAAGCTGCAATTTACCGACAGCATTTATGTTATTTGCAAAAGGCGACAATATTGGAAGATTAAGTATTGAATTTAGTGATGAACAGAACTACAACGATCACATTATTCCATTAAAAGATGTTCGAGATGCTGTCAATATGGATGTAGACATAAGTGATCGTAGAATTTATTGGATTGATCAGAAACTTAAAACAATTTCAAGAGCTTATATCAATGGATCTGATGTTCAAAGGATTATTGATTTAGGTTTAGTATCACCTGAAGCTGTTGCTGTAGACTGGATTGGTCGAAATATATTTTGGGCTGATTCTGATGCCAAAAGAATTGAAGTTTCACGTTTAGATGGAACAAGTCGAAAGATTCTTGTATGGAAAGGAATTGAAGAACCTAAAAATTTAGTAATTGAACCTAAGAAAGGCTACATGTTTTGGTCAGAAAGACCATCAGATACAATAAAACGAGCATCGTTAGATGGCACTGATATTCAAACAATTGTTTCGAATGCAAATAATCCAACAAGCTTGACAATCGATTCAGAAGGCAGAAGACTTTATTGGTCAACAGAAGTGGAACCAACAGGCATAGAATCAGTTGATTGGGATGGAAAGAGAAGAACATTATTGAATTTAGATGGAGGTGATGCTGAAATCTCATTTATGCCACGATCTTTGACACTTCATCAAGATTTCATTTATTGGGTTGATTGGAATAGTGGAGATATTGAACGTGCTAATAAAGTAACTGGATATAATCGTACATTGGTCTATAAAAATCTAGGAGAAGCATCGAGTCTTGTTCTTTTTCATAGCAGCAAACAAACTGGAACTAATCCTTGTCGTGTCAATAATGGTGGATGTTCTCATTTATGCTTGACATTGCCGGGACAACGGAAGAAGGTTTGTAGATGTGTAACCGAGTTTATATTTATTTAATGACATTTGATGATCCTATAGTACACCTGTGCCTGTCCAACACACCATACATTGGCAAGTGATGAAGTCAGTTGTATTCCACCAAGAAGCTACTTAATTTATAGCATGAAGACATCTTTTGGAAGATTATTACCAAATTCTAGTGATTCTCCAGACGCTTCATTGACTGTGTCTACAAAATACATCAGAGCAGTTGAATATGATCCAATTCAGCACTACGTTTATTGGGTAAGAAATAATTATTATTAATTTTAGTTCCTTTATTAATATGAGTTTGTGATCTACAGATCGATGGACGAGGACAGATCAAAAAGTCTTTAGAGAATGGAACAAAACCAACTTTATTAATCGGTGGATCTGGAAGTCATTCTCAGCCTTTTGATTTAGCTGTTGACATAATTGGACGAATGCTCTTTTGGACATGCTCTCATGCAAATACAATCAATATCACAAAGTAAGTTCTTTTATTCCTTAAAATATTCACAAAGAAACTATTAATTATATTTTTTAAAGTCTTGATGGATACGCAATTGGAACTGTCGATACTGGAAATTCTGAAAAGCCAAGAAGCATTGCTGTTCATCCTACAAAAAGACTGCTTTTTTGGACTGATGTTGGAAGCAGACAAGCGGTGATTCGAGCAAAATTGGATGGCAGCAGTAGTATGGTCTTTGCAATTCAATTGGAAGGAGTTACAAGTCTTGCAGTTGATCCAATCTCTAATTTGGTGTATTTCGCTCACGGAAGGAAGATTGAGTATATGGACATAAATGGAGGAAATAGGTACAGTATTTTTATATGCTATTCATACCCACAAATTTTAATCAATAAGTTTTTTAATCAATCAGGAAAGTCCTAATTGCAAATAACATCAATCAAGTTCATTCGATTGCTGCATTTCCAAACGTCATCTACTGGCTGGATGATAAGTTTGGACTAGAAAAAGCAACATTAAATGGAGAGTTTCTGAAGCTAGAAAAGAAATATAATCATATCACAGATATAGTAGCTGTATGGCATCCAGAACCAAAGGTTATTAAGAATCACTTATGTATGTCATCTAGAAATAAATGCACGCATATTTGCATAGCTACATCTAATAACAGTAAAGCTGATGAGTTTTGCTCATGTCCAGCTGGTTTGATACTTTTGAAAGATAAGAAAAGCTGTGCTGCGTTGCCTGTGTGTGGACCTGATCATTTTACATGCGCTTCACCTTACACAAGTAATGGATATTCAGGCGATAATCGTGATTGCATTCCTTATGCTTGGAGATGTAAGTTTCAATTTTCGAATGTTCCTTACAATCTTTATAATTGGGTATTATTTAATTTTAGGCGATGGTCAGAATGATTGTCCTGATAAGTCAGATGAAATGGACTGCCCAACGTGTAACAACGATCAATTCCGGTAAATATTAATTAATGCTAATTCAGAATCATATTATTGATTGCTTGTCATTTTTAGCTGTAACACGGGCGAGTGTATAGACAAAAGCTTTGTATGTGATGGAACGACTCACTGTTCAGACGGCGGTGATGAAGCGATGTGCTGCAATCCAGGAGATTTTCAATGTGCCAGTAATCATGTTTGTTTACCACAAACTGTCTTGTGTGATGGCTGGGATCATTGTGCAGACGGTTCAGATGAAACGAATGAATATTGTCATGTCGTCACAACAAAGCCACCGCCGTCTGATAAGAAATTATTTGTTGTCATTTTAATAGTACTAGTTTTAATAATATTTTTTGTCGTGTATATACTACAAATATGTCGTAACAAATTTACTGATACGATTCGTGAACCAAAAGAGGATCAAGCATCAGCACCGCTTTCGCCCGGTGCCTTAAACTTAAATAGTCTTCGAGTAACGAAGATAACGTCTGTAGCTGACGCAGTACGGCTAACGACAATGAGTAGGAATAGTATGAATAGTTATGATAGAAATAATATAACGGGAGCTAGTAGTTCCACAACAAATGGAAGTCTAATAGGATATCCATCAAATCCACCTCCATCACCAGCCACAACATCAACACTGCACAATAATTATCCATACAAACATTATAAAGTAATAAATCAGGCACCACCAACCACTCCATGCAGTACGGATGTTTGCGAGTCCGACTCAAATTATACGCCAATATCTGTAAAAAGTTCTAAGAGGTCTGCAGACAGCTGTTATGGTGCAAATATTTATATGGGCAGCATGAATGGCAGTACCAATAATAAATCATATTGAATATAGTTTTGTACATAGATTATATTAGAAATTGTGATAAAAATTGATAGCTTTTTCCTCGTGTAAGTACTTAAAAGTTAAACAAGTAATCAATCAAATCAAAAAATAAGTTAAAGCGCATTTTTTAAACTCCTCGATGCAATAAAGAAAGTTCTTTGAATTTAACAATTGTGCCAATTTATATGAAAAAGAAAGGAAAATTAGAAATTTTGTAAACCTCAGAGTAGCTATTTAAGTAACATTAGAATGATGTGTCTGAATGTAACTGAATCTGTGGAACCAATGACATGTGATTAAGCATTTAACTTGCCAATGTATCAAAATTCATAAGTCATTCCACAATCTAGCCATTCAGGCATAAAACACAATCAATAATATTTAATTATAATACTTAAAGAACGAAATGCCAAATCAATCAATTTAAAGATGTAGAAGAGATTCAATTTCTTTGTAGATCTTTCTTTCTGATGTAGAAAAAGACTTTATAATGTGCTATTTAATTAAGTGCCTCATGCATTTTTCTTCAAACCTATAATCAATGAGTATTAAAATCAAAAAATTTAACGGAAGCCTATGCAATTGTTATTTGAGGTATTAAACTATTTTGAAAAATTCTATAGATTTTAGAAAGTGACATATGAAATTATTATATCCGAAATGATTTTTTTGTGGGTGATTTTGTTGGTTTTAATCAGCTCTGGATGTTAAATGAAGATTATTAAAAATTTGGAATCAAAATTAAATGTAGTTATGAAGGGACAAAATTGTTGAGATTAGAACCTGTCAAAAGAAATCCCACAAAAGAATCAGACTATTAAATTTTTGATGAAAAATTTGCAAAGCATGGACAAGTGTCAAATAGAATAAAAAGACTGAATTTAAATATTTGCGTATTTTATTTGAATTTTCTTGATTGCAGAATCATCCATTTTTGATTAAAATAATCCACATTTTTATAGAATTCTTATTGTCTTATCTTCTATTAAAGCATATGAAATCAAGTAAAAGATGATCTCTTTTAAACTGACTTTCAAGCTCATTACTTGACTTTTTACCATTTAAATCCATTAAGTTGAACTTGACTGCAAAAGAATTGGATTAAAATTAAATCCATCAAGTTTAAACTTCTTTAATAAATACACTAAAATAGTCTTGACACTTTTCGTTCAAGTCAACTTAACACAACAAAATGTAACTTGACTTGACCAAATTCAGCATTTGAATTTTTAAAAATCGTTATTTCAAGACAAATAAAAATTATTCCAAGAACAGTGCTCATGCAGAATTTGTCACTGATCTCCTTCTTCTTAACAATAACTGGATATTTCTTTTTATGGCTGGTATTGATGTCATTTAAAAATTTAAATTGATTAATTTTTATGCGATTTCAAATCAAACTTAATTTATCATTAAATAATTTGTTGTCATGCATTTTATGGCATATTTGTGGTAAATGTAGAAGCTATAATATGCTGAATAGTTGCATAGATTGTTGGATTTAAAAGGCTTGATCAAAGCTTAGTCACATGATACATACTTTTAGTAATGATCCCTAGAATTAGATTAAATTGGCTGTTTAAATTTTCAAAGGAACTAAAACATACTGCATTTACTGCTAAACTATATTACAGATCATATTTACATCTAAATCATTACAAACTGCTGGTTTTCTATAGAATCTATTGAGAGCAAGGATTTCAATTGTTGTCATGACAGTGCTCCAGAAAATTCTCAGACATTCTGAATAAACCCTTGATTCATGTTTATTTAAAGATTCAGATGAACTGCAGTCTCTAAGTCAAAGTTCAGACAAACATCAGATTTTTTAGTCATTAAGATTATTTAATTTTTCTATTGGTGTCTAAGTCTTGCTCTAAGCTGAATTGCAAATCATCATTTAATTTGACATTTACTGTTGTAGTTTTGAGTCAGAGTAGAATTTAGGATATCGAGCCATATGTAGGGGATTCTACTAGTGCGATAGTAAGGATTCTGTGGCGCTAATGGCAAGGCAATGCACGGATATCTGCAACTCTATTTTATTAAGACGGTGGTTTGATTCCCAAAGGCAGATCTCGCAAACAAAGGCTTAATGAGTCAATTTGATAAGAATTCCGCACACGACCCTTAAATCTGCTTAAGCTTCCAAGATTTACTTCTTGTCCTATATATTATCCAGAAGACTATGCACTTAAAATTAAAAATTTGATCTTAAATTTCCAGCAACCGCTTAAAATTATTACAGTCAATAATAATTTATTCGCTGGTTTTATGGCGAGGAATTTCGAACAAAATTGCTAATTTAAACGCCATGAATTCGCACACGGTGGGTTATTTATTCGGATTTTTTATAGCATTTCAATAAAAGCTGAAATTTACCATTTCAGTTCAACACTTTAATATTTTGTGTCAATAAAAAATTAAGAAAAACATTTCATATGGTGATATTATTATTGGACTTTTTGGTATGTAATTGTCAACTACAATAAACAGCAGTGAGTATGTTTAAGAAGCGGCATTTTTCAAATAAAAATAAACAAATAAAAGTATCGGCTTCTTACATCATCCATGACACAAAAGACATATCTGTGTGGCCCCGAACAACTCTCTCTGATGTTCGTGTGTGTGCGACATTTAAGAGAGTTAAGGACATGACGAATTGCGTACTAACAAGGCTTTAAATGATTCTTCATGCATCATTTCCTTTTAGAATTCACTTGCTTTCTTCAAAAGAGCCTTTTATGTGCGAAAAAAAAAAGTATAGTAAGGAACAATATCACAGGAGATCTGTTTTGTTCTCTTGCCATTTTTTACTTATTTCTATTCAGTGTCACTTTGATCTTAAACGGTCTGTACTGGAGGTCCTCTATTTATTAAATTTTCTCATGCTTTCATACAATTGTAATTTCTGTAATGCGAACTATAAATATTTGAGATAATGGAAATGGGAATGATAATGGCTTTTGTCATCATTATGGTTTGAAGGAAATTGCTTTGTTGGAGGTTACATGAGTGAGAAATGTTTGAAATTTGCCGGCAAAATATCGATTCAATTAGATAATTGAGATTTGTTGAGGACTCTTTTGATGATGATCTTGTTGGGAAACTACATTGGGCTATTGGGATTATTTTGACGGGATTTTCATGAAATTTTTAAATTGTAATGTTAATCTTTAATAATTAGGTTTGACAATCAATATAGAATGAACAGGCAACAGATGATTTCGATTTGAATCTAATTGAACTGAAGTTAAGCATATCTGATAGTCTAATAGTAGAGCTTCTGTGTTCATGTAGTTCAACTTATACCTCTACTAAACTCATCAAGGATCAGCAATACAAAATAGCCTCAAACAAATATCACTTTATTAACGACTCATGATTCACAATAGATCAATAAGAATCAATCATCGTCAAATCTACTTCACAATAAAAATGTTGAAAGGATGTTACCATCAATCCATCATCCTATAGCTTCAATTCTTCAAGGTTCAATACAATTTTCCAAGCTACTGCAAAGTTATTTTATCAAAACTTGTTAAAATGTAAGAGCTAATTGATTTTCAACTCCTTATAGTCATTGCATGTGTAAAGCTGCTAACCAGTCTACTTAAAGTAATTTGTTCAGTATGCGTGGGATGCTGCTACTTACAATTTCCTACATCACTTGATTCTCACCTCATAAATACTTATGATACATTTCGCAAAAAAACTTCTGCCTCAATATTCTACATCCTATAAAAGCGTAATGCGTAGGTTTAAGTATTATTAAAGTAATCTAGCAACATCCGAATATATTTCAAGCTTCATACATGAAATTATTCAATTGGATACAATTTCAAATCATATTCAACACTTCATCATCCTTTAAATCTACATTTTGATGCTCGAATGCCTTTAAGCTCAATGCGTGTGGCACTGAAATTCTCAGAAATTGTTTATCTGCAGGAATTTACTTTCATGCCTTAAAATCAGAAATTACTTAAACAGTTTTGACAATATTTTGAATACTTTCACAATAATTTAAAAGTTTAAATGCAAATCGAATGCAATCGTGACATGCTTGACAGGATTCTATTTGGAATTGAAAACAAAAATTATTTCTTTTTTAAAAAAAGAGATAATAAAGTTCCATTAAGCATAACGTTAAGGTTGATTAAGAAAAATCCTTGAATTTAAAGTCATCCGATTAGTTACAACAACAGTGCAATTTTACGAACGTACAGAGAATTTTTTAAAGGATAGAAGTGCGAACAGGTAAAGGTATGAAGTCTACAAAATCAGCATGAAGGAACAAAAAATGTCAATGATGAATTTTTATGCAATAAAAATTTTTCTTAAACAGGCAGAAAAGGCCGTAAAACAATGTTTGTTTACAAACCTTGTAGCAACATCAAAGCGACACTCGGACCCGCTGTCACTGATACTGCTGATTTTGTAAAGAATTCTCTCATGCTGTGTGCAAAAAGGTAGGATTAACTTTCAAAATAAATGTATGTTTTAAATGTTTGAAATAAAAATCAGGCTTAATAAATTTTTGTCAAGACTTTTGTTTGTGCAAATTTGTTAGGAAATTTTTTTTTGCAGACATACCTTATCTAGATGCTGTTATGGAGCATGAAACGATTATGAAGTGATGGAAATTTATCTATTTGCTTACTTAAAATTAAGTTTGAAGTGCTATCGATATTTAACAATTCATGCTGATGAAGATCCGTTCTTAGATATGATAAATTTTAGATAAGAATTGCTAGCTACATGATTAATAGATTTGAATGATCTTGAGTTTTGCAGGTTATTCTAATGTAGGCGGTCAGCAATATTTAAAAAACTTAGTACTTAAAACTTTAGTGACGTGTTTTAAGTGGTTCATTATTAGAGCTTCCTAGTCCAGAAGGATTAACGAAGAACTTGGATCTGAATTTAGACAGGAAATTCTTGCAACTGCCAATCAAATTGAGGAAAGATCATTCACTTATTAGATCTGAGACTTGTAAGCAGAGCTCAAAGTCGATTCGAGTTGACTCGAACCCTATCGACTTCGAGCTCTGCTTGTAAGCAATTGTGTATCCGGTAAACAATGAGAGAAAAAGGTTTTCAGTTCCTGATTGAACATTTTTTATACGCTATCAATTTGATAAGATATTTTGAACAATTTTTATTCAGTCAAGGTTTTGAAACTCATACATGTTGTTAGGGGTCGTTCACTTATGACGTCCGAAATTAACGGTCATTTTTCAAAAAAGAACAATGGATTTTTTCCTGGAATTTCTATTGTTCTTTTCTTGCTGACCCCCCCCCCCCCCCCCCCCCCCTTATGAAAATTTTAATCGATTTAACACTTGCGAAATTAGTTCATCAATACCAAATTCTCCTTCCGTGTCCTGGTACGCTCCTGATTAATAGTCAGATCATATTAAAGAATGATAAGCATATCAAAAAGTGCTTAGGATTTAATGATAGTCCAAAGCATTCAATTTACAGTTGTAGCCCTGAATAGAATCATCTGACTTTCAAAACAAAGACTTACTCTAGTACCATTCAGTATAATTTTGAACAACGAATCCATTTTTTCATAGCATTTACAATTCTGGATAACAAATACAGCAAATTAAATTCAAATTACAAATTGAATTAATTCATCATAGAATTTATCATGACAAGCTTTGAAAGTTAAAATCAGTTTTTTTGAGATTTGTGAAAAAATTACATCGTTGAATTTGTGACATTTTAAAATTGTGCAGGATTTAACTGGATTTATCTTTTTGTAATTGTTAATGTGATACAGTGGAAAGGAACTATAATCAATTTAAGCACAATCTTCAATATTCAAATTCTTCAAAAATCAATTGAATATCTCTATAGAGACTACAGAACTACTAAGGAACTGGATCTCATGAGTAAGTCATTCGTTAAAAATGCTTATCGCTTGGTAAATTAAATAATGCAGGTGAGAATGATTACAACTTCAATTTACACCTAAAACTATCATAAACTCCATTGCAACAAGCAATAAAAATTCCTAAATAAGGAGCTGTTAACCTAATTACTCAAAAAAAAAAGAAATCAATTCCAAACAGTATGCAGCCAATAAAAATACACACAGCATACAAAAGAAATATTAGACCCCCTTTAAGACCAAATATCCTCACATAATTGACAAAAAATTTATTCACTGAATAATGAGTAATTCAACTGCATAATAAATAATATCATAAAAACCACTTTATTACCTTCCATATCCAAACAAAACACATAAAGGTTCACAACAGAAGTTCACAAAAAAAAATGAAACAGCTCGAATCAATAAAAATAATTCAGGTTTTGTTGCTTTTTCTTCTCATTTTCGCGAATGAATAATATTTTATGTACGTAAACTTTTATTAAGATTACTGAATATGGATATAGGCGTTGTAATTATAATTTAAATTGTGTATCTCTATCTCTAATAATTCTCGTTTATTTTTTGTTGGTCTACATGTTCCATTTGTCGATTTCACGAGCAATTACCTCGTTACTAAACCAGTTAGCAGTTGTTGTAGCTGAAGGAATTTAGAGTAAACGCAATATTATTATATTTAAAGTCTGCGATTTTATTTCGGTGCACAGAAAAACGGCGGTGCTAGAAAAAAAGGCATTTGCATTATCTGAAATGGGAATCTGGCATAAGAAATAGAAATTAATTAACATCCACGTGCATGCAATAATTCTTTTTCGTACACAAAATTCTGTCAATTTTACAGCCTTGATTGTGTACTTCATACATATCTTGAGTGCTCTAGTTTCTCAAACAACTTCATATGGCACAGACTGATGATGAAATTTTAAAAAAAAACGTTTGTAGGCAAAATGTTGCAGTAAGTGGACGTAATTATGTACAGCCACTTGTAAGGTTGTTGAAAGTGAGTGAAATATGAGATTTAAGATTAGTCGTCATTGGAATTTTAATATTCAAACTGAGCCAGACACCTGAAAAATCATTTTCTAGCAAAGAATCTTGGAAATTAAAAAATTATTTATTAAAAATCTGGACATTTAAGAGTTTGTCTGTCAGGTCCGAAAAAAGCTACTTTAGTTAAGTTAAGTTGAGGAAAAATAAAATACTTTATAAAAAAAACTTTTTAAAAAAACTACGTTTTTCGCGTAGACTAAAAAGTAGAAAATAACTTTTATTCTTGGTTGTAAAGAATTTGGTTTTAAATTTTCAGATTATATTTAATAAATTTTTATATCCTAGTCAATATTGTTCACAAAGTTTCGAATAAGTGCACTTTGATCTTATCGTATAACTCAACAACTTAAAAACGTGGGCGCATTAATTTAAGTTTATCATAAAGTATTGATTTCACATAAACTTATTTCTCCTCTTATAATGCGCCCACGTTTTTAAGTTGTTGAGTTATACGATAAGATCAAAGTGCACTTATTCAAAACTTTGTGAACAATATTGACTAGGATATAAAAATTTATTAAATATAATCTGAAAATTTAAAACCAAATTCTTTACAACCAAGAATAAAAGTTATTTTCTACTTTTTAGTCTACGCGAAAAACGTAGTTTTTTTAAAAAGTTTTTTTTATAAAGTATTTTATTTTCTACTTTTTAGTCTTATTCTAATGAAATAGAGAAATAAAGCTTATAGGGGGTTTATAGGTTACAGGTGTGTTGAACTCCACTTCGTTGCACTTCGTTACGTTCAACTGTTTATAGATTACAGTAGGTTCATAGGTTACAGGTGTGTTGAACTTCACTTCGTTGCACTTCGTTACGTTCAACTGTTTATAGATTACAGTAGGTTTATAGGTTACAGGTGTGTTGAACTTCACTTCGTTGCACTTCGTTACGTTCAACTGTTTATAGATTACAGTAGGTTTATAGGTTACAGGTGTGTTGAACTTCACTTCGTTGCACTTCGTTACGTTCAACTGTTTATAGATTACAGTAGGTTTATAGGTTACAGGTGTGTTGAACTTCACTTCTTTGCACTTCGTTACGTTCAACTGTTTATAGATTACAGTAGGTTTATAGGTTACAGGTGTGTTGAACTTCACTTCGTTGCACTTCGTTACGTTCAACTGTTTATAGATTACAGTAGGTTCATAGGTTACAGGTGTGTTGAACTTCACTTCGTTGCACTTCGTTACGTTCAACTGTTTATAGATTACAGTAGGTTTATAGGTTACAGGTGTGTTGAACTTCACTTCGTTGCACTTCGTTACGTTCAACTGTTTATAGATTACAGTAGGTTTATAGGTTACAGGTGTGTTGAACTTCACTTCGTTGCACTTCGTTACGTTCAACTGTTTATAGATTACAGTAGGTTTATAGGTTACAGGTGTGTTGAACTTCACTTCGTTGCACTTCGTTACGTTCAACTGTTTATAGATTACAGTAGGTTCATAGGTTACAGGTGTGTTGAACTTCACTTCGTTTCACTTCGTTTCACTTCGTTTCACTCCGTTACGTTCAACTGTTTATAAATTACCAGTTTTCAATGGGAAATTAGTAACGACTTTCAAAATTTTTCATTCGTTTTATAAAATTTAATTTTTTTAAAGCATTCATTAGTAAAGTACATTAAAAATCACTCGTAAAGATTTTGTGTTTATCTGTACCATTTCTACTTCATAACGTGTGGATTCTTAACATAAAGATGCAAATCACATATGTAACGTATTTATAACGGATTTTCAAATTTAAATTCAATGAATATCATTCATATGTTATGCAAAAATACGTCAAGCCGTTAATAAAAAGAAAAGTCAATTTAATTAAGTTGGTGAAGTGTTATAAATAATGCAATACATTTAAAACAGCATAAATTTATGCTCAAACTATGTGTGCTAAATGCACATCGCATATTAATAGTTATTTTGCATTAATTCGTAACGGACTTGTGCTTAACGGTTTTTTTGAAAATTCAAATTTTCACTTACGAACATTCATGAAAAAATTACATGTCAATTTTTTTGTCTTACCAGAATATCTTTAGCTGCTCAAATTTATGGTATAATTAATAATTAGTAATATTAATTAAACTATAATGAATCATATAAATGACTTTAGAGCATCACAAGTATAATATTTAATACAAATCAAAATTTTATATCATTGACATTGGATTTTTTCCCATATTAAAAAGTTTTAGATAAATTGTACTATAATTAAGCATTTTTGTGTTTCCAAAGTGTTAAAATATTGTATTGTCACCGGGAATACGTGTGAATAAAAAATTTGTGCTCGATTGGAGCAGCAGAAGTGGTCGAAAAATTGATCACAAGATTTGACCTCGACAGACAAATAAACAGACAGATAAGAAAGCAAGTTAAGAAAAACGTAGTAATTAATTTCAATGAGTTAAAAATAAAATTAAGGAGCAAAGTTGGAAACCAAATATTCTCCTACAAAACTAAGGTAGCTAGTCCTGACAAGAGCAGATAAATTCTGATACAAAGTTTTCTAAAACTTGTTAAGCTAATAAAGAAAAAGTGTAAAAAATTTATATATATAAAGATAATAAGCATTAAAGCAATTTATAGGAATCGAACCATTGCATTCATTGATATTTTAATCTTGAAAAAAAAAAAAAATCTTCAGCATTCTTTTAATGTGATCATTTTTTATAAATATTTTAATTTGACTAAAAGCATATTTAAGTTGATCACAAAACAAAGTAAGTTCTAGTAAATTCATATTAATTTTAACAATGCTTACAAACTTGTAAACAATCATACTGGTTCAACAAAAGATTCCATTAGAACTTCTTAAATCATTTGCAAATTCAACAATCCAAAAAGAATTAAACATCTCAATTCATAGCTCGCGTTCAATCAAACAACTCCTTAACGCCTCAAAAACTTCAATTGTAATTAACAAGACATTATCATCATCCACACAATTTTCAACCTAATTAAGTTAAATCTTACTTAACGTATTTTTAAGAACAATCTTCAATAATTTTTATAGACATTGAGACGACTCTAGTTAAATATTACCCAATTCAACGGAACTAATTTGAGAAGGATTTTCTTTAATTTTACGCTTTTAATTTTGAAATCTTGCTCATCTAAAGCATTTAGTAGCTAGTGTAAAATCATCCATTAGTCGAAAAAAATTCTCATTTATCATGGAACGGTTAGTTTTTGGATTTTGTAAAACAATAAAAACTATCGAAATTCGCTGAATTTCTATTAACTTTACAATAGATTTGATTCTAGTGGCTATTGCCTTTAAGTTTGCCGAAACTATTTGAGGGGTTATTCATAAATTTTGTACAAAAATGCCGGTAATTTTTTCGAAAAACTTGCAATAAAACTTAAATAAACTCTCTTTTAAAAACCTTTAAGCTGCAACCTCTGCTTGTATGACGTCTAGTGACAAAGTATGGTGCTTAAAACTGGGTTTTGGCTCTTCACGCTTCAATAAAATGCCAAAACTCTCCCTAGCAGAAATTTACTAGTAATTTCCTAGGCCAAAGACCCACATTTTCACTTGCTAATTGACCAGTCAATTCGCTTATAATTTTACTAGAAATTTACTAGCAAATTTTTAAAAAATTTAAATGAATATAACCGTTGATTTCCACGTGTTCTATTGACTTTTCTTATTTGTGTAAATTATTGTAAAAGTATTAGTGTGTACTTAGTTAAAGTAAATTAAAGTACACTAACACTATGAAAAAATATATTCGACTTAATTTAATTAAGTCGAATACTGATGAACGCCCATGACTCGCACGCAAACCTGAGGAAGATAAATAATTAATTGAAAGTCACATACAAATTTGAATTGAGCTTATAAAGGTGATTTCTGCGCGCTCTTGTGAAGTATATGGCAAATGCCAAATTTAGAACAAAATTTTTTATGATACAAAAAATTCTTTTTATGACGCAAATAATTCTTTTTGTGACGCAAAAAATTCTTTTTATGACGCAAAAAATTCTTTTCATGACGCAAAAAATTCTTTTTATGAACCAAAAATTCTTTTTATGACGCAAAAAATTCTTTTTATGACGCAAAAATTCTTTTTTTGATGATTTTTCGTAAGATTCGAACATAATCAGATTTGATGAAACATTCCACATGTTAATTTGCAATTAAATAGTAAGTGTAATTTATTAACAGTAAGTTGTTTTAATAATAACTAGTAAATTGCAAGTAGTAGAATAGAAAGACTAGCAATTTGCTAGTTAGTCTCGCTAGGGTCTCATTCGATGGAATTAAAATTTTTGATTTTGCTCTGTGCCAGAAATATCCTGACACCATTTATGAATAGCCCCCTTAGATTTCACCAAGTTCTGTAAATTAAAATTTCATAAAAATATTTGTTGATTCATTCATTTCTGCCATGAATTTAGCTCTGAGTCAAATAAAATGCCTTAGATCACCTTAGCGATTGCCAGAACAACATTTTGCTCTTACTAATGTGCAACTGCTGCATATCTCAAACAAATAAAAAAAAGATCACATATTTTATTGAAAAATTTGTTTCGCAGCAGCTTGATCGGCACTGTAAAAATATGTTGGAAGAATTAGTTCGGGATGAATAAAGTGTCACTATATTTAATTGTCAATGTAGTTTAAGAATTTTTCACGGCCTGGTGCGAGAGTATCGGAATTTTTATTCTGTGACGGCAAATGCATTTTTATTGAAGCTGAAGAAAAATCATTTTTTTTTTTGCCGTAACGAATGTATAGACATAGATTGTGCCTATATTTCTACAGGCATTGATATATTTTTATTATTCTATTCCTTTCCTTACCTTCTTTTTTTTCTTACTTCTTCTTTTGCTTCGCCGAAACTCATTTTTTTTCATCCATACACAAATCATTGTTTGTTTCTTTGTGTAGCCTGGAAGATGAATCGACAGTCACATACATGCGAGAGAAATGATAGTGATAAATTTAGATGCTACGTTGATTACATATGAATACATAAAATTTATGATATGAAATTAAATATCTTGTCGTCGATTATCATAAAAATATTATTCACATCCAAAGTTCTTCTTTGGTGTCTCCAATAATGAACGATAGTATAGGACTTTTAAGTATTGTCACATGTAAATGATGGAATGTAATAATTTTCAAGGCGTTTCAATTGCGCTTTTTTTTTCTCCTTTTTTCTTTGTCGATGAGATTGTTCAGAAGTTGAATAGGACTCTGTCCAGTTGATAATGATGATGGTGGATATTAATAATGTTCTTGATTTAACTATGAATATTGTAATTTATAGCTTCATTTGTTCCTTCATTTTATTGTCATATTAAATTAAGAATTCAAGAATTTAATTTGATGAGTCTGTGGACATTAATTTGGATATTAATCATAGTGACACTCTTGGATTATTAAAAATAAGTATGCCTGTATTGGGTATCAGCATAAAAAAATTAGTTGAATAAAAATATTCAATCAAAAAAAGAACTCAAATAAACTAAGAATATTCCTTTGTATTGGTTTAGATAAGGATTCAAACCATGAATTTTCGAATATAATTAATCCTAGCAGAAATTTACTAGTAATTTACTGGATAACTTTCCATTTGCTACTTGCTATTTACTAGTCAAAATCCAAGTTCAAATCATCGCCAAAGACTCGCATTTTTACTTGCTAATTGACTAGTCAATTCATTCATATTTATATTCATATTCAATTGTGAAGTATATGGCAAATGCCAAATTTAGAACAAAATTTTTTATGACGCAAAAAATTCTTTTTTTGATGATTTTTCGTAGGATTCGAACTTAAGCAGATTTGATCAAACATTTCACATGGTAATTAACTAGTAAATTGCAAGTAGTAAAATAGAAAGACTAGCAATTTACTAGTTAGTCTCGCTAGGTTAATAATCTTACATTTTTGTAATAATCATTCTTAAATTAAGTTTGGTTAAAATTTCTATTAAAAACCTTGTAATTCTAAGATTAAGATTGTCAATTATTCATCAGCTAAAGTATGGAATTCAAGTGGGATTCTAATTTGATGACAGAAAGTGCACGGATATTTTGTGATTAATCCCGAATGCAAACGCCTTAAATCTTAATCTTAATTCAAAATCAAAGCTGAATTTGGTGCAAAATAGCAAAGAATTGTCTCTTTGAAAAATCAAATGTCTTGATAGGAATTGAGCCTGAAATACTTTTTTTTTTTTTTTATTTTTGAGCAACTTTTTTGAACTGATGTTATTTCCTCATAAATTAATATATTTAAGATGCTGACAAATTGTGAATTTAAGAGCATGATGAATTTCATCCTTCGGTACTCAAAAACAAACAAAATCTTGACTTAACTGGGAAGGAAATGTGTTGACATTTCACACAAAAAATATCCAATGTCAAAGATCCCATCCTAATCTATTTAGCATATAAGTAGCAAAAAAAAAAAAATCATCGAGAACATGACCAAGAAAGTCTGGAATAGATCACATAACTGTTTTTTACAGAAGCAACAAAATAAAGAAGAAATATTCTGCGTGTGTCCATTCGGCACGATAAATATTTCTGCCATAAGGAAAAGAAAACAAATAGGAAATGATTAGAAATTAGGCATTTACGCTTCATAAAATTTCTCCAAGAAATTAAAAAAAAAAGTTTTCTGAAACTTCTGAAAGGAATCGAGACTGAACAAGAAATTAGTAACAGGATAAGCCAAGCTGCAGCTTGAGACGTTGAATAGAAAACAAATTTTTTACTCCATTCGAACTAATCGAAGCATCACGAATGCATTAGCTCCAACGAAGAAGTAAAAATATTAGTGAGAATGCACAGAATGCATGCTTGTAGTTGTGAAGTGTGAAATCGCTCCCGCATTATTCATCTTCGTATGCTTCTTCGTCTCTATTCATAATTTTCCTTTTCTAGTCAATTCACATCTCCTCATGTGTGTCCAAAATAGACAATATACTAAGATTTTTTTTTTATGGAGCATTTTTCGTTCCTTCTCAAACATTTAATGGGATTATAAATTCATAGAATGTTGAAGATGGAATTGATGTTTCCCGAAGGAATAAGGCAGACAGGGTGGCATGTTCATGTGAAAAATATTTTTATATTTGGAAAAGATTTTAATTTTTGTTCAAACAGAAGATATAAGATCGTTCATTAGCAGCTGTGTTAATTTTCCTCGATGAATTCGTAGCACACAAATCTCATAAATTGGTTGAATGGAAAATTGGTTGTTGGAGATGCTTCAATGAATTTTTCTGCTCTTAGGCGCATTTGGAACTGAGATTATGAGCTTATAGATTGAAACTTTATTCTTAAAAATCTATCTTAGGTCTCAGGAGTTGCCCTAACCTAGAATTCCGGGATATGGTAGCTCTAATCCGTATAGCACTTTTATTTGGCTCCTGATTATACAAATTCATTAAGACAGCCACTAAAAGTGCACCAACACGTGAATCCATTATGAAATGCAAATATCCATATGTTATCCACTGTTAACAGCAACAGTAACATCACAAAGTGCAACACTATCGGAATGCGTGTATAAATTTCATAAAAGGCAAAGAGCGAAGCGAAGAGACCACAGTGAGAGAGCGAATGAGTCCGGATGCTAATGAAATGGAGATAAAAATCACACGCTGATATTAATTAAGGCGAAAAAGAAGCTAGTGAAAGAAATGGAAACAAATTAGTTTGAAATTGTTTCTTTTCTTTCACGCATATTCAGCATAATAGTTCAGCAGCTCTACATATTGCTCACATAATGTAATTTACACAGTCAAACTAATTCATCTTTATGAAGAAGTGTAGAGAAAATATTCATATTGTGTATTCATCTATGGCGCTCACCACAAGTGGCCTTCGAATCGTTTTAATGTTCTATTCTTGAACTTTATTTTCATCTACTGCTTCTTATACACTCTGTCGAATCTCAATTGTTTGTCGATACTCAACCTTGAGCGAATTGATTCAAAAAAAAAAAGTTTATTTGTTGGTGATTTAAATGGATTGTGTATGGATTTTATTGTGTAGATTATACATATTTATATAGAGTAGCTAGAACATAGTTTAGCTTGCTTGTTCACGTAAACCTTTGGAATTATTTGTAAGTCTTCTAATAGAGCTCTATTCATTGCATTGATTTATATCTGGGTTGTGTTTTTGCTTTGCATTGTGTGATCAACGGAATTGTATTGTTGCTGGTACATTAATATTTTAATTTTGGCGGATTTTTATGAACGGAATTTTTTGTATTGTTTGTAGTTTAAAAGGGGAAAATGTTTTCGAATTCATAGTAAAAATATTTTATTTGGTCAATCCTTTTTTTAATGAAAAATATCCACAGCCCTACTCCTTTTCAATATTTTACGGCCTGTTTCACTTAAGTGGATTATTCTCGATTTCGGATTATTTACTTCAGTTTTTCGGAAATATCTCCAGACGCTTAAGGTTATTAAGAGATCTAAAGTGTGATCTCCTTAAAGTACTTTGCTACTTAAATTAACATATACTAAGAATTTTTATATCTTCATTAGTTTGAGAATTATAGCAAAAACTGAAGTTAATCTTCTAGATTTGGCTAGAAAATTGAATAATTAATACTTCTTAATGAAAAGTAAAAGTTTAAAGTGTACAGAAATTTCAGGCATACTTTACTCTTTTATAATCCAAAATTAGAAATACCACACCTCCAATAAAGTTTAAGATATTTACAAAAAACTGAAGTGGATAATCCGAAATCGAGGAATTAGATTCTGAATCAGAATTTGAAAAATCTTGATTGAGAGAACTTCAAATCGAATCAAGTTAATTCAAATCAATAACTCCTTCCCTAGCAGAAATTTACTAGTAATTCCCTAGTAATTTACTGGATAACTTTCCATTTGCTACTTGCTATTTACTAGTCAAAATCCAAGTTCAAATCATCGCCAAAGACCCGCATTTTCACTTGCTAATTGACTAGTCAATTCATTCATATTCATATTCATATTCAATTGTGAAGTATATGGCAAATGCCAAATTTAGAACAAAATTTTTTATGAAGCAAATAATTCTTTTTTTGATGATTTTTCGTAGGATTCGAACTTAAGCAGATTTGATCAAACATTTTATATGGTAATTTGCTAGTAATTTGCAATTAAATAGTAAGTGTAATTTATTAACAGTAAGTTGTTTTAATAATAACTAGTAAATTGCAAGTTGTATTATAGAAATAATAGCAATTTTCTAGTTGGTCTCGCTAGAGCTCATCTTATTATTCGCAGTTTAGATTATTTTAACAATTTAATCAAATTTGATTTTCAAGTTTTTCATAGATATTCGCATAGGTTTCTAATCGACTCAATTTGACTCGACTTGACTCAACTTTTCTCGAGTCTACTTCATTTTTTTTTTCGAGTCAACTCGGAGTTGAGTAGAGCAATTCAAGCTCTACTTTAGCAACTCTTTTCTATATTCTACAACTTTGGAGAGTTTTTCCCATATTTTCTCATCACCATGCTCATCATGAGCATTTTGACATAAGCTCAGGATTAAAATTCACAAGAGTCTTTAATGAAAAATAAATGAATTACTTGTGAATAGCTCTTTTAAATATTTTCATTCAATTTACCTCAAAAGTCCTTCAACATGATTTAATTAATACCTGCAAAATAAATACGAGCAACAAAAATTTCTCTAGAAATATAATTCAAAGCTAACTCATCGAGTTCTGCAGAATGAGTAAGTAAACATCTTATCGGACCAACAACAGCCATTGGTTTTTCTTGGAACATCAGGTATTTACTTTTTATCTCACCACCAGCAATACTCATGATTCAGTGATTTCTAGTGAAATTTTCGAGAGCTAAAATTTTTTCTTCAATTAATGAGGAAAAAGCTGCAAGCTTTCCGAATCCAATTGAAGAAATTTATTTATTTTTTTTTGAAAATTTAATTAGATTTCAACACATGAATTCCATCAAAAAACAATTGTACTTTTTAGCAGACAGACGAGCAAACAAACGTGAAAGTAAAAGAAAATAAAATTGCTTGAAAAGAATTTTTCAATCTTTGGCAGGTCTGGTGAGACTTTTTGGTCATTTGGGCTGTGTTTGATAGATTTTTGTAATAAAGTGGAACTTGGTTTATTGTGATATACGTCAATTTAAGAATTTAGCTATTGTAGCTTAGTAGATCGACAAAAAAACAGATTCTCGATTATGAGGGCACCAGACCTCGTTCCTACGTCCATCAAAAACTAAGGTTTCCTCGCAGCTTCTTCTATAATAACAAAAGTTTTAGTTTAAATTGACGAGTTACAAATCTCAGAACCTTCTCTCGATAAATGGCACTCTCCTTAGTTCAGCTACCAGAATGATAATCTAATTTCAAAGGTGCCGAATCCAAAAAGTTCCACATCACATCCAATCTAAGCAAAATAACAAACGTGAAGAAAATAAAACAAAAAAGTAATTCAACAATCGCTTCTTCATTTTCACCGCAATTGAAGATTAAAATCCAAAGTACAAATATCAAGTTGAGAGTGAGAAAGAAGGTAGAAAATAATTAAGATAAACAGCACGAGATCGAAAGTCATTCCAAAGTAGCATTTCATTGCTTGTCTTTTTTTTCTTCTCTTATAAAACACAAATTATTCACATAATGCGGCTGCGGGCTGATGATGACTTTTATTTTCATTGAATCTTTCGCATTTACCGGTGTCTTTAAAATATCTTCTTTTTTTATGTTTAGGGAAATGAATGAAAAATTCTCACACAATGGATGGATAGAAATGCCATTAAAGTGTTTTATGCGGTGCTATTTTAAGTATTAGATATAATGTGTGGAATAGACAAAAATAATTACCAACAATTATTAAAGAATTAAAATTTTCTTTTACATTCCATAATGGACTCGCATTATTTCTTACTTGGAATCAAAATATTTTCGAATTTTATATGAATTTTCAATTAAGATGTAAGTTTTTAGTGTATGTAAATTATATTGTTGCACATGGGTGGATAAGCTGGATGATACGATACTAATGATGTCAAAATTGATCATATATTTTTGAGAATTGGATGATCAAAGCCATGCTTTACTGTATAATAAGATGAAATTGTGAGCTAAAGTGGCTCAGTGTCACAATTAGGGATTTCAATACCGAACCAAAATTTCAATCCCGGGATTACGGTATTGGAAATTGTTGATCCCGGGATCCCGGGTTAAAACCTGGTATTAGATTCGGTTCGGAAACTACGGTATAAAATTGCGTTTAACATGTTTAAAATAAGAGATTTAAATTCCAATCAGGTGTATTAGTCATTGAAAAAATTTTTGAATTGAAAACTAAGGCTAAAAAGTTAAAGTTTTTCCAAATGTATCAATTTTTCCTTTTCTTATCTTGTCTGAACTTTTTAACTTTACAATTAAAGCTTTTGTTTTCACAAAGATTATCTTTTAACTTTACATATCAAAAATTATTTAAAATTTTAAAAATTGTAACAATTTGATTTTTTTTTTTGTCAAGCTATTATGATTTTTTGTCAAAACGTTTAAAACTTTTGCTTTAAAAAAATCAATAGCTTTAATTTTTAATGCAAATAATAGATTTTATCGCAGCCTTATTAGAGATGCATTCGAATGATCATAAAATCTATTTAAAATTCAAATTTTTTAAAAAATTTGGAAATTTCAATGGGCATTTGACAACACTTATTTCTAACATTTTAAACAAATTTTGAAAAGAAAACTGTAAGTTAAAAAGAATTCTTAAATTATTTGGTAAAAACTTACTGGTTATTATTATTTTACTCTTTAAAATTAACAAGATTTGAGAGAAATTCTAAGAATATCTTGATCCCGTAATCCCGGGATTGAAGCTTTTCTAAATAGATATTCTAAGAATATCCAGGAAAGCGTTTTTAAGAGTCTGAACATTTATTGACTTACATTTGAGAATTTTTTGGCAAGTCAT
Source organism: Chironomus riparius (assembly GCA_917627325.4). NCBI lineage: Eukaryota > Metazoa > Arthropoda > Insecta > Diptera > Chironomidae > Chironomus > Chironomus riparius. The sequence goes on from OU895879.1 coordinate 33,053,616, forward strand.
TGCTATCAATTGCTAGCTATCCAATTTAGGAAATTGTTTTTAAAAAAATTGATCCGTCGAAACTAGGGGTTCTAAAATCGGGAATATTCCCGAAATTCCCGTTTTCATACCAAAAAAAACCGACAATTCAAATTAGTTTTTTTTTTATTTTGTATTTTCCATGAAAAAAACTACAATTTAAAGAAAAAAATTATAATAATGAAAACATACGTTAAGGAATTTAAGAGTTGAAATATTAAACTCAAATTTGAGTGTCCATCAAGTAGAACGGTGACCTAACGAATTGAGTGATGGATGAAGTTGCCAGTTCTGAGATATGAAATCACAATCAGTCAAAAAAGGTCAAATTTCTCAGCAACCTTTGACTTTCAATTTTCTCACAATTTTCTTCAGTTTAATTCTTTAAAGACGTGTTTTTAAATATTGTTGCAAATCGGTGCAAATAAATTGGAACTTGACATTATTAATGCTTGAAAAGAAGTGGAGTTCAAGATAAAAGTGATAGTGAAGTGCTAAAATGGAAGCAACAGTGAAAATAAGCCAAAAGTGATGAAAAATTAAAAGTGAAGAAAAAAATGAAAAATTTTCTGAGTGAACATTGAAAGTTAAGAAAATTAAATTCAAGAAGCTGTAAAATTGAAGTGAAAATGAGATTGATGAAGCTTGAAGGAACCAGGACACAATTAAAGAAGCAAGAGGCTAGTGACAACGAAGAAAAAGCTAAGTATACTAATAAATAGTCCTCAAATTCCTTTTCTTTAATGAAACCAGCCATTTGACTTCCTACAATTGCGTACGTAATGCTTGCAATACGTGAAATGATTACCTAAAAACGCATTGCATTGAGTTTTACATTTCGTCGGCCTTTGTTGATGTAAATTAAGAATGGGAGTCGTTGAATAGGTCAGAGGGGGGTCGATGCAAGATGAGGAGGGGTAAAACTTGAGGGAGCAAAGTCTTTTGACCCTTTTTTTAAAAAGTTTTTCTGTTTTTTTTTTTTTTTGTAAATCGAGCCTATGAGTCATGTGTTTCTGCCTGTGAGACTTACTATCGTGGCTATTAATTGGTTCATCCTTGATGTAGAGTGGCATCAAGGACATTGATTGCTTGCTCGTAAATGAGACTTGCAATTTTTTGTCTAGATGCCTGTTCTCACACACAGCATTAGACTTACATCAGGTCCAATGACGTATCGTGTAGTTTAATGTGAAAAATGAGCCTCTGATGATTTGGGTTGTAATCAATAGAAGCTTAATTACAAGCGTCTAACCCTAACCCTAAATTGTGGTTCTTTTTCATGCTCAGGTGTGTGGTAAAGAACGTTTTTGCCTCTATCTCGGACTGTTCTGATTCAAAGCCTGAAATGTGAGCAGTAATGGAATGAAAACACGATTGATTCATTTCCTTGGTTGAAATTAAACTTGATATGATTAACTATGAAAAAAGAACCATCAAAAAATTTGCTTTCTCAGTTTAATCCCTCCTTCATCTTGCATCAGCTTCTCTCTTACCTGTCCATCGACTTCCATCTTTAATTTACATCGAGAAAGAGCAAACGCAACGTAGAACTTAATGTTGTGTGATTTTACGTAATCATTTTACGTAACGTAGGCTTTATGTGAGCCTTTTTGAAAGTTTTTCTGACTAATTTCCAACAGAGAAAGTGAATTTGATATCATGAAACTTTAATTTAAACAGCAAATCTTAATTAAGAATTAAATTTATTTTTATTTTACTAATTCGTTTTTAAAATTGCCATATATTTTAGGTTCTTTAAGGATCAGCACTTATAGCCATCATAAAACATTTCATATGTTGTGTTATTTTCTTCACATTTGAACAATTACTCATCGTTCACACACAAGTAAGCACATAGTATGAATATTTGATACAAATTGGATTTATATAGACTTTTTTAACTGACAAACTACAGAAGAATTGTCTTGACGATTTCGGGAATTCCCGTTTTCATACCAAAAAAAAAAAACCGACAATTCAAATTAGTTTTTTTTTATTTTGTATTTTCCATGAAAAAAACTACAATTTTAAGAAAAAAATTATAATAATAAAAACATACGTTAAGGAATTTAAGAGTTGAAATATTAAACTCAAATTTGATGTTTTTTAAATCAAAAACATATATTTATGAAAAACGAAGAGAAAAAGTATTTAAAAATATTTTTTAAATGTACGATGTCCATAAAATAATAAACTTAATTGACATTGGATTAAAGTAATTTTTCCAAAATAAAAAAAAACGTGCTGGAAATTAATATTTCTGGAATCCACCAACATCTACAAGAGCTGAACGTAACTTTTCAATCTCCAATAATATTGTCTCAAAAAATCGCACTAGATTGCTAGACCAGTTAAAATCGTACTTTAAGAATTGTTCTAAAACCAAAAAGAATTGAATTTCAAACGGAAATTATTGTCAAAAGAATCAATTTGACAATCAAAACAAATAGAATTTAAATTTGATTTAAAAACCTAAAGAAAATACATGGTGTAAGTGTAGCTTTTAACTTTTTTTTGTTGATTCCCGGGAATATTCCCGTTCCCGGGCATCATTCCCGTTCCCGATTCCCTAAATTTTACGGGAACGGGAATTCTGGAACCCCTAGTCGAAACATCAAGTTCCAATTCCTAAAAACTTTTAAAATCATAACATTCCTAAAACTTAAAATAAATTCCATTTCTTCAACCTTAATCACCAAAAAAAGTTCCAGAATCTAAAAAAGTTCATCAACTCCTGCTTACTTCATATTAAAGGCCTGTAAATCATGATGAAGAGTTAATAGTTCTTGAAGTTTTTGGAGGTAGAGCTTAATATATGGTAATAATTCTTAATTTACATGAGGTGAAATTAAATATGGTGTGTAAATTATGTTTTGGTTCTAGCATGGAATTTTGTGTTTAGATGTAAATGAAAATGTCTTGGACCGTGATGAAAAGTTAATTGTTAGTAATTTGTCTCGAAATTCAATTAGAGGAAATTTCATTCTGGAATAACGGAATGTTTGTGGTGTGGGACTTGGATTTAGTGTGTGACATTTAGTATGAGCATGAGTAAAGTCAAAAAATTCCTAGAAAAAAGTGAATCTGTGATTTGCTTCATACATTCAATTATTCCAGACATGACTCAAGTCAGTTCAAATAAATCTGTCAAATTTCAATGTCTAATTCTGCTAAATAAAATTCTAATCTGCTTTTTTTGTAAAACAAATTCGTTCTGACTGTCAATTTGCTGATTGAAGTCGGCGTCTACAAAAAGTCTGCTCAACATCACACTCAATATTTACATATGTAGGTAACTAGTCCAAAAGTCAAATGATCAAAATCTATTGCCAATAAAAATATCTGATCTTTAATATTTAAATTAACATTCCGTGCTGTTCGCGACTTCAATTCATCAGCAACAAAAAAAAAAAATGATTATATTATCTAAAACTTCACTGATCATACAATCGCTACTTGATTGAACATTTAAGATACAAAGAAAAATATTAGTCAATCCAAATTAATCAACAAATGGTAATTAGCCAATCAATCAACTTCCAAATAAATACAAATATGTGCGGAAATATTATAGAAATGCCGATAATCTATATTAATGATATCTATAAGAACACTTGTTGTAGTTACCAGACACTAGTTTTTTGCCGACAGATTAAGAAGTTGGCTCATTTTTGTTGATATAGTTTTGATTGCTAATCCTTTTTAATGCTGAACTAGATGGACTAGCTGCTGACCTTGTGAAGGATTTTGTCTGCATTATTTTAACATTTTTGTAGCATGTCTAATACTAAACCCTAACAGACAAAGAGCATGCTCTCAATGAGTATGCTCACTTATATGTACTGACTGAGTTAACTCGTGAGCATACTCAGCTAATTTATTTTAGTGAGCATACTCATTGAGAGCATGCTCTTTGTCTATTAGGGAAACAGCATAATATTTTCTGATCCATATCAGTTCCTGATTGTACAATACTATGTTATGAAAATAATTCAAATATTTTACTCATTATTTCATTTTCTGCTTTATCATGCATCGATATCAATCCACATGTTTCATTTATAGCACATAATAATATTGCTAATAACATATCCTGTTCCTATTCTAGTTAATATTTCAATTTTAAGTACATTCGTTAAGGCAAACAACAATTATGCCGTTTATAGTTAAAAAAAAGCAATAAAAAAATTCATTTTAAAATTATTTTTTAATATTCAAAAAATGCACAATGCATTAATTAATTTTTACCTACCGCGATTTGTTAGATAACTGAAACTTATAATTAAAATACAATAAAAGTTCATTGACGACTTCTCGCTACTATAAAAAAGTTGCCGCCGTACACTTGTTGCATTTCAAATAGCCATTATCACAATAGAAATATAATTTGAATATATCTTGTTGAAAATAGTAAAAATTCTATAGGAAAACGGTCGTAAAAATAGCAGTGTAAGGAAAACGATGGAGGAAAGAAAAAGGCAATAATAACATAATAGCCGTATGCATTCTATAAAAGCGATAATAAACGACTCAGTTTAGTTTGAGGATAGGGGCTTGCGATATGAGCATTGCAGACTTTTTCGTTTTTCTTTCTGAAATGATTCTGAAGCTACTTCTGGCTTATAAGAGACATCGTTGTTCAATTTCAAGCTAGTAACGACTGATTGGATTTGAAATTTAATCATTATTTATGTCACTTTGATTGATCCTTTAAATTAAGTGCAAAAATTATAAAAATCACTCAATTTTTGTCTTAAAAGGCATCGCGAAACACTAAATTTACATTCGATTTGAGATCCAGTGTGTCCCAGGATCTTAAATTTTCATAATCATTTGATTAGTATCTTCAATTTTTGAGAACATCATTCACTTAATTTTAAGAACGGAACAGCAAAGATTAGAACGAAAATGATCCATAATCCAATTTCCCTACTCTAGAATTAAATATATCTCGCAAATCATCCTTAAAAATCCACCAAACACATCATAAAAGCCATTCCATTACGATTCATAATCAAAGCTTCATCTCCCCCAACGCAGAAGGTTATTCATTACAACCTTTTCGTGCACAGGTAAATTGCAGTTTTCAGAAAGCGGTAATAATTGTAATTATAACAGTTGCTCTTTCACAAAAGTGATGCAATAGATTATGTCCGTACGATATATACATTTTGAGTCCGATAAAATATTTTTCGCATTCACAATTTTGTGCCTTCATTTTTTTTGCCCTTCCAGAATTCTTTCGATTACTTTGTTTTTTGCTTTAGCGGCTATGTAATTACCAAATTCTTAATAATAAATCATCGTCGCCGGTCTTCGACTTAGTAAATGATACGTTTTTTATACAGTTTTGATGGATTGCATTGTACATATGTGTGGATAAATTGCATGTGTGGATTCATCCATTTAACAAATGTGTCAATATTACTTCCTATGAAACTATTAAAATAATGCTTTAATGTCGTGTCTTTCCGTCTTTCTAATGTATTATCTTAAGGAGATCATTTCATATAATGATGCGGAAGGACTTTTATGAAAGCCATTTAATTTTCTTCCTTTTAATTTTTACTGCTATTAAAATTGACCGTTTTTGACATTTCTACTCAAAATAATAATAAGCTCCTTTGCTAGACTTGATGATCTAGAGATATTTTATTTTCTATGCTGAAAAATGGCATTTAATCATGGATCTAATGGATTCTTTTAAACCAGACACCCCTAATTTTCCAATAGTGACTTTTTAACTGTTGAAATTGTTCTCTTCTTTCTTCTTCCTTCTTTGACAATTATGTCTATTCATTGGATTACTCAAAACATAATTTTTGGATTAATATATTTTGCCAAGTTAGAGAAAGGTAATAATAAGTTATAGGGATGGGTAAGTGTGAGTCTTAACGAAGAAGATAAAATGCCTTGAAGGCTCAGTTAACAAGGAATAGGTTATAAATTTTAGTGTTGATTTTGAAATCCTGGGTTCAAATCCTTCCATTAATCTCGTAATTTTTCAGATTATTAAAAACTTTAACTTTTAACTTAGGGTTCTTAAGTGTGGTAGTTTAGGACATAATTATAAGAATGCGTTCCATTTCAAAGAAAAGGTTCCATTAAATAAGGTTCTTAAATTGGACTTCGTAGATGACAAGAAATCAAGTGGAAGGCCAAACTACTATAAAAGTTGAGCTCTGGTATTCAGCATACTAAAACAAACCTGGTTGTAATCTTAGCTGTAAATTGAAATAAGAGCTGACATCAACTTGACATGAATAAACTAGTTCCGAATTAACCAAATCCGTTCAAAAGCTAGCTAAAGGTTAACTGCGGCTAGCTCTCCGAAAGTTTTGAAGTATCAAAAATAACGTCTACAATAAGGATCCATGTATTCCTAATTTTCCCTCTGGGTTCCACCTAATAAAAATTAGATGTTCAGCGATTAATGATTATTATTTATTTTAATGTTCCCTTTAAACAAAAAAAAATAACCTTAAAGATAAAAGTCGAAAAAGGAAGAAGACAGGAAAGAACAGAAGAAAAATAAGAAATGACGAGAGCAGAAACAAAAAAAAAATGTAGGTGAGCATGATTCCCGTAAAAATGTTTATCATAATAATGCATCATATAGGACTCAAAAAGAAAGATCAGAATCATCAAACATCATTATAATGAATGAAATTCCATATCAAAATATTTTAATCTGTGTTTCCATAATTTCTTAATGCATTTTAAATGATATGTTCATGCATCCTATACAATAATTTTTGTTTTACATTTTAAAAGAATTTTTTTTTCGTCTACAAAAGACGATTTTAATAATTTTTTTTTTTGGTATTCGTTCTTGCCGTTGCTGTAGATGATGATTCGTGGTAAACAATAATTATCTACAATTTAGTGCTATTATTTCTAAACTGTTTTGCCTCAGAACAAAAATATAGAGTATACATCCAGAATGCTTGCATTTCGCGATGGTCAAAATCCAAATGATGATGAATATATTGTCAATTAATCGACGAACGAACAAAAGGCATGTCCATAAAATTTATAGTTTGCAAATGCCTTAAATGCACCAAATTCTTTCTTAGAAAAAAAAAACAATGAATATCTCTTTTTGTACGGCAAAAATAGCTTGCGTGTGTGCATTGAAACGTTTTTACGCTTGTTCAAATTAAGCTACTAAAATTGAATATTTGGATGAGATCTATAATTCCACAAAATATGCGAATTAATGCCTTTTCATCTTTTCTCTATCTCTTCTAAATTTATAATTGTATTCATTTCATGGCCATGAAAACGAATTATATCATATAGTTTGGTATATCGTGTGACTGTAAACTAGTCTAATGCTTTAATAATTACACATTTAATATTTCTCATTCTGTATCGCTTCCTTTTGTGCACATTGAACGAGGAAGTGTTGACAAAACATATCGTAATTAAGATTTCGTAAATTGTTGTTGGATTCAGAGTTGTTTATGGTATTAGGTTCTGGTTAGATGGTAGAAATTACTGAAGTGTGTAAATTATAAAGTCTTAAAGTTCCGATTTGAGCTTCTTCTTTGCTAGGCATGGTTTGTGCTGGGACTGTTCCAGGGGCGTAGCCAGAAAATTTTTAAGGGGGGGGGGGCATTTTCAAAAATTGAAAAACCCGTTATTTTGTATCCTTAAATCTATATTCATTCTTCATAAGTTTAAATATTCAATGCATTATTCATACATTAAATTTAATTTTTCGTGCTGATTTTGACATTTCTTTCATCACTTCCTCTACATTAACTGGTTCTTCTATATAAATACTTATATAAATACTCGTAGGGGGGTCTAGGCCCCCTATGCCCCCCCCCCCCCCCTGGCTACGCCCCTGGACTGTTCACATTAGTCGTATTTTTGGTGTGTTTTTGACCCAAAAATGATCATTAGCTTTGATATTTTTCAATCATTTACCTCCCTTCATCTTTGCTCCATTAAAGTCAGACTCAAGCTTCTTAAAACCTTCCTATTTACTTTCTTAACACACCCAATACCAACCCTGAGAAACATTCTTAAATAAAACACAGGATGGACTCAAAATAAAAATATTTTTCCTCTTACATCCATTCGTTCCATTATAAATAAGTAAAATGGTAAATGTTGTAGATAAGATAAATATTTAGTGACCTTTTAAATTTATTGACGATGTTTTTCGGAAGCCTAAAAAGAAACAAACCCATCAAAAACAATAAAAAGAACTTGCGGACTGCCCTTCATGAATGAATGGCATGTAAAGGATCATAAATTTCTTCCCTCTTAGATATTAAAACAACAGTAGAATGGACATCTTAAGCCACGAACATGCTTAAAAATTAATGAAAATGTGTGCTTGCCAAAGATTTTTAAAAATATATTTTTTACCTTCTTTTTCTGGAGTTTTATTTTGTCGGTGATTTATTTCCATTGATGATGTTCACAATGTTCCTTAATGTTACCATTTTGTTTCCTTCATTCGCAGTCTGCCTTTTTCAAATATATTTCAATTTCTGAATGAAAATGCAAAAAGAAACAAGATTAAAATGTGCAAATGTTAATTTATGCATTGCCGTTTTGTTGACAAGTTGCTTTGAATTTTTAATGCTGAGAACTGGAAAAATAAACGTTGCGAAGTTTGAATTTTTATGAAGTTGACAAGTCAATCATTTTTGTTGATTATTGGAAATATTTTTTTGCTTGACAGTTCTTGATTGTTTTGAGCATGTCTGTTGCAATGGCGTGGTCAGAATTTATGTTGGAATTATTCAAAAAAAAACTGTAAAAGTAGAATCTTTCATCAATCTAATGATTGAGAGATTAGTCTCTGTTGGGAATCAAACCCACGTTCTCACAAAAGAGGGGAGCACATATCCGGTCTGCTGCCTAACCACTCGCCCCAAAAAGACCATACTCGAGCACTAGCAGATTTGAATACATACGGCTCAATACCCTAGATTCAACTCTGCTCTGACAACACACCTAGCTACGCGATTGAAACCTTGAAGTGAACCTAAAAGTCGTCAACATAACCTCAAAAATATTTAAAAACTTCCCAAAAAATCAGCAAAACAAACAGAAGCCTCCCAAACCAATAAAATAAACCTTCAATAATTCCATCCTTTGGCTCCCTTAATATCCTCATAAATTTACATTTATTACCAACATCTGTAAAGTAAATCAAGAACAGGTGATGAGCAATGTTTGATGACACCTGCGAATGATAATTTTATATAATCAAACAAATCGATAAATTAATAGAAATGTTAGCGCTAAAACCATTTTTCACTCAATGCAGTTCTCATGAAAGAAAACAAAAATCATGTAATTATTTGTGGCGTGCATCATGTCATTGGGTAAATGTCGAAAAATCAATAAAAATGCTATAACCAATTTAAAGTTGATTTCTGAACAAATTGCCCTTGGCTTTAATTACTAATATCCATAATGTTTGGTAATGATAGGGTTTGGGTTGCGTCCATACATTAAGACTCTGCTCTGCTAATAAAATCTATTGTGATTCAAAGGAGTGGCAATTTGACACTTAAAATTTCATGAATGCGGATTCTGATGTACAGTTCAAGGATCTAAAATTCCAAATTCATCAAACTTTGCTACCAAACAAAACGTAAAAGAATTCGTAGAATGTCTCTTATTTACATTGAATGCACCAATCTATTCCAACAATTTTTCGAATATAAACAATAGTATTAAAATTTATTTTTGTATAAAATAAAACAATCACATAGCTCAATTTATTTCGATTACTCAATCATTTACTCATCAAATGACTAGCATATTATAATAAACAAAACAAAAAAAAATCCCATCCAAGGCACTTCATTTAATATTCTACATTCGACAAATCCTCTTCGTCATGTATGAGAACTTTACTCGTCAATTATTTTATGTGTAGTAATTTTGAGAAATTCTTGGTTGTGTTGCTGGACAGTTTGTCTAAGCGTTGATCTCATCCAGTTTGGGGGGTCAAGGGCAAAGTCAAGGCAGTGATTTTGTTGAGGCAGGGATCAAATGACTCAACCAAGGATGCGGAACTGTTAAATTAGATTTTGATCATTTTTGTAATCATTTTTGAACATTTTTGATCATTTTTATCAGTTCCGCACTCTTAGCCTCAACTCTTTTAAAATTCATAACCCTCAAAAAATTATTCGATACTCCCTAGAATGGGTAAACCCCTTACTCACATTATTTTTGAAATTTCTTTAGCATGAATAATAACATTTAAGGAGGTGGAGGTCTGAAAGTTTGCGAGTAAGGGATTTTTTAATAGAAATTTTCAGAGAACGAAGCCGATTTTTTCGGCTTAACTCAGTTTTTGAAGCAGATCGGCTTAACATCAGTTAAATTGACATTCTGAGCTTGATATAGCTACATGCTGACAAAATATTACCCAGAATCATAGTAAAGCATGTAAAGTTCAATAAAAATACTTGAAATGGGTGTTAAATGGCTCTTTTCTATCAAAAAAATCAAAAATTGAGTTAAGCCGAAAAAATAGGTTTCGATCTCTGGAAATGTTTTAAAAAGAAAAGGCTCCCGGATAGAGGAAGGGGGTCTGAAAATCAAGTTTTGGCTTTAACAAATTGCTTCCAATTATCAGGTATAATTTGTGATCACATGCAACTTAATTGCGACCGAAGGATTCATGGAACAAAGCTGTTATATAGAAACTCTTTTACAATTTGGTGTATGAAATTGGAAGCAGTAGCGATAAAGCTGGCTATAGAAATTATCTTGGAAAGGTCATGAATCACAATTGATCTGTAATACTAACAAAATAAGAAGTAAGTTTTGCTTACTTAATTATAAAATTACAAATAACACCATCCAAGCCTGCATCAAACTGCGCCACAGCACCAATCTTACTATCCCAGTTCCATACTAATTATAAAATCATTTTTATTTCAAACCACTGAAAAAGTGTGAAATTGCTAAAATCTCATTAACGTATTCCAGTAACGTCAAATATTTTCATATTTTGAAGAAGTACAAAAGAACAATGACTGCCTGCATTGCATAAAGTTTTTGTGTCTCATACTCATTTTCTTCGTAATAAACAAGCAGCCGAAGAAAAAAAATATATATTAATGTGATGAATATGTTTTTTTTTTTTGGAAAAAATTTCTTGCTGTAAAACTCCATCTGAATATTAAATGAATTAATGAGCTGTTCGTTGTGGCATAATATGAGAGAGAGAGATCTACTTTTGGCGATATAATAAAAATGTTGCATTACACCATGTGAATATTAATAAACATGTGTTATTCAGTTTCATATCATCCATAGCTCGTCTCATTATTCATCTCCTCGCCATTCTCGTTTCATCGTCGGTGAACTGTGGCTGTACACAGAAGAGTACGTATAATACCATAAACATAACACTGTACAGCAAAAAGACATTTACATTTTTTTCGTCGAAATGAATCTCAAAACAAAAAAAAAATATGAACTACTGTGGATGTGAAGGTTAAGGCACTTCAGATCTTTTTTTGTGAATTGAATGATGTAAGATTGTCTTGAGTTTTTGGATAGACTGGATGTTAGGTATGGCTAAAAAACTTATATTTATCGAAATTTTCAATTTTGGGGTGCAATTCCTTTTGATTTCTAGAAGATTTTATCCTAAATCCCCAGAAATTAAATCCATAGCAGCAAACCCTGACAAACTCACAACAGCGGCTATCATAGGTGACTTTGAACCTTACTATGCTCTACCGAATATAATTATTCGTGCTCATAATAATGCAAGACTGTACAAAGTGCGGTGAATACATAAAGAGACAAGTACAAGTTTCTTTCTTTTACTTCACATTTTTTTTTTGACATCAAAGACCACTTCAGCCGAAAAGGAAGCAATCAGATAATAAAAACAAATCAACTCCCATGTTTAATAAAAAAGTAAGACACTTTTATGATTAAAGCAGGTTTCAATTTTTATGTCTTTTGAAAATTGGATGTGTATATTCTTCTTTATTTTTATCATCGGGAAAAAGGACATAAAAATAAAAAGGGCGATGCATTTATGTACCTGTATGACGCCATTCTGCAATGTGCTCTTACGACTTTTTAGCATTGCTGTTGACAAGATGATTTGGAATGAGAATGGATGGGTAGATTGTCTGACAATGAATTGGTTTTTTGACTGGCTAGCTGGTGCGATGAGATGTGGTTATGAGAAGTTATTGGACATTCTGTTGTATTGCTGAGTTGAATGAAGGTTTATATGGGATCAATGAATCTAAAGCAATGGAGTTACTTATGAGACTTTGGTTCAAATAAATTTTATTATGAAATTGAATTAATCTGTGCTTATAAGTTAATTCAAAGGAGAAGCCAGGGGTGTTGAAGAGGTCAGTTTCGATAGAAAAGTTTGTGATTCTAGTCTTTATGTACTTCTTGGTTGAAGAGGATTGTTAACTTAACTTTGTAGTTCTAGCTAATGCACCTATTATTCATACAAGTGATCATGATCATGCTTAAGTTTATGACATTTTCTCCTTCTAATCCATAAAAAAAACTAGATTTGAATTTGATAAGTTCTCGAGTGCTGATCTAGGTCTAGTTGATTATAGTTATAAGCTTCATCTTCACGATCTTGTTAGGTTCAATCTCCACAATGCGCCCCATAACAAACGTTACCTGAAAACATACCCAAACCTATCTCAATATGCTTTAATAATATTGCAATTTAAAGACAGGACACTTTAGAACATCCAAATGGCGTCAGTGAATGAATTAAGTTAAAAGAAAAAAAGACAATAAAAGATAAATGAGATGAGAATATGTGCTCCAATTTCTTTCCATTTCATTCAAAGAACGAAAAGAAATAAATTTTAAAGGACAGAAACAGAAGCGGAACCAATGGTATAGAATAGAATCAGGTGTCTAATACCGTTATCATAAATTAAATGAAATAAAGTTTCTAAAATGAACGAAAATTTTTAATTTTGTGATAGGTTTCAGGAGATAAGGATATAAAATGAAAAGAATAATTTTTCGGGGGCTCAATTTTTTTTTATTTATTTAAGCCAGGATGCAGAAGGACATTTTGGTAGCAATAAAATATTTTTTTATGGACCTTTCTTCATTATTTTTATAGTTTTTTGACATTTTTATGGTGTCCGATAAATTTCTAAGGATAATTAAATTAATTCGATATGAACGATGTTGAAATATTTAATTAATATAATATTTGGGTTTTTAATGCTCAACTAGCCAATTAAAAATTAACAAATTTTATGTTCTTTTATGAATTTTCTCATTAATTGTTTAATTTCTCATAAAAGAATTTTCACTCAAGCGGAAGTTTGTTGTAGTCTGTCATTATCTTCAGAATGCCACAAGGCAGTCAAATGCTTACAACAATGCAAGCCCTCCAAAAATCATTATTATTTATTCTATCAAACTTCAAACAATGCAAACCTAATAAAAACCTGAAACACAATTATAAACTCTGCGAAATAAAATTATCAATTCCTTTTGTTTTAGGATTTTTTTTATGTTCTGCCTGGAAGCTATAGCTTGTGCTGTAGAATTAAAAATCGAGCAAAATCTTTAGAGAATGTTTGTGTTTGAAAGTATTTTTGGGTTCAGGAATGAAAAAGAGTTTGAACAAAAAATGTTTGGTGGTTAAGAAAGAAGTTATTTCCGGTAGTAATCGAGGAAGAAACAAAAACGTTTGCCTACATATTTTACCAATTTAATAAGCTGTGTTTAAATTAAATGCAACTAAGAACTAAATGTCGTTCACTTTGGAGTCGTTTTGAAATAAGATTTAAGACCATTTTCGTCTCTGTCACAAAAATTTTAAATAAAATTATCATGTCATAGGAATTTAAGACCGTGTTTCGTGAAACTTGGATACTCTGAACTCATAATGGGTTGATCATAAATGACGTTCAACAAATAATGCAATTTTAAACCCCTGTGTTTGATTTGTAACACAGCTTGAAATTTTAGAGTTCCTTATAATTGAATATCCCCTTTAGGGGGCCGTTCACTTATTATGTGACACTTTTAAGGGTAAGAGGGCTAGACCTCCTAGGATTGTGTTACAGTTCAAGCAAAAGAAATTTTTTTCATACAAATTTTGTTACAAGGGGGAGGGGGTAATTTTTTCACGTTACGTAATAATGACACGGCCCCTTAATTAAAGAATTATGATTAACATATATTTTTTTATCGAAATTGCAATATGTGTTCCATATACTTCATGTTCCAACACAGCAGAAAATACGAAGATTTATCTTATACGCTGAAATTAGAAAGTAATAACCTTAATTTTTATTTTTATACGCTCTTTTTCAAAAATGAAACAAGTAATCAAATTGGCTCAATGGTCTAGGGGTATGATTTTCGCTTTGGGTGCGAGAGGTCCCGGGTTCAAATCCCGGTTGAGCCCGTTATTTTTTTGCACTTTTTTGCTATTTTTTGGATCAAAAGTTATTAGAGTTTGAATATGCTCAGTAATCTATTATTTCCAATACTATTCAAATAATTTAAATGTTAAATCTTTTTATTCTTCAAGAATCAGCCTTCACTCTACATTAGCATAGATTTATACTTTAAAAATCATTTCATAAATTTGATTCAAACAATCCTAATTTCCCATAGAAAAAAAACTCATCTTTCCCCTTCGCTTCTTATTTCCTTATTAACATTTTACCATATTTTCTTTTAAAATCATTATCATAACTGGTATGATGCATGAAAATTGGATTGCATTTATTATATATATTTATCAGATTCATATTCTAGCTAAAATATGATTATGTGATTGCTTGAATTTGATTAGAGGCTTATAAAAGATGGAAAAAAATATATTCTGTCTTCTCCCCTTCAATTTCCGTCTGCAACCCACAATATTATTTCTTTGTTTTGATGTTGTTTTGTTGAAGAAAAAGAAAGAAAACTTTGAGGAAAAATAGCTCGTAAAAATCGAAGACTATTTCGTTGTTATCACACATAACCACCCATTTATCTCAAGAGAGTATACATTATGTGTGTTCTTGAATATTTTCATATTTTTTTTCTTCAGTTATTTCTGATGACATCTCGAAGAAAAACAAACAAATTAGGAATAATTGCTTGCGATTTGTTTTGTCATTTATGGAAGAATAATTTAAGGAAGAGTTTTTATGTGCTGGGGTCGGGCACGTGGGTGTAATGAGCTTGGAATATTTTTCTGATAAGGAAAACTTTATTGGCGTAAATAATTTGTGTTTAACTTCTTGTTTGTTTGATTTCTTGATGATATTGACTTTTTTAATGGACAGCAAAAAAATTGTTTTTGAAATTTTAAAGGTTAAAATTTGTTTATTTTGGGAAACATAAGAAGTTCTTTTTCAAAATGTCAGATAGCTTTTCAGGGAATAGAAAAAAAACATGAGATTCATATTAATGTAAAATAAAGGTTACCTTGGCCAACTTTTGATGTTGTCAATATCTCATTTAATTATCGGAGGTGGCTAAGTGGGCTGCTTGATGTTTTGTCATTTGATTTCCTCTCACTGCTCATATTTATTGAACCTTTAAATTATGTTTTTGTTTTTATAGTTTTATAAATTTAAATCAATTTTAGATATAAAGATCCTTAGTGATTTGGAAAGCATTAAAATTTTCTATTATGTGTAATCGGAAGAAATGGATGTGCTTAAACTTTGAAAGGATTTAATTTTTACTGTTGGCACAGAAACATTGATGGGTCGTTCACTTATGACGTCCAGGGGGGTGTGGTGGGGTGTTAGCAAGAAAAGAACCAAGGCGTGGAAACTCAGGATCAATCCTGAAAAATCCCAACAATCCTTAAAAAAAATCCCTGAGCCAATAAAAACATAGAAATGTGAAATCCCGTTTAAATCCATGATGCATTTGATGAATAACTTCGGGATTTAAAAGGGATTTCACATTTTCATGTTAATTGGATCAGGGATTTTTTTTAGGATTTTTGGGATTTTTCAGGATTAATCCTGTGTTTCGACGCCTTGAAAAGAACAATAGAAATTCCTGGAAATCCATTATTCTTTTTTGAAAAGTGACCGTTAATTTCGGACGTCATAAGTGAATGACCTTTAATGGATGATAAGTTGAATTATTTATTTACTTATCAAGAGGAAAAGTGTTATTAAACAAACCCTGATGATTTCCTGGTTAAGGAGCTCAATATCCAGTAGCCTACATCCTTTAGTCAGAGGCAAAGTAGAGCATTATGTGAGGTTAGCATTTGAAATCAAATCAAAATCTTGCACTTTATTCCATGAAATTTTCTATTATTTCTCGTGAAGCTTTATGTGAAGGCCCGCCTCTTTCCTATCGTTACTCTCACAAATGCTTTTCATATTTGGTTTCAAATTCAGAATGAATATCTTGAACAGTCTCAAATGTATGAAGTTCTCATAACCTGTCAACAGCATCTAGAATACCTAATAAAACAATGAAAACAATATAACTTAATATTATTGACTCTCTAAAACTTTAATGCTTTTATTGCATATCTCAGCATATGTGACTCAATTCTTTCGAATAATCAAATAAATTTTTTTTTATGCAGTTTTAAAATTTTCATTTCACTTCGTTTACATCTGAGACACATTTTGATATGAAACTTTCCTGTCTTATAAGAACGATAATGATAAGAATGTGGAATAAAATTCAAGTCATTGAAATATGTTTATGGAAATTTTTATAGACTTTTGTGAAAATCAGTTTTGATCGTAGATTTGAGCGTCAAATGATCTAAATATAAATTTTGTGTGGAATTCCTATTAAGGGAAAGTCGTTATCATCAAAATGCTATTAAAAATTCTTGAGATTTTCCGAGCATTTGCTTAATAAATGATCCGAAAAAAATCTAAAGCACCTCCGCCTAATTTTGAGCTTTGAAAATTGTCATAAAATTTATAGCCAGTCAGTATACACAAAAAGGTAAAGAAAAATGCCATTTTAATTTTCCCTTAATATCCCCTCATAAAATTAATTTAAAGCAAAAGCATGAACAAACTAAAGTTATTGTATTCGTGTGGAGTCTTTTGTGTCGCATAAATTGGTATGAAAAGACAAAAGAAGCACAGCAGTGAGAACAGCAGAAGTGGCAAATTTGCATGTTAATTGAAAAATAAAAGGCGCAATATTATTAGATATTTATTGGCCATGAAATTAAATCTGCTCCCTTTCAGGTCTTTTCTTGTCCCGCTTATACGGCTACAACTGCTTCTGCTGCTGCTGCATTCATCTAAATTTTCATTCCATCGTGTTTGGTCTCAAGCAATTTCATTTTAATGTGTGAAGATTTTTTTTTGTTCGAAAACAATTAAATTAAATGTGCGCTTGTGTATTCACCAAATAACAATGCTTCTTTTCGTGAAAATACCTGTCCATTGTGAAAATTTTGTGGTTATTTTTGAAGTGTTTTTTAACTTAAGTTAATTTAAATTTTTGTTTAAAAAATTTGAAAATGTTTAAAATAACTACAATCTTTGAATTGAAACTATTTTTGAACAAAAATCATCTTTTAAGTCAAGGGCTGATTTTAAGGTTTTTTTGAGCTACCCAGAGCAACCTACTCTAGTCTTAATCAAAGCTCGAAGTCGATGAAATTTTAAATGTAGTCGACTCAGCCATACAAAATCGATGAAAATCTTGAGTCGACTTCGAGCTCTGGTCTTAATTAAACTTTAGTCGGGTATCTCTGGAAACGAGCTCAGTGTTCGAAATCGACTCAACTAGCTAGAGTTGACATAGATTTGACTCAATTCGACTTTCTTACAAACAACTTTACACAGTTGAGTTGAATTTAAAGTCGATTTTAAAATTCTTTTTTAAACTAATCTGTCCAAATCACACTTAAGGACCAAAAAAATTTGAAATGTTCTTTTCCATCAGCATCAAGGTATTTTTTCCATAACTTTAAGCACCGATTTATTTATTTTTTCACTCATTTTTTACATCAAATACGAATTTAATTTAATTTTTTATCTTTCTTTGTCATGCAAATAACTGTTTATTTAATTTTAGTAGTAGCAATAAATGGAGAAGCTTCTCATTTTTCTCGACGTATCAACACAAAAATGGAAAAGAAGCCGTTTGCCTTAATTTTATTATCAAATATTTTTGTCATTGTGAGCGTTGAATTGTTCTCTTTTTAATTTTATTAGAAAATTAAAGAGATTTTCACATGTTGTGGAACTTCAATTAGAAAATTCCATAAATAATGGTCTTTTATGTGTTTAATCTAGTTTTATTGGTGAGAATGAAAATGTTCATGCAACGATGGTCGGTATGAAAATTCACAATTGAGTGTGACATGCAAAAGATTTGGTTTTTGGTGTTTTTTATGCGATAAATTTTTTGTGTTGTGGGGAATAATTTAAGGTTTTTCAAAATATGCAGCATGTAGTTTGAATATAGCTTTAATTTTTTGGGGAATTAGGATTTTGAGTTTTAATGGTTTATCTTGAAATATTAACTTGACTTAAGACTAAGTGTCACAAAGCTATAAACCTCTGTCTTACCTTAATATTAGTTTAATTAAAATATCATAAGAACTCACCAAGATTGCATTTGCTTAAGGTAATGTAGACAGGGGCGTAGCCAGAAAATTTTTAAGGGGGCCCATTTTCGAAAATTAAAAAACCGTTATTTTGTATCCTTAAATCTATATATTCTTAATAAGTTTAAATATTTAATTCATTATTCATATATTAAATTTAATTTTTCGTGCTGATTTTGACATTTCTTTCATCACTTCCTCTACATTAACTGGTTCTTCTCTATAAATACTTAATAAAACAATTATCAGATTTTCGTAGGGGGGCCCGTGCCCCCTATTGTCCCCCCTGGCTATGCCCCTGAATGTAGAATTAAATTTTCATTGCTCCTGAAAAACACACAATTTCTAGTCCTTTACCAGTCACCATGGACAGATAATCCTTCAAAATATATCCTTTCAGTTGAACAGCTACATTAACAGTTAATTGAACTCGTTAGCTGAAAATGTCTCATCAAAAAAACTCAGTTTTTCTTTATTACCTTCCTTCCTCACCAGACACATATCCATGTATAAGTACATCCACATATTATCAACATTAAGCCAGTAATACCTTTTCTCACACCAAGTAAAAATTGAATTCTTTTACGGCACTTAAAAAAAACTCTTGAGAAATTATTTTTTAAGGTTTTATTATCCCTTCTTTTATGTGCCAAGTTAAATTTGAGCAAAATTTTCCAACAATTAAATCGAGCTTCTCCTTTTGATGACATTTAAGCATGCAATGTAATATAATATGCAATTTACTGTGGAATATTGTATGGCTATAAGCATATGTAAGTAAGCAAAGAGGGAGTTGATTTTATCGACAATTTTCCTTAGATAGAGAATATGATCTCATTCATGTTTGTGTTATGTGAAAAATGTATAGAAATACTTACTTCTAGTATTCGTATTAAGAAAGAAAGAGAGATATTCAGTATATGGTATGTTAAATGGCAATTGCATTGAAAATTGTATAGAAGCATGATAAGCATTATAGAAATGGAATTGTTACAAATTCTCACAAACATTTAATCAATTTTCATGGAATAAACATCAGTTATTGATTGTACATATTCAATTCTATAAGATTAGTAACAGTAATGGTAAAGAAGATTTTAAATAATCAGACAGATCTTATATGGAAATCATACTTGAGATTAAGTATCTGTTCTTGAAGATTTTGCTTGAATTTAAGTTGGTTTGAGTTGGTGCTCAATTGCCAACTAATTAAGAAACCGCATACCAATTTTAATGAATTACTAGCAATTGAAACTTTCAACCACCCACATCCATAATTTCCAAATTAAACCTACCCAAACATAAAAAATAGATATCGTATCAATTTCAAATTTTAAAGGTAAAAACTCAAGCGTGCTAAAGATTTTTTTCCAAATTAACACTTGTCCGAAATCCTTTTGTGGTTCTCTTTTATGTCTCAAATTTCACAAATTTTTCACCTTTTAAGAAGTTTAATTTCAAAGGAAATTAGATACGAATTAAAGCCATATCAAGTTCAAAACTGTTCAGTTTTTCGGTAGGAAAAACGGTCGATCGAAGTGCAATCAAAAAACAATTCATAGCTGTATAATCCAATTGAATTCAGTTCTATGGCTTATTTCGAACTTTTACGCTCGATTGAGTTTTTTCATTTATTTCGTTTCTGTAGTCAGGAACTCATTACAAAACATACATTCCCAATGTTAGCAAAGAGAACAGAGTCCGTTACAAACAAAAAAATTTCAAAATTTTCGTGCGGTATTTTTTTAAAATTTCAAAATAAGAAAGTCCGTTACTTTTTATTTTTTTTTTAAACTAGCTGTTTTTTAAAGCATAAACATTTAATGAATGCAATTTCATCACAGTGATTATCTTAATAATAAAAACTAGTAGGAATGTTCACTAAAATTACAAATTACTCGAAAAATAATAATTCACAACGAATTTTTTTAAAAATAAGAACTCCGATGATTCGATTTTCGAAAAATAAGAACCTCAAAAATTCGAAGTTCGAATAATAAGAACTCAAAAATTTCTGTTTGCTAGCATTGGATACATTCGATTCTCCTTTTGGTTTTGAAATTGGACAAAGAAAATCAATTTTTATTAATCTGTTCTTTTGGATCGTAGAGAAGTTAAGGATATGAATGAGATGAGAAGCATGTAAAATTTTTATCAATGAACTTTACTTGCTTTCATAGCTTGTGTAGGATGTTATGATATGTTTTAAATTAATGCCTACACTGACATCTAATCATATTGTTTATGGCAAGGGCTAGGATTTTTTTACATCCTTTTTGGATCTAATTTGAACGCAATCTTTCATAATTTCTAGAACAATGAACTTTTCGAATGCTCATGACTTATGATTTACAATATTTACCTCCCAAAGTTTGTCAACAATTAGAACTACTTAAATAATTTGTCCCACGCCATGACCCCAAACAAAAATAATATTTCTGTCTAGCTTAAATGTCCTTTATCGTTTCTAAAGAAAATAATATTTTAATCCTCAACGTCAATTACACTTGTCGCTAAGAATTAATCAAATGGAATTATTTTTTTAACAATAACAAGCGAATATAATGTTATAAATATTCATAAAAGTATTATTAAGTTGTACTGTGTATAACAAATGAAGATTGATTGTTTTCAATAAGCTCATACGCCTCTTTTTCTTCCATCTAGATTGTTTGTTAGACTTTGCAGCTGATGTTATTAATTTTATTTACGTCCAGTTTGATTATTGCGTGTGTTTAAAGAGTGCCTGAATATTTTTACTTTAATTTTTGATACTGTTTTGTGAAACGTAAACTTTAACAATTTTATTGCTTGAAGGAAGTTGCTAGATAAGTTTAAGGAAAAGAATAAGTTTGTAGAAACTATTCTGAATCTGATAAATACTTTCTTGCTGTCTATCTTCTTCACTCAATTAGACTACTTGGAAAATGTCACTGTAAGTTTGTTGTTGGTGTGTAAACTTCCTGCTAATCTAATGCCTTTCAGACATGATATTAAGTTACATTAAATATGAAAATTCGAGAATATTACAAGAAGCTTTTAAAAGGTCTTTTGGGTTGACTTTTTGGTGATTTTAAGTTTAAATTTTTGTTTAAGGTTATAGAACTCTAAGGATAGCTGAAAATGTTGCCTATCTTGGCATAAATCGGTAATATTTTTAATAGATTTAATTTAAAGTGCTGTAAAATTGACCTCCAAACCTCAACATTAATGTTTTATAAAAGGAAATCCGAAAAAAAAATCATTTAGATGTTCGGCTGCACATCAAACGCGGCGCATCAACTTTGATCACGAAACTCCTACTAGTTCCTATGTTCTAAATAGTCGACACCCTTTTTAGACACATTTCCGTTATACCTAACTGTCTACATCATACTAAAATTTCATTACACCTACAAAAACGCATTTCGATTAGTAAACGATCAGTTTATATCAGGAATAACATTTTTATGACATTCGATGATGCCACATCGAATATAATTTTCATCCTCAAACTCAATCTGATAATCAGAATGACTTACATTTTCTTTCCTCTACTTTGACATCTTTTAATGGAAATGACAGAACGCTAGTTTTGATTTCTTCTTTCCTTCGTTCATGTTAAATCATAAAAAGGGTCAGGAACTATTTGCACTTCTTCCTTCCGCCATACAGCAACTTCCTTAATATGACTCAATGCCTTCAACAAAGTTTCTTGGTTTTTCTGGGCATGTATTGAGAAGTTAATGATATGGGATTATCAGTTTGGGAGTTTCAATGTAATTATTTCGAGCAAGGCTAGTTTTTGGTGATAATTAGAATGTTTTGAAAATATGATCAAGTTTAATCGAAAAACTTGAAAATTCTGGAATGAGAAAATGATGTTTTGGGAAAATTGGAACTGAAGTTTTGTAGCCAATTATTGTCATCCATGAAAAATTTTATAAATTGATTGAGAGATCGAACTATAATGAGAATCGAACCTTCGTCTTAACAAGAAATAATCACAGATTTCGTCCTATTGCCTAAGACGCGTTACTCTTGCTTTGACAGATTCACAGCAATACTCAACATTATACTGTGTTGAGAAATTACAGAGGACTTTCATGGTGAATAGCCGTAAGAATAGCAAAAAATCTTACTTTATATCAAAACATTAAATAAATTAATGTGGAAATGCGCCTTGCCCAACAATATCCATCCCTTCCTCCACAAAACCATTTCTCTATGCATAAAGTTAGTGCTAAAAGGAAAGAAAGTTTAATGGAAAAAAAAGTTTCTTATTTTCCTCCCATTCCTCCTTCTCATCACATGTTTAATGTTCATGTCAAAAGCAAGTTTCAATATCTTATCTATCTGTCCATAAGATAAGTTTATGAAAGAAGGAAAAAGGACGAGATATACAGGGGGTATGAGTGGCAGTTGGACAAATAAACAAGACCAAAAGGAGAGAAATTGACATGAGATATCATCAAAGTTTCTTACTTTATTTCTTGTTCTTCATTTCATTTTATTCTTACAAATGTCAACTTTCTGGATATTCAGAAAAAATTTTAATCGAGAATGCGAAAAGTTTATCTGCTTATTCTTGGGTTTTTTGCAACACAACTATCTCGACATGACAGATTAAATGAAGGAAAAAAATGACATAACGATAGGAATGACTATGGAGGCGTAGAAAGTTGAAATTAATTGCCATGGCGACAAATGAATATTTAGTGAAGCATAAATGAATTCATTCTGTATTGTTCTCTCTCATTTTATCGTGCGGTTTTTCCCGATGACGATAATTTTCAGATTGTCATGAAATTCTTGTTCGCATTCTTATTGAGAATGGATTTTTATGGAAAAGTTTTTGGTGGTGAGGCTGTTGTGGCTTGGGTTTGAACTTAAAATATTAATTGAGAAATATTTGTGATTTTTATGAGGAAATTTTTGGTTGATTTTTAAGATGCTGGTTGGCATCATCCTTGTTCTGGTGCATAGATTAAACTTAAAGAGTTTCCATTTGATGAAAAAAAAATCTTTAATTTTGTAGTCGTTTGGGGTAAAGTTGCTTTAATAATGCCATACTGCATGCAAAAGCATAGCCAGAAGATTCTAAACCAGCTACGCTCGTTTAATGTTATGGATAGAAACTAGTTTTAAAGTAGCAACAAACCTAACTAGTTGAATAATATACAGCAACTAATAGCTCTTCAATTCATACCATTGCGATATTCGATTAAAGAAGAAATGAATCTGTAATAAATTACCAAATCTTAGCTGAAATTAATGTTTTATTAACAAGCAGTTATCATCCTTTAATACCAAAAGTCACGAATCCGAATAACTCTAATCGAAGGATTTCCTTTTTGCCCTACTTAAATTATTAAAGGAATATTCGCAAATTTTCCGTGTCTTCATTTGCAAAAATTGTTCATTGAATCACGAATTAAGGTTTCTTATTGAAATCCTGAACGGAATAATTTGTCTGATTCTAATTCCATTCACTTCTTATCTCTTCAAACAGTGATTCTCTAATTAATAAAATCGTTCAACTTTATTCTATATCCACAACCTTTATGCTCTTTTAATTCACGAAAACATGAAAAAAATTGTCTGCATCTTTTATCTGCATTGGAACTGCTGGCAAAGCCACCAGGTATGAAAGAGACAAGAATATTATATTTGCAGTATAAAGATTAGATTGATGCATAGAATGCTCGTCTCATGAGAGGCAAAAAATAGCGGAACTTGCAGTGATAAAAGCAAAAGTTTTTCTTTTGCATATCAGCTTAATTGCATTCGTGACTGCTTCACTCATTAAGGCACACTGGATTGTACGAAAAAAAAAATGCGAGAGCAAATTTCTTTTCTTATTAAATTAGTTTAACGCGGTTGTTTGTGGCTGGAATCGTCCTTTGTAGAAGTTTTGAGTAAAATTCTAGGGTTCAATACCCTCAAAAATTCAAAAACTGGAACTGATACTCATCATAGTCATAAAAGTCATGTGCAGTCTTAAATAAAGTTCAATAAATTACCTCAAAAATCACCACAAAATCCCCTCAAGGATCAGAACTTCTCTAAAATTCATTGCTTGATTTTTTTATGCAGCACAACAAGAGCCAGTAAAATTTTTATGAATACGAGAACAAGCAAAAAAGGCATCACCTCACGATGAAAGTTTCTTTTTGTGTTGTTTTCATCTCCTTTCATATTTCCGCAATTTCCTGGTCTTCGTGAGTGCGCAACATCTTGTGCTGATATTTTCTTCAATATTATAAAAAAAATCTTCACCTCAAAAAATATTTTTTTGGTTGTTTTCTCTTTTTTTTTTGTGTTTCATCGCGACGATAACGAAACAAAAGGAAGGCAGAACAGAGGTAGAAAGAAAAGGAATTATCAAAAGTCGAGCAATGCAAAAGCGGTGTTTAATTAATGGAGCTGATAAGGCTTTTAACAGACAAAAAAGTGCAAATTTTGCGCCGTCATATCAACAAATAACTTTAAATTGCGGTTCACTTGAAGGCATGCTTGAAAAAAATTACTTGAATTTTTTGTGGTTTCAGGTTGCAGATGTAAAAAAATTGTCGAAAGTGCTTGGAGATGAATATTGATGGGAAAAATGCTGTTGAAGGAAAAATTTTGTGAGCAATTTTATTGTAGATTTTGCAAGGATTTTGTAATGAGTTCGAGGACAGGTTTGGTAGGAACTAGAATGGATGCTTAGTAACTTAAGTTAATAGAATTACTGTAACCATGTTCCTATGTGTAGCTCATTAGGTTACAACAAAATGCTTTCCATGTGACTCTGTTGCAGGCTTTGTCACCTAGTTTGTACATTTTCTCTGTCCGCACTTTAAGCTTTTGGAGCTCCTGGACGTCTTTTCCCTTGCGGATTACAACCAAAGGCGGTTGTAACAAATGAGCGTTGTTTCTGTCCCAGCATTGACATTCTCTCTGGCATTTTGAGCTAATAGAATAAAGATCCATAATTTTCAAACTCTTTTCTCGATGACATTGATTCTTGCCAATAGGATTCATTTATACTAAGCTTCAAAATCCAGGCCATAGTGGGACCATGGCCCTAGCCTTGCTTTGCTTATTTAAGAACAAACACACAAAAATAAACTCTCATGAAACCCCTTTTGTAGCCACGATAGCATTCAATCCTTGCTTTAAATCCCCAAACCATCTGTATGTACTTTTAAAATTAAAAATAAAACGCCATAAAATTATGCAAATATTTTGCACCTGCCTTTCAAATCATAAATTCACAGAAGCATTCAGCTTCTCCTCAAATTAGTATCAATTTTTTGTTGTCGGTCTCATTACACGCTTCTAAAACTTCACGCAAATGCCACACATTCGAAAATTATTTGAAAACAAAAAGATCTGCAACAAAGCGAACTTCACATTTGAATATTAAGCACCAGAACTAGATTAAAATTCTTGTTTATAATACCACAATCAACTTCCACTTTATTTTGATCTAAATACTTTATTTGTACCATTCATAGACAATAACAATGGATGAATCAAAAAAATAATGTGAATATGTGGATGTAATAACGATATATAGAAGAACTAGAATAGATTTTTAAAATGAGATATTTTCATTATTATTTTTCGAAAAAAAAAATCTATTTTCAGTAAACACGAAGAGCAATTTTTCGGGTTCTTTATTTTTATAACATAATTGAACACTTCCTGCAATTATTACTGTCGACTTAAAAAAGTCGAAGAATCTCTTCTTTTGACTGACTCTTGACGTATGATGATGATGATGGTCGCTTGTGACGTGGATTTAGTTCAAGCTAATAACAAATAGATCATTTTTCATTTCGTCAATCTTCATTCTTTTCTTCTTCGTTGCCCATTCTTCCTCGTCTTCTTCTTTATTCCTTCAAATAATTTTTTTTCGTGGATATTCATTCGTGTTATAGAATGTTTAGGATGTTTCATTAAATTTGATTGCAGCTCAAATTGCCTCGAGACAATATAAATGTTGGGCTGCTTATTATTTTAACTTGTTTTGTTGGATGTCTCTTATTTTTGTGATATAGATTATTATTGCTCGTTGCTTTGAGATTAATAGACATTTAGTTACTCGAAGACTTGAAGAAATTAGTACCGTCTGATGAAAAATTTTACT
This sequence comes from Chironomus riparius, assembly GCA_917627325.4. Classification (NCBI taxonomy): domain Eukaryota; kingdom Metazoa; phylum Arthropoda; class Insecta; order Diptera; family Chironomidae; genus Chironomus; species Chironomus riparius. The sequence continues at coordinate 33,080,315 of OU895879.1, forward strand.
TTGAAGATTGACATGATTTTTTTAAAGGAACTGTTTTGGTTTTGTTGATGAAAAATAAGATTGATTCTTCTATTATGCCTGAATGGATGTGAATGGGTGGATATTAAATGTTTTCATCAGTGGATGTAATTAGTGGAGTGCGTTGAGGGTAAACTAGTCTATTGTTTTGGTACATTCAAATATTAATTTTAATGTTTTAGATTATTTTTTTCATTTTAATTGCACTTTATTACATTTATTAACGACATACTGTCCGGTAATAATTCACATTTTACACTTTTGTATTTGTATACATTACAGTATTATGTAGGATCAAACTTCTAATCTTCAAATCTAGGTTTCAAATAAACTAAGGCTCTCGTTTCGATCTTCTGTAGGCGTGACGTGATACTTTTCAGGTCCGTTCTAACAATATTCCATTCGTGGACAATCTTGTAGCTCTCGTTCCTATTTCTCCCGCTACACTTCAAGTTCCTGACCCGTTCCTTAATCCAACGTTGCCCAAATGCCCAATTATGGCTTGATTTCGTACATTAAGCAGTCGAAGTATCTAAACTTCCGAAAAAGAACAAATTTGGAAATGAATGGATTCGAACCGACGATCATCGAGTTGCCATCCCAAATTTGAGCCAAGCGCCTTACCTATTCGAACAGCAAGGCACTTAACTGCTATTAAAAGATGCAGTTCAAATAAACATATACCGTGCCTGTTGAGACAATATCAATTGTCGTTTAATATTTAAATTGTATTTGCAACTTTACTTAGTTGTTTTCTACTTGTAATGTTATCATATCTTCATGAAGATAGTCTGTTTTTGAACTTTGAACAATTAACATCGTTGTCGTTGAATTCAATCCTTGAAGAGTCTTTAATTAAACTTATTAATAAATGAGCATTATGATTAGGTTCCATCTAAGCCGAAACATACGTTAATGTGGTAAGAATTTTATCAATACAAGTTTTTTTTTGTCACAAACAACAATGTTTCGTCCAATAGAAACCACATCACGACCGTAGTCATATTTATTTTTAGTAATTATTACTTCTCATACCAACAATTAGAGATGAACAGTGAAAAAAATAATTTCCATCTCGACCACATTGATGTCAATCAGCATTATTGAAAATCAGTCGATGATTTAGACATATTCTATATTCTATTTTGCTGATGCTTAAATACTTTCGTATGCCACTCAATTTAAACGTTGTAGTAAGAAAAAATAATGAAATGAAACTGACAGAGTTGGTGATGTTGGGAATTAAGTTTACGACTCTTAATCAAGCTATAAGAAAAAAATTGAAAAATCCAAAAAATGCTCCCACAACTCTGAATAAAAAAGAGGCATTCAACCCATTGAGTCGCGGAGTCTGGTGCGATATAAAAGAGATGAAAACGCCTCTTATATGAAATTTAAATTATACACAAATATACATCGGTCTTTTATTCTATCTCAACAATAAGTCAGAAGAAGAAAAGTAATAATAATAATATGGTTGCAACGATCAAACCTTTATGATGATTTTCAAAAGAAATATTGAAAGATGGAACATGATCTCTTGACTCCTCATCTCTCTCTCTCTCTCTCACTTGCGCCTGGCTTTTTTGTTAAAAAAATTTTTTCTATTAAAAGAATTTTTTTTTTATTTCTTGATAGATTTTAATTATGAAATCAAAAAATAAATACAAATATGAGGTATTAATATGAGTCGGTGATTTGTGTGTAGTAAAATGATTCATATCATGTTGAATCACAATGGTCATGAAATGAGTAAGTTTTAATTTTGATTCAAAGTAAATGTTTGGAGCGTGTTTTGAATAATTTTTGAAGCTTTTGTTGAATAATTTTACGGATTTTGAGGTCTTTTTGTCAGATAATTTACATGAAAATTGCGTGCTGGATTGTTGTGACTGCTTTTATGAGAATGTCGGCCTGTTTTGAAGAAGAAAGAAAATGAGCTACAAAGTAACATTTAGTTTGTTTCTATTACGGCAATTATCTATAATATTTTTTTTCAAGAATTTTAAATTCTAATGGATAAAATGGTGATAATTAGGCACGCATTAGGCCGTTCACTTATGACGTCTATCAAAAAACATGATGTCAGACCCTCCTCTTGCCACTCTATCACAAAAATTCTGTGGAAAAAATTTTCTTAATTTGAGCTGTCACAAAATCTTTGACTCCCCCTCCCCCCCCCCCCCCCCCCCTAAATTTTGCACGTTATAAGTGAACGGCTCCTTATCCGAAAAATCGAAAAAAAATCAATTAAATTATATGGCCGTTCATAAATAATGTCGACAAAAAATGTCATTTAAGACCCTTTTCTATAAAGAAGCTTCTCTCAACGACAACCCCCCCCCCCCCCTCAATGTTATAAAAGTTTGACAGCATTCATCAACAACTCCTTTAAAAACCAACAAAAAAGCCTTCGACTCAAAACAAAACCAATTTTAATCCCAAAACAAATACACAAAAAAAATGTAAATTATTCAACTCTATTCGCAACATCATGACTTGAGAATTTTACATTAATCTAAATTATATTTTATTTCCTGAATTAAGACCTTCACTGCATAAATAAAATTCAGATCAAAACATTTTTTGATCAACAAATGTCATCAATGGCTGAAGTAATTAAAAGTGAAGCAAACGACTTGTATGCTTAATTTTAATTGAATTTATATAAGCAAACGAGACTGAATAGATGTTGAGATAAAATGTAACAAATTTAAATTAATTGCAGTCCTATTAATTATACATCATGAGAGTCTTTTGTAACAACAAAGGGCTTAATTTACTATAGGAAGTTTGTAGTTGATATTCAATATGAAAATCTATTGTAATTTTTGGGTAATAAAATTTGAATTGATGGATATAAGCAGTCTCTTCACATATTGGTGCTAGAAAATTGTATTATACATTCAATAGTCAATAATACCTTGTTTCCATTAAAATAAATTTCATGCATAATAAATCTGTAACTACAAAATCATTGAAAGATCTAAAAAGTAATGATAAAAATGCCCACAGAATAAACCATAAATGAAGGTGAAGAAAAAATAAATAAAGACATGATTATTACCAGCTTCATACACAATCATCTACTTAAAACATGTTTGTCATAACTGCTTAAAAGTTGTTTAAACATGATTATGTTGTCACATTATTCCTCTCTTTACCTCACATCACCTCCGTCTGCCAATATTTCTTCTAGGATTTCTTAGTGTCTTGTGTGTATCTTTTACTTTTCATTAATGTAATTGAATCCCTTAAAAAGAACGTCGACAGAGAAGAGATAGATTAAAAGTTGAAGGTGTGAGACAAGACATTAAACCTACAGTAAATATGGGAGGATGGAAAAATAAAAACATGAAAATATTATCGGATTAAAAGAATAATCCGCTCAATAATATAAAGCCAATGAGTTTCGTAACAAAACAATAGAATATTTTTTTCTAGCCTTTTACAGTCTTCCTTTTTTACCCTTCAGGGTATTAACTTTTAATCTCCAAAAGATTTAATAAAATAAAACTTCGTCTTTTACAGAACTGAAATAAAATTAATATTTTTTTTGGAGAATTAATTTTTAAAAACTCAGTTGGAATGTATCAAGAAAAAGTAAGGGGTTGTAAAATTTTAATTTTGTTCTTACTTGTTGTCTGGAATAGGAGCACAGAATATGCCTCCTTTGCTAGGTATACAAGGATATACTAGCATCTGGATGACTTCCTTACGGCATCTTGCGCACACAAATTGTGACTAGGTACATTGCAGGGTAAATCAGGTCTTTTGAGGAACTCGTGCCTTTGCAATGTGCAGAGCTTGCAAGTGGTCACTATAAACTGTAGGTCTAAAGGGTATGGTACAATAGATTCTTTACAAATTGAATCGCAGTACCTTCAGCTGAAAGGCTGTGTCCTTCACACATTATTATTATATTATTATGTTGTCTGGAAATAATATCGAAGTTTTGTTGATGAATTTCTCTAAAATGAAAATTCAGGACTGTAAACGTTCTTCGTATTAAGACACTTTGCAAAGTTCAGTTTTGGTAGGTTTAGTCATGCTAGTTTAGCTTTCCGTCATGGCTTCTAAGAGTAGTCTATCTTAATTTCTGTTTCTTTATGGTTGGTTCTTATATAACGTCGATCAAACTCATCCTTCTGATGTCACAAAACGAAAGATTCCTTACTACCGTACAATATCAAAAAGATCCTTAGTTACATAGCAATATAGACAATTTTAAAAAATAACTCAGAATTATGAAAGGATGTTTTATCTCTTAATAAAGACTAAGTACTGTATATCAAGCCAAATTTGAATGTTAGAAAAACAATGAGTTCCTAGCAGAGCTCGAAGTCGATAATATTTAATTATTTCGACTTAAATCAATCGACTCGACTAGACTTCGAGCTCTGCTTCCTAGTCACATGATACTTACAAAGAAAATGGTAAAAACTGCGTTTAAAACTCATTATCTCACAAAAAAATCTATCCACATTCTTACTTGCTCTCTTTTCTCACATTTGTCTTATTTTAAATCCTTTTAAAATCTCCAAGACCCCGATGACATTTATACCGAAATGTCTCAGGCTGTAATGTGTTTTTTAGGTGAAGGTCATGTATCTCCAACATAATATCATTTAAATACAACAAAAATCATCAAAATGCCATATACACATGTGAGCATACCTTATTATTATTTACAATCCAAATTGTAGCATTCCAACATTAAAAGTGCGGTACGGTAAATAAAATTATATTCCTTATAAGCAAAATAAGACTGAGTTAAATGTACACAGGCTGCAGCAACAGTAAAAAGACAATTGAATGTAAGAGAAACATAAGAAATATGTTAATCCGACATCTGACACAAATTGATCGCTGTTTTTTTTCTCTCTTCTCGCGGCTGCTTACAATTATTGTATGCAGTATGCGGTGTAATGGATAAACGATCGCATTAAGCATAAGATCAAAATATATGCGCTGCGAATCAATGTTATGTAACAATCTCAATATTGTTTTCAATTCTTTTTTGATGTTAAGTATGGATTGAATGTACTTTTTTTTCGGTCGTATGTAGATTGATTGAGCTTTTGTGGGGATTTATGGTAATATTTCTAGATTAATTAGCATTAAAGTTTTTTGATGATGTATCTGGTGTGCTTAAAATTTTCATCGGTGATCCATTAAAAGTTCATTTGGATTTTCTATGGTTTTTGAAAATGGGAATGTGATGGTTAATTAGCATTGAGATCATTTATGGAATTAGTGGTTGCATGCATTTATCATGTGGTAATTATTGGGAAATTGGGTGGGATTTATTGATCTTTTTTGTGGTATATTGAGCTTATTTTGTGCAATAAGTTGACCACAGAATTTCGCTGCATGACATAAGTGGACAAAGTTACATTGTTGCAAACTTAATGCTACAGCACTAGTAATTTGTGGACAAATTTAAAAAAATCAAAAAAAAACCAATTCCTTAATTTTTTAAAAAAAATATAATAAATTTTATCCATAGCCATTTTTATCGACTGCATCACAATCAATTCTCATCAGAACTTATACCGAGAATTTTAATTTTTGTTACATTTTTTGCAGCAGCTCAACTTAAGAAGAAATAAAAAAAAATTAAGCTTACATAGATGCGATCCAAAGTTAAGATAGTGAGTGCATTTATTAAAGTGCACATCGACACAAAAGGCCAAGCATAAAAGTTCATTTGCATTTCTTTTATATTGTTCATCTCAGCTTCACTGAATAATTTTTTTTTCCTCGCTGGAGATTATTTTCTTATACAAAAATAGCGCCTGAAATAAGTCATTAATTAATTAAGGGCCTTGTTAGATGTGCTCTTCATCTCATCTTGTTTTCAACATTTGTTGCACATACTTTATGTATATATGTGTATATAAAAATACTTGTTCGATTCCTCGTCAGCGATAAAATACAAAAAAAAATTCTTTTAATTTATGGATAAAAAGCAACAAAGAATGCTTTCCTCAATATACAATATCCATTATTTTATGATTTTTTATAAACATTTTTTTAGCGGTCCATGCAAAAGGATCGTAGCTATTGTGGGGTATGAAAGGCAGTTTGTCAATGTGTCCTTAGTTGAATTGGATATTCTAGAGTGTGTTCTAGCTATGTAAAACCAGTTGGAACACTTAGCAGTGATATGGTGATTAGGATCTTCTACATTGATATTATGCTTTGGATTCCTAATTTACAAATGCTAATATTAAATAAACTCTTAATGAAACTTAAGCCTTTGACTACTTTAGAGTCGTATGGAACTGATTCTACTGTGTAGTGCCCCTTATCGTCTTAGAAGCCAGCCCCAACAGCCTCGAAACTCTTCTGCTTACTAGCTTCAAGCGTAAACCAATTTTTTTATGTCAATACTAATCGAAAAACATTAGTTCTTACATCTCAATCTGCTAAATTAAATAGCATTTACCAAATATGAATAAAAGATAGCCCTTTGGACATACAAGACCGCAAAAAGTACAAAAGAAATGAGAAGGATACAATCAGAAACAGGAGTATTCATTAAAAACTCATTGCTGAATCACGAGCTACCCAATAATGATCACTTAGTTACCGAGCAATAAAAAGAACAATAAGTTAATGATGTGTTTTGGATGTTACACACAATTTTGACCACAACTGTCGAGATAATTAAGTAATTTACTTTTTATAATAAAAATCTCACTATACACATCCATTAAGGAGCACCAGTGTCTTCTCAACTTGCTGATTTTTCCTCTCTCTCGCTATTTTCCTTTCGTTCTTGTTCAATGTCCATACTTTCTTACTTACTCGAGATTAAATACTCAAGATTATAACCGAAATCGATTACTTTATGACCCGACTCAAGATATTTTTCTTATTGTATGCTAAGCAGTGGTGTAACATGAATAAGTTCAACCTGTTTCTCATCCATTTATGTGCGAACCACGAGAAGTTATTTACTTAATGAGATATTTTGCCAAAATATTTATGATACGTCCCTGGTCGGTTAGCTCTTGTGTTTAATCTTTTATTTATTACAAAATAATTTTTACTTTTTTTTCGCCTGATCTTCTTTCCTCTTCTGTTTCTCCAGCATTTAGTATCAGTTTACTGTTGTGTATGGCTATACTAAATATTTTATATTATATTATATTTTTTGGCAGTTTTTTGAACTCTCTTCTGGCAGTCACTGCGCCTCCATAACGGGCACAATCGCTGCTAAAAGATCAGCAAGCTCAGATTGCAAAAATATCCGGATTTGGGAACTTTTTTTTTGTGCTGGTTAAGACTATTTGATTCCAATTTCAAGTTTTTATGTTTGCTTTGTCAGAGCAATTTAAGATTATTAAGTGAAATTGATATTTAGTTCCCCGCCAAAAATATTGTGTAGCTGCGAGGTCTGTAAATATTGAAGCTGGTCTTTCTTATCAAGTCATCGCTGCACACATTTGTCTTTTTCTTGCTAACAGAATTAATCATGATGACCTTTCCTTCTTTAGTGAAATGGAATTTCCATTTATTGTGATTATAAGCTGCAAAATTAAAATTCGATTAAGTATGTAGCACTTGAAGTTTATCAGAAACATCAACAATAGGATTTAACGTGATTTGCTTAAACTTATCTCGCATTTCAACAAATTTTTTTTTGTTCAGTCTAATGAGACATACACTTGACTTTTATTATTTGATCGCATGACTCTTTATATGGCATGACGCACTCGCTGTCAATCTTTTGAAAGTTTTATGTTTTTGCGCATAAAATTCGAGTGATATTAAAGCAATAAAAAATCTACAATGTTGCGAATTTCATGTCAAATCAAAGATTTTATTTTCATTTAACTTTTTTTAAAACTTTCAGTCAATTTTTTTAAGTTCACCTAATATTTTTCTCAAAAATTCAATAAGTTCATTGAATGATATCATTTTGAAGGTTTTTTCTGTGCCTACAATCTACTTTCGACTTATGATTGCACCAATTATTTTGATCATCCCACACAAATTTTTGGATTTGGTTGTCCATCAAAGCTTCCAAAAAACCTCTGGTAGTCATCAAAATCCAGCAAAAATACCATAACTCCTGGTTCACCTCTTTCTGGGCATGACAAACAGTTTGCTTGACTTGGCAACATACACTTTCCAGAGTATGTAAAGTCCTGATGCACATGATTTTTTGACTAGAATTCCAAGATGGTACAAAAAGTATTTAGGACGGATTATTTTATTCAGATGATAATGAAGGTTGTCATCAGGGGCGTAGCCAAGAATTTGAAGAGGGGGACTGATTTTTTTTTGTATGGAAAACTTTTAGGGGGGGGGGGTTCAAGTTTTTCATAAAAACTTTAGCAAAATGAAGAAATTTCTCAAGACGAAGGGGGATTTGTCCCCCAAATCCCCCCCCCTCCCCTGATTACGTGCCTTGTTGTCTTGAAGACAATTTGGTAGCTCTGCAGCAGTCAAAGTATCTGCAAGGAACAATACAAAAATTGTCAAAAAGTTCACTGTAATTTTTGCTAAAGTACCAATTAAACTGATCAAGAATTCACACTGAATTTAAGGTTTTATAAAACTAACCACATGTAATAAGATTAACACAAACGGTGAAATGGCATCAGTAGCCTAAATGGTAGAGCGTTGGCCTTCTGTGCCAAAGGTCCTGGGTTCAATCCCAGGCCATGTCTAATTTTCGAAGCTCTTTTTCCATTTCACCGTTCTAGTTACGAAGCTCAGTTCGTGTGTTGGGTGTAGTTTTGAGGTCTTTGGCACAGAATATGCCTCCTTTGCTAGGTATACAAGGATATACTAGCATCTGGATGACTTCCTTACGGCATCTTGCGCACACGAATTGTGACTAGGTACATTGCAGGGTACATCAGGTCTTATGACGTACTCGTGTCTTTGCAATGTGCAGAGCTTGCAAGTGGTTCGGATCCCACTATAAACTATAGGTCTAAAGGGTGTGGTACAATAGATTCTGTTCTAATTTGAATCGCAGTGCCTCCAGTTGAAAGGCTGGGCCCTTCACACATTATTATTTTTATTATTAATAAGATTAACAAGCTTATCAGTGTAATGGATAAGAGCTCAAAGTCTGTATGAATTTGGCATGAATCAACTTGATATTTTTTTTGTGTTGAGCTCACGATTTAAATGGCATAGTTAATCATAAAATAAATTCTTAGTATCTAAAGATAAGCTATAAGTTGAAGCTATCAAATCATATAATAGCGATTGGTGTTACATCCTTACTAGTGTTCAAAAATAGCTAAGCTAAGGTCAGCGAAAAAAAAAATATTGACAAAATTTCAAAATTATAAAAATAAATCGATACTTCATCAACACATCTTGATGATGAGCACGGACAAAAAACATGTTGCCATTCATCAGACATAAACACACATATATTGTATTTTACCTCTAATATGTTTTTAATTTTTTTTGGCAAACAATTTTTCATCACACGATTCATAAAAAAAAATTGCGATTCTATCGACTCAATTGTATGCATTTTATTGTTTGATGTTATTTCAGGCCAACAAAGATATACAAAGCAATGTCATAGACACAATAGGTGAACCACTTGAAATAACAAATCAAATGACAGTCACATCACTAAAATGCACATCGGAACATAGAAAATCTACAACGTACATTTTATAATGGTTTTTCGGCGATATTCACACCGGACGTTATGATGCTGATGACAAATTAGTCATTCTAAAATTTTATTCAAATAAATTGTGGAATGATAAATGTTGGTATAATCATAAAAGTATTCAGCTTGTATGATTTGGATTTGTAAATGTAATTTTGCATCCATTAGTCAATTAGAACACTAAGTTTTGACTAAGATATTAGTAATGTCAAATTAAATTACGTAAGTCGGGATTTTTTAATATAAAATTGTTAGTAATTCACCCTTATCAAATCTGATTCAGACAGTAAGTTTGTATAAAAGACAGAACTTGATAAATTCATTTATTCAGTTTAGTTATTTGGTTCAGTCAGAAAGTCAAACCATAATTTCTATAAAGCAATGAAACTTTTCCTCATCATCGTAGTTTTTGTGACAATTGCAAGTGCAAAAATATACAGTAAATGCGAACTTGCTCGAGTAATGGACAAGGCTGGATTTCCTCGATCATCATTACCTGATTGGATGTGCCTCGTAGATTCTGAAAGTTCGTTTAATACAAAAGCCATAAATCCATACAACAGCGATGGTTCAAGTGATTGGGGAATCTTTCAAATTAATGATAGATATTGGTGCTATCCAGGAACTGGATGTAGTGTTGATTGCAGTAGTAAGTATTTAACAATTTATGCATTCAATATAATCAATTTAATTTTGAGTAAATTGTCTTTTCAAGAACTATTGAATGATGACATTCAAGCCTCAATGAGATGTGCAAAAATAGTTTTCAACGATCCATACAGCAGAGGTTTTGAAGCCTGGATGGGATGGCAAAAGAAGTGCAAGGGAAAATCACTGGATAATTACAGTGTCAAAGAATGCTTTAATGGCTTGAATGATGACTTTTATTTCATTTTTTACCGAAAATTTTATAATAAGTAAGTGATTGTTCACTTAGGGGCCGTTCACTTATGACGTCCAGGGGGGGGGGGGGGGGGTCAGAAAGAAAAGAACTATAGAAATTCCTAGAAATCTATTGTTCTTTTTTTAAAAATGACCGTTAATTTGGGACTTCATAAGTGAACGATCTGGAACGATCCTTTATTACGAGAGAAGTTGGCTTTTCTGCGACTTTTATTGTTCTTTTTTTTAAATGAACGATCCTTAAATTAAGATTTCCATAGCCAATTTAATGAAAAGACACTGTATATGTACTTGTATCCTGTGCGAATATATTCTGAAAACCAAAACCTCTACTATCAAATTTTGTTATTCTTTCTCCCTCGCTTGCTCATTCTCTCCATTCTCTCCATTTCACTTTTTCCCCTATTTTTTATAACAACTATGGAATGTATACATTTTCTGCCAAATACATTCAATTAATATTTGATGTTAAATTCATAAACAATTTGTTTATCTTTCGGTTCAATTATTATGAATGGATTGTATTGAGACTTCACTCGCAGACAGTCTAAGTCTTGTATGTGCTGTTTTTTTAGTCACAAGCAGTAAAAAATGTCAGAACTACTGGTAAGATGAGTAATGACAGCGCATATAACAGGGATGTAAAAAAATCTAAGTTACCATTTAATTTAGAGCCAGAGGGGGGGGGGGGGGGGTTGGTGGCAGATTTGGGTTTTTATCAAAAAATCCTGAAAATTCCCCCCTTCTTTTAAATTTCTGGCTAAATCCTTAATTTAACTTGTCAAAATCCCTAACAGCCTAAAATATAAGTTTGGTCAAAATGTCAAAAAAACTCATCCAAATACTTCACTTAAAACTACGCTTCCCAAAACCTTAAAAACTGTTTATTTAATATCTTACTAAAATAATGGCAAAAGATTATATGAAATCTATTAAACTGCTTTTGTTGCTTACAAATGGATACTTTTCAGGTAGGGATTAAAATTTTCTATGTGCTTATTTAACAGAGAAATCCATAATGAATGTGTGAGGTAAAATAAATAATTTTTGTGGCAAAACTTTTTCTTGCAAATTTTTTATTTTTGTTACTTTAAAAATTTTAATGGATTTTTCAGGGAATGGAACTTGTGTGAGGATGATTTGTTGACTTAAGGGATAATTTTGTGGAAATAAATTTTAATGAGAAAAAATTGTGGATTAAAGATAAATTTTAATTGCTAAATTCTGCTTAACTTGCAGACCATATTTTACCTGACTTGACCATCCAATTCTGTTTGTGTTCAATAAATTGCACAACTTGCAAAACAACTCATCTCACACAAAATGCGGTTTGAATGAATAAAAATTATTACGAGCTACTGTTGGAAGTAGAAATGCCTTTTGTATTCAAATAAGATAAAGCAAAAAAAAATAACCAATTTCCATAAAAAGCGACTTCACATTACACCTTGACAGATCAATCATTCAAGCTTAGATCGAGAAGTGTGTGTTTGACATTATGTTGTGAATTTTTTGCCATTGATATGCTTCGGTTCTATTCATGCAATTGAATCAGGTTCAACCAGGGGTTCAACAATTACTTTGACTTGATTTTTTTTTCAATTAAATGCAAAGAAGAGGTTGAATGAGTTTAAAAAACTGTGTAGAAGTTGGTGCAAGTGCCCTTATTTGAACTGTCTGGATGGTTTAATTTAAAGTAACATTTTTGTCACAAGAAGAACTGGGATTTAGACATTTTATTCCTATAAAGTAGTAAAATTAATAATAAAAGAATTTAAACATTTTCGCAAAACACAAAGAGTAAAGCTATATTAGTGATTGATAAGATTGCTGTAATTCGCTACGTTGTGACATACGTCATGGATATCATTCATTGCTTCAATGATTTTAACGCTGTTTGTAATGTTCTTTATTGAGCATTGTAGCAATTCGCATTTTCTTTACATATCTCCTCAATGTAGTCAAATTGCAAACCGTCTTCACACCTGAGAAGGTGAGCGATTCCTATAAAAGGTGGAAAAAAAGTCGGCATTGTAATTTTATTCATGCATGAAAGTGGAAAGGAATGGAATAATTTTTATTGATGTATGAAAACAGTTACCTAAATAGCATTTGAAGTACTTGGTGCAATCAACTTTGTGTGGATAATAAAATATTCCTGGTTCTAATGGACATTTCTGGACACAATAGAATAAATATTAACAACTTATACTGTTGACTTCTACACCAACTTACAAATCTATCAGGAGTTCTTGTCGTTGTTAAAATGTTGAAGGTTGTGGTACTTAAAGTCGTGGATTCTTCAGTGAATGTTGAAGTGGTTGTGACTGGAACAGTTGTCAACATTGCCGATGTGGTTGTTGGATCTGATCCGTAACATACTGCATTCTCAAGACACGCATTTAATATGTAATCAAACTCACGGCCTGGCGTACATTGAGTCATGATTTTCATTCCTGTTTTATTAAAATAAATGTGTTATTGGATATGAATCCATTACATAGCTTACCATCAAAGCAGACGCTAAAGTTTCTACATTCATAAGGATTTGGAAAGAAGTAAGGACCTTGCTCATCTAAGCAAATCTTTAACAAGGAAAAATTACTAATTATTAACCATTTCAGTTTCATATCAAACAAACCAATCAGTTAATCGAATCCAGCTCCATGCCAGAGCCATGACTGCTTGGCGTCAGATTTCTGATCGATTAACCAACTTGTGCTATCCGAGAAACTTACAGGATTTGGATTGTAACTCGTTGTTTCAGTTGATTTCGTTGTCGTTACTACAGGTCTTGCTGTCACAGTTCCATTTCCTCGAACTCCACAATCAACAGTCTCATTAGGTTCACATTGATTAGTTTCAACACTAAACAAAAGTTCATCATTGCATGTTTCCGTAACAGGCTCTCCATTGCTACACATGAAATATTTCGAGCAATCAGCATAATTTGGCTGAAGAAAATCGTCACCGTTTTGAGGACAAGGAAGAACACAATTTGCTACTTTAGGATCCTCACATTCTTTAGTTTCTTTATTAAAATGCAAACCATTTCGGCATGTCCAATTGTAAAATTCAACACCAGGCACACAAAAATGAAACAGAGAACAACTGTAATCACTTGGTGCTTTGTAAATATTTATTCCATCGCAAAATTTGTAAACAGCTTCACTTGTGTATGGCGAGGATGTTAGAAGAGTTAATAAAGTTGTCAATAGTAATTTTGTGGTTGGTTCCATTTTCTAAATTTTGAACTAAATGCAATTTTAATGCCTTATCAATTTTAATGCACTTTAGAGTTTTCTTATTAATCAATTGAACACTCGATAAAAACTACAAATTCAACAAACATGTTCAAAGCCTTTTATGCACAGAAATGATGCGTTGTACACTTACTTACTGATAAGACACTATCATCAAAAGTTGCGAAAACAATTTAAAACTGGATCAGATAAAAAGTTTCAAAATAAATCATTTAACTTCTTATCAATAGAAATGTTATCTTGTTTCCTAAAACAATTAATGAATCACAGAACTTGATACGATTTATTGACATTTAATTGATTTCATCACATTAGTTTTATTACGCATTTCAACTGAGTAATCTTTAAGCGATGTCCATTAAAGCTATGCCATTCAGTTTAAGAAATCTCGAACTAGCAATCTCTTTATCCAAAAATTGCTGCAACCTCATTGAATAAATACAAATTAAAATCCTTTCCAATCATTTTAACCTTAAAGAATCTTCATTAAGTGTCAAAAGTAGTCATAATCCATAGAAATAACAGCAAAGTCGCATGTGCTTAATTTACTGAATCAGTACAAAAAGGGATGAAAAAATAATCTTCCACGAACCAAAAGTCATCCTTAAAAATTCTCCAAACTACCAATTTTCTGTTTGTTTATTCAAAAATATCCCTTCTTCTTCTTCTTCTTCGTCTTTATCTAAACAGTAAAAATTTTGCAGAGAAAGTGTTTACTTAAATCCTCAATCAATTACAACTCCTTGTCAAGAAGTTGTACCAAGAATATAAAATTGAACAAGAGTAAAGTTTTGCTGCGAAAGGGTTAAAAATGTTTGTTTAGTGTTTATGCGCTGTCAATCAAAAATGTTGCTGACTTGAGATAAACTTATTGAGTTAGATGATGCAGGGTTGGTGTGATTTGTTGTGGTTTATTTTAAAAGAGTTCAATTTGTAGTATTGATTTATATCTAGGCTAAAGGCAAGGGTTAGGCAATAAACTGAATATCTGCAACTTTTTTGAGGGGACGTGTGTTCTATTCCCACTTGAAGCAGGATCAAGGGAAAATTTGGAAAAAGAAGAAAGAAGAATTTTTTTTTGTATGGAAAATTTTTAAGGGGGGGGGGGGGGGCAGGGGGGGGGGTACAGAACAAAAATTTCTAAGAAAAAAATCCAAAAATGTTTACTGTGACGAAATTTCCAAGTCCTCCACAAACGAAATTGAAAAAGTCAAATTTAAAAGAACTGAAGCATCCAAGTAAAAATTTTTAGATGTAAAAAGGTCGATTCTCATCAATTCCAATCAAAATTTTGGTAAAATTCATTTTTCGACAATTTTTTTTCCAATACAAAGTGGAGTACTTGGAAATTTCATCACAGGAAACATTTTTGCATTTTTTTTCTCAACAATTTTTGCCTTCTCTGGGGGGGGGGGGGGGGGGGTATTTTTCAATTTTTCATAAAAACTATAGAAAAATGAAGAAAATTCT
Source organism: Chironomus riparius (assembly GCA_917627325.4). Taxonomy (NCBI): domain Eukaryota; kingdom Metazoa; phylum Arthropoda; class Insecta; order Diptera; family Chironomidae; genus Chironomus; species Chironomus riparius. Next base: position 33,095,627 of record OU895879.1, read on the forward strand.
CAAGACGAAGAGGGATTTGTCCCCCAGATGCACTCCCTGGCTACGCGTCTGATTAAAAGCTACTGAACTTGTTGAAAAATAAGAACTTAGAATCTTCATTATTAATCCACAATAGAGCCTGTCGATGACAAAATTGTATCTCAAGAACATCAATCACAAAGAAATCTTCAACTCTGTTCCCAAACGTCTTACATTTCACCTTTTGTTCCATATTTTCAATAAGAAATTTGATGAATTAATTGGGCGTGTATATGAAATTAATTTTTTGAGGGTAGAAAATATTTTTCGTCTGAAAAGTTTTTTTTTTGGTTTTGTGCTATCGATGCCAAAACGCTTGAGAGAATTTCATAAAATTAAATCATTTGGAAGTAATTCGACAATTTTCAATATTCTTTACAACTTTGACGTTGCAGGTAGAAGAGTTCAAGATATTTTTGGCATATGTAAAGCATTACAAGAAAATCTGACATGGCAAAATTGTTTTTTTTGCAGTCTTCATCCAAATTTTTTTTAGACAATTACTTTTCAATTTGTTGCTAATTGAAACAGGCACAGCTGAACTATATTGTACTTAGGACACTACAAAGCGCCACTGGATCATTGAAATCCAATTGTGCATAAATAATTTCTTGAATGAATTTCTCATTAAAATTTTTTTAAACAGAATGCCGTGAAAAATTTTACAACAATCGATGCTCATTTACAGAAGGTCAGTTTTGTGAGTTGCAATGGACAGTAATCGAGTCATAAATTAGAGTAATTTTTCAATTATTTCGTTTTGTTCTCAAAGCTAATAGGATAACCATTTTTGGATAACTTGGAATGCAGTTTCATTGTTAAATTAATGAAGGCAATTAGTTCTAGATTAATTTATTTGAATTGTTTTTGGAATTGAAAAGTTTTTGTAGGATTAGCGCTTGTTTTTGCCATTTTAGGATGAGGTTAGTTTTATGAAAATATCTCATTAGGATCTTAAAGACTCTTTTTCGGACATTTTTTGACATTTATCTTGAAACATTGAATTTTTTTGAATCGACATGAGTTCGATTCTTATGAGACTCCAATCTTTAGATTACTTCATTCTTCATGTCAAGCAAAAAGTGAATGACTTTCTAAAAATAGTTTCAATTCCAGAACAGTCAAGACAAAACATTGAACTTTCCGATCAATATTTCACTTTTACTTGACAAATATCAAATTTTGCAAAGTATTGTTGTCATTACTGCACCGCAATAAATATCCAAACTTTCAGATTTGTAAAAATAAAAATTAATCAAAATGTCAAAAGCATTTTGCTGCTGTTGTATTAACAACTCAATCTTCAAGCCCACACATTTAATTGTTTGAAAATGTCATTAGATATTTATTTACGACAATTTGCTGTAAGGTGAATGCTTTCAATGGCAGCTGTAAAGGTAAAAATCTGAATTCTTTTTGTGAATCTTAAAATAAGATTTCTTAGAATAATGAAGAAGATTTTTAAAAGATAAACTTTTTAAATCAATAAATCCAAATCACAAAAATTCATATTAAATATCATAAAATTCCTTAAAACTTTCAAAACTTCCAATAATTGTCATTAGTTAAGCGTAACAAAAAGTCCACATTTAAATGATAAAAATCCACAAGAAATGAAATTGAAGAAAGTTGAGTAGAATGAAGAATGAGACAAAAATTATATGGAACCAGATATATCTTGCTTTAATATAAATTAATATAAAAATTATTCGGGAGTTTCATATTAGGTGAAAGAGGCAAAAGGAAGGAAAGAGAAAACGAGAAACTATATCAGATGAATAAATTTTAAATTCATATAAATAAATATTAGATAGAAAAGTAAGATTTTTTTTACAAGAACGACATACAAAAACCTATTAAATTGATTTATGATGACAAAAAGTAAGAAAACATAAATAAAAAATATTGTGAGTTCTGCTTTACTCTTATTCGCTCTACAAAAAAAGAAAAGCTTAATCTTTCCTCATAAAAGTTAAATCAAATGGAAGAATTTTAAAGCGCATTTAGGGAATTAAATTATTAAGCACCAAGCACATAGCTGCAATAATGATAATTGAAACAATAAGACACGTCTCACATATCATAATGAGACATCATCAATCATATAAAAAGCAATTACTTTAACACAATCAGCACTCAGAGAGAAAGGATCGCATCAATGACATGTGAAGGTATCGGATGAATTTAAATTGGAAGTTTATTGTACTTTAACAATTGAACTTTATTTTTGGATCATTTTGGTCATCAGATTCAAAAGTACAAAACACGACCTTTGAGAAGTAACTGTAAACAATTACGTTAGTTCATGATGGCATCTTTTCAAGGGTGTCATGATGAAGATGAGTTATAGGAAATTTTTTGAGGGGATTTTTGTGATTTGTCAGCGTCGAGTGGAATTAGTTGATTATTAAAGATGAACTTTAGTTTACAATATTAGCCATTTTGAGCCAATAACAGCACAACCTTTCTTATTTTTTAAGGGAGTGGAGCTTGAGTCTCAAATGTGGAGGCTTGTTCTTTTTGATACCTCAACACCCCCCCCCCCCCCCCACTACTCTTTTCTGATTTCTTTCCTTACGAGAACCATCAATGGTTCGAATTAATTTGCCAAATTCTTACAAAAACAGCCTAAAATTAGCTTCCAAAAGTGCCCACCCAAACCAGCAAAATGCTTAAATTGCCAACACAAAAAAATCAGTTCCTAATATATGGCATGAATTAGATAAATATTTTTCATAATGCGACAATATATTTTGAATTATAACATCGACAATAACAATGGATGTCCATAAAAGGGAAATTATTTTATAAATTACAAAAATGACTCTAGATTTGCTTCTCATCAATAAAAATTAATAATTAAGCCAGAAATTGTTCCTTGTTCTTTATCCAATTGTTGACTGTTTTGTTTGTGTCTTTTGTGCAAGTTACTTTAACTTTTGAAGCGGAAATATCATTCTTAATAAATCCAATTAAAATTTATTACCGTCAAAGTATAAAAGTATGTATGAAGAAGACTTCCATTCATTCTGTTTTGTCTTTTTATCTTATTGTTCCCTTTTTTTCAACATTTTATGAATCAATGAATTTTTGCGGTTACTGTTTTAACTTTTTATTCCGTAAGTACGAAAAAAAAATTCGTTTTGTTTTCCCATAAAAAAAAATAAATCCAAGTGAAAAGATTAAAAAATAAAATTTAATAACTTTAAAGATGTGCAAAGACGTTACCTTGGCAATTTGTATGTTGTGGTTTTTAACATAAATTACTTCTATTTATGAGCATGCAACAGAAGACTTCAAAAATTTTTAATGAATAATGGGTGACTCCTAACTGAACTTCTGATTGATTGTGTGATTAACTTTTTCGAGAATCGAGAACTAGACGATACAGATAGAGACTTCCTCATGTAATTTATCACTTGAGTATACTTAATAGAGAGTATGTTGGGTGAGTCAAGGGTTGGCTTCTCATTTGTTGAATGCCTCAGGCTTATTGTATGTATAATTGTGCATTCAGAAGTAATAAAAGCAGATCTTCATCATCCAAATGACTAGTCAGAAACATTTTCTTGATGGCTCTTGGGGATTAAGCAACTTCTTCGATGTCATCAACAAAACAATTTCTTCCATTTTCATAAGTTCTCATTCCTCGATAAATATTTCTAAATGCAACATAACCATCAACACAAAAACTATCAGCGATCATTTATAATATTAAATGCATTGCAAAGAATCTCTTTTTATATCTTTCGACTGTAACTCGATAAAATAAAATCTTTTTTATTATGAAATCATAAAAAATGAACTCTCAATGAGATAGAAATGAGCGAGAAAAGGGAAGAAGAGCGAGCACAGGAGAAGATTTATGTAATTTAATGATAATGCAATTCATATACATACATGAGTGCATAATGTTTAATTCTTCTTCATAAATGTACATTCTGCTGTCCTTATGAGCAGTAAAAAAAATAACAGTAAGAAGAGTTTGCAAGGGATAGGAAGTTTTGGAGGTGGCGAGGTGGTTTATGGAAAGCTTTGTTGAATTTTCACATTTTTTTTAATTAAGCAAGAAGTTCTTCTTCCTTCTTTGTAACCATGTGCGTATGTAGAACAGAAGGCTTTCCATCTAACTCTGTTGCTGGTAAGCAAGAAGTTGGTACTCTTGATATTCAGCCTCTCAAGAAGTCGTTCTGATGTCTAGCTTATATGGAAGGGGAAGGGGGGGGGGGAATCTGTGGAAGTGTAAATAGAAATTAAAGTTGTTTATAAACTTTGTGATAGAAGAAGGAGCCATGGGATGGGGGGTAAGGAATGATATGAAGCTCCCCTTCTTAAAATGCCCTTTACACATTTATAACCCCCTACGTAAAAGCTTTGTCGAAACATCGAAGTCATATCACAGTATGGACCGTAAGAATTCTCGATTGGAGAATTTATCAAGTCTAATCTAGCAATATTAATGACTAAGTATTTACAACATTACACCTTATCACCAATAAATGAGTATTTAATTCTGTAACTCCAACACTATTGGTCGATTTTTGATAATTTTCCGAAAGTTCCCATCACAAGTCAGCAAAACGAAGACGATAAAGGTTCACCTCGTATGTATTTCTATGCGAAGCAGAACAAAGAATGGAAAAATAAAAAATATATATTTATGAATTTTTCATATCACTTTTGCAATCCATTCATACGGAACAAATGCGATTGTGAGGAAGGAAAACGAGCAAAAAAAGACAGCAAAAAACAGTTTTTTTTTGAGACGATAAAAATAAATAAAAGAATCTGAAAGCAAAACGATTCGATTTGAACTTAATGACGGCATTCAATACATATAATGTTGATAATTTTAAATAAATTGGGTTGTTGGAGATCAAATTGGATGCTATATTGGCTTCATTTTGTCATCTTTTGTATTTTAAGCAGTTTATTTACAATATTTATGACATGTGGATTAGTTTGCTTTATAAACTGAAGCTTTTTTTGTTGATTGAATGAGTTGCTTTGCAAATATTTTTGTTGTCTTGAGTCCGGGTGATTAAATATAATTATATTTCTGTTAAATAAATGTAGAGGTAAATTAAGTTGTTCCTGGAAAAGCTGATTAAATTACGATTCAGGGTTTTTGATTGCGAAAAATATTTTTTTTTTAAAAAAAAATCGAAAATTTAAGTCTTTGTATAATTTATGAGTGTGGGTTCCTTATTTAAAGCTATTTCCATTCAAAATCCTAATAAAAGCAACAGCAATCAAACTACAATTAAGCACAACCAAAAATGACAGCAAATAGATAATATTATCGATGACTTAAAACCTCAAATAGTGAATAACATCCACTTGAGTAGAAATTCCCAGTATATCTAATAAAATCGATACCTCAATCATAATTAGACTTAGGTACTGAAGACAATAATCTCTAAAATGATAAAGAAAGGGGATCTCACCTGCCAATTTATTGACTGTCTTTCTTTCGGGTGGAAATACATGATTATACAGCCTTCCTTCCCTGATAACAAAGAATAATGATATTAAGCCATAAACCTTTTTTGTCGATAACTTTTACAGATATAATGTCGGCATTCTTTACACTCGAGCGTCAGTGTCTTTTAGAAATTCAAAGTGATAACTTAAAAATAAAATAAAATAAAGTGAATAAAAATGAAAATTTTATTAATTTTCGCTGCTGTGGCTGTGACTTTCCAGTCATCTACTGCACAAATTATTGGACCTGTCTGTCCTAGTGATAAACTTCAATGGCTTCCACATCCAACAGATTGCTCACGTTATTATGTCTGCCAACATACAACTCTATTCGAAAGATCTTGCGCTCCCGGGCTTTTGTTTAATAATATTAGTGGACAATGCAGGCTTCCACAATTTTCATTCTGTGCACTGTCATGTCCTCTCAATGATAATCCATCAAATCTTGTATTCTTACCTGATTTCCACGACTGTGCAAGATACTTCGTTTGTAACGATGGAAGAGCTGTTTCAAGAGGATGTGCTGACGGATTACTTTTTGATACTAATAATAATTGGTGTGATTTCTCATCGAATGTTGATTGTGAGAGTCGAGGCAATGGAACAATTCTCGATCCTGTTGAGTCCACCACAAATGCTGGTGATGGAGATGGAGTGCCAGAACCAACAGCACCACCAACTGTAGCACCAACAACCACAACAACTACAGTTAATCCTAATATATTTGTAAGTTTGAACTTTGAACTTAGTTAACCTGATAATGTTGGATCAGGTGCGTAGCCAGGGGGTGGACTTCGGGGACAAATCCCCTTTCGTCTTGAGAAATTTCTTCATTTTGCTAGAGTTTTTATGAAAAACTCGAAAAATCACCCCCCCCCCCCCTCAAAAAAAATTGTCCCCCCTCTTCGAAATCCTGGCTACGTCCCTGTGTTGGATGTTATATAATAATTTTAATTTATTTTTAAAGGAATGCCCAATTACACCAGGAGTTCAATTATTCCATCACACAATTTATTGTCACAAGTATTTCAGATGCCATAATGGTAAGTATTTAATTTTGAAGCAGAATTAAAAATTGCTCTTTTATAAATTCTTAAAAGTCGTTCAAAAATGTCATCCGTACCAAAAAATTCAAGTTCGGAAAGATTCATTTTTGAAAGATTTTAAAATTTGTCGTTAATTAAAATTTAATTTTAATTTTTTTCCAGGAATTTCATATTTGAGAGAATGTCCAGAAGGTCAATTGTTTGACTTCTTCGAAAGAATGTGTAAAGCAGATGCTATTTGCTACGATCCTGATTTAGTCACAGATATTCCAGAGCAAAAATAAGTTTCTATAAGTTGGAGATATTCAAAAGAAATTAATTACATCCTTATCTTTTGGATAAGAGTCATTAAAAGCTAATCATCTATATGAATCACTTATTTTTCACGTAACTCATAAAAAGAGGTTCTTTTTGTATCATTTAACCAATTTCACAAAAATCCAATGACGAACCAGTCAAAAGTAAATTTAATATTTTTATACATCAATTATGAATTTATTGCCTTACAATTTTAACAAAATAAATTTTTTGTGTAATTTTTCTTTAAAAACCATGATTCAAATATTTATTAAATTTTTCAGAAGAGCTTTATGTGTGTCAATTTAATTAAACCTCCTCGAAAATATGTCAATACCATAATTACCTTTATTTCCTCTGTAAATGAAAAAGTCAATAAACATTTACAACACTTTATTTCCTACAATTCAATTTATAGCTTATTTTGTACACTTAATTATCAAAAAATACTTCCACGCCACTAAAATTCTGACTCAAAATATTTTTGTGACAATCATCAAATGCCAAATTAATGAAAATTCTTAAGAAAAAGTGCAATTTCTTGAAATTATCGTGAAATAACTGAATTCCAGAAGAGATAAAGACATTTTTTGTCCACGTGCTAAATGTTTCAGTGTTAGATCACACTCAGAGTTGGAATGCGGCATATCCAACAGAATGAAAACACCTTCTTTCCAATAATAATATTAAATTAACGAGTGCTCTTATAAATTTCGGAGATTGTTTGTTATGAAATTTGATTATCGAAAAACACTCAAGTGCTTATTATTTCCATGACACTGATTACCTTCTTTGGACTGAAATACTCAAGTGTGTTGATAATCAATGCGGTTCTTATATCTTTTTTGTAAGTGTATCAAGTTGAAAATTATTAATCGCTTCCATAACATTGCAAAAATAAAATTATGACCAGGCCACTTCTGTACAAATAAGCTCAGCAATGACCACATACGTGTTATTAGCTTTCAACAGAATATCCAAATCAAACACCACATAAAGCGCCTATAAGGTCAATTCGAGTTTGTCAAAACGGGAGTTGTGAAACAGCTTGCAAAAGTCAAGAAAATCGCGTTACTCATGCTGACTTGGACCTTTTAATCGATTCACATTTAGAAGTCAACTACCATTTACGTTTTCTGGAGCTGTATAAGCAATTTTTCTACGTGATTATTCCTATAGTCAATGCCTCCGAAGTGTTTGAATTGAAAATCTAATGAGACAACATCAATCACAATGTGTTCACAATTGGCCATTTCCTGTAATTGAACATAGTGTCGTATTGAATCTGCTTCTATGTTTTTTTTTTCATTCTCATTCTCGTCTTCTCGTGCTTCCTCATTCTTCCTCATAAATAATAAAAGAGAGAATATGATCGAAATATGTGTATTTGTCATGAAACGGCAACATGTGTGTCTAAATTGGCTGTTATTACTAATTGCGTCAACATGCTGATGATTGAATATATATTGCTGGATAATTTGTAAAAAAAAACGGATTGAAAAGGGAACAAAGTGAAATGCTTTGTTGTAAAAGTATGGAGGGTCTGCATGACAATTGCAAATTATGGGATACAATTAACTTGCTAATGTTTTGCAACTGGGCTGTTAATTGATATGTTGATGAAGGTATACTTTAGGATAGGATTAAATTTTTTGGGGGGAACTGAAGTTGTACATTGTTTAGAATAAGGTATAGCATGTGCATGAAAATTAGAAGATATTTCATAAGAACATGCACACGACTATTCTGTTAAGCTCAATTGTGACCTTGAAAACATTCTCCAATAACCTTCAAAAAAGAGTCTCAAAACAAACAAACAGCTTTCAATCAATCAAACACAAACATATGATGCAAGAATATCAACAACTCAAAAACCCCAAAGTTACATTATTCATCACAAGACATACGTAAATATTACGTCAATCTCAGCGATAAAAGTAATGGAATCTTTCAACTGCCAAACGCATTCAACCTCTTCTTTGTCTTAAAATTGAAAGAATCAAGTTAAAGAAACTGTTGAACCTGATCCAATTGTATGAATAGAACCGAAGCATATCAATGGCTAAAAAACTCACAACATAATGCCAAACACACACTTCTCGATCTAAGCTTGAATGATTGATCTGTCAAGGTGTAATGTGAAGTCGCTTTTTATGGAAATTTGTTATTTTCTTGTTTTTTTTTGCTTTATCTTATTTGAATACAAAAGCATTTCTACTTCCAACGGTAGCTCGTAATAATTTTTATTCATTCAAACCGCATTTTTTTTTTTTCGTAAGATAAGTGGTCTCATTTTAAATGGTTAGTTTGGCTAAGCTTTCTCGATTTCTCGGTCTCGACAAATTCTCGAGACCGAGACCGAGACCGAGACTTCCCGGGAATTCCCGGGAAGTCTCGACTTTAAAAACTACTTAAAATTTCGCTGAAAGTAATTAAAAAACACTTAGACCTTGTTATGCGATCAGTCAAACTAATTTTATTGTCTTAATACTAATATAAAATATAAAAGAAATACGAAATACGTAATGATAAAAGAAAAGCATAATGATAAGAAAGTGTGTCCCTATTAAAACTATTCTGGGTTTTGGAAATCAACTTTAAAAGTCAAATTTCTCTGCATTGTCGCAGCAGAGCTTCCTTGACACATATAAAGAAGAAAATATCTTTGATTCCCTGCATTTCAAGACCATTAGTTGGACTCAGTTACAATCCTCCGAAGAGATTGAAGCAAATGATAATTTCATGTGTGAAAATGCGCAAATTTCAAGGTCATTTACCCTAACTGTAAGATTAACTACAAACTGTGATGGGAAAAATTCTAAAATTATCATTTTTACCTAAATTTTTTTCTTCTCTAGTCTCGGGTCTCGGTCTCGGAAAATTCTCGAGACCGAGACGAGATCGAGACCGAGACTTCCCGGGAAGTCTCGGTCTCGATTTCGTCATCGGGAAAGCATAAGTTTGGCTGGATGGTTGATTGTTCTGTGGAATATTTTGATGGATTGTGAATCATTCGAGTGAGTGGCATTGGTGATAAAAAATTGAAATGAGGAAGATTGATTTCTTCGGTAGTTTGAGAATATTTGTAGTTTTAAAAGCAGAAGAATCTTTAAAGTGGCTTTAAATTTTGATGGATTAATTTATTTGATGCAAATTTGATGCGCCTTGAAAAAAAATTCAAAGTTCTCCACCTTCAAATTTCACAAAAACTTAACAAGTTTCCTTCTGTACAAATATTCCTTTTGTTGATAAATATGATTTTCATATTTATTTATATATTTTTGCGTGTTATTTTTATGGGCGGCAGTTCCAGCCCTATTTGATTTGTTCATCGATCAATCTTAAACAAGTCAGTTGAAGGAAATTCGATGAACAATGAGAGGCATTTTATGAGCATTTTTTTATATTAAAATATTCATCATGAGTTATTTTCAGAAATTGCTTTTATTTTATTCGAATGGAATTTAGAGGATAGAAGCTTTGTTGAGGTGAGTTATTTTATGACATAATGAAGTTTAGCTCCGAATATATTCAGAAATTTGATTATTTTTGCAATGCTTGAGCTTATTTGATAAGCACGGAATATGCTACACGTTTGGGGTTGCTTAATTTTGACGTTGATCTGAAATTACACGCTCTTGATTGAGCTGTCACCAAAAATTCAAACCCTCACCCTCGTCCCCAAATAAGTGACGTCATAAGTTAATGATTTAAAAAAGGTAAAGCATAGAGAGAGCCCAGCCATTTGAGCTGGAGGCACTGCAGAACAGAATCTTTTGTACCCCACCCTTTAGACCTACAGTTTATAGTGGAATCTGAACCACTTACAAGTTCTGCACACTGCAAAGTCACGAGTACGTCTAAAGACCTGATGTACCTTGTTATATCCTAGCAAAGGAGACACGTTATGTGCCGAAGACCTCAAAACTACACCCAACACACGAACCGAGCTTCGTAACTAGAATGATCCTTAATCCTAATCAAAAAGTATCACTTAAACATTCACAAAACTTTGTATCAACATTATTCAATATCACCTTTTCGTGTTCAACATCAGCGGTAATAGTCTTCGGCATATTTAAGCTACCAATTAATACAAAGAATGATAAATAACGTGAGTCAGAAAATTAGCATTAATAGTCCGCCTCATAAATCTCAGATTAATTAAAATGAGCTCCAAAGTTAAAAGACAGTCTCAAAAGAGAGAAAATTAGAAATTAATAATTTATGAAAATCAAAGCACATGTATCAACATTTTTATCCAGTAGTAACGGCAGCGATCATGAAATAAATAATAATAGACATAATATGAATTTGCATAAAATACAGTCGAGCTAAATGTTGCCATTTTAGCTGACTGTAGCAATATTGCCTTTTGCATGTTGCTTTAGTAGCACTTGAGTGGCAGATAAATGGAATGTGATGCACATAAAGGCCATGAGGCTGTTTTCTTGTAAAAAAAATACTTTTTATCTTGTGAACATTTAGGGCATTGTGAGATATGAAATGAACCTTTCTTCATGTTCATGAAAGGAACCATTTTTTTTGCCATCTTTTTCGAACATGCAGATGATGATTTTAATGAGAATTTGAACTTGAAAATCATTTTTGAGGCTGTTTAGAAAGCGATTCGCCTTGAACTGAATGATCAATAAGACATTTTTGGCACATCAGCTGGGACTGAAGTGGTTATAAAGTGGATACAGAGCTAGTCTGTTAGTTCAATAAAGCAAACCATTGCAAAACGCCCAAGAAAATGCCAGAAGACCTCAAACCTCCAAATAAAAAAAGTGTGACAATTACCAAACAGTTTAAAATATGTAAAGCCTTATTTATTGGATATAACTGAATGAATTCTTTTTTTTTCTATAAATTTCTTGCTCTAGTTGGTCTCATTTTAATCTATGTGTGCGCTGCTCGCTTCTTGTTTCTCTTTCGTTTCTGTCCATTCACTCTTAAAATGCAAATTATTTTCTCTTTATTATAAAGTAACAACAACAAAAAAAAATAGAATTTCCGTTAATGATGGTTTCTAGTTACATTTTTTTATGATAAAAAAATGCTTAGCATTAAAAATCAATGAAGCTTAAACATCGGAATCTTTTTTTATACATGCACAATCTATTAGCGGATGTTTCTCTTGTTGTAATAAATGGGTTTTGGTAAGGCTGAAAATTATTTTAAGTAATTTTCTTTTTTGCAATATAATTTAATAAACATTTTTAATAGGATTAAGTACTACAAAAGTCAGCACTTAATCTCTTGAAGAGAAAAAAAATTCCGTTGATAATAAGAAAATTATTTTGGTATGTTGGATGGATTTGAATTATTTATACAGTTGGTTTTGTTATTCTTGTTTTGGTTTGGTTTATAAACAAAAGCTAGTTGAAGGAGTGTAGCCAGAGGTGAGGGTAGGGGTCAAAACTATCATTTTTAAAAAAAAATTCTTCAACGAAGGATTCTTTGTGAATAAATTCAGAGGCTCGGAAACTAGACGGTATTTTAAAGGCGGCATTTAGTATAAAGAGGTAGTATTTGTGGTATTTTGGGGGTAAAATATGGTATTTGTATGGAATTAAGCGGTATTTGGGGGTATTTGTATTGAAGTTGGAGGTATTTGGAGGTATACCGCCTAGTTTCCGAGCCTGGATAAATTCCCAAAATCCCTAATAATTTTTTTAATTTCATCCAAAAAAAACCCACGCTCTTACAAAAATCCTACCCCCCCCCCCCCTCTCGTTGAAAATTGAACTGAATGATTCGACGAACAATTAAAGTACAAATGAAAGTTTCGATTTTTGATGCAAATGCAGATAAGTACGGGAGGTTCTATGCAATCAAGTCAAAAGTTTGGTCACCTGAATGAGAAACTTTGTTCCAACCAGTTTTGATACCTAGCAATTAACTGTTTAAAAAAATGGATCCAAGTGTAGGCAATTTAAAATCAAAGTAACAAGCATTTGCCTATGTCAAAGACAATTTTTTTCGCCTTTGCCTTTTTTGTGCCTTTGCAAAGGCATAACTTTGCTAGATCAAAGACAAAATCTGATTAAAAGCAACTTTGTTTCAACACTGTTTTCAACTCAACAAAATGCAATCCAGGATCAAAAATTTCAACTTGAATTTGGAATCAAATTGAACAAAAATCACAAGATACCTTCAACTTCTGTAAAAAAAAATGTCAGAATCAATTTTCATAATCAATAATAAATTGTGGAATTTCAAATATGCAAATTCAATTTCTTCATTTTCAATAACTTTCAATACCGCCTAGATTATTATCTTTTAAATAACAAAAAAAATACATCCAAAATATATTCAGACAATATCGAAAATTTCTAATCAGTATCTAGCACATTTCTCCTTTTCCAAATTAAGTCACTCTAAAAAATTATCAAAATCCGTAAGATCCCATAAAATATAGTTTATTAAAATCATCTCATTTTCTGCTTCTCGACTTCTCCACACAAAAAAAAAATGTCTAATTTTCATGTGAATCTTTCAATAATTTTGCATTAATTTTAAATACACATACAAATGACATAACTTTTTTTTTTATTTTTCAAGACGAGATAATGTCATTTGGTAACGTGCTTATGATATGACTTTGAAATATAAATTTGTATTTTATTTGTCATTCGAAATTTCAGTTATGAGCATTTTACGCTTAATTCTTAATCTTATAATTTATCCGATACATTCTCATTTTTTTTTTCGAGAATATTTGTCGAATATGCTAATCAGTTTCTTGTTTGTGTCTTCCTATATGCTCTGAAAAATTCGTATTGCCTCCGAAAATGTTTATACTTGTGAAGCCAGTGGACGGGAGGAGATAGTAGCATGAAGACAAAAACGAAAAAAAAAAATTCTTGACAGTTTTAGCCTTTTTTAAATTACAATTTGTGTTGATTCTATTATCTCTTATTTTATTGTTGACCTGAAATCTCTTTTCTTTCTCTCGCGCATTTTTATTTCGCATTCTATTTGACATGCCTTTTGTTGACTTTTCATCGATTATTTCGTCGTTTTGCCGTTTTCGTTATCTAATATTTAAATTTTTTATGGTGTAAAGTTTTTGGATAGGGAATGTGTAAGTGACTATTGGTTTGTCGGCCTGGCAGTGCATTTGCTTTGATCAATGAATATCTCTAATCGACTTCGAGCTCTGATTGCATCTGTTTAGGTCAATAATGTTGCTATTTGCTCAATTACACCAATTCATCAGAAATATTTGGATAAGCTTCCAATCGGGCCTAGTTAGCAGAACATACGCTAGGATACTTGTAAATTTTGGATAAAAATCAGAAAAATATAATGCATCATGACCCGTTTATAAATGATGCCTGACTTTAGGGTCCTTAACTTATAGGAGTTGGCAAAAAAATTAAGTTCAGGTATAGAAAACTTTTTGTTTTGACTCCCAATCACACCGCCCCCCCCCTTCCTTCACCCGCTGCTTACGCACCTCCTAAAACTGCTTGTCACTTCTATACAATAAAAAAAATAGGAATTTTACAAAATGAAGTTGGGGATGAGGGGGCATTGAAAGTCCTATTTTGTTGATTTGCTACATTCATGAGATTTTTTGGATGGCAAGAGATCTAGAGGAAGACTAAAGAATATCTAGATTCGATGTGTTGATAAGGACGTTATTAATATCTCGAACTGGCAGAAGGTATAGAAGGATAGAGCTTTCTTAGGTGATCTCTGAACACAGCAATGGGCCCACGAGCGCCCCAGCTAAGGAAGTAAGTAATAATGCCATTCATGAGTGACCCCTTCTAGCACATCTAAACATAAATGACATCCTATCCATATCAAACGATGACACCACAATCACATTATGCTCCAAACTCTTTCATCCAATCAAGAAAATACGCACAATTTCCAAGAAAATGCGCTCGAATCATTAAACGGTTTGAAATTCATAACATTTCCATATCTATTCCTTACTCTACACTCGACTGCTGTGTATATGTGCTATTATTCCTATTCTTCTTCTTCCACTTTTGTTAATTTAATTAATTCCATCTTATTTTCTTCTGTTTCTTTTTACACATTTTTCTATATCAAGAAGAGAGAGAAAAAAAATGAACAGCAACGACGGCGATGAAGGAACAAAAAATTTGAATATTATATTTATAAAAGTTTATTTTCATTAAGATCGATTTCGTTGATAAAGACAGAAGAGATACTCGCATAGAATGGAAGAAATGAATTTTTTTTTCCAGTCATCTCCCTTCTCACGCGTTTTGTTGTCTTGCCTTCTTTTATCATACGTATTTCATTCCATATTCTGACTCGTCTTGATGTGTTATGATGATGAAATTTGAAGCTTTTTTTATGGGTCGTTGTGCTTTTCTTGTTTGTCATGAGATGCTCTATATAGACGCACCATACGAACACCATCAGAATGATGATTCTGGTAGAAAAAGAAAAGAATAAGAGATTTGTTACTTGGAACGTGTGAGCACTCGAACGCTTCTCATTTTCATAACAATTACGGTTTATTATTCAAGATTTTAGATAGCATTGTGTTGATCATGAGAATGATGATACCGATGAAGGACAAATAATTGCGTAATCAATAAGACATTTTTGGGAAGGTCTGGTCTGGACAAGAATAGGTTTCTCATTTTGGATTGGGGCTATTTGGGAGGTTGGGACTCAAATTTGAGGATCACATGCTGTTGATGTATTTACAATGCAACTTACACTTGTGATAAAAAAATAAACTTTAGTCGTTCAGACCTTAAGATCCATAGCTGCGTATTAAATGCTTTTCAAGGCAAATGACAGTTTAACGAAAGAAGGCTCGCCAGACCTTCCGCTCAAACCTAGACCTACAGTTTATAGTGGGATCCGAACCACTCCTTTGATAACATTTCTGTCTGTGGCCTATAAAGGAAGGCTGTGAGCCTCATTTCCTATGTTTCGACCCCCACCCTACCCCTTTAAAAAATTTTCTTTTTTCATTCTTTTGTTTTTAATCATCACAAGGCCAGCACCTCCTTAAAAGTTATACTTAATTTATGAACCACCCCTTAAAGCATTCAGGTCAAGTAGTGACATCGACAGATTTCCCATTTATCTTCCTCTACTCCTCGGGCTCAACTTGATTTGCATCATTTTCCAACCAAAACGTCTGTTCTTAATACGATGACAATAATTTTCTGTCATCAGACGGCCTTAAAATATTCTTTTTATATGAATATGTATATTCACGTTGTTATATATTTATTTTCACTGCCTTATGGAAATTTGGGTTGTTGTTAATCAACATTAATTTAATGACGTTACAACTTTATAGTAACGGTAATGAGGTTGTTAATTTTTGGTTCGAAAGGTATATGGTCCTGTATGAAGCGATGGAAGTCAAACTAATTAACCTTTACAAGATTTTTGAAGAAAACAAAAAATTAAGTCAGCAGATATGAGACGATGAAAGGTTGCTTGATGAGCTGTTTAAATTTACAGCCTTACGCAACAGTCATCATGGATTTTTAATCAATTATCATAAAATAATCTGTGTGAAAAATGACCAAAAATTAATCAAGATTTTGAGACACCTTGTCCACTGAATAATTTTCAATTTTCGCATAGTCAAAACGATCGTTAAACTTGCTTTGCAGATTAAAAACTAATAAATGCCTGTTACGTATTTTTATCTTTTGACTATTAAAAATTTGATATCTGTAGTACTTTTGGAATGATCAGAATATTCATATGGCTTTTAAAATCTATAAAAGTATTCCCATTTTTATGATTCGATATCAATTTCTATATCATTGAATAGATTTTACATGACATTTGCTGTGACTTTGAAATTGATTCAAATTTATATTTTTTTACATAATCCTGTCATTAATTTAATCTTTAAACTAGCTTTGATGATTAAAAATTAATAAATATTTGGAAAAAATCGTAAGAAGCACTCTCTTCATTTCTAATTCCTTAAATCTTTCCGTGTGAACAAGAACCTTAGCAAATCTACTGAAAAAAATGTAAATTTCATCCCAATAGAATAAATAATTTATAATCAAGTTTCACAGTATGACTGAAATAATATTTTCTCATCACATTATCCCTTGCTGCTACTCATTACGTATGGTATGATGCAGGTAGGCAAGACTATTTATTTAAACGATTTTGATGATATAATGAAAAATTGTGAGCAAAGATGAAGAAAAAGTTCTTTTTCTATCCTTTTTATCCTCTGACTTATCTAACACGTAAGTTAATGAAAAAATAACATCAAATTGTAATTTAAGTAGAAAATTTTATTTGGTATCGGAAGTTTTATGTTATGGAGTTTTGTGGAAGGAATAAGGCGCACTTTCGAGTAAAAAATTGATTCAAATTTTTCTTCAGAAAATATGTTAAGTTATGATAAAGGCATCTGCCTATACCTTGCTGTTGCTTGTACCTTAATGTTGCCTAATTCATCTCTTTTAATCTAAGTAAATGCAAAATCTATTAATTGATTGTAAAAGCCTACATCTAGGTACCTAGTCAATACTTACCTACTTCCTTGGCTAGGGCGCACGTGGGCCCATTGCCGTGTTCAGAGATCGTTTAAAGACAGCTCTATCTTTCGAGACCTTCTGCCAGTTCGGGATATTAAGAACTCCAGCGGTATTAAGGACTCAAGCGTCCTTAACCTAGTCAATAACAAAATCTACTGCCTATTTGAACACATAACACCATCGTTCTGTTGGAAGTTTACAATTAAAGCCACTTTTAACGATAATCCTGTTCAGAACAAAAAAAAGTTTAAGTTGACATTCTACCAAGCTTCTTAGCAACCCCCGACAGCTCAGTGGTAAGACTATTCGACTAGAAATCTTAAAGGATGCGGGTTCGATTCTCATTTGGGACAGTTGGAAAGTTTCTCAAGTATAAAATTTAAGTTCTCTAACATCAAGAGCAATAAAGTACATCCAAACAAAGAAGCAACTGTGGTCAGATATTTTCAAAGACCAGATTTCATTTGTCATTAAAATTATTAAATTGAAGAAAAATACCGATTCTTAAATGTTCCGAAACCAAGAACACTTATGTTAAGACTTGTTCAGACAGACAAAAATCCTCAATCTCCATCAACTTCTTCCCTCGAGGCATGCTCTAATAGATTCTTACAAGGAAGCAGAAAACTATAATAATTCTAGTAGAAAGGAACGACAAGAAAACATTTGACAATAGTTGTCATCGTAAGTAGATGAGAGACACAGAAGTGCATTAAGGTACAATTTGCAATTCTATTGCTGACATGGATTTCAACTTAAGTTTCTTGACAAAAATAACAGAACCGAATGGAATTTTTAAGAGAAAAAAATAATAATGTAAAGAAGGAATCGAAAAAAAGGAGAAAGAGAGCCTTGAGAGTAATTTATTGATGTTTATTTTCTATTTATAAGGCCCATGCCTACCTGAATAAATAAATAAAACTCCTTAGGATAGTAAGCAAAAACATATACACACACCCTATGTCGTCGTCTTTGAATGTCGTCAGGAAGACGAAGACAGAGAAGAAATATTTAATAATGAAAGAAGAATGGCTGTGTCCTTTACTTCTGCTGTGACCACTTTTTTATTCTTTATACATTTTATCGATGTCAGATGACAGAAGCGAGGGTTTATTTTTTTGGGATGATTATTAAAAATAAATTAGAAAAGTCCCACGAATTATAGATGAACATATTCTTTTCTACTTTATATTATTATTTTATTCTTTTCTCGTTTTGTGTCTCTTCATACGGGAGGACATTGAATGAACGATGAACTGCTGATAACATCAAATGCACGTTTTTTATAAACTCAGCACGCATTTAATATGAAAAGTTTGAAAGGACAAGAAATGAATTTTTAACTACATTTCCTTCTGACTTATGCAATATTGCGCACTGAATGAATATCTGAAAGATGATCTCGTCTTGGATATTTTTTATACCCTTGTG
This sequence comes from Chironomus riparius, assembly GCA_917627325.4. Classification (NCBI taxonomy): domain Eukaryota; kingdom Metazoa; phylum Arthropoda; class Insecta; order Diptera; family Chironomidae; genus Chironomus; species Chironomus riparius. Next base: position 33,114,429 of record OU895879.1, read on the forward strand.
GGCGTTTTGTGGATTTTATGATTTTTTTTTTTTGATAGTTTTATTGGGAATTTTAAAAAAAATTTTTTATAGGATCTATAAAAATTATGCCATAAAATTTTGACTGTAAATAGGAGCTGTCTGTAGCTTGTGATTTTAGGTACACCCGAAAAAGTCAAAGTGTTGTCATACAAAGATATATGGCTAGACATGAAACTGTACCCTCAATTTGAATATTATCAAATCAGAGGTGTAATCAGGTCCTGATTATCAGAAGAGACAAGATTATCCCTTGACTGACAATTTTTGTCCAATTTTACAGATATTCTTGGTTTATACTTGACTCTGACAAAAAATCTGAGGTGCTTATAACTTTCTTGCTAACTTGGAGCACCCCTAACCTTAAATTCAAAATCGACACTTTAGAATATGAACAAAATTTCGTGAAACTATGGCTTGGTTGTAGAAGAATATCTAAGAAAAACCTAGATACTGGCCCCAAGCCACATTTATTGAAGGGTATCAAAGAACCTTAATTCTAGTAAAATTGCACAATTTTTCCCTAAAACCACAAAATTAAGAAAGCAAAAAAAATTTCCAACACGAAGAAAAATTTCCACAAAAATATTTCTAAAAATACAAATTCAGAATTCAGAGTGAGCAAAAGACCTTAGGTTTTGCATGTTTGATAGTCATCTAAAAGCAGAAGGTGAATTGATGATTTATTCAACGAAGCATAATTTTTCGAAATAAAAATGTCCGCAATATTTTAGTTTTAATCCCCATGTGTCTTCCATTTTTTGTTCACCTTTGAGTTTTCTCGATATTCGCATTTATTTTCTAATATTGGATACGTGATGTATTTTAATTTAGAATACAGAAACTAGAGTTGAATTCGTATGGGGATGAAGATGCTCAAAGATATGAAAAAATTCCAAATAAATAAAATAAAAATAGATTTGAAAAATTAAATTTCCAATGTTCATGAACCGCGCTATATTTTTAATCCACACTGGAAAAAAATGAATATTATGAAACAGAATAGAAAATAATACCAAGAAAAATTTCTTTTAAAATCTCTCATCAGTAGCATTTTATGGGTTTTCTATATAAACGATAGACTTCGTCGCATCTCTATTATTACAATATAATCAATGGATATTCAATGGTGACAGAACCGAGGATAGAAAAGGGAAAATAGAGAATGGATGAAGCAATTTACTTGATTATTTATTGATCGGATGCCTCATTATGACTACTTTTTATATATTCGAGTGTCAGAACTCTCATGAATGAATTAATCATTGTAAGAACTTTATCTGTTTCGATCTTAGTGATTATGCATGTACATCGACAGCGATTGATGAAAATTTCCTTCTAGTTTTTTTTAATTCGATGAAATGTAGAAATGTGTTCGCAGCTGGATATCAATCAATGGTTTAATTCAAGATTTTCTAAGAAGCATTGTCGCAACTTTATAGTCCTTAATCGAAGCATAAAGAAGTATAAAAGGAAGTAAAAGATGTTGCTGCTGCTGCTACGCTAGACGAATCGATAATGAAATTTTGTGGGTTTTCAAGGAATATGAGTAGAGTTGTGCCTGCACTTTGGTCTTTGTGATTCTTAGAGGAGTTGTTAGGGCCATAAGACATAGATTGAGCACCACTGGTCTTAAATAAAATTGTTTGCCAAATCTATAAAATTCTTGATAATTGATTTACAGCAGTGTTGTCCAAACTGTGTGTCGCGGCACCCTATTGTGCCGTAGCATTTTATTAGAAATGACATGAGCCGCATGCTTTGTTCGACTTTAGTAATGGCTTACTCCGAAGGTGTGCCGTAGCTCAAAAAACTTGGAAAACATCAGGTGCGTAGCCAGAAATACGAAGAGGTGGGGGGGGGGGGCGGCAAAAAACTTTTTAATATGAAAAATTAAGGAAGAGAATTTTAAGAACTTTTTCATGAAAACCTTATCAAAAAGAAGAAATTTCTAAATTCGTCACCCAAATCCCCCTCTCCTCGAGTACGCGACTGGACAACACTGATTTTACGGGGACAGGGAGTCTACTTTTCAAATCCTTTTTCAAATAGGGTGAAGATTAGTTGGTCATTCCGTACCTGTCTTGATCAACTTAATAATAAAAATGCAAAGATAATCTTGCCTAATTCATAAACATGCACTCCAGACACAAAATCTTCAATGAGTTCTTCAACTTTTCTCTTAACTGATAGTGATCATTCTCCTCATAATGTCGCAATGCCAAAAGAACCCACAACAAAAAAAATAATAATAAGAAAGAATGGGATGAAAAAAATGTCTCTTAAAGCCATTAGATTTGCTAATATCTTGATATTCTTACCCTTCGATGATTCCACAAAATCAATTTCTCCTCATTATGATGATCGGAGGCTGATGGTGCTGCTTATGTTTCAGTCAAGCAGAAAGCATTTTTTCTGTATGAAATAACAGCAAAAAAATTCAATTCTTCTGCCTTTCTACACACTTATTTCTTATTATAGGTTTCACAATCCTCGAGAATTGACAATAGTTTTTTTTTCTATTATATATTTTTTTTGTGTCTCTTTCATTTCTCTACCAAATACTAATATTATTATTAACATTTCTTTACGTCTCTCAATTTCTCATTCGTATGGAAGTTGATAGTTAACTGTGGAACTTAATATTATTTAGAGCATTTTGAGAACATTTTTCATATCCTTTTGTGTAATCTTTATGCCGCGGTATGAATCTTTTGATGATCAAACAAATACCTCATCTATGAGGTCAAAATGTAAGGCGCATTCCAATGCGATTAGGAATTCTTATATTATTTCATTTGAGTCGTCATATATCACATTGTATGGTAATTTTTTTCCTTTATGTCATATGGAACAAGTGTGTAAAAGCTTTTTCTTCTTTTCTTCATTCAGTATTAATAATTTCAACATTTGAATAAACAATAAGTATCGTATTCAATGAGATACTTGTTTAATAGTCATCCTTGATGGTGAGAACAAATTGATCTCATAAAGAATGAAGTGTATTGAAATGAAGATTTATGGCTGTTGAGTAATTAATTACGAGGGCTTTATATGAATGGTGTATGACATACATTCATGGAGATAGGATGATATAATGCTGGGAATGTGTGAGATAATGTTTGATTTTATTTCATTTGATTCTCAAATTGAGGAACTCCATACACAAAAATTATCAATTAACTGCATTATTTACAATACCCAACTTCTAAGAATTCTTCATCATCTTATTTTCAGTAGCAATATTTGCGAGAAGCTGCAATAAAACAATCGACTTCAACCAAAAAAGTCGAAAACTTCTGAAGCCAAAAATAGTTACAACGTGCTGTAAAAGTCATGAAAACAATCGTTGTTATCTTCAAAGAAGGATTCACACTGAAAAAGAGATTTTATTGACGAGTTACACGGAAGCATACAGCAGCTACCTGGTAGCAATAAAACATCCACTCGCATTCTACAAAAGAGAAAACTTTCTGCTCCTGAACAGACTTCTTTTACAATTCATCAGAAGTTGAAGTCTAAAATATATTCAGAAAGATGCAAATGCAAAACAATTCATAAAATAATTAAAAATGCAAATAAGTTCAATATTTTTTTTTTGGATTCTTGGAAGGTAAAGGAGAATATGCAGACACACGAGCTTCTGTTTTTGCACAATGCTGTCATAAAATCTCCTTCTCGCAAGTATGCAGTAAATTAAATATCCTCAGTGCCATTTCTATATTTCATCACCATCACAAAATTCCTCTGACATTCCCAATGCTGCTGACAGACAAGCCAAGAAGCGAAATTCTTAAAACATTTCAAGCTTGTGTTAAAAAGCGAAAATTTAACAACTCATCTCGAACTATTGTTAACTGCAAGTATTATTGTAGACAGATAATGATCCCACAATTAAGTTTTTAGTCACACTTTTTTTTTTGTCTTCAACTCATAAAACTCGCTGTCTCTTTACATTTTTGTATAGTCACTGTATTTTGCATTTTCATTTTCTCACAATTTTCTGTCATCATAGCTGTCGCTGTTCGGGGATATTTTAAATATTGAGAAAAAAAAGTCATTGCCACGCGATCTTGCGACTTAATAAGTACTTAATCTACTTTGTATATATTATGCCTTAATATTCATGCAGTTTTTGGGGAATGAGAGATTTTTGAGGTTGGATTATGCAGCGCTTTCTGTTAGGTTTATGAATGTTGATATGGATTTTTACTGAATAGAATTAGCACTGTCGAGGATTGGAATCTGGTTAATCTAGTCATGTTATATTAAATCTGTCAGTTCAAGAGTAAGGCCGAGAACTAAGTAGAATGCTATCTTTTATGATAACGAAGGTTTGATTTCCCAACAAAATCCAAACCAATCAGTTTTAAGGATTCACACAAAAGTCACGACACTACAGTCCTTGAAACCCAAACCTCATTTATACAGACATCCATAAGTCCAATGACAAACTGCTAAGACCATCAACCCCATCATTAATCGAACTCAATTCATCGAAATCGCCCTCGAGCCAACAAAAAAACTTTAGACCCCTCAGTCTAAAGTCAAGTCATGTCAATGAGAGAGAAAAACTTTCGCATGATAAAGGAAAGTAAAGCAAAGAATATAAAAAAATAAAATCAGCGAAAAAAATAGAGTATAAATATATGAAAAAAGCCATAGAAGAGTATAAAAGGAGGAAAGAAAAGGCAACGGCAATAAAAAATGAAGAAGTGTTAAATGTAAATTATGAATTCGCGTGCAAATAAATTTTTATTAAAATATCTCTCTGTCACAAGAGAATAAGAATGATAAATAATTTCTTTTTTTTCGCTACTATATAGCAAGTACTAGCTGTGCTAGAACGAGTGAGTGTTTGGCATTTAGGGGATGGATGGGTGGTGGTTTGGGCTTAAAAAAAGGCGAAATGGCGTATGGAAGATGAAAATTTATATTTATTGCAATTATATTTTGAACGTTATGAAATGGCATAATAATGGCTTAAAAAGGATTTTCATTTTTATTTTCCTACAGTTCACATTATTGTGTTGAACTTGCTTCGCTGAGAATGTCGAAAGGAAGTTGAAAGGGTAAAGACAGAAATATACTTTTTTTGGCACTTAAATTTGATGCCTATCTATAATCACTCATTTCCTTATGGACTTAATGCTACGTCCTAATGACTTTCGGTCTCAATTTTCGCATATACCTGTTACATTACCTGACAAATCCCTCAATTTCATGAGCACGACAAAATATTTATGCTCATATTCGTCCATTAAGAATGATTGAGAGAAGTTTGGATTTTTTTGATGTGAAAATTTTGCTTCCTGGATGGTTTTTGTAAGGAACTTAATAATAATTTGAATCTGTAACGTTTTGAGGTTATAATAGTCTTAATAAAACACTAAAGCAGTGCTGTCCAAACTTTTTGAGCCACGGCACACTTTAGGTGTAAGCCATGACCAAAGTCGCACACAGCTTACGGCTCGTGTTATTTTTAAAAAATTTCTACGGCACACTAGTTTCCCGCGGGACACAGTTTGGACAACACTGCACTGAAGGCTAGTGGGGGGGGGGGGCAAGTAGGCTTAATGTGAAATTGAGACTTTAGAACCTCTTGAAAAATTTCTAGCTCCCACCACTGGTTCACACATCCAAAAAAATCAGCTTTTATCACAAAAATAATCAGTAACCCCCCAAAAAAAAATTCAATTCTACTTGCAAATTATAAAATAAAAATTTCTCTGTTATCTTCTTCATATCCATTATCCATTACAAAAGCGCAACATTTACAAAACTATTTCATAAAAAAAACCCGAGGAATTCATATGAGAAAAAAAAAGCTGGCATCATCGCATGAGATGTGGTGAGGAAAGAAATAAATTCGGTAATTGCTTTTGACGGAGCATAAATTGCATATTTTTTTGGTGTTTTGCTGCAATTTATTTTATGAGTTTTCCCTTTTTTTCTGATTAACTCAATATACTCGGACCAAACAACAACAGCAACAACTTAAGCGCAAAACAGAAAAGAAATTATTGTGTGTGCTGTGGTTGCTTGAACCTCGCACTTACATCGACATCATCGTCATCCCATTATTGCCATTGAATAAGTATTATGGAAGAGTAGAAGAAGAACGAATTGAACACAGTGGAATGGGAAATGACTCGAGGGCGCTCCATTAACTTGTCCGGCTTTTTCATCTTTATTTCTTTTTTTGCCTTTTTGCGGTGTCTCGTTGAGTTATCATATCATATACTTTTCTTTTAGTCTCTTGTGTTTCGGACAGAAGGTGGATTTGGTGGTCGTTTTGGGACGCGAATGGACTTTCTATGTCTGGAAAGTTTTTAAATTGTTCTAGGCGAAATTGATAAGAATTTTTGCGAAGTCATCATTATGCGCTTTATGGCTCTGGAACCTTCAGAATTTTTGCATTATCTTTTAGTCATTTTTGCACTTTTTATGTTTCTCTCATATTTTTTTTTCTTGGGTAAGTTAAATTTTTGTGCATTTATATTCATTTTTTACACCATCCAAAAAGTGCTCGCTTGATAATCATTGAGTCCCTTTTGCTTGATATTATAAAGTCTCTCTCATAAATCAATGAAATTTTTTTCATTTCTTTTGTTGTTGGTCAGCAATGAAGTGCCAATAATTGCCCGCAAATTTATTTCATTCACAATTCCTTTCCCCGAAATGACTTTAAAGGCTATATTTTTTAAGGGAAATGTTTCCTAAAGTTTAGGATGAAATTAATGGATAAATGTCTACGAAAGTATCCCCTGTGCATTAACAAATTATCTCCAAATTGACTGAGAGCCTCATTTTATTCTGTTGATGTACATTTTTACGTGTAAAATACCACAAATCAAATCGAGATTAACGAAAACAGACATAAAATTTCAAATCTAGAATTTTTTAAGTCATCAGTCTTTTTCAATGCCGAACCCTATAATTTTTGTAAACATTATTTCCTTCTGCAGCCCAAAAAAAAAATCATCCAACTCAAGTCAATGGAAATTACAAGCAAGCAACATGAGAAACATAATAAAAAAAAAATCGCAGCACAAGGTTACGGAGACACAGAATGATTTTTTTTTCTACCTGCAGAGTTTTGTCTGCTCTCCGTAAAACGTAAATTTCTCGATGCGATATCAGTGATGAAAAAAAATTTGTGAACGACAAAATAAAAATAATATTCATGTCGTCTCTCAAATTCTCCTATAGTAGCTCCTATGAGACAAAACAAAATCATAATGGACGAGATAGAGAGAGGAATGCATGCAAAGTGCATAATAGAGAGAGAGAGCGTCCAGACAGTAAAGAGAGTTGAGAATAAATTTTGCACAAGAGGGGAAATGGAACTGAGCATAGAGAGAATAATTGAGTAAGAGCGTGAATTGAGAGGATCTGAAAACTGGTTTAATAGGCAAATTTCCCCTGCATGATGCATTTCTCATAACATATCTCTCAAATATTCTCACAAATTGAGCAAAAACCATCTCACATTTTGAGTACGAAAATCAAAATAAAAAGAAAATAAAAAAAAATATTGAAAAAAATACAATTTTTTGAGTCTTAAAGAAACATCGAAAAATATAATTTCAGTTCGTGTTTAGCATTTAACGAAGTCGGCAGTAAAATTTTTATGCTCCTGCCGTTCAAAGAAAAGAAAAAATAATAATAATTTTTTAAAGAATCGAGAAAAAAAAGAGAGAAGCAAAGAAAAAAAAATTCCTCCGCGACTTAATTAAAATATTATATATGGAAACCATAATAACAGTTATAGCATAGCATAACAAGTTCTTGTTCGGTTTTTCTGTTGTTGTTTCGTGCGAGCTGATTTTATTTTATGAATTGAGAAGAAATAATAAAGAAATGAAAGTCAATAAACTTGACTAGCAATTGAGATGCTGAAACATAAGAATTGCGACGGAAAAATTATAATTTGATAAACTTTTAAGTTTGACCAAAAAAAGAAAAAAAAAATACATAAAGTGTTGATCAAGGAACTCAGCAAATAATTCAAGGATTTGTGTAAAGTTCGAAGAAAACAAAAAATTGTGAAAGAGAAAAAAAAATTGATAAGAAATCCAAATATAAATAAATGGAAGTGAATCAATATTCATGTGGAAATCAATAAATCAAAATGATAAAAAATCAAGAAGTTCATCTCTAAAAAAATTATGAGAAAGAAAAGAAAAAAATGAAAAATTAAAATTATTTTAAGAAGAAAAGTTGAAAAAAGTTTTACACAAAAAAATTGGAATTAAAACAAAAAATTCAAAGAAAAAATCATCAAAATAAGCAGAATGCAAGAAATAAATGCTTTTTGATGACAAAAAAATATTCTAAGGTGAGATTACATTTTCTCATTATGACATGCTTAACGCCATTTCTTCTTATCTCAATCCATGTTTCTCACTCATTCTTCTCGTTCCCCGTGTCTTTATTATATGTTGTATACATTCTATGACTAGATACGCGGTGTATTCTATGACTTGATGAGAATTATTCTTCGGTATGATATTCTTAAGACTTAGTAACTTTCACGTTCATACTCTGATTAGATGTGAAAAAATATTCTATGCCTTGATAAAGAACATGTTACGTCTAGATGAGCTCAATTTTCTTGATGATGATGACGACTAGAAGTCATTATGAAAATATTTTGAAATGTCGTGCAATTTCTCGTCACTCAATAGCTTCTTATTATCGACTCAGGCATGGCATTTTCAAAAACTCCACAATTTATTCAATAACAATGCCACAACATGCAAAATTTTATGAAACATTTTTTACATAACTCAAAAGAAAAAAATATTAGAAAGTGTAATTTTTCTTCAACATCTTTAAGGTCTTAAAGGCACATTTATGCCGCTCATTACAATCGACAAAAAAATTTATTTCGTGAAAAAAAATGAGAAGTGAAATGAAATAAAAGAAAAGTAATAATTAACATTCAGCATGATGAGCTGTAAGCTCAATTTTTATTTCATTGTTTCCAATTGTAATTTTCATTAACATGCTTAAATGAGAATCATGTGGATGAATTGGAAGTAGCAAAATCTTTTTTATTGTGAAATTTTTTTGTTGTTGTGTGAATTTTGTCAGATTTTTTTTTGTGTGCCGGTTTTTCTTAGTTTTGAGTATTTTTGCACAACCGGTAATTCTAAAGTTTAATTCTGGCAAGATTGTTCTAAAAACAAACCTCCCAAGAACTGTAATATCCACTGATTCTTAATGTGAGAAAAAAAGAAGTTTTTATGACGAAACATGAAAAAATAAAAATTGCAGATTGATTAATTAAATGTTCCATGTTCTTCAAAAAATAAATTTTATGAGCCTCAACATGACAATAACATTAAACAAATAAAAAAAAGAATCCATCCTCTCAGGTCATCGATAACTTTCTCATGAAATAGACTGATCCCATGTTTGACAAATTCAACAGAAAAAAATAGAAGAATTGGAAAAAAAATTATTTTTTGTTACCACATTTTTGCTATGTTGTGTATTGTGCTGGATGCTTTTTATGTGAAAAATTGCGATAGAAATGAGATAAATCCGTTTTAAGTGATTCCGTTTTTTGAGAGAAAAAGAACAAAAATATTCATGGTGTTTATGGCTGGAAAAAAACTGTTGCATCAATTCTTTTTCCTTGAAAAAGTTCAATGTCAAATTTTCTTCATGTATGTTGGAAATACATGTGTATGTGCGGTGTATAGTGTGGGAGATTATTTTTTATGGAATTCTGGAATTTTTTAATGTCAAATTTTATTTTTCATTGGATTTTAATTTTTTTGTAACTATTAAAAATTATTCAAATATTAAAAATCATTTAAGCATCCTTAAATATCCAAACATTTAATAATATTGTTGATTCCATTTGCATCCATTTTGAAAAAATAAAAATTGCTCGTGTGCCTAAAAATTTCATTTATTTAAAAATAACAAAATTCTGTGAATCATGAACAAGAATTTCCCATTTTGCTCATCAAAATGAAGACACTTTAAAGTGCCTGTTATATGTAGAAAAATACGGCGAAATTTAATTTAACAAGAATCTTTTTTGTTACATGATCTTAAAGCATTCATGTAGAGAATAAAATCTCTGTACTAGGTTTTGACAAAAGATACACGATTTAGGCATATAGGACGTAAATAGAACATGCAAATTATGTTCAACAGAATCAAAACACATGAATAATTCTCATATCTTATTATTAATGTGCGCATATATTTCTAGAAAATATTAAAATTTCCAAAAATAACTCAAATTTTTCTCTTAAAAACTTAAGAAGACAGAAAAAAATCTGCATTGCCGAACGGAACCACATTTAATTTCACATAATTAATTCAAATCCGCAATTCATTTCATGATTTTCTATTCATTCATTTCAAAGAAAAACTTATTCAATAAAGTATATCGTGCCCTACTTTTAAGTATGAAAGAAATTGATTACGGAAAATTTATCTTAAATGACATAACACAATTGCACCAGATCAAACTGGACTTGTAGTATTTCAATCACAAAGAGTCCATAAAATTTGTCATTGTTGTCTATTGCATAAAGGCAACAACGGATCGGAATTCTTTCAATCGAATTTGGTCATCTAACAGAAGAACCTGAAACCATACAGAGAATTTGTTCATTTTGTCAATTTTTTTTTTCTTCTCAAAAATAAGAAGAAAGACGATGAAAAAGAATGGAGAAAAAAAATATCATGAACTGCCTCATAAGATTTTAAGTCGGTCTACGGATTTTTTTTTTCTCAATTCTCTTTTGTAGTTTTTTTACTATCTCATTTTTTGTGTTTGAAAAAAGTTGAAAAACGATTTGAAATTCTTGTATAATTTTCATTAATTGTCTGTCCTAAAATTTAAGAATAATTCAAAAAATCGAAAAATTCAAAAAAAATCTTCCAAAATTCAAAAATATAAAAATTTCAAAAATTCAAAAAATTCAAAAAATTCAAAATATTCAAAATATTCAAAAAACAAATTCAAAAAATCCAAAACTTAATTGCCAAAAAAAGTCATAGAAATTAAAAATAACCACAAACTTCCATCCCACCATACAAATCGCATCCAATTAATAGTCAATCTTTATTATGTTTCTATCCATTTTGTTGTTCTATTCACTTTCATCTAAAAGAATCTCTTTTATTCTCTATGTCTTGCAGGAAACAAAACGTTTTTATCTGTTTTTGATTGGAAATTAGAGAAGGCAACGCAAAGCAGCAGTTTGAAATAAAAAAGCATCTTCTTTTTGATACAAAAAAACAAGAAAACAGACAGAAATAAACATGGCTTTCAAGTATATTTTCATCGTATTCCTAACGCTTGTCACAATCACAATCACAGAAGTAACATCACAGCATCGTCCACAGAACGAGTGCCATTGGGAATTTAATAAAACAAATCATATTGTGTGTAATATAAGAACTATAGATATAACAAATAACGCAGATCTACTGCAGGACGCTGATGGCAGTAGTCGATTAGATATAGTGTGTGATGATACAGTGTTTATAGAAAGTCAATTACAAAAAAATATATTTAAACAATTAACGAGTATAAGTGAACTGGTGCTTGAATCGTGTAAATTATTAAAATTATCAGAACATTCGTTCGATGGACTTAATGGACTGAAGAAGCTCACAATAAATACAAGAAATTCAAATTGGGGATCAGTACGGTCCCTAGATGTGCAACCATTAACATTGAGTGGCCTATCGAAGCTCGTCTATTTCGAGATTTCTGACTCAAATTTGCGTGTGATACCAGATGGATTTTACTGTCCAATAAATAGTCTACAAGTGCTAAATCTTACGCGTAATCGAATACGCTCAACAGATCATTTAGGCTTCACATTACCATCAACAGTTGAGTGCGGTGATGCATCGCTACAAGAGCTACAATCACTAGATCTTAGTTTCAATGAACTTCAACAGCTTCCAGAGAATTGGGCTCTTTCAAAGTTACGAAGACTTCAACATCTTTATTTACAAAATAATAACATTAGTGAACTGAATAGTGAAGCTTTTGCAGGCCTTAACTCATTAAGAACATTGAATCTTAGCCATAATCATCTCGAGCAATTGCCAGACGGTCTCTTTTTCAATGCACGGGAGCTACGTGAGATTCATTTACAAGGCAATGAGATCTTCCAATTGCCACGCTCACTCTTTCATCGCCTCGAGCAATTGCTAATCTTGGATTTGTCTGAGAATCAACTGACAAGTCATCATGTTGATAATGGAACATTTGCTGGTCTCATACGACTCATCATTTTGAATTTATCACACAATGCTCTTACACGAATCGACTCGAGGACATTCAAAGAATTGTATTTCCTTCAAATTCTCAATCTTAGGAACAATTCAATTGGATATGTTGAGGATAATGCATTTGCACCACTTTATAATCTTCATACACTAAATCTTGCTGAGAATAGACTACATACGTTAGGTGATAATATCTTTAATGGATTAAAAGTGCTTTCGAAATTAACATTAAATAATAATCTCATAAGTATCGTTGAGCCAAAGGTCTTCAGTAATTGTTCGGACTTGAAAGAGCTTGATTTAAGTTCGAATCAATTGACAGATGTACCAGATGCGGTGAAAGGTCTTACTGTACTCAAGACACTTGATTTAGGCGAGAATCAAATTACTCATTTTAAAGCCGGTGCATTCCAGAATCTTAATCAATTGACTGGTTTGAGGCTGATCGATAATCAAATTGAGAACATTACCAAAGGCATGTTTGAGAGCTTACCACATCTCAGTGTTTTGAATTTAGCCAAAAATCGGATTCAATCAATTGAACGAGGTTCATTTGATGGTAATACGGAAATCGAGGCAATCCGTATGGATGGAAATTTCGTATCAGATATAAATGGAATATTCTCAACACTCGCATCACTCATGTGGTTGAATTTAGCTGAAAATCATCTCGTTTGGTTCGATTATGCATTCATCCCGAAAAATCTCAAGTGGCTTGATATCCACAGCAACTACGTTGAGTCACTAGGCAACTACTATAAATTACAAGAGGAAATTCAAATAAAGACACTCGATGCAAGTCACAATCGCATATCAGAAATTGGACCAATGAATGTGCCAAATAGTATTGAATTGATGTTCATAAATAACAATCATATAAGCAAAATTCAACCAAATACATTTATCGATAAAACAAAATTAATTCGTGTCGATTTGTATGCAAATAGTATGACAAAATTACAATTACATCAGTTACGCATTGCACCGAGCATGGCATCGGGAGTATCACGTTCTGCACACGAGCCATTACCGGAATTTTATCTTGGTGGAAATCCATTTGAATGTGATTGTAATATGGAGTGGATACAACGTGTCAATAATTTTACATCGCGACAACATCCAAAAATTATGGACCTGCCAAATATTGAATGCGTTATGCCACACTCGAGAGGACAACAAATTCGTCCAATAATGCAACTCGATGTCACAGAATTCCTATGCAATTATGAATCACATTGTTTTTCACTTTGCAGTTGCTGTGATTATGAAGATTGTGAATGTGATATGAAATGTCCAACGAATTGTAGCTGCTATCATGATCAAACGTGGGGAACAAATATGGTTGATTGTGGTAAACAGGAAACGCAAAGATTTCCTCAACGCATACCGCTCGATGCAACGGAATTTTATTTAGACGGAAACAACTATCCAGAACTCGATAGTGGACTCTTCCGTCAACACAATAAATTGCGACATTTGTATGTTAATAATAGCCAAATTGAGGTCATTAGAAATAGAACATTCTTCGGTTTAACATCATTGCAGACATTGTATCTTCATGATAATCAAATTTCAAAGTTATATGGTTATGAGTTTGAGCAATTGCATCGTTTACGCGAATTATACTTGCAAAATAATAAACTGACATTCATTGCAAATGAAACATTTTCCCATTTGAGATCACTCAATATTTTACGTATTGACGGTAACTCATTAATCAACATACAAATTTGGCAAATGATTCCAAATGGCCAACAAATGCAGGCATTAGCAATCGGTAGAAATCCATGGAGTTGCCGTTGTCGTTTCCTTCAACAAATGACACAATTTGTAGCCGACAATGCGATGATTGTGCAAGACTCTCAAGATGTATTCTGTATTGATGAAGAGACACGCGCAAAACGCGAATTGGACTTGAACTCATCATCAGTATGCAGCGACTATTATGCTGATAGCTCATCTGGCCTTCCACATCTCATATCGAATGGATATATTCCATTAATGATCACGCTATTGGCTACCATTTGCCTTCTTGTATTATTCGCAATATTATTTGTGTTTCGTGAACCGTTACGTCTATGGCTATTTGCTCATTATGGTGTGCGTGTTTTCGGACCGCCTTGTGAGGATAATGACAAGTTATATGATGCAGTCTTTCTTCATTCCGCCAAAGACACAGAATACATCATTAAACACATTGCAACTGAAATGGAAAATGGAACGGGTCGACCAATGTTTCGGTTATGTCTACAACATCGCGATTTGGCTGAGGATGCGACCTATATTCAATTGCTCGAAACAATTTGTGCATCGAAAAAAATTGTCATTTTGTTGACGAGAAATTTTCTTCAGACTGAATGGACACGTTATGACTTAAAACGTGCGATTCATGAGTCATTACGTGGACGTCCACACAAATTGGTGATTGTTGAAGATCCGGATGTGTTACTTGATGCTGAGAGTGACATTGAGCTGTTGCCATATATGAAGACATCAGCAGTCAAGAGAATTCGACGAAATGATAGACAATTCTGGGATAAATTGCGATATGCATTGCCTGTGGAGGTTGTATATCGTGGAAATAACTACACATTAGACCATCAACGTCCACACTATCAATCACATACAATTCCTCATCATCATATGGTCATGCACCATGAGCGCTTTAAGCATGCCAATGGAAATGGCACAATCAATAGTGGAATGATGTATCCTCATCATCATCGTCAAGCGCCACCACCAGCATACAATATGCCTGGTGAAATGGATGAGACAAATTACTCATCGGCAACGACAGCAACCCCTAGTCCACGTCCGGTACGACATGATAGTACATTACAACAGCATCATCATCATCCGATTCATCTCATAGCGAATCCAATAGTACAACCACAGACGCCACAAAATATTCAAAACATCCACCGTGCACCATCTGAGCACATTTACTCGAGCATTGACTCCGATTATGGCGGATATGATCCACAACATCATCTCCTTATGCATGCACAACATCAACAGCAATCGAGTATAAGCTCAAATGCTAGCGTACATCGACCAATTCCAACATGGCGCAATAATAATAATTTTATTGTTGATAGCTCGACGTCTACTAATGGCAGTAATCCACAAGCACCATCATATTTGGTATAATATATTATGTATTGAAGTAATGTGTTTAGATGTGGGGAGATTCAGCACATTTTGGCACAAAAAGAAAAGTTTTAAATTTTAATAGTCTGGAATGAAAAATTTATAATTCATCTGATTAAATACCTTCAGTTCCCCACATGAAATCATCACATATTAAACCAAAATATATTGCCGTCGCAATTATGTGTCTCTGAGTCATTTAGTCTCTTTGTTCTCTAAAATAAAAGATTTCTTTTTTTTCCTTTTGTAATGAAATGAAAAACAAATAGACACACATAAAAAAATTTTTATGAAAAAAAAAAATGAAAAGTATTGAGCAAATCACATTTCCAAATGGATTTTGTTTAAACTTAGTGATAATAGTTGATAAGAAAAAAAAGTGAACACAGAAAAAGAATTACGAAAAAATTTGTAAATTAAAAAAAAAATTTGCTTTAAGTGTGACGTAGCTAGGCAATTATGGAAGTGGGTGCAGCATATGCTGATTTCATTTTCCTTTTATTTGTTAAAACAACTGACTTTTCCAAATACTCCATAATTGCTTATCAAAAAATACACAAGAACGTCGTGAATAATAGACCGACAAAAAAAATTGAAATAAGTAAATATTGTAAAAAAATGAGTTTTTAAGTTTTAGACTATGAATTACAGGCTTTAGATATAATTTTCATAAAAATACGATTATTACTGTGTATTGTGTAAATGCTGTATATGTTAAACTCTAATTATTATTATTATTATTGCTATTATTATCAATCATTTATAAATTTTCCGCACAACAAACAACTTTTTTCATTTAATCCAAGAAAAAAATAAGTAAAAAACATTTTAAACATGAAAATAAACTGAAAAAATATAAATTAATGTAAAAAGCTATTTTTTAAACAAAAAAAAAAAAGAATCGACGAAGAAAATGAACAGTCAGTGACTAATTTAAAAGCAAAGAAAAAAGAAAAAATAAATCTGTTCTAAATTACTTAAAAAATGTCCATGTAAATCAATTCTTGTTTATTTAATTAAATTTTTATGACTTTCAGGTTAATTCTTTACAGATATGCTGCAATTGCTTTTCTCATGGTTGATTAGAATTGATTTTAATATTCGAAGTTGGAATTTCGTTCGTCGCTGATTTTCTTTCGTAGGTTTTTCAATGTTTTAGGAAGTGAATGGAATTGGCAACTTTGGTAGTTTGCAGCTTCCATGAATTTTCTGTCAAATATAGTAAGTGTATTCAATTTAGAATGAATTTTTGGGAGTTTGTAAGTACTGTGCAATTTCATGTCATATCGACAATATTTAATGCTATCAAATTAAGTGTTGGCATTGTTGAGAATCGAACACATGTCTTTAATAAAGATGGTTCCAGATATACAAACTTTTGACTGACCCACAGATGCCTTTCTTTCGCACTCCTGACAGATTTGACTACATATGACTAGATACCACAGATTCCGATCTAGTACGATTCTACCAATCAGGACCATGATATGTCTGAAGAAACTCAATCATTCATTCACTAATGATGCACTCTACCTGGATCTTTAATTGAGTTGCAAAATACATATTGTTTAAAAATACAGCAAAGTTCAATAATACAGGCAAAAGGATTAACTTTAAGGGGCCGTTCACTTATCACGTAACACAAAAAAAACGAATATTTAGACCCCCTACCCCCCCCCCTTAATAAAATGAGTATGAAAAAAAATCTTTTGTTTGAACCGTAACAAAATCTGTGACCCCCCCCCCCCCCCCCCAAAAACGTTCCGTAATAAGTGAACCCCCTAAGTTGGCATGACAAATGTAAAAATATTCAAAAATCAATAAATTTCATAAAATAACTTGTAATGAAATTTGCAAAAAAAATTCCAATTAACCCTTTGCTTCAGTCATTAAAATACATTTCCAAGCTACTTTTCAGAACCAACATTTTATGCTCTTTTAAAGTCAATTTCACACATTAAGTTCATTTAACTCTTTAAAATTTGTTCTGTTTAGTTTGTGCAATTTCTTTTCTCACTCCATTTCCCATTTCCACTTCTTCTAGTTTGTTCACAATCAACATTTAAACTACATTCATTTTAAAAATATTGATTTTGACTCATTCAAGTATAAAGAATCGATTTTATGACTTAATGGATGGTACTTAGAATTGTACTGCTTTCGTTTTATTTTTATGCTTTATGACTGCATGAAACGAAAATCTGCTTAAAATTGTATTTGCATGAAAGAAGATTCAAGTGATCTATGAGGCTTAACTTGATGATTAGTTGTACTGGCGTTCATAAATTTTAGAAGTTAATGTTAGTGCTGCTAGAATATTATTGTGGTTTGAGCTGTACAGTAAATTTTTGAAGAATAAGTAGACATTTGATGAAAGAGATTGAATTATTTAAAGATAAAAAATTAATTTGAATGAGGAACTGCTTTAGGGTTGGTAACAAGTAGCATCAAATGAAAAATATTTTTGACTGCTGCGTGAACATCCTGATCAATGAGTTATTCACAAAATAGATATCGTCGTAATGTAGTCCGTCACATAATATCATCCGTTTACTGCTACTTTCCCATAATGAACTTCTCAACTCATTTATGCAACCCAAGCAATTTCCTCTCCCATAAAACCTTCTTAGTTCTTACAATTTTCTAAATAAAAAGATTCATAAGGGTAAAGAGACACCGACAACAACATACATTATATAAATTGAATATAATAACAATTCGTACCAGAAAAAGCAGATAGTTTGGGAAGGAAATGAAATATGAATGAAATGTTGGTGGAGTAAATTACGACAACAACAAAACTGAAAATAAACAAAACAAAAAAAGAGCACACAGCCACAATTTTCAGAGTGCTGATAACGACACAAAAGACGAACTATCTCTTCACTATCTTCACGCTCATTCTTCATTCTTATTCTTCTTTTTGCTGCTTTATATTTTCATGTAAACAATCATTTCTTGTGTAAAACTAAATAGAGGAACATGAAAAAATGTTAGATGGAAACTTTTGATGATACAATTTTGCTGTGGGCGCATTTTTAGGAATGCTCCTGATAAATTTTAAGTCCTGCTCTTTAAGGAAAGTATTTGATTATTTTTTTTAAGGTTTCTAGATCGATGATTTCAAAATGTTTATTAATGATTTTAAGGAAGGGGGGGGGGGGGGGGGGGGGAGGTCAATCAGATATTTTGATTTCATCAACCCTGAAATTTCTTACAAAATTGACACTTTCTTATACACATTCAGCCATTGGAGCAATTAGGAAGACAACACACTTTAGATCTAACGCAAATTCTCATCCAAAAACCCAAACTGACCCCTTCTCAGTGCCTCATTACTTCATTTAAAAACTTCAGCTAAAACTATGCATGAAATAATAAATATCAATGCGATAGTAAGAGGAAAAATGAAATTAAGATAAGACACTTGTGAGCAAGCTAACAAATTTATGTACTTCTATTGTAAATTTTTCATTCTTCTTCAGTGTCTTCTTGTTCTCTGCATTTTTTTTTTTTATTCAACATTCTTGAATGATAAAAATGTTTAAAAAAATTTTTATAATAATATCTGATGACGATGATGAACTGAGAAATAAAAATTATTATTTTATATGAATAAGAAACTACTAAAAAAATGGAATGCGAAAGAGTAAGAGACCCGAGGAAGATATGTACTGGACAGAGTTGTTTTTTTTTTAATGGTGCTTAAAAAATTGAACGGTGCTAATGAAGCTGAATAGTGCTGAATTAGCTGAGTTATTAGCTGAATAGACCTGAACTGATTGAATTTTGCTGAACAAACTGAATAGAGCTGAACTAGCTGAATTATGCTAAACAAGTCGAATAGAGCTGAACTAGCTGAATTATGCTTAACAAGCTGAACTAGCTGAATAGAGCTGAACTAGTTGAATGAAGCTAAACAAGTTTTATAGAGCAGAACTAGCTGAATTATGCTTAACAAGCTGAACTAGCTGAATAAAGTTAAACAAGCTGAATAGAGCTGAACTAGCTGAATAGAGTTCAACTAGCTTAATAGAGCAGAACTAGCTGAATGATGCTGAATAAACTGAATCAAACTGGACCAAATGAATTGAAATAATTTTTCAAAATCAAACAGAATAAGCTGAATTTAGCTGAATGATTCATCCATTCACAGCTCGGTCAGAACAGAATAAAAATTATGAAAATTAAAAAAAAAAAACAAAACACTTTACAGTGTGAGGCCCCAAACAGCAGCAGTAAGTAGGAATGAAAAAATAAAGTTTTAATTAAGTATAGAAGGAGATAAATTAATTTTTTTTCGTGTACATATGAATAAGAATGAATAAAAAAATTAAAAATTATGAAAAAAAAGAAAGAAAAATTATCTGAAGAAATGAGAAGAAAAATGTGTAAAAATAAGAATGAATTTTAAAGAGCACGAAAAAAATAAATGTCATGCAAAAACATGTATTTTGAAATATGTTTAACATAAAATGAATTATTTCTCTTCATTCTATGGCGTTTGGCTTAATTTATAGTCATTTCTGCTTTTCAACTCGTTCGTTCTTTAATCGCGCTCGTTTGCGAAATGACTTGGTGTCTCGAAAATGAGAATTTTTGGAGATGAGAAGAAGATGAAGATGCGAAGAGAATTCCTGTCCGTTTATTGATAATCAAGAATTTTGTTTCGGTAAGTTTGGCGGAAAATAAAAATAAGAATAATTAAATACTAAAATCAACAAGATTTAGAACTACAAAAGCACACAAACCATGAAAATTATATAACCCATTGTTCATTATCCTTTCCAATTTACCATTATTGATTGATTTTGTGCCACAAAAAACAGGTTTAAACATTAACTAGTTGGTAAATTCTGAACAAATTTATCCGATAATTTATCACGAAATTATAGTGACTAGTCTCCTCTAATGAGCAACGATATTTTTTAATACCTAAATTTTACGATACTTATGTAATCACGAGTGCAAAAGATCGACAGATAAATTTTAAAGAAATCATCAAGGTCAGGTGTAAAATCACTAACAATATCCAATCGAATAATCAAATATATAGGATGGGGATTGATTTTCAAGGCATGGACACATTTCTTCCAGTTTCATTCTTTCAAACAAAAATGGCATCTTTTCATTTCTAATCTTGATAAAGTATCACCGTTTATTGAACGAAGGAAATCAGTTCTAATCTGGATAAAGTATCACCGTTCATTGAACCAAAGAAATTATTTCTAATCTGGATAAAGTATCACCGTTCATTGAACCAAGGAAATTAGTTCTAATTTGGATAAAGTATCACCGTTCATTGAACGAAAGAAATCAGTTCTAATCTGGATAAAGTATCACCGTTCATTGAACGAAGAAAATTATTTCTAATCTGGATAAAGTATCACCGTTCATTGAACGAAGGAAATCAGTTCTAATCTAGATAAAGTATCACTGTTTATTGAACGAAGGAAATCAGTTCTAATCTGGATAAAGTATCACCGTTCATTGAACGAAAGAAATCAGTTCTAATCTGGATAAAGTATCACCGTTCATTGAACCAAAGAAATTATTTCTAATCTTGAAAAAGTATCACCGTTCATTGAACCAAGGAAATTAGTTCTAATTTGGATAAAGTATCACCGTTCATTGAACGAAGAAAATTATTTCTAATCTGGATAAAGTATCACCGTTCATTGAACGAAGGAAATCAGTTCTAATCTAGATAAAGTATCACTGTTCATTGAACGAAGAAAATTATTTCTAATCTGGATAAAGTATCACCGTTCATTGAACGAAGGAAATCAGTTCTAATCTAGATAAAGTATCACTGTTTATTGAACGAAGGAAATCAGTTCTAATCTGGATAAAGTATCACCGTTCATTGAACGAAAGAAGTCAGTTCTAATCTGGATAAAGTATCACCGTTCATTGAACGAAGAAAATTATTTCTAATCTGGATAAAGTATCACCGTTCATTGAACGAAGGAAATCAGTTCTAAACTAGATAAAGTATCACTGTTTATTGAACGAAGGAAATCAGTTCTAATCTGGATAAAGTATCACCGTTCATTGAACGAAGAAAATTATTTCTAGTCTGGATAAAGTATCAACGTTCATTGAACAAGAAAATTAGTTCTAATTTGGATAAAGTATCAACGTTCATTGAACGAAAGAAATTAGTTTTAATCTAAAAAATTCATCCCTATTCATCTGGTTGAAATTTTGTTTGAAGTTTAAGAAAATTTCATCCTGATCAAATGGTTTCCATGGTTTGTCGATTTTTGATAAGTTTTAGCTGCTTTTAATTTTCAATCGTCTGATAATATCATTTTTGGAATGAAGCAATTTCATTTGCTAGAAACAATTTCATTTGCTATTAGAATTTAATAATATAAAGTTCAAATCCAAGAAGTAGTACAATAAACCGTAAAGTATACATGTCAAAATGTAATGCTACAATTTACATCCAAATTTATGCAATCCATTCTCAAAACCAGTCACAAGCTTAAATCAGCATGTACTTGACCCACCATTCTAGCTGTTCTTTCATCCAACCTATCCCGCACTTGTAGAATTGTAGGCCGACACTTTCATCAGATGATGTAAAACATTAATACGAAATTGTCTGTCATCTTTTCATGCGATGCTAATAAGTAACTTGATTCCGACTCGGCATTAATGTTAAAACAATCTGTTCCTAGTGTATAATTTTATGTCATATGAAAATCTGATATTTTTGTGAATGCATTTTATTGTTCTGTTTACGTCTATCCAACGGATGATTTTAACATGAAACGTTTGTTCTACTTCCTTTAGCATATCTTTAACGATTTTTGTTTAGAAGTTGAATTTTTGTGATATTCAAAATGTGAATCTTCAAAAGGATGTGATGCGGATGTGATCAAGTGTCATGTCAGGTCAGGAATGTAGATTTTTTTCGAACTGAAGTGAATCGTGCTGCATTTAGATTGAAAAAATTCATTTCTGTCATTTCTTGACTAAATTCAACCCACGATTCTCAAAAATTCAATGGAACAATTAAGAGATCAAATAAGTTTCATAGGTAAGCATTTAATAAAGAATCAAGTGAATGGCATTCAACCATCGTCAGCAATTATAATGATTTGCGAAATTTTTTAGGCGAGGTTTTACTTAAAATAAATTAAATCAAGATTTTATATTTGCGATAATTCAAATAAAAATAAATTCTCGGTTTAACACATCTGAATAAAAATCTGCCAACAAATTAAATTGGGGTAATTCATAAATGATGTCTACATTTTTAAGAGAGAAGTGGGTTTGAGGCTGTGTGCAGTTAACATTTCATATGATCCTGTTGTGACAGAGACGACGTCATTCAGACACTTTTGAGCATGATTCTTACTGTTCTTTGACTTTAAGCATCGCAAAACCAGACGAACAATCACATTTATTGCCAAGCAACTATAATCTATTTCCAACAAAAGCTAAGAATCCATTTTACTGCTAAAAGCTAGTAGAAACATTTAAATAAATTAAAAATCCTTTAATAAATAATAATCCAGCATAAAAAATCCATTCAAACTAATTCATAAGTCACTTAACATAAAACACATGATACAGCAATTCGTCTCCTGTAAACCAGCATGTTCCAATTCTAAAATGACACAGAAATTTACAAGACACTCGTTAAGTGAGCAGATGATGGAAACTTGCTACCCATTTTAAATATTTAATTTACATCTGACTATAATTTTACAGTCTTTAGTCAAATTGCTCTTTTTGCGACTTTGTATCTTGCGACTAACTAGAACAATACACAATTAAAAACATTGACGAAAAAAAAAGTCAAGTGGCAGTCAATCCACTTAAGGGAAAAAATTTACATATGTATGACATCCATATGGTTTGTTGGTTTCAATTGTCAAGTGGTCTGACGTCAAACAACAACTTCTTATAGCTTGCACATTGACAAATTTGGATCTGTTGGGGATTGGAAAGATACAAAAATGTTAGAGGCCATCACCTGGCAGCTTAATCGTTACCAATTGCCTGCAATTTCCTCATAGCCTTCATACAATTACCGTTTGGCTCCCAGTTGGTCAATTTTATGACTTTATGTATGTCGCATGGGTAGGTCTTAATATTTTACTTTTTCATCTTTTCACACTTCTTCCTCGTCCATCTCTATTTTATTGGACTTTTTATGCTTTTTTTCCATCTCTGATACCAATATTATTATTTTTGATTGAAATTTCTTCTCTATATTCCTCAGCACTATGTGCAACACTTTATATCTATTATCATATATAGACATTAATGTGAGTATGATGGCATGCTGCCATGAATGTTGTTTATTCTATTTAATGGCCTGATGAAGAAGTTTTCTTCTTCTTTTTTTGCCTCTTTCCATTCTCTATTTCTTTACGCAATTTTTTTCCCCTCTATTTTACCGTTTTTTTTATTATTATAGCTTTATCTCGTGGTTCTACGGACGTATAGGTATGAATAAAATTCAATTATAGACATACTATAAATATTTTTCTAAATGGATGGAGAATTCGCAAAATAAAAGTGTTTTGAAATAAAACAAAAAAAATAAATGTTTTATTTTGAAATTTTTTATGAGTACCGATGACTATGGCGCATTAGGAATGGTAATCAGAAATGAGTCAAGAGGTGCTTTTTGTTTCTAAGTAGGTGAAATTCTTTTTGAGAATGTAAATGAGATTTAAGTATTCCATGATACCTCTACATACTTGAATATTAAATTTTAAGGATATAGTTGAAAATGGTGAAAGGAGTCGTTCATAAATGACGTCTATAAAAATATGGGTTTTTTGAACCTCCCTGACCAACTGTCACAATCTTTATAAATTTTTATTAAAGTTTTATATAAAGGCAAGCAAGTTTCCTTCCCACTTCTTTTCTGAGGACAATTTCTTAGATTATTCGAGGTACCCTACACTAGATTATAAACATTTCTATAACTGGATGAGATTTCATTCTACAATCCAAGTACCTTTAGCTCAAAAAACTAAGCCCTTAATTTCAAGGGTTAGTAAAACTGACCTAGCGTATCTGCGATGCAGATCCCTTGCGTAGCCCTTAAATGTAGTTGTGTCCAACCTTTGTTGCACGCCACATCTTGATGGTAATCAAGATTTCACAGATTTCACATTTCACAGATCATACAGTTTGCAGATTTTTCTGAGTTTTATTTCGAGGCACACCAGAAAAGAGACCTCTTACTTTCTCATCAGGAGACATCAAAGTAAATTATTTCCATACTAAATCTACAGCATAGCTGGACAAACAAAGCAAAACCTTGCAATTCTTCTATGCAACATATCAAACGAAATCAAATAAAATGAAATTTTTGAGAAAGAAAAAAACGAAAGATCAAGAAGATGAACAGCTTGAAAAAAGCATAAACTGTGCGATAAAAACAAAAAAATATATGAAGAAAGTAAGAATAAATGGTTCTTTAATCAAGCATTTCCTATGAAAAATTCATCCACTCAATATTCTCATGCGGAATTCGAAGAACTAAGTGCTATAATCGGTTCATTTTTGCGTTAAATAATAATTGCAGTTATATTCCGCTATTTGCCTGTGTTGTCTGTAATATTTCTTTTCTTTCACTTCGCTCTGTACCTCAACGACCTCATAAAGTATTAATAGCTTTCTATATAAAGTGAAAAGAAATAGGAAAAAAGATCCATCATTTGATTATAGTAATACCGGCGCGCGGTTTCAGAAGGCGATGAAGCTATCATGCTGGTAACATTGCTGAGATCCATTAAGCAGAGACTTCTCATTTATGCCGCTTTTAAATCGTATGTACTCGGAATCTCTATGGATCACCCCGAAATGTAAAACTTTTTTATGTCTCTTCTTTTCTCACTCACTCGCTTACATCTTAACCATTTACAATGTGTACACTGAAGAAAAAAACTTTGTCCGGAGCATCGTCAACGGAATTTATTGAGTTACTTTAATGAATTATAAAACACCTGTTAAATGTGCTCGCTTTTAGTACTTCGGTTTATGCTTTAGACAATTTTTTTTTGTACCTTTGTCGTTATATAATTTTCATTCTTTGAGAAATTCCAAGAGACATAACAAGTTCTGTAATATTTTTTTTGACGTCACTCAATTGTAAAGTATTGGTTATATCCGTATGTGGTAAAGAGTGAAGTAATTGAATAAAGCTTTGTGGCTTTTTTTGTTGAAAGATTAAACGTCACATGGAGTAAATGTTTGTTGGAATTTATGTAATGTCAAACCTTTGGTTTATTCTTAGCAGTATGTCGTGTGACTTAATATTGGTTGAATTATGAGTTAAAAATTAACAGGGTTTAGCCAGTTGTTTCATGTTTTAAGCACCCCCTCCCCTCAAGAAGGACCAAGAAAAAAAAATTAAAACACATCCTAAATCATGCAATTCAAAGATTCCCTTTGGGACATTTAAACCCGTACCTTCAAATAGTCATGAAGCTAAATTGGGAACGAAGCTATACTTCTAGTAAATTAAAGATCCATATCTTGTCAAGATTCCTAATAGTTTCCAATTTTATGCTTTATTTATTAACTCATAAATATAAACTCACCGTTCTTAATAGAACAGAAACAAAAGAAGAAAGGTCTTCTGGGAGGAAGTGTTGTGATACTAAATGTCAGTTACCCGAACCTCACTAAATATTTGCTGATTCATGTGTTTTTACATATTGAATTATTAAAATAGAAATCCATAAAAATTCTCTTACATCTGAATCTGTCTGACTTGAACTTTCTACGGTCACGACGGCATCAATGCATCTTATGTCTTGATGATAGACGAAAAAAAAATCACAGTTCATCAAGAAAGAGAGAAAAAAATCCTTTTAGAAGTCATTAAAAAAAGACACTTAAATCTCTTCTCATACCTCCGTTAACTCAATTTCTCTGGCGTCTCCAAAAAAAACCTTTCATTACTAAGCAGAAAAAGAACTTTAACTTCGTCTTAGAAATTTTTTCTTCCTTTCCTTTACTTGCGGCTAAAATAAAACTTTTTTTCTTCTCTTTATTTTCATTCATTCAACCATTGAACGGTACTAAAGGCAACAAGCAACGTAAAAAAAGTGGGAAAAGTAAAAAGTTGGTGCTGGCAAAATTATGGTTATAATGTGGCCAAGAATTTATTGCTACAGATACATCTTCATGTACATTTTATTAATGCTGCCATTATTATTATTATTACATTTTTTTTTCGGGGAGAACAAAAAAAGAAGAAGAAGAAAAGTTATTAAGACCAATGTGAGAGTAATTTACGTGCTTATAATTCACTTCATTCGCATCAATTTTGATTCGGTTTTTTCGGAGCATCTAGCAAACAGGTTAACGTTGAAAACAGAATTGAGGCTTATTTATTAGCGCAATTTTATGACCCAAGTCAATCCCCTTGAGGAAAATGCTTGCAGATTTTTTTTATAAATATTAATTTGAGGTTAAATACCAATGTGCTTTATGAAGTTAAATTTAATTAGAAACTTTGCAGACGAGTAGGGTTTTGGGGGAATTGATTTGTAAGACGAGATGAAGCTTTTGTAATTTAACAAGCTAAACTGATCTGGTACCTTGAATATGTTTGAAATAAAATCTAAGCTTATTAAGACATTGAGAGACAGGCCTTTTGTAGGAATCGAACTTACGGATTCATAAAAATGAGAAGATTGCAGATTTCTTGTATATGGCTTAACCACTCGGTCACAGAAGCCTCACTCTTATATTGTCTAAATGAACTTCATATGCTATGCCCCAACAGCTTCCATTCTAACCTGAAACCTCAAAGTGAACTTTTAAAAACCTAATAAAATACCCGCAATAGAAATAAAATAAAAATATTAAAAGAGAAATATTTGAAAAATCTTTTTAACGATCTCCTCATAGTCATCTGCTTTTATGATAAGTGGGTGTGATGTCGGTTCTCGTAATGATTTTGCAGGCATTTATTTTACAATCCTCTCATTCGGTGTTGAGTGAAATTTTTTTTTGCCATTTTCATGTAAATTATTCACATTTCTGCTCACTTTTATCATTTCTTAATGGTTTCATTCTTCATATTTCCATAATCTTATGGTCGATTGTAAATTATAGAAAATCTACTTTTTGAAAGCTCGTTTAAATCTGCAATTATGTATTCAAAGATCTTTCGTGGTTGCTTCCATCAGCATTTAAGAGTTATGAATGAACATTTGCTGATGTTGAAGACTTTGCAGTTTTTTTATGATTGATGAGATCATCAATGATTAAGTCTTTTGTTCTAAATTGTGAGGTTCTTTTGATTCCCGATCGATCTATACATATTCATGTCTGCAAATGAAAGCAATTAAAAATATTTACGTAACAATAATTCAAGGCCATACACCATTAACCACGCGACTGCCAGACACACTCGAATAAATCATTAAGCAAGATTGTATATTCAAAAAAAAAAAAATTTATGCTGACCGGGTGAGAACTTTAAATCATTTTTATTCTCTCTTTCGTGTAATTTGTGAGCTTAATGATGTCCTGCTGTGATGAAGTTAAAAAAGTTATAAAAAAAAGTCTTAAATCGCAAAAATGTGCTGGTCCGAGAGGCAAATACGAGAATTATTTTAATTTTTTTTTCGCTATTCATTTCCTTTTGTTTGTGGATTGTTATGTACATAATAATTGATACATAACATTTGATAATGAAGAATTTTAATTTTGTCTGGTCATAGACATTGTTTGTATTTAAAAATTTACATGATTTTTTAATTCAGACTGTGCTTTGAGATGTCATAATTAATGTTTCGCTGTTTCCTAATAAATTGCTGATTTAAATAAAAGGGCTAGTCAAAGGAAGGCGGATCATCTGATCAGTTTTTCAGAGGACAATCCTCGATTTTTTTTTATTTTTCAAAAATAAAATAGTTTTGTTTTTTATTCTAATTCGTCCAGAAAACAAATAAAATTGGTAGACATGTGGGATGTCCTCTATTTTCCTCTATTTCAGGTTCTGTATTTTTTTAAAAAAATATCTGGTCACCCTACTCAAAGGGCTTTGAAGATATAATAATTTAATAGGCGTTTGCAAATAAAAACTGGTAGAAATAATTTAGAGAATTAGATGTCTTCATTAATGGACGTAAATTATATTTTTTGGGATGGTTGTGAAGAGTTTTGCTCAAAATTGATTAAATAATTGAAATCATAAGGGGCCGTTCACTTATGACGTCCAGGGGTGGGGGTTCAGCGAGAAAAGAACAATAGAAATTCCTGGAAATCCATTTTTCATTTTTGATAAATGACCGTTAATTTCGGACGTTATAAGTGAACGACCCCTAAGTGAATGGCCGTAAGATTTATAAAACAAATATTCATTTCCATAATTTTCTTAATAAAATATGAAATCAACTTCATCAAATCACACTTTTACCAGACGCACCTTGATAATCCACCTATAATTTTAAGTTCCGATTTTCATTCCAATCGACAGTGATAATTCAAACTTTCTGATATTTGTCTACATATTTATTTAATACAGAATTAATCAACCATATCTAATAGATTAGACAATCACAATCACGCTCCAGTCAGCTCAAAGTATGATGTTCGAAAATTTCTGCAGTCAATCAGCAGACACAATAAAATCTATTAAAAAGTAAAAGTTCTCTACATGAAATCGAATTCATTTTTACTTTCAAATCATGCATTAAAATTTTGTGTTGTGTAATGTTCCTTAATGTTGCTATTCAAAAGATTTTTTTTAAGCAAAAATAGAATCATAAAAATTAATAATAGCTGATATTGTAATAATAATTTTCAAGCTGTCACTTTTCAATCAATTTCAATAAAGAATCTCTTTTTTGTTCGCAGACTTCCTACTTGTGATGTTTTTAAAGAATTCTCAAAAAATAAAATGTAAGCGAACACGCGTTCTTAAAGATTGAAATAGATACAAATCGTACATCAAATGCTCTAATAAAGAAGCTTTAAAATTGTGATGAATCATGTACGCGTTGATTACAATCACAAAAAGAAGCGAGGAGGTTTCATTACGCATTTGACTTTATTGTTTGATAAATCTCAACGGAATCAGGTTCACTATAGTTGGATATAAATTATGTTTTATTGATGGAATGTCATAATTTTTACTTAATTTCATTTCAATTTCTGTTTAAAAAATTGTTCTCATTTTTTTTGCCTTCTTTTTCATTCCCGTAATCATTCTCTTTAGCTGCCGCACATAAACATAAACATCAAGAACGAGAATGAGAAATGGAAACGAAAAATATAGAACGTTAAAGTAATTGTACACCATTGCGCACTGTTTTGGAGCCTCTTTATGTTCTTTACTTAAGAAGAAATATTCAAATGAAATTGCGAACTTCTTTTGTTCTCTGTCTGTCAATTACATGTCATGATGAATTTTAATTTTCTTCATTTCTTCGCCTTACGGTTTTTTTTTGTTTTGGGAACACAGAAAATTGTTTCAAAGGAACTGACAAAAAGTGGAATAATTCTGAGGAATTCACACTCTTGAAAACTGACTAATTTGTGTGTTGTTTTGATTGTGATTTCTTTTTTTTTTGTGTGCTTGTATCAAGTTTTGATGTTATAGACTGGGACTGTGATATGGGGTGGATGTCAAATGTCATACGAACTAGGTTCTTATGATTTATTTAGAATCTATTGTATGATTTCCATGGGGGTAATGTTTTAAGAAGCTAGAATAGGTCCTTCACTTAGAAAAAAGAAAAGAGGTGAGGGGGGGGGGGGTCGTATTTTTTATGTGTGAAAAAATTTGTGGAAGGTATTTTTTGCGAATAAATAATAGAATTACCCTGACTGGAAACCATGTGAAGCCATTTGTAAAAACCTGTGAAGTCAATGATTTAAGGGGGAGGGGGGTTATATTTTGTGAAGCCATTAATAAAGTTTTTGTGTTATTAAGGAGGTCAATGAAGCTAGTTTGGAGAGAGTAGGAGTTGAGCAAACCTCTTCTCTCAATTTTTAAGGCCTAAAATAGCAACACCTAAAAGTTGCTCTTAGTTCAGCCAAAAATCCTTAATGTCCTGCTTGTCCAAACCTATTTTTCTTAAAAAATGCTGGAAAATTTGGTCTGTCTTGCTTTTTCAGAGCTGAAATCGTCACATGTTTTATTGAAGAAATTTCAGCTTCTTGATCAAATCTGCACACCAGGCGCGTAGTCAGGGGGGGGGGAGGGGGATTTGGGGGACAAATCCCCCAAAGTAAACAGAAAATACATTGTTTTGCTAGGGTTTTTATGAAAAAAATCACAAAAATGCCCCCCCCCTTCCCCTTAAGTTTTTCCATGCAAAAATTTTTTTGTCCCACCTCTTCAAATTCCTGGCTACGCCTCTGCTGCACACCAATATCCATAAAATTTTATCACATTCATTATCTTTAAAATCTCCGATTAATCAACATTATTATTTCTTCCTCAGCAATTTGTTTTCTCCACAAAAAAATTCAAATTAAAATTTGTCGTTAATTTCCTCCCTCCTTATCACAATTTTTTTCAATTTCATCTCTCAATTTTCTTTCATGATGACGCAGTGAATTTCTTTCTCTTTTAATTTCATTTCCTCAAACACTGCAAAGGGACAGAAAAGTCTATTTTTTATTACTTTCAATGGCAGTGCAGCATTAATGAAAGATTTCTTTTATGGATCTTTCTTTTTATTATATTTCTCGTTAGCATCTCTGGCTCTTTTTTTTTGGATTTCTTGTGTTATTTTTTAATGTCGAAAAGCCATGACAGAAATGTATGAATTAAGATAAGAACATGGCAATATGGAATTATAAAGATCGGGAAATACATTAAAAGCTTTCAACCTACACACAATATTGCACAATGTCCTTCATCTGTTCTTTACTTTCAATAATGCCATTCGTCTTCATCTCGCGACAACTTCAATTATTTGTACTCTTGATATGTTGTTACGACCTGCTTGAGACATGTATTTTTTTTTTTCTCTTAAAAAAATCCATTGAAATGTAAATGAATAGAGAACAGAAGAAAATGACATAATTTCATTGTGAAAATGTCAATTTAATGTCGCTCAAGAATTGAGTCTACAAAAACTGACATTGTGATCAATGGGGAAATTCTATATGCTCTCATCTAGTCGAGATTGACTGGTGGCTATAGATTGATTTTTGCTCTTAAAAGCGCACATTTTTGTGAATATTGGATGATGAGAATTGGATGTGATGTTTGACATTCGATTTTCTGTAGCACTGTTTCTTTAACCTATTCAAAGCTAGCATTGTTAAAGCACATTGATGTCAAACAAATAAGACTGATTTAATGAAAAAAACCACGATAACCTTATCAACATCAAAAGCATTTTGCTTATAGCATCAAATTATAAAGGATACACGACTACAAAGATGTCATCATTCTCTCAAAGCATTCATAAAGACTGGATTGGAATGACAACAAAAAAAAAGTTGCACAGATTGCCAATTTTGATCAAAAGACAAGCGAACTAGCTACCTCGATTACGTCCTGATGAATATTCTCCATATACAGAGATGAGAACATCTCCAATTTGGATTATAAAAGGCGATGAGAATCAATGAAGGACAATGCATATGACAATGAAATTCAATAATCGCATATCGAGGAGACTTCTTTTATTTATATAAATTGACTCAATTAAACAGAAAAAGACAGACGAGAAACAATTCTGAAAATGGAATTCACTTGAACAACTAATTGTGTCAAAATGAAAAACTAGAAATGTCACTGGAATTGAAACAAAAGGCCGCGCTCGCTTTCGACCAAGTTGCTGTTCTCTCATTGTATTTTTCATTCTCCTTCTTCTTCTTCTGCCAATTTTGCCTCTTTTTTTCTGATACCGAAAAAAAATAATAAAAGAATAATATTGTGCCGACTTTATATTGAGCCTTGTGTGTGTGTTGTCTCATCCGAGAATTTAATTAATTGACAGAAATATAAATGGACAGAAGCAGAATAATAAAAACAAAAAAAAAAGATGAAAAATGTAATTCAAATAAAAATTGACCAAAACGTCCAAAGAGCGACATTCAAAGTCGATTTTATTTACGCGAAACGGTTTATGATCTAATTTTTGTGACATTTTCTGTTCTGCTACTCTCGTGTGCCTTTTTTTTCCCCTCTCACTTAATTATGCATTCAAATTCAATATTTTTGTTTTACATTTCATTTAACTTTTATTTCTCTCGTTTTTTTTTATGTGGAACAAACGATATGAGGTGGTTAGAGATTGTTATTGGATGTTTGCGGATTAAACGCATTTATGTGGGAAAATGTGAGTTTAAGTTAATTTCTCTTGTTGATTAAAATGACTTTTGAGGCTCCTTACATTGATGTTTGAGTAGATTGGAATCTGAAGTCTTGAGCCATATTATAGCAGTTCTGTCAGTCTCAGAGTTAAGCATTACAGACCGAGTGATTTAGATATCCATTTTGAATATTTTTGCGAAGATACGTGTTCAATTCCTAAGCTCATTATCTCTTAAGGATCATTCATTTTTAGACCCTCTCCCTCTTGTCATAAAATTTATAAATGAAACTAGTGTATCGGGTAGAAACCCAATGCGGATTATATTCACACCGTACTATCAAAAGTCTTATGGATAGACCAAGATTTGCCCATCATAAGTATGAAGGTATGAAGCTTGATAAGTCAACTGAGCTTCGCTCAGCATAAGTTTGAAGTTCTAAAGCTAGCGAGTCAGCTGAGCTTCGCTCAGCATAAGTTTGAAGGTATAAAGCTTGACGAATATGCCAAATATTCTTTAAAAGTTTTTTAAAAAAAATTTTCATCCAAAGTTGAATTTTATAAAAATCACAGTCAACTTTTGTTTTAAAATATTCGTAAGAAAGGAAAGTTTTTTGCTTTTTCTGAAGCAACGGCTGTTCCTACCTTGCCCAAAAACAATACAGCTCTTCAATATAGCAGCACGGATCAAATGTAAAAAACCAAAAGTCTCTACGATGTCTCGTTATTGAGATTTCTTGCTGATTAACTTGCTTGCTTACAGAAAGCGTATTTTGGGGGGGGGGGGGGGGGGGGGGGGGGGGGTCAGCAAAAAAAGAACAATAGAAATTCTAAGAAATTCTATTGAAAGTCTAATTTTAAGGAGATATGCTCAACTAGACATAAACGGAGCCGCTTTAAGCATTCGTATTAAATATTAAGAAAATTATTTAAAAAAATCTTCATCCACTTAATTCACCAAAAATTCTCGCCTGAGTAGCTAGTTTCATAAAATGAACATAATTGTGCACATCTTCCTACAAAGTATTGCTAAAAAATTCAAATGTCAAGCTGAATATTCACAATTTTCATGAGCCTTTTTGCTTACAGCAAAACATTGTGATTCGATGTGAAATATAAAAATAAAATGCGAGCTTATTACAAATATGTGACAGTCGAGGAAGCAGAAATTTAATTAAAAATTTATCAAAAGACAAAAATTTTCTTCTTCTTCGATTATTTCTCTTTCTTATTGACGCACATACGCTTGTGTACTCATTTATTCAATTTCTACTTATCCACAAAAAAAAAGAAGTAAAAAGTTAAAAATTAAATTGAGACGAATGGCAAATATGTCAAATGCTCAAGAATCGTTTTTGTGATTTTATTCGTTTTATATTAAATCCATTCTGATACAGAGACAGGAATGAGATCGACATGTCAAATAGACTTTCAATATGCGTAGCTGAAACGAGAGACATAGAAAAATGTGTATAAAATGAAATTTTGAATGCTGTGACATCAAAAATTAAAAAACATTTGTTAAATCACGTACTGCATGTGTCTCTTTATTTATTTTGTTAAGCGTCGCTGATCTCAACCTGTAATGTGAGCCGTGGCTATGCTTTCTCGCTATCGGGATCGGGATCGGGATTTCCCGGGATTTACCGATCCCGATCAATCCCGGGATCCCGAAATTTATCGGGATCGGGATTGAAAATCCCGGTTTTTTAGTTTAGGAAATTATTGATGTTTTAGAACCTGCTAAATACGCGACAGAAGAATTATTGCGTAAATCAAACGATTTATTAATTGCTGAAGGAACATTAACTTTTTGCTAGACGAATTGTTGCTACAAGGAACATTATTGTCTCAAAAGGTTTACGATATGAATTGCGCTCGCATAGGTGCACGAAGAAATGGAACATTAATTGACTTAATACTTTACCTGAATAATCCTCAATATATTTCTTTAGACAAGCATTTTAAATCGTCAATAAAAGCTGCAATACATAAACTTGGCATTGACTTATTGAAGCAGTATTTTGTCAAAAACTCTACAAATGGAGCTATGGAAGCTTCAACATCCAGTGCAAATCAAATCCAACCGTCAAACATTTCTATTCGAGATAGACTGAAACTAAGCATATCTGAATATACATCATTAACAACAGATGCAGCAGCAACAGAACCAAATAATTTGAAAAGAGAGTTTAATTGGTATGACAAAAATAAGAAGAGAACCGTTTTATTAGATCAACTTTACGATGCATTGATAACAATGCAGCCGACCTCAACTCAAAGCGAACGAAATTTCTCTATTAGTAACAAAATTCTTACAAAACAAAGAAAACGTTTACTTGACAAGAATCTAAATGCAATTGCATTTGTTAAAAGTTTTTTCATTAATGCTTAATTTTTATTATTATATTCACACCATTTTCAATAACCTTTTAACTTACATCTTTATCAACATTTATTTTCTATTTTTGTTTATGTTCACATTTTTCAAAGGAAACATGGATTAAAACATCTACCTTGTAACACATAAAGTATAACTAATTAATTAAGGAATAAATGACCGTATAAGTAGCAAAAAAATATATAATTTTTTTTGGGAAAAAAAGCAGAAAAATGCTGTTTTTTAAATTTTTTTACATATTCGGGATTCCCGGGATTTCCCGGGAAATCCCGAAAAATTTCAATCCCGATCCCGATCCCGAAAATTTGTCGGGACCGGGATTTCGAGAAAGCATAGCCGTGGCTAAATCGTTTATGTTACACGACGTGTTAAAATAAGTTTTTAATGAAAGTTAAGTGAATAAACATTAAAAGTTAATTTTCATTGTTGGAGAAATGGGAGATGATTGTGACAGGCAGCATGTCTAGCTTCACATATTTCAATAATTGAGAGGTGATTTTCAAAAATGCTTAATTATTGCGACATTAACTTTTAGATCAATTAAGTTTCCCAAGATAGCAAGCAGCTTTTCCATCTCAAAAAGACAAATGATCATGCCAACAAGAAAGTCACAATTGTCATTATTTTTCAGGGTTTTATCACCCAAAGCAGCCATCATTAAAGGTCGACCAAATCATTAAATTAAATACAAAGCGCACATTAAATTCAATTAAAATTATTTGGAAGTGAAATGACTCGAAAGGAAGCGAGAGGAGAAAAAAAAATTAATCTCCGATGCATTTTCAATCTCAGATAAGGTGCGAATTTAATTGACCTCCATTTGTTATGCCTTTAACGATTGAGATTTTTTTTAGGAGAAATCACACCGTTTGCTGCCCTCACACTTTGCGTTTTCGCCTTGTTGAATTTATAAAAAAAAATCTTTGTCGTCAATCTCGACATATTTCAGAACTTATCTCACATTCGTATATTGTCCAATTTCATTTACACACGATGATCCATCATTTCCACATTGCCGCGCATTCGAACGCATTTTTTAATATGTTTCTCTCCTCTCATTCTATGTCCAACATATATTCTTATATTCTGTTAAATTAATACTCGTTTCTGCATGACGAGAGAGTGAGAAAGACCAGAGACTTGCAACAAGCAAAAATTGAAAAATCAACGAACAATGAACGGATGGATATGTTCGTATGTACGTGCATATATACATATGAAGAAAAAAAAATTAACATTATTTTTCACCTTTAACTGTCATGTTTGTCACATCAAGTCCAACATTGGAATTACTTATGTATGTACGGGCAGATAACATATAAAACTAGCATCTCTACATATATTCAAGCGACATTGCAATTTGTGCACGAATGAATGAATAAAAAAGCGTAAGCAATTGCATATATGCGCGATAGTAGCGGTTCTGCCTAGTTTGTGGTATGATTCGGGATGTTTTCAGCAAAAAAATGCCTTAGGATACTGTCTTGTTAGACATCCTGTTTGATAATGATGTTAGAGTCTCATTGTTGGAACTTGTCGTTTGTGTATTGTACTTGAAATGTTAGCAGTCTGTTTTGGGTAGATTAAGTCTTCAAAAATGAGTTCAGGCTATCAAGAATCAAAGACTAAGATTTAAAAGAATTGAGAACTTTAAGGAAAATAGGGTTCAATTGGGTTTACAGCATTACAGCAGTTTTATTCCTTAATCAATACCTCCCCCTTCCCCCTCCATTATCAAAAAAAAAATTCTTTAATTTGACTTAGAGATTTTGGGGAATTTTTTTAAAAATCTAAATTCCACCCCCTCCAAAAATTAATTCAACTCTTTCACAGTTACAGACGCTCAAGTTTCTAAGTCACATTAGTAAATAAAATCCAACGTACCCATCAAAGAGTTTGTTGCCCTATATCACCTCATGCCTATGACATCATTAGACCCCCCCCCCCTCCCCCCATCTCAAACCCTCTCAAATATTCATAGACCGTCGCATAAAATGCCTCCCGAGACATTCTAAACAACTAAACTTTATTGAATTCCCTATCCATTTCTGCTATATTGCATACTAATAATGATAATGATGATGATGATGGTAATGGTGTTGTGAAGTAAAAATAAAGAATGAAGCAAAAAATAAGCAGCGAACAAGACGAGCGAGCGAGTGAGTGAGGAAGAGAAGAGAATATTTTAACATGAAAGTGACCTTTTATGTTTTTAATGATGATGGCAACCGAAGTAATAGCAGCAGTGAGATGGAAATTGATAAGCGCGATGCTCGGCTGTTTTTTTTTCTTTCTTTCTTTTCGTATCACTTTTATATACATTTTACTTTTGCTTTTCGTGGGCTCACTTAATACTGATAAGTTTTGCAATGCTGCAAAATGAGAAGTGAGTATGGCACAAACTTCCATCCACATTTTACAAAAGATGCTGAGACATGATGATGACGTTAATTGTTTATGTTTTTTTTTTCATCTTCTTCCAGCTTTTCATTCTGTTTTATTTTCCCTCCGATAACTTGACTTCATTTTTGAGTACATATTTTATAGGGATGAAAGGATGGGTTGTCAGTGATATGGTTGACTGTCAATTATGATTGAGGATCTGTAGATAATCGAATTGATCATGTAGGGAAACTTAATTCGAGTTTTGAGTAGATTTTTTAAGTCATCCTTGATGCATACTTACTGTTTTATTTACTTGTCTTGCCATACAGTTCAATTGTGATTCTTGGGCTCCTTTGGATGACATTCTTTCTCAAAACTCTATCCTTGAATTGAAAATCGAAGTGCTATGCTTTAGAGTAATAATAAAATTTATTTGTGGATTTCGATGATAGCTCTAGAAATCAGCTTAGTCAAAATCAGTGATGGTCAAACCGTGTGCCGCGGCTTATTAAAATTGTTTGATTTAAAACGAATCGTATACTGTCTCTGGCTTTGGTCATGGCTTACCACCAAGTGTGCCGTGGCACAAAAAAGGTCGGGCATTACTGATCCAAAAGCATAACGAATCTTGATGCAAATGATTAGATAAACTAGATCTTGCTATAAAAGTCCATGCAATGTAGGGTTTCTGAAGCCGTTAACGGAAACGGAAAAACAGCCGTTTTTCAGAGAAAAATAAAAACGGAAAACGGCTGTTTTTTTCTAGCCGTTTTTTCCGTTTCTCTTTTCTAGCTCGTGAAAATTTTAGGTTCAGAATAAAATAATATTAACTCCAATAATTCTTTCATACTCATTAAATTTAAGTTGTTAAGTTTTGTAACGACTACTTGATGTTTAAATATTTTCAAAGTTTGAAGTATCCTGTTTTTTTGTTATAAGCTAGCTTATAGCTTAGGAGAATAAAAAAGTGATTTTTTTGGCTCACTAGTAGCTTAGTAAAAAAATTGAACTTATACGAAATTTTTTGAATTTTTTAGCTTAATTAAAGAAATTTTGCTATCTTCTCGATTTTATTTCATTGACAATGTCATTAGGCATTGAAACTGATACTTAGAAAGTTGAAAAAGATTAATTAAACTTTATTTTTGGTAGTAGCTTAGTAAAGATTACAAAAAATTTTCAAATTCAAAAAAACTTTACTAAGCTAGTAGCTTAGTAACGAGTAGTAGCTTATAACGAAAAAACAGGGTGTGAATAAAATTTTTTTTAGACACAATACACTGTAATAAGCTCGTTTTTTGACAACAATTTCAGTATGTGACTAAAACCGTGCATAAAACACAATTTCGGTAGAATTAAAAAAACGGACCCGTTAACGGCCGTTTTTTGGAAAAAAACGGAAACGGCCGTTTTTTAAAAATGCCGTTTTTCAGAAACCCTAATGCAATGTATCTTCAAAAATGAGGAAAATTGAAGATTATATTTTTTAAAAATTCCAGCCTGACAATTTTACAGAAAATCAATCCAATTAACTTCAGCAGTTCCTCCTTTAAATTTCTTGCATCAAAAATAATGCGTTTTCGATCATGAAAATCCATAAGCGAATTTCACACCAGTTTAAAATTTTTTTCTTCTACTTCAGCATTAATGCTGTTAAATCAGCAATTCTCGTGATGTGTTTATGTGCAAAATTGATAAATAAGCTGAATTTATTAACTTTTTTTTTCCTTTCATTTCTTCTTTATCCTCAACTCATATTATTTCTCTCTCGTTTTCAGCATTCATGAGCTTATTCAATATGTTCAATGGTACATATATGAATTTTTTATGAACCATGGCCTTAAGTGCAGATCGTTAGTTATCATTAAGTGCGTATCGTTGATGTAATTTGTCTATCTTTTCTCCTCGATTGAATGAAAAGTTTTTCTGAATTATTTTTTTGCGAGAAAAATTGTCAAGCTTGAATGACAGTGAGGCTTACTGAATGAGATGAAAAGCACCGATTTGACCATAATGAGACATTTGTGTTTTCATAAGTACGCAAAATATAATTTTATTTTCATTTCATTCAAAATTTTGTTAAGTCTTTGTTGATGGACGAAATCTTCTAAGAAGGAAGATGGTCATGAAAGTTTTTCAATAGATTTCAATTCTGTCGAACCTTTTTGGATTCATAAACTTTTATAATCTCACAAAACAGATCTGATTTGAATCTGATGTTAAGTCCGAAAAATCTCTTGAGACCTTTCAACACCCAAATTATTTAAATAGAATGAGGAAACGAGCTCATTTGAATCTATTGCATAAAATTAAAAATAAAAATCACGTGGAAATTATACAGTAAAGTCTAAATAGCTCACCTTTATGCGCCAAAAAATAAAAATTGTACAGTTTTGCTCTTAATTGCCAACAACAAGAAAATGAGTGGCATTCTTTAATGAGCACCTTTACAAAAAATGCAAACGAAAAAAAAAATACGTTAATTGAATTTCCAAAAAAAGAAGTGCGAGAAAAGGAAGAAAAAAAATTGTATATTCATTTAATAATTATGTGTTTGCAGAAACTCATTACTTAACCATCTCTCTTATTCCGCGCTCTTACTAGTTGTCGTCGAAAACGTAATTATGTAACCTTTTTAGCTTATTTTCTTGGGACAATTATTTTGTCTTTATGATCTTTTTGGGAAATTTCGTTGCTTTTTGTCCGCAAGCAGACAAACCAGGTGAATGTAATGATAATACTCGAGTGGCATTACGGCTGTAATTATGGGTTCTTATTGTGTTTAAGTTTTACATCAGGCTTTGACATTTTTATTGGA
This sequence comes from Chironomus riparius, assembly GCA_917627325.4. NCBI lineage: Eukaryota > Metazoa > Arthropoda > Insecta > Diptera > Chironomidae > Chironomus > Chironomus riparius. The sequence goes on from OU895879.1 coordinate 33,154,747, forward strand.
ATTTAAGAATCCGTTAGGGTTTAAATGCCTGGGGTGGGTATTTCTGGGAGGTACTTATAGATTAATATTTGGTATTGTAGTTTGTTATGTAGGGTTGTAGATATAAAAATATAAAGTACACAGATTGATGCATTAGTAATCTACTAGTACTAGGATCAAAATGATCATCAGCTGAGCAGCCAAAAAAAAAAACCCGAATGAGAGGGGGGGGAGGTATTAAATAATGTTTCATCTGGTTATTCCTGTTATCTGATGTCATGAACCTAGCAACCCTTTCTCACCTGTTTTAAATGCGCCACAATCACCACCACATCTACTCCAATTATTTCCACCTTCATTCATTACACCGCTCAAAGAAAACCAGAGTCAAGCAACGCACAACGAGAAGTACGCGAACACAAACGTTAACAATTTTGCAATTCACTCATATTACTTAATTTAATTTATTTCATGTCTCTCTTGAATTTATTATGGAATTAAAATTTAAAGATCTTAAAAATCATTCCCTTGAATGTCTCGCGAGTCTCTCAAGTCACATTTTATTTTATATTTTCTTCTCTTCCACTCTTTTTTTGTGTGCCTAGGTGTAGTGTAATTAATAAAATACCCAATTAAATTCCAACAAACCAGACAATCGACACTTTTTCTGTACCAGATTTTTTTTTAATGACATATGTGTCGTTGCTTGAGTATTACACCTCCTATAAGGTAATATTGTAAGCTTTAATAAAAATTAATTAAGCCAACTCAAAAACCAAATGTTAAAGAAAAATAGGCACTCAATTTAAAGTACGGCAATTGAAAACGTGTTTTGTCGCCGATGTGAATAAAAATTAATTTGAATTTTTTTTTTCATTTTTTGTTACATTTCCGTGATCGGTTTAATTGCTAAGCGATAAAAATAGATGGATGTTTGGATGGAATTATGGCAAGTGCTTGTCTTATTTGGTTCGCTGCAATAATTTTTTTCACATCGTGTTATTTTTTTGCATAATTTATTGTGTCAATTTGCTCAAGCTTAGTCTTTGAGTTTGATAGAGTTGTAATCAGAGTTGTTGGAGTTGTTGAGTAGTTGCAGAAATTATTGTGATTTAGGCATGATTCAAATCTGAAGATCATAATAAAGTAAGTTGAATTGGCATACACTCAATTTCTTCATCTACTATTAAGAATGCAATGCAGTATATCCAGCCCTGCTATAATTAAAACTTGTACATGTAGGTCGTATATGAAATTAGGTATGCTATTAAAATATTTAGGTATTCAACACTTATTCCATAACGCTTCTAAAAAGAAAGGGGAGGAGGAGGGGGGATCTTGATTCAAATTCAACATTGGAAGAATTTGACACTTTGTTACTCAAAACTAGCCTTCGTCTTGAGAAATTTCTTCATTTTGCTAGAGCTTTTATGAAAAACTCGAAAAAATCTCCCTACCCCCCCCCCCCCCCCCCCAAAAAAAGTTTTCCATACAAAAAAAGCCCCCCCCCCCCTATTTTAATATGGGCCTATGCCTATTAAAGCCTATGCCACTATAAACTGCATCTTTAGTGTTTTACAGCTGTAATTTAATTAATAAGTGTGCATCCCTGGTCAACTAAATCTTCTGATCAAGCTTTATTTCTTAGAATCAATACCTTTACAACCTCATGAAACCAAAAATGCAATAAACATCCTCTCATTCCTCATATTGACCTGCAATTACACCCAAATGACTGAATTCCATCTTTCACATTGCATTTAAATTCAACGACATTTCGTAAATTTCGAGTCTGTCATGACTTGCCGCATATAAGCCATTCATATTCAAATTAAGTACATATATTACTCAAAAGATTTTTTTTGTGTGTTACTTGGTACTGGTACACTAATTAATGGTCTCCGTTGCTCTCGATGATGAAATCTGCTCACATTTTCAAGACACACTGACTCGTATGGCTTTCACTCTCGTTTCGAATTCAATAATATTAATATTGTTGAGTGGCCTCGAGTCTAGTTGGCTTAATTCATTGTCAATTCGTTGTGGATAAATTTTTTGTATCTCATGATATACTTAATTTGAGCACTTTATAGATTTGCCGTCTGTATGAAAACTCTTGAACCTCCAACAGTACTTGCCACTGCTTGATATTTCCAATCAAAACAAAAAGTCGAGTTTAATTAAAGTGATGTGAAGTAATTCAGTTATTTCATTCATTATTTTAGCGGACGTCTGAGAATGGAAAATGTTGTTAGTTTTATAATATGTCTAAGTGTTTCGAGCCATGTTTGGGATGTTGCTATAATGCTGCATCATTTGCTAAGAATAAATTAAATAAATTCCACACTAAATTGGCAATCGTTTTTCTTGATAATTTTCACAAAAATTAAAATTTACCTCGTAAAAATGCGCTTCTCCATCAATTTGACAGCCACTTGTTCACAGATTCCTTCTTATTATTCCACCTCATGAAACACACGATTGACGACGTGAAAGATCAATTGCGCCAAGATTTTTTTTTCTCTACCTTTAAATGTTGATTTTTTTCGTTCGATTATTATTGACATTGTATCGAGGTTAATTTAAGTATGCACGCGAACGTGGTAATTGGGAACTAATTTTTGTGTTATAATGTAAACATTTCATTAAGTATGAAAAATCCCTAAAATTATTAGCAATTATCACGACATCAAAAAAGCATGATCAATATTTTTTTATTGAAAGGAAAATTATTCGACGATTATCGCAAAAAAAAATTATTGTGGTGAGGATGAATAAATTTTGATTTTTTTTTTGAGGTTGAGTAAATTTTTTTTGTGGGTTTTTGTGTGACTCGGATAAAAATTTGCGATGTTTTTCGGCTTTACTAAACGCAACTTAATTTAAAAAGCAGCTTTATGACTATTTTTGGGTTAATACAGTGATGCATGCAGAGGAACCCCTGGGTTAGTAGCACTCACATGATTCTTGGCTTATAACTGCATTAAAATAGAGCCAAACCAGTCTAAAATCACGATTCATTGACTTAAATCAACAAATTCTTTTCTGAACCAAACTTCACCAACAAAACAAACAAGGAAGTCAGTGTAACTGGACGACCAAACCATATTTAAAGACAGCGCATGACTCAGTCATTTTTTAAGGTTATAAATAAAGGCTTGAGTCTTAATAAAATTAAATCTGCAGCAAAAAATCAACAAAAATGGGTAAAGAATGTCTTTAATTGAAAATTATACTGTTAAATTCCGTGGATGTTTTTGGATCTGGGAAATAAAATTTCAAGGAACACTGATGAAGGCAGAAAAATTTGTGTAAACATTTTCATTGTAAGCTTTAATGTTGTTGTGCTGTATAGCACCTTGGCATTCATTCTGTAGAAAGTAAATTGTAGAAAAATTCTTTAAGGCTTAATCTAAAGCTCAGAAATACAGGCCATGTAATAAAAAAAAATTCCACAAGCTTAAATTGCGTAATTCTTTGAGATTTTGCACGTCAACATTGCTGGCTTGTGCAAATCTTGATTTGTTTCATTCCAGTCAAGTAAACATAATGATCACTTGTGTCAAAAAAGGCAACATAAATCGAATTATGCAGCATTAAACACAAAATAATGAAAAAATCAATCACACATAATTTTGAAAGTATTTTGAAAAATCAACTCACAATTAAATGTACGAAAAATGTGGCATTTAATTGCTAATAAAAATATTTATATTACCATGCATACCTAGCGCATATAAACAGTAGATAAATAGATTTCTTTTATTTCGAAGCTTTTTTTTTTCGTCAAAGAGACCCACAGAAATTGCCTTCGCAATCAATCATGCTCACATTTCAGAGCAATGATTTTGTCTGTTAGACAAGACTTCACTCAATGTCACTTTGTGATCTCTGTGTGTCTACATACGAATAGTAGAATGATGAAAGGCACCATGAGAGAGCAAGAAATAAATGAAATGAAAAAAAAAATGTTTCAATGACGTTTCAATTGGAACCAATTTTGATGCAATATCTTGCGCTTCAGTTCCTCAATTACATAATTAATTCAATAATGATGCTGGATTTATTTAACTGGATAGTTTTCGTATTTGTTGGTCGGTATTCATGCAGTTTGGATTATTGAATGGATGTGTGGATTGCTGATTATGAACTTTTATTATTATAATGTCAACTGAAGCCAGTTCTTCGAAATTGATGGAGGCTTGTTGGTCAAAGACTACCTCTAGAATTGAAAATCAACAAACTGAACTCATATAAGCTGACCTTCTAGGACCAAAAGTGACACAATCATCAAGTTAAGTTTAAAAGATAAGTTGAATCTATACAGGCTCCCTGATGTGGATATGGCTCGAAGAGCATATCTTTAGTAGGTTGACATAGCGCTCGCTTTAAAACTGATTATATGTGTATGACGGATAGCCAAAGTAAGATAAATACCTCGGTTACCGAGTGGCAGGGATCTCTGATCGAGTGGTGAGAGATTGCCTCTTTTGAGGTCGTGGGTTCGATTCTCATCGAACCCGACTTGTTGTTTTACACTACACACATGCAGCATTTTAGGGAGATCTACACCTAAAATACGCTTCATCCATTTCCATTGATAATTACTCGACAACCAATAATTCAGTTCTCTTCAACTCCTCGATTGCCGCGCTTGTTAATGTAAACAAACAGAAGTGAACTTGATTCGAGCAGTTTTGCGCTATAAAAATGTCAAAGAAAAGGAGCTCACATTTTTCATGGAATTCTTCCCCAGAGACATTTGGTTCTCATAGGATTCAATTATTTTTTTTACCTTCTTTTGTTTCTCCTTACTTCGGCTCATTGTTTCCACAGTTGCAAAGATGTAAAAAGTTACAAAGTAATACAAAGAATTCACCAGTTGAATTAAAAGAGAACGAATGAAGTAAATGGAAGTTCGATAACATTTTCGGTTGAGGTATGATGCAGTAAGTAATAATTTTCCATTCTTTTTGCTCAAAAAAAATCATTATGATGATGACAACATTACTTACCCATATTTTGTTCAATGTTTATTCAACCATAACGACCTCAAACGCTTGAAAGTAGGAATGAAGAGAAGAGTTTCTTTTCGGTACGATTGACGGGCAAGAGATGAGGTTTATTAAGAATATGATCAGTTTTAATTGAAGTTTGTGGAATTTATTCTGAATGAATTGTTGTGATTACAAATCTATGGACTAGATTGACCATAGTTCTTAAAGCTTGGCATTAAAAATCGAATTTGACTGAAATTATCATTATTCTCATACAAATCAAAATTCGCAATCTCCTTGACACCCAACAGTAACTGCATTCTTGTCAAACATCTTGTCTAACACAATCAACCCCTTAAAAAATCCCTTAAAACTACAAATCATTTCTTATCCACAAGAAATTCATAATTCTTACCCCTAATGGCATTATTTTGCAATGAATTTAGTAAGATCATCACACCAAATGTCGTCTTTATTCTACCTTATTTCATTCTCTATACATGAAGAAATCCATGAATGAAGAACGATTAGTTTTCGATTTGGTTTTTGTCGTATTCTCAAAAGGAAGCAAGAGCAGGGAAGTCATTTATTTAAATTTAAAGAATAGCAAAAAAAAATATGTTCCTCTTGACGATAAAAAATGTAAAGAGGAGAGAAACCACTAGACAAAGAGAATCTAGTAAAGCTGACATAATGAATGCATCACAGAGAATTGTATAAATAATAAAAAAAGACATACTGGAAGCAAAGAATCAGCTAGTTTGGGTAATTTTGCATGGAGTTTGTATGGAATAGAAATGACTTAAGCGCATTTTTAAAAAATAATTTTTATGGATTGCTAATTAAAGACTAGGTTTTGTTATTAACTGGGTTTTGTTATTATCTAGTTTTTGTAGGTTTCATAGGTTTTTGCTATCAAACTCGCTTTTAAAGGAATGTTTGACACAGTGATCTGGATTGTAGGGAATAAAATATTTTTGACCGTGAGTAGGTTGCTACTGTTACTATAGAATCCAGAACCAGGACATGTCTTAGTGCATTTTTTAGTCGAATTGAGTTAATCATGTTGAGTATTGCATGCAGTGTAGTAGCAAGCGTAGATAGGACACAATCAATGCGTCTTTGGCTTTTCATTCTGCATCCATAGCTGAGGATATAAATAAGCAGCACTATCAGGACATTATCGGTTTCATCAAGAACAAAAGAATTATATCATAGAGGACTTGGGATGGTACAACAGATCATCGATCGAAGTGCCGCTTTTGCTCTAAGCAAAATCCTACATTACATTCTATTCTTAAAATATCAGAAAATTCTTCACATAGACTTTCAGTCAAAACAAAAACAAGCACAGAATCAACAATTTAAAGTATTCCAGTCAAACAAATACAATCTAAGCATCAAGAACTTCTTTACAGAGCACCTTTGCTGCAAAAACCCACAACACACATTTTTTTACAAATAATTTCCATTTTTTTTTGCAAAATAAAAACATAAAAGATCAATTCCTGTTCAAACATCTTCTGAGGATTCCCTCGGCAATTGATTACAGCTCCTTTCAATCTTCAAGAAAACAAAAAAAAACTTTTCAATGCATTAAAAAGACAAAAAGGCATGAGAAAGAAGAAGCAACAAATTCAATGCATTTTGACTTACTGTACATAAAATGTAAAGATAAAGATATGATGCTGAGACGAAGAAGATATCCTACGGCAATGCTGCCAATTGATCGGTGGGCTAATAAACGAATTTCAATTGAAATATTGAAGGAGTGAATTGTTTACCAAAGCAATTCATCTCTCATTTTTTGGCAGGCTGTAACAACACAACAAATAATAAAATGAACAATAAGCCACACAAATGTTTATTTCGATTCTTCGTCTTATTCATCTTTAAATGAACGATTTTATGAGTGCATTTGTGCAAAATGTTTATAGATATTATGAGGAATAGCATAATAGATGTGAAAAAGAGAGGTGAAGCATGTTCTGAACAGAAAAATCTCGGTTGTAAAAATTTCAGGTAGAAAACTAGCAATCAAATTGAAAAGAAATTCGTTTTTTTTGAGGATATCACAACTTTTGGGAATTGTAAAAGATTAAATCATAAATGTTTATTTATTTTTTTCGTGTTCCTTCTGTCTATTTTTATGGCTCGATTCTGACAATTTACTTTGAAACCAGACAAATATTTGTATCAAAATATTTTTCAACAAATTTTTAAATAGAAAATAGAATTTTGAAATTTATTGACAGCAACGATATTTGATGAACAAATTTTAATGTGGTTTTTGAGGGTTTCTGTGAATGCATTGTCAAGGATGAATGCTGAATTTTATTGAAAATGAGAATCGAACTCTTGGTCTTTAAATAAAAGCTCAATATTGTAATTATAAAAGAGATGCTGGGAAACTAGTCCCCCAAATACCCCCAAATTCAGCCTCTTTATATGAAATACCGCCTATTTTTCAATCCTGAATTTAAAGAGATGCTTTACACAAACTTGAGGTTTTGAACTACAAATAATAATAAATTTTACAAAGAAAACTATTGAAAAACTAAAGGCTTACTAATCATTAATGAAATCTAGGATTTGAACCTTTGCAGTATCGAGAAATAATCTCGTACAATTAAAAACGCAGCTAATTTTTATACTTTAAGGTGACAGAAGGTTAATATCAAAGTTCTACTCACAAGATCATCACTCTACAAAACCAACCGTGTCAGAATTCATTATTTTATATAAGACAATCTTTTATAATCAATATAAAATATCACCAGCACATTCCCAGTCATTTGTCATAAATAAATGATCAATAAAAGCAATAATCGCTCCTCAATATATTAAAGCATTTAGAGTAACATCACATCACATGTTGAAAAATACCAACCAGTACATGAAGAATCCTTATCAAGCAAAAAAAAATAATAAAACATTAAGAAAACTTGAGAGACGAGCAACACAAGCTCTTTCCTCTTTGATATTCAAGTCATATTTCCTCACAGGAATTGAATTTTTATTTCTTAATAAACAAAACAATTTCATCGATTTTGGAATTTTTATTTCATTTACTCTTTGATGATACTGGCTTCTTGCAAATAAACTGCTTCTTAATATTATTATTTTGGAGGACGAAAAAAAAGATGCACAATGCAATGGAAATAAATTTCTGGTCACAGTAGTTTTTGTATGTCTTCTTCCATTCTTTTATTATCCATTTTTTTTTTGTTTCAAGTCTTGATATTTATTTATTTATTTCGTAGAAGTAATCGTGATCCGAAAAGGATGACAACAGTAAATTATCAACAACAGAGAGCGAGAGAGTTTAAGAAATATTTCTTAATTTTTAAGACAAAGAAAATTGAGGATTGAGTTGGGTTGTTGGCAGTTTGGGGGTGTATGGCTTATAGATTTGGATAAAATCAAGATTGGAGTTTAGCACGTATCAGCAATTTGCTATAAACGACTTTGTTGATTCCACTCTATGACTAAAATTTTTTTAAGAGTTTAACTCTAAAATGTCAAATATTTTTATGTCTAGCCCAAGGCCATAGAACTCCCTGCACTATGTCTGCAATCACTACGTTTTTACTCCACTTTATAAATTTTTACTTATGTTTCAGTACACTTACTATACAATGTATCACAATCACTGCAATTACTAAACTTTACTGCACTTAACTCCTCTTTACTCCTCTTTACTATACTTAAGTACACTAACCTATACTTTACTACACTTTACTTTACTTTACTATACTTTAGTATACTTTACCACACTAAGCTAAAATTTACCATACTTTACTACACTTAAGTGCACTTTCCTCATTTTTTTCTATACTCTATTTTTAATCAAATTAATTAGTGCATGATTTCAATCTAAATAGTTAAAGGCAGGGGCGTAGCCAGAAAATTTTTAAGGGGGGGGCCCATCTTCGAAAATTGAAAAAACCGTTATTTTGTATCCTTAAATCTATATTCATTCTTCATAAGTTTAAATATTTAATTCATTATTCATACATTAAATTTAATTTTCCGTGCTCATTTTGACATTTCTTTCGTCACTTCCTCTACATTAACTGGTTCTTCTCTATAAATACTTAATAAAACAATTATCAGATTTTCGTAGGGGGGGGGCCCGGGCCCCCTATGGCCCCCCCCTGGCTACGCCCCTGGTTAAAGGTCTCTTAAACATGTGGTCCATTAATACGTCATACTCATACTTTCAAAAAAAATTCGGACTCGAATTTTCATCAACTTTTGTTGTTCGAAAAGTTTCGCGACAAAACTTTGAAATTGTTATTTACGTTATGATTTTCATATTTTATTTTATTGTTTTTACAATTTTAAATGCACAAGTAAAGATTGAAAACTACTTAATTATATTGTATTTAAGTGGTTTTAGTTTTATAAGGCTGTAAAAAGGTTTTTTTTATTGATTCAAATTTTATCTTCCAATTTTTGTCAACAAAACAAGTTTGTTTACAATTTAAGACAAAAATTTTCAGATGCAATTTTTTCATCTATTTAAAGCATAATTTAAGCTATGACAGTTGCAAATCTTTTATTATCACTGAATAATTACAGCAACATGCTTAAATAGAACCAAAAATTACTTAAAATAGGAAATTTTGAGAATTCATGAAAAAATTCATTTTCGAACTTTCGTAAACAACATCGAAAAAAACTGCGGGAAAATTCAAAATATTTTTAGTTTAACTGACAGCGTGCTATCCATAGTCCTTGGATTCATGTCAAAGAAATTTCTAATTAATACCTTAAGTTTGTAATGAAATTTGTCAAAAAAATAAAAGGATAGGATAGAAAAATTGAAAAATTTTAAAAAAAAACCTAGAATGTTGTATAAATGAGTATTTTTAATTAAAAACTTTATTTTAAAATTCAGAAGAAATGTTTTTTAATAATTATTAAAAATTATGAAAAATTTTGCTTCAGTTTTAAAAATGTCTTCTCGAATTGACTCGAATTTGAATTTTTTACGCAACCTTACATTAAAAAACTAATAAGGACAATTTGTATTAAGTTTAAATTTTTTAAAAAAGCTATGAAAATAAGCTTGATATAAATTAGTTTCAATTTATTGGCATTTCAAAAAAGGGACTGTAGAAAAAGAATATTTAAATTTATTTTATAATATGCTAGTTTTTTATTTCAATAAGATTAACTTTCCAACAAACTTTTAAAAAATAAATATCAAAAGTGTTGATAACATTTCATTTTCCCTAAAACCAACAATATCAAAAACTTTGATTCTCACACTCATAGAAAAAACATTAGAATTTGTATGGTTTTGGAAAAAACCAAATATCGAATATTTGAAATTACAAATCGGAAAAATCAAATATTTAAATATTTTATATTCCTCAAAACCATACAATTATTTCTATGAATGCACTTTTCTTTCGTTACTGTTCTTCGAAATTTGGAAGACATCCTTAATGTTGAAATATTTGAATTTTTGAACAGTTTTATTTTTTTATACAAGAAAAGATTCATTTTATCTTTGTTAATATTTCCTCAAGACTTAAAAGAATTTTAATGCATTAAATTTCAAATAATAAGTAGTTCTTAAGTTGCGATAATATTGACTATTTATAAATATGGTAAAAGTATGGTAAAATATGCATTATTTCAAAATTAATGCACATCAACTTTAAACATTTTGATTTTTAAAGTTTTAAACAGTTTTAGGATGCTGCACTTTCTATACTTTTACTACACTTGCTATACTATTACTATACTGACTATACTTTTAAAACACTTTAGTACACTTAAACTACACTTGCTACACTTTTAATACACTTTGCTACATTCTACTATATTCATATTAACTTAATTTTACTCAATAGTTTGTATACGTTACTGCACAATGCTCACTCACGGCTATACTATTTTGGGAGTTCTTAACCTTGGTCTAGCCTGTCAATTTCATTTAATAGACCTCAACGGTCATCAAAATACAAAGGGAAAAGGAACTAGACTGTAAATCCATCGTTCATAAATAACGTCCATCAAAAAATTAGATTTCATTTGTGAAAGATCCCAAAATCAGACTCTGCATCCAAATGACAGAGAAATGCGCCAATGTCTCAATTTCACATCCCATACCTGCAATTTCTACTCAATGTTTTATTTCTGTTCATCTTTTCGATCTTAATGTGAGCGCACACTGCCTTTATTTTCTTAAAATGTGAATTCTTTATTGAATACTTTACTGCTCGATCGACTCGATCAAATGAGCGATAAAAATCAGTTAATAAATAAATCAATGAATTCTCTTTTTTTCTTCTCCTTTCTTTTAAATATAATTTTTTTTTGTGTTTCGCTTGCCATTCTTATGTTTCATTCGTTCCTATCTCTCTTCCATTTAGTAGAGAACCAGCATAAGAATGAAAAGAAAATGATGAAATTTATGAGCTAACGGCAGAGACATAAATAAAATTGACTCGAGATGCGGAAAATTTGAATGTTAATTGTGTCTTAGAGACTGTCTAGCGGTTTTATTAAATGCAAAAATTTTGCTGTTCTTTTCTCATTCAATTTCCGAAACGGAACGTCTTCAATTGTGGAAACAAAAGTTTGGTTCTGTTGGCTGTTTGCCTTTGTTCTCCTCCAAAACTGTTAGCAGTGTTTTATACATATTTTTTTGAAATCGAAAGTCTTATATCTTCTTTCTTGCATAACTTCTTTCTTTTTTGGACTTTTCTTCCTCTCTGTTCATTTGAAGTATGCTATTGCGGCAAATATATATAAATCTGCGTCCGCAAAATGCATTAATTTATGATTGTGAAGGTTTTATTTATTATTACTCAAATCCTTTTGTTTTGTGTTGCTTTTTATTATGTTTCTCTGTCTTTTCTCTCCTTTTTATGCTGTTTGTGGAATTCTTATATTTTTATTTTGTGTTTTCTCGAAAGGGTTCTCAGGTTGAGAGAATAAAAAATGAGCAGAGACATATTTTGTGACTTTTTAGAAATTTAGGGGACGGGTTTGTTGAAGCTATTAAGATCGACACCGGGAATGAGAGAATTTATAATCGAGATCGTAAATTTGTTTTGAAAACTTATTAAGAAATTTAATCTGTGCAAAAATAGAAGCTGTAGATTTTATGATTAGATGATTTTAGGTTCACGGACTGAGCGGTCTTTGGCCATAATTAAGTGTTTTTGAGAAAATGGGATGCTTATTCGGAGCAGCGTGTTTGGGGATAAAATGAAGCCTCTAATAATTTATTTAGGCTGTAACACTAATATTTGATTAACTTTGAATTTAAATTCTTATGAATTTTGATGCCTTTTTGGAAGCGTTTATATTTCAGTAGGGTTGAGAATAAAATACCCAACCACACTCCCGTCCTATCCATTTTTCAGGATCATCAATACATTCAAGCTCGTGGCATATTTGTAACCTCTTTTCAAAATTTTAGTGCATATAAAATCTATTAAACGTTTTTCTAAATCTCATTTAAAACTATTGACTAAGTCAGTGGTTCTCAACCTTTGCACCATGAAGTTTCAAGTTTCCAATTGATAATCTCAGGTGTGTCAATAGGAGCAGTCACTGAGGTGCAGTAAGATAATTGGAGTTTGATTGTTCTGTGGCCTAAATAATTTGAGAAACACTGGATTAGATCATCAAATATTTATACCATATGTTCTCAATATTACAACCATTTCAAAACATTCAAGACTAATTCACAGCAAGATTTTTAACAACAATGCGACTCGAGCCAAACCAAACTTAATTAAAAGGTGCGAAGTCACAGTTATAGCCATAAAAATGTGATAAATATTTCATACTTCATATTCATAGCAAAATGATAAAAAACTTCTTTGTTCCTAAAAATATCTCGATCAGGAATAGCGTAAAGTGGTCTCTATTAGCCACAATTCTCAGTTTATAAACATGCTGGTCTATTTATTGCAAAATCAGGGCAGATAAATTTTAAAAATTTTATAGATCTAATAAAAGTTTTAATGAAATAAATTATTAATTTTATAGCCGAACTACTTCATAAAAAAATTCACGAATTTATAAGCTGTCCTCATGGTAATGAATCTGAATACCCTAAAAAATGTCTCAAACTTGTTGACATAGAATTTTTCATACAAAATTAAAAAATTACATTAATTAAATTTAATCACATAGTTTAGATATTAGGAAGATTACATGACACGACATTCTGGACACAACAGTGATGTACAATTAATTAAAATTTTATAAAAAATATAATTCTTCTCCCTTTTTCAACATTTATTAGGCAATTAAGGAAACAGACGAAGTTCCAAAAAAATTGTTAAACTTGCCCACTTTAATGCTTAACTGGCTTATCAGAACAATTTAATCAAATTTTTTTTTAAAAAAAAAGACCAAAACGCAATGTTCAGAAAAAAAAAATATTTTTGCTTCTTTTGAAAAGTTTTAAAATTTAAAGAACAGAAACAATTTTCATGAAAGATGGTGTCTGTTTATCCAAAACATATACACACAATTTCTTACGAGATTCAAAATTTTTGATAAAGAACAAAAAAATAAATAAAGAGAAAAAAAATCATTTTGTTATTTTTAAAAACACAATAAGCAAAAAAGCAAGGAATAAGAAAAGAAATCACAACACTCTTGTGTGTCTTTATTTCCCCACAACAAATAAAACTGGATGTGAAATTTTTTGGAAATTCGTTTAGAATAGCGCATATTTAATTTCATTTGTTGGAGAAATGGGAATGATTATTTTGATAATTTATGGATGTCAGCTGGTGTCTGATATAAAGGTCAGTAAGGTTTACTGGTATTTTTAAAACTTAGCTGACCTAATTCAGCAATTTGAATTTAAGTTCATTTTTTATCTCCAAATCCCTTTCGTCAAAAAAATATCTCGCCACATTCTACATTAAAAAACCTCATATTGAGACATTCTGCATCCTCCCGACCATCCTATTATCCTTGCAAAACATGCTCACATGAGCACATCTCCGTGCATATAAAAGACATAATAAGAAAGGAACAAAAAGAACTGAAACAATAATAAACTTTTTTTTGGTACTTGAAATGTTATTTCAGCAATAAGCAGTTGGCTCTTTATTTTCTTAACTACTCCTGTTGCTGCTGCTGCTGTTATTAATTTCTGCAAGAAGTGCAAGATGCACGCAATGTATTTAAAGAAAAAATGCTCAATTGAAAACTTTCATTTAGGTAGAAAAATATTTAAATGGAGATTGAGATGAGACTTGAGTTAGATAAGGTTATTGAATGAGGCTTTTGTGTTTGTTTTTGTTGTGACTTAGCTGATGGAAGTGAAAAATAAATCTTTTGATTATTATAGAGTTTTAGCAGTTGAAGAGTAAAATGTGATAAATTACAGTTTGACTAGTTGAATAAAGCTTGGTTTTAAAGAAATATTATGAAACCAAAATGTGAAGGTTCAAAACCTTTAAATTGAAATACAATGTCATGGTGCTTTGCAGAGTCCTTTTGGTCCGAAACAGAGTGGATTTAGATATTTTTTTACAATCCAGAATTTTAAATTTATTTTATTATCAATTTCTTAACACATTAGATGCTGCTCAAAATTTAATTTTCAATATATTTCAATTTAAAGTCCATTAATGTTTTAACCTTTTAAGGAAACTTATTAAAATGAAATAAATTATTAGGAAAATTTTAAATTCAAAATACTTGAGCTTCAAATTTCAGAAATGGAATGATTCATTAAAAAAAAAATGCAAATTTATTATCGAAAAAGAAAAAATCCCTCAATTTTTAATTGGCTGATCTTTCAGAAAAAAGTTCAAAATAATTCAAAAGTTATAGCGTGAAACAGAAAGCAAAAATATTCGCATATCAATTAAGGAATCATGAAGTCAGCTTTTTGTGTCGAAATATTTCATATTAATTTTAAGAATTTCAAAATATTTTGTCTTACATACTTATTAAACCTTTTTTTTCTACCTCAAAAGTCATTATCTAAAAAATCTAAAAGTCAAATATTTTCTTCGCATGTACATGCAACACATGCAAGGAATATTGTTTTTTATTAGACATTTAAATTATATTTTTTATAATTAAACCAAAATGGCCTAAAAAGAAACTTTCATTTACCACACAAAACTCCGACATGTTCTTATCTTCTATTCATTAATTTTTTTTTTGCTCACCATTTCTCATTAGTAAGCAAGCGAGTGTGTAAAGTGGCAAGTAAAGAAATAAGGAGTTGCGTGTTTGCTTGATAAACTGAAAGAAAAATTCACTTCAACCATCCAAAACAGACACAAGAAATACTATCAAAAAATTACTTAACAGGCATAACAGAACAGTACACAGAAAAGTAAAAAAAAACATGAAGAGGAAACTGAAAAAGAGAAAGAAAAAATGTATAAAAGAGTGTTTAAGTTTTAACAAGTTCTCCTCAACATACGCAATCCCGAGCATTGCTCAACAACAATCGATAGCCAAAAAAAGTCTTTCTTATTTTACATTTCTCATTTTTCACTTCACATCTTTTTAGCGAGGACTATTGAGTGAAGTGAGATTTTTCCACGTGGTCGGTTTGTCCTTTTTGACACTTTAAAAAGAAAATTTCATCGCTTTAAGCTTATATTTTGTATTTGAAGTGCTTGAGTTCGATGCGTGCCATCAAATTGATCATAACTGTATAAAAAATGTAAATAAAACTTAAAGCATTGAGTAGAAATTTGCGAAAAACTTTTTGAGGTGAAGAAGAAAAACAAAATGGCGGACAGTTTAATTTAAGCTTTATTATTCTGACATGATGAAAGTTGAACATTTTATAATTAACTTACGCTTTAAACTTTTAAAAAATAGTCAAAAAGATGCAAATTTAGTAAAATTTTGATGAAGTTTATTAAAATTGATAGAAAATTTACTTCTGCTTAATCAGCATTTAACATCACAAGCAAAAAGATCCCCACCACAAATGCGTCTAGCATCTTTAAACACCAAGAGCATTCCCATCAACCTCATTTCTTCATTCTTTTATTCGCATATGTCTCTCGTTTATGTTGATTTTTTCACGGCAAATGGGGAATTGGTAAGGAATGTTGTTGTTGTTATTGTATATTATGTTGTGTGTTTGCGTCTCTCCTGACTGCCAATTTAATTGCATAATTAATGCCTGGTAGCTTATCAATCGACATTTTATCAAGAATGTAAGTAAAGAGAAAAAAAGAATGAAATGCCGAGTTTTTTTCTTTCTTGAATTGAATTTTAAATGAAAATGTCCAGTTTCGAGACTTTTTTTTTTCAGCAAGTTCTTAAACTTTTTTTTTGTTTCGATAAAGAGACAAGTCTGATGGAAAAATTGTAAAATCAAATTTACAGAAGTTCATTTTAAGCGTGCAAAAAGATTCTTCACTTTTTTTTTATTGCGTTCCGTTCCTCATTCTCTGAATGATGCGTTTTTTTCATGTAATTCTTTTGACTTTATAAAGTCTTAAATTTACTCCACATAACTGAACACCACGTCAGTACTCTTGCATGTAACATATATGTTTAATAATACATGTGTATGTATCTCGATCGTAATTTGATTGGAAACTTTACAGTTCAGTTCTCGTTTGAAATTTTATTTTACTTATTGATATTATTCCATAAATAATAAATTGGTAATCGGTTCGTGAATTATGAAACAACATTGTAAAGCCTTTTTGTGTTGATTGAAAAATTCGAATTTATTGAAGCATTATGTTTGGGTATTTTAGGCATTAATTAATTGGTATGATTATTTTTTGTTCTCGAGCCTTTATTATTATTCAACAAACTAGCTTTCCTTGTTATATCAAGTTTTGCATCAAGCTTTGTCAAATTTTAATGAACGAAATTGTTATTGACTGATTAATTGACCAGAAAAATACCGGTCAACACTATCTGAGGTCGAATTAATTTTAAACATTTAAATTTAAGCTACCTGTATTGAGGATTAATGTTTTGGTTTCAAATTCACAATTTAGATTATATTGACCTTTTTTATGCAAGCAAAAATAGACTCGAATATAATTAGCAAAATAGCCACTAGGGAAGTAGCTATACTTTTTTTTGGGGGGGGGGGGGGGTTGGGGGTTCTGAATCAGTTTTTCGCTCTAATTGTAATGAACTTAATTGTTTGAATGATAGATGCAACCAAAATCTCCCCATTTCCCTTTGACTACGATCTTTAATGCGATCAAATATTACTTCAAATTATGGTTACTTTAAATAGTTCACAACTCATCAAATCTTGGTATTTTTTATAACCTAATAATTACTTGAAGACAATTGACTGTTAGCTACAAAAATAACTTAATACTTAATTTAAATATCTGTTAAATTGACAATTTACTCCATTCATAAACCTCATATCAATATCAAGCCCACCACGCTATTCTTTACAATGGTGACTACTTTGTTATGCGTGACAGAACCTCAAATTCAAATATTTTGATTAAAAAAACAAAACTCAAAACTAAAACAATAAATTTTATTTTACTAAACGCTTGAGTGAGTTGTGCAAAAAAGCTACAATTATCATATACGACAAGCTTAAGTCTAAATAATAAAGTAAAGCAAAGACCATATAGTAGCTACAAAGCAAAATGTAGAGTCATAAAAATAATAAAAAATTTTAATTTATATGGCAGCAGCAGCAGCATCAACAGAAGAAACGTCTTGTTTTTCTTCTGGTACGGAAAGACTTTTACAACAATGTTACTGATTCCTAGCGCAGCATACGTTTATACAATCAAAACACCCATCATGCATAAAAAAAAAAAGATTTCTGCTGCCATGAAGAAACAGACGATCTCGTTTCTTTCTATGTAGCTGTTGAGTATAAAAAAAATTTAAAATGCAAAATGCGAAAACATCATTTTCATCCTCTCCGCATTCACAAGGCAAAAGAAGTATAAGAAGAAGAACAATAAAAAAAATTTTTTATACCTCGCATGTCGTCTCAAATGTTTATTTGCCTCTAAAAGTGTTTTATAGTTTTATGATATGCAACTGTTTAGTGTAAAAAAAAGACAAAAGTGCTTAAAAAGATGAGAGAAATGTGATGCCATCGTATGTGTGGAACCTTTTCACACAAAAATAAAAGCATAAAAGTGGAAATTATTTTGGTAACCGACATGAATTTTAATTAATGAGATGAAAGACGAATGAAAAATATCAAAACGAAAAAATCTGATCCTTTGTTGAAAAATGGTCGGTTCTATAAAAAAATTTGTATTTGAGGTTTTTGGAAATGGATGAAAATTCTTGAGGTTGTGACTATCATTTGAATGTGAATCTTTTTGAATTTTTGTATTCCGAGTTTGAGTTTTTTGTTTGTTGATTAGATCAGTTCTGATCATTAAAAGTTGTATGTGGAGCTTTAGATGTTTAGCAAAAGCGTGGACTTGGTGCATTAATTTCTTAAACAATCTCTTTCGATTTGATTCTGAATCATCAAGTGAATTGGTTGTAAGAAAAGACACTGGGATACTTGTGGATGCTGTCCAGTTAATGGTTATACGGCTCAAAAATTGATTAATAAACTGATCAGACGTCTGCAGACTTTATCATTTGCTTAGCCTAAGTGGTAGAGCGGTGTCCTTACGTTCGTGTGTTATGTGATATTGATGTCTTTGACACAGAATGTGCCTCCTTTGCCTGATATACAAGCATCAGGTTTTATGAGGTACTCGTGTCTTTGCAATGTGCAAAGCTTGCAATAATTCGGATCCCACTATAATATATTATTATTTTCATTTGCTTTATTTGCTTGATTTAATGATAAATTTTAATCAATACTCTCTCTTACTTTTCTTACTTTATGCTATGTCTAATTTTATTGTTAACTATCTCTAGTAACCGATGAAGCTTGAATCAAACTGACTTTTGATGGTTCTGGTTCCTAGAGTATAAAGACTCTAGGATATTAAATTTAAAATATTAATCCAGCGAGAGGAGGGGGATGTTGTTCTGTTCTTTGAACATAGACAATTAGATGTTCATAAATAGCGACTGCCTGTGTCTTTGAGAGAAAGAGCGATGGTCTTATCAAGTTTAAAATTTAAATATTCAAGCAAAGAAAAAAATGTCAAAAAAATTAAGAATCTGTCCTCTGAGACATGAAATAATAAAAAAACTGTTGTCATACATCCACCTTACTTTCAGACAACCACACACTTCCACATTTTGCTTAAACTTTGCATTATTCATCCTAAAATATTCAAGAACTGTCACATTTACAGACAAGATTTTCAATTTTTTAAAAGCCTACAACCATTCACCCATGTGCATATGCCATTCCTTACTTTCCATATTTTCTTATGATTATTTCCTTTTTGCATTAGAACCTAAAAGGAATTCGCGTCTGGCTGTAAATAAAAGAAAAATATTCATTGGCAATGTGAATGAATCATAACATATTATGATTCAACAAACATAACGCACGGAGCGTATATCCACGTACAAAAGAGAAACATGAAATGATGAGAGAAGGAATATGCATGAACAGAACAGAAAAAGATTGTTCTTGAAAAGAAGAAAATTATGTAAATTTGATAGAAAACAATAAATTTAATTTTTTTCGTTTACCACGAAGAAAAATCTTTGTTTTTTATTCTTGTTGTGTTGTGTTTTGTTACTTTTTTATTTTTTTGAGAATCATTGGATAATGATCATCACGGTGGTGATGATGAGATTTGTTTATGCTGAATACAAAAATTGTTGATTAAAAGTTTCAAAGGAAAATTTGTTGTTAAGGCGCATTTTAATCGGCTGCTGTAATGTTGACTATATTTTGAATTGAACTGGGGCTTGAGTCTATAGAAGCTTTTAATGATGAGCATTTTTTTCTATGGATCACTAAAATTTGACATTACTAATCGTTTGGTGACGTGCACGACGCAAATAAGATATTCATCTGTGGATCATTTCCTATCCTATCCTATCCTATCCTATCCTATCCTATCATATCCTATCCTATCCTATCATATCCTATCCTATCATATCATATCCTATCCTATCCTATCATATCATATCCTATCCTATCCTATCCTATCCTATCCTATCCTATCCTATCCTATCCTATCCTATCCTATCCTAACCTATACCTAACCTATACCTAACCTATACCTAACCTATACCTATCCTATCATATCCTATCCTATCCTATCCTATCCTATCCTATCCTATCCTATCCTATCCTATCATATCCTATCCTATCCTATCCTATCCTATCCTATCCTATCCTATCCTATCCTATCCTATCCTATCCTATCCTATCCTATCCTATCCTATCCTATCCTATCCTATCCTATCCTATCCTATCCTTTCCTATCCTATCCTATCCTATCCTATCCTATCCTATCCTATCATATCCTGTCCAATGATCTGATCAGTTGAGTGAATATCTACCCAAAACTTCATCGAGGATTAGAACAATAACGAATTTAGGATATGTTTTGAGGAGGGGGGGGGGGGGGGGGGATCAGTTGATCAAAAAACTTTCTATGCTATCGCTCTTGCCTTCATATACCATGATAAGCAGATGCTCATGCCAATGGAAAATGCAATATTTTATAAAAGAATCAACCATATTCGGTTATAATGAGCAGTCAGACAAGATGTCATTCCCGAAGACAAAAAATAAGTATACTCCAGTAAATCACCATCCAAAAAATTGAGAAAATGAATAAATTTACGTGCATAATAATATCATACAAACAAGACATCAACGTGAAGATAGATTATCATTGATAGCATCATGCCAGTGTTCCTACCTGGAACATGATGATGGTTTTGTTGAATTATTTTTTCATTTCTAAAAAAAACCCTTTTCTGTTCTTTATTACTTTAACTGGTAAAGGTGAATATTTAATGTCAAAAAAAAGAGAAGAAAAAGAAGAAGAAATTCTTCGTTATTTTTTATGCGTTCAACGTTGTGCATGGAAAATTTATAAAAAGGAACAAGCGAGAAAGAGAAAAAAATGGTTCTTGTAATAAATTTATTGAATTAAATTTTTATCTCTTTCCAGGTTTCGAATTTCAATTTTTTTGTTGTTACTCTTGTGTTTTGCTTGACTCTCATAAAACATTTCAGCCTTTTTTTTTATTTCCAGCTACTGTTGTGTGTGGTCTAATCAGAAAAAAATAAGAAAAATGATGCAACGAATAATTTGAGCAAATAATTGAGCATCAGATGGCACACATAAAGTTTTCAAACGTCGCAAATCAATTTTGTGTTTGTCAGATTTATTATCGATTCGGATGCATTAGTTATTCGGGATATTGTGTGTTATCCTTTGGAGGGGAATTATAGTAAAATTGGCTGAAATATTTTTTTATATCGACAGGAAAAGTTGAATCGACAATCGGTTAATTAACATGACTCCATTACAAAGGTTGACTAAGCTTTCAATGAATTACATTTCCACACAGCTCTGCCGAACTTCAACCAATAGCTGTGCGAACATTTTTGTGGATTTTCAATTTTCAAAAAAAAATGCATTTTTTTATTCAACTCTCATATTTTATTAAAAATGCAATCAGTTCCGCACAAACAAACACGGAGAGGCAGAAAAATTATTTTCAATTACGTACATCCATTAAATCATTCAACAGCCTTTGACTGCAAATTATTCGTATTATTTAAATTTGAAATAAAACATTTTTCCGTGTCTGTTTGAACATGCCGATAAAAAAATAGAAAATCCAAAATTTAGCTGTTATCATTTGCAGCGCCACTAGTATGTGCGGTCATTCATTTGTAATAAATTTTTCGGAAGCTCTTTTTATTGCGCTTTTTAATTTTTCAATAACTGAACATAAAATTGTATGCAAATATAAAATATCATTTTCATTATTCATAATACATTGATTTGCTGTTACTGGAGCACTTATTGCACTGCATTAAAATTCATAATCAGGAAATTCCTTCTTTTGTTAAAATATTTTTTTCATACAAATTAAATGTTTGCAGCTTTGGAATAATTTTCTTTGGGAATTTTTCATGTGCTATGTATGAATCTGGGGGTTGGGTACATGCAATTGCATAGCTGCATTCTTTTTGGTTGACTGAGAACCAGTAGGTTGTTTCTTTTTGTACGGGAAAAGTCACAAGTAGGTGCGCAACTAAAGAGGAGGGGGAATTCGGGGACAAATCGCCTTTTGTCATCAGAAATTTCTGATTTTCCCATCTTTAAATTTCTAGCTACGCCTCTGGTCACAAGAATTTATTTTCACCTAAGCGGCCTCGTACGAAGCTCGGTTTGTGTGTTTGGTGTAGTTTTGAGGTCATTGGCACATAATGTGTGCTCTTTTGCTAGATGTACTTAGATATACTAGCATCTGGACGATCCTCATTGCAGGGTTCATCAGGTCTTAGGACGGAATCGTTTCTTTGAAATGTGCAGAGTTTACAAGTAGTTTGGATTCAACCAGCCTTTTGACATTTCATCCCCTTTCTGACTAAGCCTCTATCCTTGAGCTAATGGAAAAGTAGATGGCGAGAAGTTAAGGTTTATTCTCTGATTTCGTAAACGTGAAGACCAACAAACCCCACTTTCCAATTCCTGTAAGTACAACTGCATCACTATGCAAATGTTGGCACCAAAAATTAATCTTTTCAACACATCGTTCTCATTTGATAAACGTCCATACAAAAGTTGGCACCAAAACTCATCAAATTCATAAGAATATTTGGCACCATCCTTTGTTCATAAAACTTTCCATCCCCTGAACATTCCATTATATCTTTCCAAATGAAAAATAAATGATGAATGCTCCTGAATCAGACAACATAAACTATCGATTTGTAAAATTGGCAAAAAGCAAAGCAAAAACAGAGAGTTACTGAATAAAAAAAAAGCAATTTCTGAATGATGAATATTTGATCAAAGGCTCATCCATTTTACAGCGATTGATGACTCTAATATGTTGAAGTGGTTTTACCGTAGATTCCAAACATATTTTTTTACGATTGACTGATAAAAAGGTAGCGAAAATAATTTTTTTCGTCTATCCAAAACAGAGAATTAAACTTTTTCACTCTGCAGAAATGCAAGAACGTGCTGCAAATCGAAATTTATGAATGATTTTTTTGCTGTACATTTTGTCAATAAAACTCAATTATGACCTTCCGAAAAATTGGGTTTTATTTGGTTTCTTCCATTACTACAGACGAATTGTGATGCCATTTCACGTAGCCAGTAAGTAAAGTGAATTTTCTCATGAACGGAAATGAAGGAAGAAAATGCATGATAAAGAGAAATGAAAAGAAAAATTTCCAAGTCAGAGCTCATTGAAACACGTAAACATTGTAGCAAATACTCTAGTTGCAATATTTAATCATTCATGTTGAATTCTCTTATTCCATTACGATACCGAGTCATTACTCGGATACTACAGAAGGTGGCAGTTGGGCAGTAATTGTGATTGAAAGTAAGTCATGTGGACAGGAATTCATGACTGAGAACTGATTTATTTCAATCTACTTGATGGTGCTTTAAGGTAAGGGGTTTTAGGACTTTTCAAGTTTATTGGGGTTGTCTGATTGGTTAAGTGAAAAAAGGTCAGGGGTTCACTTATGACGTCCATCAAAAATAATTTTAAAACCCCCTCCCCCTCTGTTACAAAATGTCAATACCCCCCCCCCCCCCCCCTGTGATGTCCAATCGTTGACACAAAGAAATATAATTTTCTAAAAAAATTGAATGCTACAAATTTCCTGACCTCCACCCTCCCCTGTCACAATGTGTCACAAATTTCCTGACCCCCCTCCCTTTCTAAATGTTGTACGACCCCTCGTGAAAATCATTTTGTGTGCCGCAAGTCTATTCAATTATGCGCAAAAATTTTTATGTTAAAAAAATGTGCCGTGGATCAAAAATGTTTGAGAAACACTGCCTTATAAAGTCATAACTGGATTCTTAATATCCGTCAATCCCAAATATCAACCAATACTGAGCAATCCGTACAAAATCTTCAACATTTCATGTGCTTCATGGCAACCATATCACAATATGCATTACGGTATACAGAAGTAAAGTACAGAATAAAGTAAATACACAATACGTAGAATTCATTGAGTCAAAATTAATCTTCCTACTAAATGTCCAATTATTTACCGAATTCACTTGATGTAGTATCATTTATGTATAGAATTCATTAGATCAAGAGAAAAAAGTAAATATTGGAGAATTTATTTAATTATCAATCGAAATGAATCTCTTATTCTACCTGATACACTTTTATATTCATGCGGATTTTTATTTCATTCGGTATGTCCAAAGAATTGCACAAGCATGCGAATGAACATAGAATTGCAATTTATAATGCAACATTTAATTTATATTTACACATAAGAGCATGTTATGAGCTTCCAAGGGAGCAGCTAAGGTAAACATGCATGAATATGAATTGCAAAGGAATGTGTTTGTCGCATGACTTTTTATTAAATATTATAGATATAGAAAAAAGGATACGTAATATTCTAGAAAATTGCTGTCTGACGATGTAATAACACAGATTCCGTAGTTTTATGCCAATAATGATTTTGTTCGATGGGATTTAAAATTGTTTCTATAATTCGCATGCCTTGTGATTCTGAAATCTTAAGCAAGTCACTATTCATAATCAAAATGAATACATCTTATGTACTGAACATGTGCTTACAACCTACATACTTTTACAGCCATGCAATCTCATTATCACGTTCCTTCGTAGACATTCGAAACCTTTTTTTACAAGCTTTACAAATGCTGGAATCCCCACGTGGAAATTATTCAATTCCTTTGCCTATAAGTAGTTACTTCCAATTCCATTTATCATTCTTATCAATCCTCTTAACTAGTTTCGTTTTTTTTTACATTTTCATGTCAACAAATTTTCCACTTGACTGAATGAATAGAAACTAACACGGGCTTTCTATTAATTTTTTTTGCTTCTCCTCCTTTCTAGCTACCTTTCTTTATGCTTTTGGCTCATACTCCTTTCTTTCGTCTGTTGTTCTTCTTTTTCTTTTCCATTGCTGTCGCACGTTCCATAGAAAATGTGACATAATGAATCGAGAACTGTTTTATCTCGCAAACTTATTTTTGTCCTTTTGTAAAAGTTTTATAAGCACATTTTTGAGGAATATGGTGTTGGATGTAATGTTATAATTGCTGACTGGATTACCTAGAGGTCTGAGGAAGTATGTCATTTCAAATATAGAAAATTTCTGAAAAGAGGTATGAGGGGGTCTAAACTCATGTGCCATAGAACTAGTGTCCTGTGGTACAAAAAAAGTTAAATTCCACTGCCTTATGTGATTAATATTTTTGCAATTGTTTGCTTTCGTTGAGGACATCACAGAAACAGCAAATGAATGTCTAGACTCTAGAAAAAAAACTACATATTCAGATCAATAGTGATCCAGAGGTGCGCTATGGCGTTTCGCAGCTAATGAGAGTTTAACGAGTGAGGATGCGCCAAACCACTGCACTCAAACCTAGACCTACAATTCAAAGTGGGATCCGAACCACTCCTTTGATGACATTACTGTCTGTAGCCTACAAAGGAAGGCTGTGAGCTTCATTTCCAGTACATATGATTCGAAAAAGAACAAGAGATTTATTATTGCAATAATTAGGTACCGAAGTACTAAACCATTCCTCCACAAAGCCACTTCAGCTCACGTAGACTCTAGAGCAAGTTATATTTCGTAGATCTATTATTATGTCTCTCAAGGAGCTACTTATCTCAGTCCCACTTGCATGATAATGCAACTCATCTCCTTTCACATGCTCATCTATTGTAATTCCTTTTTTCCAAGAATTTTCCAAGACAAAATTTACTTCAAAAGCAGCTCAAAATGCGTTCAAGCCCACCACTTCTACAATGCACCTACATCCTTTATGTTATATTCTCGTTGATATAATTTTGTATGATATTACATTTTGTTTCGTTGACATGACGCCATGAGAAGAATAAGAGAAGAAGTATATTCTCTAGCTAGTACTTTGAGTGAGAGAGACACACAGATAGAGAATAACATAAGTTACATAATTTGATTTTTGTGTTTTTTCCTTCTGCTTGTGACAAAAAAAGAAAGAGTACAAAGAACGACAAAAGATTTTTCAAATGATACAAATGTGTACCAGCTGTGTATCCTACACACAGTAAAGTAAGTGAGAAAGTGGGGGTGCTGCGAGACGCCTCTTCAGAATTGCGAGCACTGATAGAAGAAAAAAAAATCAGAAACAAAGGAAAAAGAAGAATATTTTATGTAATTTGATATCGATATTTGAAAGGGCGGCAACGGATGGCGAAGCAGTTTGAATAATTTTTCAGTACGTTTCCATTTCCTTTTTCTATTCTTTATTTTCAATTTCACTTTTACGAACTGGAGGCATTGAAAAACAATAGAATGGGGATGATGGAAAAAATATGAAAATTCTTTCGCTCCTTTAAGGAAGAAAAGAAATGGAAAAAATTAGAATAAGGAAAGAGTTTATTGATAAATGACGTGAAAAGCATTCACATAGAAGCAGTGAGCACGAACAAACATTTTTCTATTATTTTCGTGTGAAGTTAGGTCAGAAGATCAACATTTTAAGTTCTTTATGAGTACCAATTCGAGGGAGCGTATCTAAAGGGGTTGGAGATTGGTCAAGACATTTGATAAAATTTTTATTAGAATTGGCTCATTATTGCCGATGTAACACAACCCTTAGAATTAAAGCAGTTAAGTGCCTTGCTGGTCGAATAGGTAAGGCGCTTGGCTCAAATTTGGGATGGTAACTCGAAGGTCGTCGGTTCGAATCCAGCCATTTTCCAAATTTGTTCTTTTTCGGAAGTTTAGATACTTCGACTGCTTAATGTAGGAGATCAAGCCATAATTGGGCATTTGGGCAACGTTGGATTAAGGAACGGGTCAGGAACTTAAAGTGTAGCGGGAGAAATAGGAACGAGAGCTACAATATTAAAGGAAGTTTAGATACTTCGACTGCTTAATGTACGAGATCAAGCCATAATTGGGCATTTGGGCAACGTTGGATTAAGGAACGGGTCAGGAATTTGAAGTGTAGCGGGAGAAATAGGAACGAGAGCTACAAGATTACCCACGAATGGAATATTGTTAGAACGGACCTGAAAAGTATCACGTCACGCCTACAGAAGATCGAAACGAGAGCCTTAGTTTATTTGAAACCTAGATTTGAAGATTAGAAGTTTGATCCTACATAATATTAATTCATATGTATACAATTACTAAAGTGTAAAATGTGAATTATTACCGGACAGTATGTCGTCAATAAATGCAATTAAGTGCAATTAAAATGAAAAAAAAAAAAAAAAAAACAATAGATGTATCTAAAGTCCTACGCATTCGTTTAGATCCACTTAGAAAATTTTGAATTTCTCATCACTGGAAGACTTTTTTGTAAAACGGTTTTCAGTTTCAAAACAGTTATTAGTAATGGGATTAATTAATAAAATAATTGGAAAACTATCTTTCTTCCTCTCGACATAATCCTTAATTAATTGAAAATTACAACAACAACAAGTCGCATTCGTTTAGATCCACCACAAAGAATTAACGGCCTGTTTCACTAAAGTGGATTATCCTCGATTTCGGATTATCCACTTCAGATTTTTGGAAGTATCTCTAGACGCTTCAAGTTATTAAGAGATCTAATATGTGATATAATTATAGTACTTTGCTACTTAAATTAACATATACTTAGAATTTTTATATCTTCTTTGGTTTGAGAATTTTAGCAAAAATCGAAATTAATCTACTAGATTTGGCTAGAAAATGGAATAATTATTACTTCTTAACGAAAAGTAAAAGTTAAAAGTATACAGAAATTTCAGACATACTTCACACTATTATAATCCAAAATTAGAAATACCACACCTCCTATAAAGTTTAAGATATTTACAAAAATCTGAAGTGGATAATCCGAAATCGAGGATAATCCACTTAAGTGAAACAGGCCGTAAATGTTTTATTGGGAAATTCAAAATGTAATGAACCTTTTTAATTTAAATAATATTGCTCTAGTATTAAAGAATATTTTTTTATAAAAATGAACAATATAAAATAATTTTCGGAGAAATGCCAAAATGTTATTACTTAACAGAGACTGAGAAGGCTGTAATCAATCAGCTGCATTCATTAGGCACATCAAATCGGGGAATTGCACGTAGAATTGATAGAAGTCATCATTTAATCGGAAAATACTTTCAAAAAGGTTCAAGCTATGGCCAAAAAAAGAAGACAAAAGGAAATTCATAAATTACAAAACGCCAAAAGAATCAGTTGGTGGCTCTTGCATTAGCTAGAAATCATTCATCAAGAGAATTTGTGACTGAACTTGGATTGCCGATCGGTCATAAGCATGTAGCAAAATTATTGAAGCAAACGGGTCATTTTAAATGTACTAAAAAAAATGAAACAACCATCCCTCAAACCTGAGCATGAAACTGCAAGACTACGTTGGGCAGAAAAGTACTTTAATTGGAGTACTGAATGGACGAACGTGGTTTTTTCTGAAGAAAAGAAATTTAATGGATGGTCCAGATGGTTTCTCATGTTACTGGCATGATCTGCATAAGTTTAATTACAGTCGTAACTTTGCTGGAGGATCTCTCATAGTTTGGGCGGCATTTTTTATGTATGGAAAGACGCCTTTGGTCAAAATCTCGACTCGAATGAAGTCCCGGAACTATATTGAAGTGTTGAATGGCATTTTGATACCATTTTCTGCTGATTTCATGGAAGGAGAATTCATTTATCAGCAAGACAATGTAGCAATACATGTGAGCAAGGTATCAAAGGCATGGTTCTCAAGCGTTGAAATCGATTTATTGGATTGGCTATCACGTTCACATGATCTTAACCCGATGGAGAATCTTTTGGGCATACTAGCACGTAACGTTTATAATGGTTGACGTAAGTATTCATCTGTCCAAGAGTTGGAGGTGGCAGTATGGCATTTTTGGCGAGAAATTGTTTTAAAAACGCTCGAAAAATTAGTTTTTTTTTTTTTTTTTTTCATTTCAGCGCCATTTTGGCTTTATTTCGTATAAAATTTTATAACATTATTAATATAATTATTATTATTTAGCTTGTTTAAGCATAAAAATAATAAACTGCACAATAAATTATATGACTGTTCTGATTGACAGTCGGCAAAACACTGAGTAAATTCAAAGCCCAACAGACTTTTTAAGCTTGTTAATCGAAATTGAAAGCAAATAGATTATTGAACTTAACTAATCATTCATAAATTAAATAATTCTTTGTGGTGGATCTAAACGAATGCGACTTGTTGTTGTTGTAATTTTCAATTAATTAAGGATTATATCGAGAGGAAGAAAGATAGTTTTCCAATTATTTTATTAATTAATCCCATTACTAATAACTGTTTTGAAACTGAAAACCGTTTTACAAAAAAATCTTCCAGTGATGAGAAATTCGAAATTTTCTAAGTGGATCTAAACGAATGCGTAGGACTTTAGTATAAAGGTCTGAAGCTGCGTTAAGATCGAGAGGATGAAGCTACATATCCAGTCATTTTGTCACTAGTTTCAACATTTGGGTCTTGCCTCCTTTTTAGTGCATTTTTACTTTTATTCACTTTCTGATCTCCTTGAATTTGCTTCCATTCCCATGACAGTTCTGGTAGTCGCAGCGCCAAAATTTAAAGTCTAAACACAGTTTAAGTATACTTTAATATAATAAATAGTTTTCTCTATTTCTATATCTATTCTATATCTATTCAAAAAGTGACCGTTATTTATTCGCTCAATGTAGCTTCATCCCCTCGATCTTAACGCAACTTTAGACCCCTACACCTAGGTTTGGATCATAAATAAAATTTGGCTATAAATAAGGTAGGGTACTCATGCAACATATCGAGAGGGAATGAGTAAGGCTAGAGCAATTTTCAGTTACAAGGAAGTGATTTTCCATCCAATCAACTCCTAGCTACAAAGCTAATCAACCTACAAAACCATAGCCTTACTCCAAACAAATAATTTCATTTATTTTGTAAATTTTCTTGTTTACTTAGCACAAAATAATATTTTTCACATTCTCCTCAATAGATTTAAATCAAGGCTGACCATCTGCTTGGATTTTCAGAAAACAGTCTTCTACTTTTTTTGACTTTTTTCATTTTTCAAAAATAAAAAAGTTTTGTTTTGTTCTCATTCGTCCAGAAAACGATTAAAATTCGTAGACACGTGGGATGTCCTCTATTTTACTTTCAGGTCCTCTATCTGGTCACCCTATTTAAATCTCATGTTTGTTCTCGAATTTGATTATGCTATAAAAACATAATAAATATTTATATGGCTGCAAATTCAATGTGATTTAATTTCACTTAAATGATGAAAAAAACTTCTTTTGTATAAAAGCTGCCACGTGCTGCAGTCAGTTTACATCTCCCCCCCACCCATTTGATACACAAATAATAATTTTTTTATTTCGTTTCTAATTAATTTCTCTCCATTGAATCAACATTATGTGCGCACTGACATTGTTGACTAAAGCTATTGTGAATGTGTCAACTTCAATGATTTTGTTGGAATTTCTTTTCTATTTGACTTTATTTTGTACGATTCAGGGAAGCTGTTTGTTGATATTCTTTTACTCTTCACTCAGATCTTGAATGTCACACGTACAAACAAATGGAATTTTATTTTTTTTGACCATGACGCTATTGATGAGGACAAAATTACAACATCAAGTGTTGTGAATTGGTGTACAATTCAGTAATTATTTGAAGATTAAGGCAAGAAAAGGCAGTGAGATAATTCGAATTTAATCATAAGTTTGTATTTGAGGCTTAAGGTAATAAATGAGATATTGATATTATGAATGGAGATGATGTTCATTCACTGCACGATATTGAACTTTTAAAATGAAATCTTTGGGACGTTAAATGAAATGATTTTGCAATAATTTGACGTATGACATGGATTATGATGATGTATCATTAATCTTGATGTCCTTTTGTGAGTTCAGCCAGCATTTGTCTTAATTTTTGAGAATTGATGATTTTTTGCAAATATTTTAGGTAATTTTTGGGCAGGTTAGATTGATTTTGAATGGATAAAGGTTAGGGCATTTGACATTAAGTAATGTGTAATTTTGCATGAATAGCTTCTTATGCTTCAATTTGCAACAGAAGGTTTATTCATCCCTCTCCACTTACATCAACTAAGCTCTCAATATATGATAATATTATCATTAAGTAAAAAGCAATTTTCGATGGAATTTTCAAGTATCCATAAACTCTCAACCTTGCCATCCATGGATGCTATTGTCAAATGTATTCAACCCAGCTTCTCTATCGATACAACAATCAAAATAAATGGAATAAACAAACCACCAACATTGCACAATTTAACTAAAACCACTTTTATAATGTTGTGTGTCTCACTCAATATGCAATATTGAGCATGGATGCATACTCAATTCCTTTCAATTTTCTTAATGGATAAGTAAACAAAATATATCGCAATTTACATTTTTCTTCATTGCATTTGACATGTTTTTTCTCTCTTTCTATGTGAGTTCTAGCATTTGAATACACTCATGGTTGGCATGATATCATGGGACAAATATGTGAGGAAATAATGTGAATAAACTTTTTGTTTCTATTTTTTTTTTCGTCTTCACTTCTGCATTTGATTTAAGTGAATCATAATATTTTCATTTCCTTTCCATTTTTTGTGAATAAAAAATAAAAAGAGAAAAATTTACTTTTAAAAAGTTTTTAAAGAGGGGTGGAAGGAAAAGTTCGAGTGGAATCCCATTTCATATTTGATGACATAAAAGTATGTAAGTTAGTCAGAGGTGGTATTTGTTAAGAATTGTATGGATAAAGATACTTAAATCTCTCTGCAGGTACCAGCAATATTACTCAATCTAGGCTCCTTACACTTTTGATACACTAAAGTCTTCGATATACTAAAGTCGAGGATGTAGACCAGTGGTTCTAAAACTATGTGCTCAAAAAGGGCATGAAAATCATTAAGTGTGCTATTCAGGTTTGTCGCGAAAATTTTTATGTGAAAATGTGCCGTGGACCAAAAAATTCGAGAAACACTGATGTAGACAAAAATTTAATAAGCAAGATTTTTGAATTTTGTTCCAGAAAACCCCAGCAAACAAAATAAGTTGCAAAAATGATAGGAGTTTGATCTTAAATCCCATTTCCTGGCTACAGCTCTGATTCAAGTTTACCGTGAACTGAATGGGGACATAAAAAAATTTAAACTTGTGATTAAGAGTGTGTTGCTCTTTAAAAATACAGAGCCACTGAGAGTTAAGAAAAAATTGTACTTAACCCGAATGGCACAAGTCGGTTAATCGATCAGAAGTCCGGCACCATGCTGGTTTGACTCTGGCATGGTGCTGGATTTAAATTGATGACAGCACCATGCTAGAATCATGCCTGCTTGGTGCTGGATTTCTATTCGATTAATCGACTTGTGCTATTCGGGTAAGTCCTTTTCTGAACTTTTTTTTAATGTGCAGAGCTTGCAAGTGATTCAGATTCCACTATAAACTGTAAGTCTAAAGGGTGTGGTACAATAGATTTTGTTCTAATTTGAATCACATTCCCTTCATCCCAAAAAAGACTGGGCCCTCACCATGCTTTTACTTTTCTGAACGGCAAAGCCAGCATATTTCTAGAAATTCACAATCCACAATTCACTATACCTTCTATTGAACCCATCTATGACCCTGCCTACCCCCCAAAGAAAAACTAATCAACAACCCTGCAAAACTTTTAAATTTTTGCCTCCCACCCATGAAAATGACAGACTTTATGCATCTTTGTATATAAAACTTTATCTCCATATATTCATATCATCCTTCATCAGCAATTTCCCATGTGATTTCGCACAAAATAAAATAAGAGCTTAAATATTATTCCTTGAAAGAAATGTTATTTTTGTTACATTATCATGAGCGAGTATAGCAAACACAAACGACAACGATGAGAGATAATTAATGATTAGAATGTGTCATATACTCTACAATTTTCACTCATTTTCCACCTCCACAGCTCCCTATTTACTTCCACTTCCTTTTCATGGCAATGAATGTGTAACAAAAAAGGGCCAAAAAAAAACCAAAAACATCAAAATTTATTATGAGACGACGGCATTGTAGTGAGGATGATTTTAAGGAGGAAAACCATTAATTAAATTAAACATTATTTAATTCAACATTCACTTCTTGCTTACACTATGTGCATGAGAAGTTTATTATGTATTCTATATGAGGATATTATATGAACAAGATTGGTGCTCCTTAATTTTGTGGCAAATGTTATTTGGGATGATGGAATTTTTAATGACTTTTGTGACTCAAATCGATAAATTTTAACCTTCAGTCTTGGGAATACCACATTGCTAGTTACCCATCCTCAAAACTTAATTAAAGTTCACAGAATAATTCATCCGACAATATTGAAAATTATATAATGCGAGATTCAGGAAATAAAGTCTTCATTTTTTCTAGAAACTTTCATTACTTCCACTGTGTCATTTTTATTATTTTTTACATCCACACATTCATAAATCCATTTTTTTGTGCTCTTTCACATCACAACGAATTATTAATTATCCTTTCAACATTTCCGAAAATGTGTGCTCTTGAAATGTTAATGGAAGTATGAGAAGACTAAGAATATTCCACCATGAAGCAGAAGGAAGTGAAGGGTTGCAACAGATGTAGATTTTCTTACAACAAAAAATTCATATCTAATTAATTAATTAATTAGTTTGTCATTGACATTTCTTTCGTGTGCCATCTTATGTATCTATCCTTTTTGGATTTCCTTGTGAATAATTTTGTGGAATTTTTAGAATTTTAAGGTCATCAAGCATTTAATCAAGTACGCTAAAACTATGAGTGCCAGAAGGATCTACCCTAGGAACAATAACATTTTGATCTTAGACTATATAGATTTTTAATTCTAAGGTAGGGTCCTACGGGTAGCTTAACAAAGTGATTTCTTTTCCCATGCACCGATTGACTGATCTCAATCTGTAAAGATTCGAACTCTTATCTTAACAATAGAGTGTTAAAGATGTCTGATCTGTTATCTTACTACTTAGCTACAGAGGCCTTACTCTTTCACTGGCAGTTTTACCTATTTAGGCTGTCCATAGGTTTTTGCCAATTTTTGGAAAAAAACAAAATTTTCAATCATTTTCCATGAAAAATAGGTTAAAATAAGCGAGTATTAAGGATTTTAGGCGGGACATCCAAAAATCGGAACTGTTCTGCTCAAAAGAGCACATTCGGACAGCCTACCTATATGTGTGTATATATGCTTTCCATGTTGCTTTCTTGAAAATCGTAAAAGAAGGAAATGAAAAGCTAGTTGAAAATATTAAGAAATAATTAATATAAATACTGTTAATTGAAAACAATAACATTTCACAGTCTACGGACACAGTTTCCTCTAAAAATTCTTCAGGAACCAATTAGCCTTAAATTGACAGACAAAATTAATCAATCATCGGAAGCAGCCGACATTCTAAGCTCATATTTGTTCACAAACTCATATATCATTAAAAAAAAAATATTTGACAAATATTTACCTCAAGGAACCTATTCATCCTTCCTTATTCCGCATCTATTTTTGTTTACTAAAGTCTTCTAGACGTAATGAATAGAAGATGATGATGAAACTGCTACTGCTTATGATGGTTTGAGAGTTACGCTTTAAAAAATAAGAAATTAATGAATGAGAAAAAAAATTGAGAGGAACTTAAAGTTTACATAGGATGCAGAGTGGAATTTTACTTGCTAATTAGAGGAAGTGAATTTTTTAAGACGAGTGTTAATGAATTGAATTAAGACTTGAGCAAGTTTCTCAATTTTTCTGTAGGCAAAAAATTGTTAATGAAATTTTAATGCAACGACGAATTTTCATCTCATCAAAAATTCACATCAACAAGCTTTAAAGTTAAAAATTCATTAGATTTTCCCTCAAAATACCTCAAATTCTATTGATAGTTGTAAATGAAATTCCTTACGTAAATAAACAAACAAACAGAAGCATTTACGAAGAATTCCATTCTCTTTGAAAGTTTTCAAACATATTAAATCAAATATTGACTCGATTGTCTTATTCATTCAAAAAGATGAAGTAAGAATTTATTTTTTTCTTGAGTTGTGAGATAGTTTGGATGAAGAATTTTCTGTTAATTTTATGAGTGAGGATGATTTTTTGGAAATTTAAGCGCATTTGAGGGTTGAACATATTTTTATATTCAGGATAACTTGGTAATATATCACGGCTATAACGTTTTTCCTTTTAATGAAGGAATGAAGAATAAGACAATAATAATAATGAAATCATAAAAAAAGGCTGTCGATAATGACTGAGTTTCATCGACATCACGAATTGGCAGACGGTAAGAAGTTAGAATTTAGACTGCCTTGATGCTGTTCTACACTAAAATGAAAATCTGATGAAAGCTTTGGATTAATAATAAAATTTAATTGTGACTAGGGTTGAAGCGGTGAAATGGCATCAGTAGCCTAAGTGGTAGAGCGTTGGCCTTACGTGCAAAAGGTTCTGGGCTCAATTCCAGGCCAAGTCAAGTTTTAGAAGCTCTTTTTCCGTTTCACCGTTCTAATTACGAAGCTTGGTTTTATGTGTTGGGTGTAGTTTTGAGGTCTTCGGCACATAACGTGCCTTCTTTGCTAGATATACTAGGATAAACTAGCATCTGGATAATTTCTTTACAGCATCTTCCGCACACGAAGTGTGACTAGGTTCATTGTAGAATGCATCAGGTTTTTAGACGTAAACCATGCAATGTGCAGAGCTCGCAAGTGGTTCGAATTCCACTATAAACTGTAGGTCTAAAGGATGTGATACTGTTCTAATTTCATGCTTGACCTTCTAGGGTTGGTGCTCAAGATAGCCATAAGAATCTGCTTCTGAATTTGATGGCTAGCAAAGTAGGACAAAGTCTTTTAAACCATTCTTCAAAAAGTAAAACTTGATTTTATGGGACATATTCAAGCTGAATATTTAAGTACATTTCAGTATTTAATGATTTCTCAAAATTTAAACATTTAAAAAGAAAATCCTATAAGATTTTAAAGCCAAAACTCAAGCAATATATTTCAAAACTTTCTTCATTTTCCAAAAGGATTTATTTTCATCCAAAGATATTTTAGATTCAACTGTTTTTATTTTTCTTTCATTCTTAATTCCATTAAAGACTAAGTAGCCCTTTGACGGTCTGCAATAGAAATCCGATGGTTCTATAAATAATTCTTTTGAAGAAAGAATATTTTACGCCCTCATGTCAGTGGTAGCCGTCCGAATTGAGCCCACATCATCTGAGGATTATTCTCGTGAGAAAAAAGGGGTTAATCTTTTCCTTTTGCACACTCTGAATGGGCTTGGAGGTTGCAGTTAATTTAATATAATTATAAAGCGAATTGCTTTGTGGATTTATTAGAAAATTTTGCTACAAATTTTACTGAAATTTTACAACATAGTATTTGAGTCAATATTTCAAAAATAAACTTATTAAAATTCAAAAAAAGAGACTATTTGAGTTACGCATCAAATGACCCTAATGTCAGATAATCCAAATCTACGATCAAGATAACCTCAACACCCTCCACAAATAAATATGCGATACATCTTGTCAAACTGTCAACAATTTTTTTTCCATTCACGCTAACGGCTACCTATTTTTGGAACAATCTCCATAACTCAATCGTAGTCAGTCCGAGTCCAACTCTTCATCATATTTCATACTTTTAGTCGTTAGACTCAAGAAAGTAAAGTAAGTAGGAATGAAAGAAGATGAGTTTATTTGATATTTGTATTAGCCATTCGCACCTGTAATTGGCTTTCAACGTTTCATGCTGCAGTGGCAGTGTGGAGTGTGAGAGAGCCACAGTCCATTGTGAATTGACTTTTAAATTTCTTTTCATGTCGAATGCATTTCCGTGATTTTATCATTTACATAATTGACATATCTTATTCCTCTCGGTTCGCTATATTTACTTCTCGTCGTCGACTTTATTTTTAACATTTTAATCAACCGCTTTTTTGTGAGTTTCTTTGCGTAGTAAGTTCTTCTTTTGCGTCGTCCACATCCACTTCACAATTATTCATTTCATCTCTTTTACTATCAAAAATTATGCAGATTATTACTCGTTGTGTGTCTTTCTTCTTCATTGTTTGTCCCCATCAACTATGCACGTAGGTTGTGACTACTCAATTTATTCAAATTATTTCACAAAAGAAATATCTCCATAAAGTGAGAAAAGTTGTAAAAGAAAAACAAACAGTCTTCAGTATGCTCATCTTTGCTTTAGATTGAACGGAGGTAAAAAAAAATATGAACAATAGGTCTTACAATTATGCAATAAATTCCATAAAAGATATAAAAATAAAATTTTATGAATGTGGTAATTGATTGAAAAAAAAATCCGTATCGTTTGCTTCTGGTCATAATATAAAATAAAAGCAACAGAAATGCTCAACTGCTGGTTTTGAATCATTTTGCATTATAGTATTACCAATAATGATGCCATTGAGGTTATTTTGTCAGTTTTATAACGGAAATTGGATCCATAAGATCATTAATTTTACTAGCCCATACAATGGGGTTATTTTCGCAGCAGTACTTGTTGACCTTCTCGTTCGAAGGTTGTGCAAAAAGTAGCCTGCAATATGTTTCAACAAGAAAAATTGAAATTCTGACAAAATTTATCCACCGGTATCGAAAGGAAATAAGACAAAGCAAGCACAAAATGTAAAACAATAGCAAATCAGTAGAAAAAATGGGTAATAAAAAAAAATTCAAGCATAAATGACCTGATTGATAAGTTTTTAGATTTCATGAAGGTAAAATTAATTTCCATAATTTAGACGCCTGAATATTTATAGTAATAGCATAACATGCAAGGTTAACCAAAGTTATACATGGGACTCGCAAATTCTATTGTTACAATTTCTTGCTATTATTGTTTTTGAGAGTCTATAATAAAGCATGTAGACTATTGAAGGAGAAATAAAACAATGTACATATATATGTGCTATGCTTTGACGGTAATAAGAAGAATTATAGCAGTGGCAATGCATAATTCACAAAATTGTATTCACAAAAGAGTATATTATTGAATCTTATCGTGTTGAATCTCTAAAGTAGTGAATTTATCGAGTTCAATCAAATGGCGTGAGCTTGTTGATGAAAGGTTTGGACTTCCATGTGGATTGGAAGGGGTAATTGTTGAATTATTGGATTATTATGTTGTTTAAGCTTGGACATGAAATTGAGCTACTGAAAACTTCTTGCAGGTTTGCTTATTATTATGAAAGGTTGTGGAAAGCTACAACATTTAATCGCTGTATGCTGACCAGAGATTGGTTTGGTTACTATGAATTGAGATGGTAAAGAGTAGAAGCGAAGTCAAGAGGGAGGTTTGTAAGGCGCTAAAGTCCTTAATTGATAAATTTTTCATCATTGCTCATTACAACAATTACTAAAATTCCACATGGTAGTGCACAATCCAAAAAATATCCTCAATAACATTATGATCAAAACATGAAAACATGAGTAGTAAAGGCCATACATTCTGAGCTCGTAAAAAATAATTAAATGAATAATCGCTGGTGAAAAGCGCATATCATGACTCGGCTTAACATTATTCTCTCGCAAAAAATGTATCTTTACATTAAATTTTAATGATAAGTTGTACAAATGCCTGCCTTCTTTTCATACTTGCGTTTTTATTATTTCCCATTTCTTAAACTGCACCCTACAGACGATTTACCTCTTCGGCCTTTTTTTTCCTTTCATTGTCTTACAACTTCAATGTGCTTGAGAAATTTTTTTTTTGTTCGTGTTGTGCATGCACATAGTTAAGTTCACCTAAACCCTATTATTAGTGTTTTCACACATTTCCAGAATGAGCTGAAATCTACAAAAAAAAAATTAAATATTTTTCATCATGCATCACTAGATGATTTCTTGTTAGTGGCAATGAAACGTCCTCGAGAGTGAGTAGCAACTGCATTGTCCGCATTCACATTCGCACATTCAACAATCTTTTTAAAGAAAATAATAAAAAAAAGCCGGTGAATTAAATAATGGGCGCGTCATCAATCCATGCGCTTGTTAAGCATTTCACACATGTTTCATTTTCTCTTTCCTCGTTTTTTTGGAACTCAAGAAGCGGCATCGAAGAATTAAATTGCGAATTTCATTTCAAAAAGATATAAAAAGGAAACATTTTCACTTTTGAATAAAAATAAAGCAAATTTACAGATTCATCTGAGGAGTTGTGAAAAGAAGGAGGTTCTGTTCGTAAAATATACTGCAAGGAAGAAGACCAAATTAAGTCCAATCCCATTACATCGTATAAATAAAATAAGAAATAGTGTTGAAGTATGTTTTATGTTTTGGTGTTGAGAGTCTTTAGCGCATTTATGTTTAATGTACTTAAGGAAAGCTGAAAAGGCTTGATAGTGGAATGGTTTGGTTCTAATTATTGCAACACCGACAAAGCTAGCTTTAGTTGGTGATTCAATGAAGAAAAATTGAAGCTCTGTATGTACAAGGCAGAAATGTCATAAAACGGTTGGTCCAAAACCCAGTCAAAGAGCTTTATGACTGTGTTGTCTAGGCAGAGTGGAATCTGGGGTATAAAACTATTTTTAAGGTGAATCTGCCAGTGCGAGAGTAAGGCTTCTGTAACCGAGTGGTTAGAGAATAGACCGAAAATCTCTAATGTTCTATTGTGAGAATGTTGGTTCTATTCTCAACAGAGAACGATTTCTCAGATCTTTGTTTAAGTATGACAAGCATTTGCATAATGCTCTCGACTTTAAAATGACAGAACCAACATATCTTTAATAATAATTAAGGTCTGGTTCTGTTAAAATAAGTATGTAGAACTGTGTAAGGTCATGTTTAAATCATACCCATCATATAGAAGAGGTTATAGGGATCTTATTTTTGAAAATATCCTAAGTTATGAATTTTCCAGACTTCGTATCATACAAGACGGATCAAAAGTAAATGCTGATACCTCAAACGGTAACCTAAGAGCACTTACCATCGAAAAACATGCTCAAAATATTCCATGATTACATATGTATGAGAATCGAAGCGTAAATTGTGCAAGCAATGAGGGAATCATCAAAAAAAAAATTGAAATGGAAATAAAGTTTAATAATAAAAAAAATTCACTCAAGAACAGAAAAGTGAGCAAGTAAATGTGTACGAAAAAATTTTTTTTATGGGTTTTTGAGCGATATAATGAAGTTACTTGTCATCTTCTTGATTGTACTTTTTTTTATTCATGGAAGGATGAATTTAAATGTTACACCATTAATGAGCACTTATGTGTTTAAAAATTACTATTATTATGAACATTATAGTTTTTATTTAGTAAATAGTCTTAATGCTTCCCTTATTAAGTACTCTAATAACATTAAATTTGTTGCTTGAGAACTTTTTTTTTAATACAATGACGGTATTTTATGTATATGGGGATCATATAGGTATGTCATACGCTATAATACATGAAATAAAACTGTAATACATGAAATTAAGTACGGAATATGAAGAATTAAATTGGTGTAATTTACTCGATGGATATATGAACTGTATTTAGTTTTGAACTCGTGTTGTACATGAAATTTATTCAATGTCAGTCGATTTAGCACAATAACATGGTTTTGTGTGTGTTGCAGTAACTGCTGAATTTTAAATTTATGGGTTTTGATTCTCTTGAATCCAATTCAAGAAACTTGTGATTCTAGTGTATCCGTAAGGTAATCCACGTGCACATCCAGCTGGCATAAAGTTGAAAATACCGACCAAAACAGGACGAGAATCACAAGCCCTAGGAACTGTCAGCATAGTAGCAAGTTCACAAAGTGATGGATTTGAAGTATTAGTTTCTATACACATAACTGAATCAGGTATGTTCGTATAAATTTGATTGCATTGTGAATTATCCATAATTGAGTTACGGAGTTCCAACAAGACATTTGAACTAATATTTGTTTCAGAAATTCCACCCCAGTTTGTTGAGCGTGCAATAGACCCAGCAAATGTTTCATTTTCAAACTCCATTGGTAATCT
Source organism: Chironomus riparius (assembly GCA_917627325.4). Taxonomy (NCBI): domain Eukaryota; kingdom Metazoa; phylum Arthropoda; class Insecta; order Diptera; family Chironomidae; genus Chironomus; species Chironomus riparius. Next base: position 33,195,864 of record OU895879.1, read on the forward strand.
TACAGCCTGAACATGGCAGTTAAACTCGAATGGTGTTTGGATCATTACAATTGCTATATTACTTGTGAAATTAATGGCACTGTATTCTGGATGTATACGATAATTTGATGAAAAAATTATTCGTCTTTGTTGTGTAACCTCAAAATTTAATCTGTTGTTGACTCCTGCTAAGATAATAACACTAGTGCTATTAGATAAGCAGAATGCTGATGTCAAAATAGCTCGGTTGTTTAAAATTGCACCGCTGCAACGTCTTGAAATGACGTCAATTTCTTGGACCTCGAGAGACACCTGCGAATGGGTATTTATAAAGTTTTGTCGTTTCAAAGCGAACAATGTTTAATTGTTGAAAACAAGAACTTAGGTAGAGTAGTTTTGAATACTTATGATAACCTTAGGGGCCATTCACTTATTACGTAACGCTTTTAGGGGGAGGGGGGGGTCTAAGATTTTGTTACGATTCAAACAAGGAAATTTTTTTTTCATACAAATTTTGTTACGAGGGGGGGGGGGGTCTAAGAAGTCATTTTTTCGCGTTACGTAATAAGTGAACAGCCCCTTAATGCTTAGCATTTTTTATTGCTAATTGCGTAGGATCTTATTAAAGGAACATGATGTATTTTTCAATTATTTGGATGCATTAAATGAATTAAAGGAACATCATTCTAAGGCTAATGGTCATAAGAATCGTTAATTGTGGGCCAATTGATTGTAAACAATTGATTTAAAGCTGTTGTAAGTTCCAAAAACTATAAACAGAATTTTACCTGAAATGGTTGCGTGTGAGGTTCCAAAATAGATGTCACAAAATCATTTGAAGCATCAACTTCAACCAAACTTCCACTATGCTCATCATTTATAAGTTCACTGACAATATTTTCTAATCCATAAATTGACGAGATGCACAACAAAAACAATAATAAATATTTAAACATTTTTGCTTAATTTTGGCACTTTAAACTTAGACAACTGCAAAATTGAACTGACTCATTGAATTCTTCGCTCTCAATTTTTATACGAAAGTAGCTGATTGATAAAGAAAAGTATGTAGATTAGTTGCAAGCAGCGATAAGGCTGATAAAAATAAAACTTAATTCCTTTCTAGATATGTTTATACTGAAAAAACTAAGTGCATTATCATTTCACAATTCTTAATCAATCTTTAGTGAAGAATTAAGTGATTTTATTTTTGGACCAGAATACCAATGAACAGGATTACTGTCATTTCCAGTTTTCGATAACGTCATTTTTTATTGATTTAGCAAAAAAAGATTAGAACTACAAAAAGCATACAAATTTTAAGGAATCTTCTTCGCTTGTCCGTAAAATGAGAGTTTGTAGCCACTTCGGTTTCCTGTATCCAATCTAAGAAATTTGTAATCCTCGTGTACCCAAAAGGCATTCCAGTCTCACAATTTGAAGGTATAAAAGCTAGAATTCCAATAAGAATCGGATGAGGGTCACATGGGCGATGAATAGTCAATAAACTTCCAGATCCACAATGTGCTGGATTTGATTTTATTGATTCTATGCAAATAAGATCTTCAGAAATTGGAAATGGAGTTGCTTGGTCACATTGAGAATTTTCCATCACCGTACTCTTAAATTGTAATAGAATTTCTGATCGAATTCCTGGTTCTGATATTAAACCCCAGTTAGCAGTTCGAACCAGTGTGTCAACGAATGTGTCGTTTTTAAAATCAGTTGGGAGCCTTACAGGTTGGATATAGCAGTTAAATATAAATGGTGTTGAAATCTTCAAAAGCGCGAGGTTGTTTTGATAACTATTTGGATTGAAACCTGGATGAATATGAATGTTGTTCCTTACTATAACTCTCCTTTGCTGGGTTGGTTCAATAGCTGATCTGTTGTGAACCCCTGCTATGACAATGACTGTTGTACAATTTTGAATATACCTTGCTCCAGCTAGAACTGTATGTGAGTTTAATATTGTTCCACCAATTTGAGATGTTAGGATGTCAACCAGTTGCACTTCAAGGGCTACCTATTATTGGAATTTGTAATTTGGTAAATATGGGATAAAATATTCTTTAGTGTATGGATAAATTCATTCAGGACCCGGTTTCTAGTGACTACAGCTATCAGAGGAACCACATTCAATATTTAAACTAGTGGCTAGATAAATAAGGAATGAGTTTAGGATAGGAACCTCATTTAGTCCTAGAAACCAGTTCCTGGAGCCACATGGTCTACAAACTGCATGTGGCTTTCTAAGCCTAGCTTTTTCGGTCAGACATTCTTGAACATTTGTTCAACTCACATGATAAGGCAAAATATTCGGCTCCACCGTCAACGATTGTAAATATGATTCACTATTGGAATATTTTCTTTTGTAGCTTTCATTGTCAAATGACATTAAATCAAAAATGAACTCAGTCGCTTCAATTGAAGCTATAAAAATAAGAATTATTATTATTTTGTTCATACTTTGTAAATTAGTCACTTAAAGAGTTAAAACTGTACTAATATCAATTAACAGATTAGAATTAGTAATACATTCGAAATTACAATGTTTATTCAGTCTTATCTTGTCAAAATGATGATAAAAGTTCATTTATTGGATAATAAGGCAATTCGCTGATAAAATAAAGAAAGTCAGTTCTGTTGACAAAAGTTTGTATCTATGAGAACATGTGTAGGGTCGTTCATAAGAGCATAATGAGAGAGAATTCTTGATTTTGATAAGGTTTTTTGCACATAAGGCTTCAAGATTTTTGCATTTATTTAAAAGACTACCAAATTCCAGTTCAGTGTTGCAAATGTAGATGTCTACACTAGATGAAGAATGGAGATTCTTCAATAGTTTTTGTCTCAGAATTTATCTGATCCAGAAAAATGGCTAGAATGCAACACTGTTTAAGTTCTAATAATTTATGATTAAATTCCTGGTTGTTTATAAATGACGTCTACTAAGGGTGTAGCCAGGAATTTGAAGGGGAGTTTTTTTTAAATGAAAAAATTTAAGATTGTGTTTTTGAGACTTTTTTTTTATAAAACCCGAGCAAAATGAAGAAATTTCTATTGACCTAGGGGGATCCTACATCCTATGTCCCCAAAATCACATAGCTTAACGTGTCCAAATTTTTGTTTTCTACGTTATTAGCACCAGAGATCATTGTCATCACGGTTATAGTTAACTCGAGTCAAATTCATTATTTTTGAGTTGACTAGAGTCAGCTTTAAGTTCTGGTTGTCACCCAGCATCAGCCCCCCTTCTTAATTTGTAAAACTCAACCATCCTTCCACCCTAATGAACACCCAGTGATTTGTCATTTAACAGTAATATTGATTCCAAAAGTTTCCCTGACAACTCGAAACAAAATTTTGTGATAATTTATTTTTCCAACAAACAGATACAATTATACACAATGTAACTTCATAATTATCATTAAAAATTTTCCCTTCTTCGTCTTCAATTTTTCTTCTTCCTTTAATTTATTTTCTTTTTCTTCGTCTTCAATTAAAAACTTTTTTTTTATCGAAAATCCAATTTAAAAAAGTTATCGCTTGCGCGAAAATATATCAACAATCACGCATTTTTTTCGTTATGTTGAAAGAAGTCTAATTAATTTCTGAGAATTGTGTCGGAATTTTTTTGTTGTGCTTTGCTTATTTTTTAAAAGAGCCAGAAAAAATGTGGCTAAGAAAAAGAAATGCGAAAGAAAGCAAGCGAAGCCTAACAACAACAACGAGGTGCGAAAAATGCTTCAAACAAATTAAATTCGCTTTCGTGTGTCATTTTTATAAATACCGCCTCGTTCTTGTTATGTTTTTGCACTAAAAGTGCGAAAAAACTTCAAAACTTAAAAAATTGAATGGCATCTTCTTCTTCATTTCATTTAAATAAAGTCATGAAAAATTATGATGAAACATCTCCACTGGGCAAGACAAGACACACACGGAAGAAAGGGAGCGAGCAGCACAATAAAAAAAATATAAAGTTTGTGAGTGAGTGAGATGGAACGAAAAAAAATGGAAAAATGAACGGAGCGAAAAGAAGCATGAAGGCGATAAAGCAAAAATGTTTCATTTGACGTGCGAATTGTTAATTATATTCCATTATTTTTTAGCCTTGGAGACGTGAAGCTTGTTAAGAAGAAAAACATTTTTTTTCGCTTCTTTTGCGCTTCGACTTTCTTTTCTTTCTTAGTGCTGGAGTGCAGTTTTTTTTCCTCTATAGGGATAGATGTTATGGCATGCAATTTGTCTGTTTGGTGGTCTGTGTCGGCTTGTTTCAATAGGTTTGTGTTAAATTCGTTATGACTGCTGTCGATTGGTAAAATGTCGGCATTTTTTTTGGGTTCTCAAAAGATTGTAGCTTGATTTTTGCATAGCAATGGAATTGTTGTCTGGTTCTCAGGCTGTAGTTTGATTCCAGAAAGTTTAATTTGTAAAAAATTATCAGACATTTTTTGGATCTTGAAATAATTTTTGTATTGAAACAGAGACATAAATTAATAGTAATAAGATATTTCTAGACGAAACTTAACGGAAGGAACGACACTTAAGCACGGGCCAGGCGCGTAGCCAGGGGGGATTTAGGGGACAAAGTCCCCAGCGTAAACAGAAATTTCTTTATTTTGCAAGGAAAACATCACAAAAATCCCCCCCCCCCCCTTAATGTTTCCATACAAAAAAAATTTTTGTCCTCCCTTTTTCAAATTCCTGGCTACGTCCCTAGCTCGGGCTAATGTAGTTAAGAGCAGCAAAGGATCAGTGGGGTAGCAAAGTTTATTGTAGCTTGGAATGAAATCAAAATAGTTTTTTCTTTTCATTTTTTAGGAGCACTCGAATCTTAAGCCTTCAATCTTCACAACCTACCTAATTGCTGTAGAACTGGAATTGTTAAATTCTACAAACTTCAAAAACAAATCCCAAATCCAACTTTATTTGGTTCAAGACTTTGCAGAAATCATTTCAGTAATCTAAATATGAAAGATTGCTTTAAACATCAAAGAATCTCAAAACATCAACTTTCACATATTCATATATGCCTCTATGTCCAACTCATTTCAACTTGTGAGCGCTTATAGGTTTTTTGATAAATATTCCATAAGAAAAAAAAAATCTGTAATTTGATTAACGCGCCGGGGAATGAAACACTTTGTTGTTCTGTGTGTTCCAATAACTGTTAATTTTGCTCTTTTTCTTCTTTCTCTTCTCGCTTTGGCCTCTCAACGACGCCGATCATATTTTACCTATTTATCATATTAATATTATCATGCACAAATTATAATAAATTCGAGATCATCATTTAGGGCATGAACGAGCCCAAAAATTTATTAAGTCTATCATAACTGCCCTATTTCGATCTCAATTTTTTCTTTCTCTTTCTTCCCACTCCGTTCGCTGTCTGTTGTTGTTTTGCTCTAAACGATTAAATTGCTAAATTAAATATCATTTAATTTTAAACAGATATTCATTCTCTTTTATGTTCTTGCTGACTATTTCTGGTGTGTACGGCGGGTTTAAAAAGAAAAAAAAAATGATACACACATTGTGTGACTCACATATGAAGACATGAACGGAATGAAAACATTGTTCAATTATAAAATCAAAAAAAAAAATTGTATTTTTCAGAATGAAATAAAAATGTTGAACTAAATTACTATAAACACGAAAACAGTCTCTTATTCTTTTCAATTGAGAAGCGAACGAAAACGATAGAATTGTTTAATAATAATTTATAGTAACAACAGATAATAATTGTAGTGAATTTTCTGTTGAAAAAATAAAAAAAAACTTAAAATTAAACTTTTTTCACAGTCGACTCAACGGATTAATCGTTTCTCTTTCGGAAATTCTCAAAGATGGACAGAATGAAGTAGATCCGCATATGAGGTTAATGTTGATAGATTTCAGAGGTTTCATTTTACTTACTAGTTCATGTCAAGTGAATGAAGTTATTTTTTGGGAAGAATTGTTTCCCATGGAATTTACAATTAAGTTCAATGAATTTCGAGAAACTTATAGATCTTGTGATATAAGTTTATGTATTCAGAATGAAGTCTGATGCAAAGAAGATACGTTTCATAGCCTTGTTTTTAATCAAAGATCCATACCGTCCTGCTACTTTACATAGTAAGTATGCTTGAACCTATATCTCACCATGAAACAGGTTGTATCTGTAAGACACAAAGCCAAAGTGAGCGAAAGTACCTCGGTGACAAAATGGCTGGGAACCTTATATAAGCATTTAGATAACAACTCTTCAAAGGACGAGGGTTCGATTCCTATTAATTCTAAATGACCTTTGGCTCATTGCGCCATTCCTGGTCGTCAAAGCTATTGTCTAGGAGGTTGAAGATGCAAATCTTCAACTCAAATGTGAAGTCCGTATTGCTTTATGGATGCTAAACTTCGAAGGTCACAAAAAAGTTAAACACATCACCTACAAGTCTTCACGATTAGGTGCCTGCGTAAAATTTGCAGCATCTCTTACCCGGAGCTTACAAGCAGTACGAAACTGCACGCTTTGACGAAACATTAGCCCATTGACTAGGAAATGGGGCTGGATTGGTCAAACTTCAAGGAATGGCTCTGCAGATATAACGCGGCAAGCTATATTCTGGCATCTGCCTCGTAGGCGAAAACTTGGTAGATCTAGTGCTACATTTCATTGAGATCTATCAACTCAGTGAGCTTGTGGTATTAGCTAGCAATCGTATTAGATTCAAAAGTTTTGAAAACGCCCTACACTTCACAGTGAAGTAAAAGGACATCATCATCATCACCACAGCCATCAGAAAAATAAGGAAAGCAGATAAGTTGTACATAATATCCACAACATCTAGTCAATCAACAGTAAGACTTTAAAATTAATTTTATAACTCATTTAAACAATATCTATACATATAGTTATTTTATATCTCCGTATCTCTATCTTTTTGTACATTTAATTTATTTTCAACATGAACAACATGAGCAACATTCAGATAAATAACACTTTATTTAGTATATTTCTTTACCTCCTCTGCCAAACATCAGTCATCACTGTTCACCATCAATTCATTCATTAGAGATTCTTTTTTTGACATTTGCGTTTTTAGCCATCCACAAAAAAAGAGCTCTCTTAAACAAAATAGACTCATGTCACGAACATAAAATTAAATAGAAATTTTCTGTTTTTATGTTATTTTGTTTTTCGCTCACAGGTCTCAGAAAACTATTTTGTTTTTTCGAAGAAACGAACAAAATGAAATAAAAATTGTGTGTTATGAAATTTAACAAAAAAATATAAAATAAAGTCAGCACGTATAGAAAAAAACATTAGAAAATTATTTGTTGCACCACAAAAAAATAATATAATTGGCATATAAATGTGGGTCTCTTTTTAAAAATATTTCAATATTTTTCGTGCCCAAAAGAACGACCATCACCCGAAATCAACCATAAAAATATGAAAGAATATAATATTTAATAAAAATCGAATGGAATGGAATGAAATGTGTGTATGGATGTGAAAGAGTAAAAAAATATTTGATTATGTGTAATTATCTATTAGAGTAACTGGTGTATGTTGAAGTTAAGGCAATGTAGAGTCCACGCTATGTCGAGGTTGAGATGTTGCGTGTTACAGTCGAGAAATATATAAATCTAGTAAATTAATGACTTTAAGGTGGATTGTGAGAACGCATTTTAGTGAAGCAGGTTGAAGATATTTTTTGCGGTTTCTTGAGATTTTTGGATTAATTTTATTAATTTTTTTAAAGCAAGAATCTGACAAAATCAGAGCTCGAAGTAAATTCATACAACATTTGAGTCAACTTCGGGTTATGAATGAACTCAGCTGATTCTGTTCATGTTTAAGTTTGAAAATAGACCTAATTTCACTTAAATTGTTTTAATGATTGTTATAAACCTAAAATTTTGATGAAACTTAATTTTAACACTTAAGAAACTTGAAATTGAATATTTGGTTGAAAAAAGTAAAATTAATAATTTGTCCCAAGCTGGAATCGAACCCGCGATCTTACAATTTCCGGTCGCATACTCTTACCACTGAGCTATCGAGGGTTGCTAAAAAGCTTGGCAGAATGCCAACTTAACTTCTGCTCTTAACAGTATCTTTGGTATTATCATTGATGCGGCTTCACTTTCAAAAATTTTTGACTAAGCATGTTTACATTGAGAATAAGCGACGTCCCTTCTGACAAGATTCAATTGAGGCATATCCAGAAATTTTAAAATGAAGAGATATTTGATTGCATGAAGCCAATTTGGTTGATTTTAGGATTTTTTTCCTCCAAAAACTCTCTCGTGGCAAAAAAAGAATTGAGCACCACTGCATTCATAAATTCCCTGTCCACAGACGAAGCACTTTAAAAAGAGCATCATAAATTCCTATAGAATTAATGGAACATGTTAAAAACTTTTTCCAACAGATCCGAACGTGAGATGATATATAAGGAGAAAAAATATTTATGAGGTATTTATATTTTCTTTCAACTACTACTGCTTGTTGCCCCGCAAAAAAAATTGTTCTAAATCGATCAAGACGATTATTTAAAATTATGTTTTCACACAACAACACGAAAATTGAGTAAAAAAGAGAAATGAAAAAAAAAATAAAGAAATTAAATGAATTTAGCTTATTATATTTTTTTGTTCTTCTCCGTTCAAGTTTTTATTGAAATAAAAAAAAATATTTGTAGATTGAATTAAGAATTATAATAATTTTAATAGACTCAAATGTGAAAGGAGTTTGTTGCAGATGTTGATAAGTTTGGGTCTTTAAGAGTTGAGGCGCCTTTGTTAAATTCACAATTTCAAGGTCTTTTGATGAGCAATTTTCAGGCATTTGAGGTATAAGATGATATTTTAATTTGGATGTTTTGAGATTTTTAAGTCACTTGGCATAATGTTCATAGAAAGAAACAAACGGAATATTTGAACTTATTGTAGCATCTAGAGAATTAGGTCCCTAGCCTCAAATTTGATTTTTCCTCAAATGATTCTTGATCTTCACAAAACGCTCAACTATTAACTGATGAGCCGAATAAAATTGTCAATGCTCTATTGCCTCAAAACGCAAACAATTTAATTGAATGATCATGTAAAGCCAATTTCAAATATTGAGTCAATCTAATGATATTTAATTCCGAATAGTTTTATAATTTTATTTGATTATTCAATTCAAACAAATCCGACACCTGAGCAGACAAAATGAATCATTCATTGGTATTTCATCCGTAAGTAATGATGCCCTTAAGTACCTGTCGATTTAAATAAAATTATAGAATGAATTTTTTGTAGTAATTTAGTAGAGGCTGAAAAGCTAAAGGCTACAGAACCTTACAGCCATTATTATTTCTAATCAATGAATAAGAATTTGAGGAATTTGTCAAAATGATGAGTCATTCATATTGTACATCCCAAAAGAGGAAAAACAAAACAACACAAAATAATCATCATTATTACCAGCCAAGACTCCAAATCACTTCCAATTACAATCAAATTGATCATTTGTGAATGAAATTAAGAATTTTAATGCAACAAAATTTTCTTTACTCCAAGTTAATTAGAATTAAAAGCCCACAAAAATGATTTATTAGGTACAAGATGAAGATGAAGACGAAGAAGAAGAAGTCGAAGAAAGAGGGTGATGATCAAAGCAATAAAGAAGTGCTTAATTTGCACAAAAAATTATTCTCAGCAAACTTTTTTGAAAACATCCGAAAAGAGGGGTCAAAGTGATGAAAGAGAAGAGGCAAGGGCTTCAACATGGATGTCCTTAGAAAGATTTTATAGGAATTTAATTTGATGTATTTGTAATGATCGGTCAATGATTTTGAATAAGACAGGAAGGGGGGGGGGGGGGGGGGGTGTTCATTAAGTTAAATCTCCAGTAGGAGATGTGTGTTGAAAAGAACACTAGAGTCCTTAATATCCCGAACTGGCAGAAGGTTTTTAAGGATATAGCTGTCTCTAAATGCGGCAATGGGCCCAAGTGCACCCCAGCCAAGAAAATAAGTAAGTAAGGAGATAAATAGCCACAAAATCATCTTAAGGACACAGAGCCCTTAAAATTAATATTCATAAAACCAACATTATGATTTCATCATCATTGCTTCTTCATCATCTTTTTCCATTTTTTTTTCTGTGTGTCGAAATAAAAATTATTCATGATTTTTCGACGCGATTTTCATTTTGTCTATTTTTTCATCTCTCATTCATTCACTCGTCCTCATCAACATTCGCGCGACAAAGGCAAAAGCGCTACTAAAGTGGATGCTAATGTATTCATAAAATGATGAAATTTAATGTGTTTTTCTTAATTCAGTTTGATGAGTTATTCATGATTCTTTTCCCATTCTCTATGCTCTATTACCATAAAAAATGTAAAGTTATGGCTGCTGCCTCCAAATAATTGTATGTGTGTGTGTTTGTGGGTGAATGCCTGAATATTAAAGTGAAAAAAATGTAAAATGTACATAAAGAATCTACAACAAATACTTAATGAGATCATGTAAACTAATTAATTTTGTTTTCACAGTGCTTTGAAGCTCTTGTGTCTTTAATCGTGCTGGTACTTCTCTTTCACTCTCCTCCTTTTTTTTCTTGTTTGATAATTAAGTGGAAAATATTTTGCCATTATCACACTCTTTTCTGCTCTCAGTCTCGCGATAAGAGATGATAATTTAACGATGTTAAGCACATGTAGAGTATGTAAATCGTGTAGCCATTGGGTGATAATGAGTCATGTGTGGCTGCTATTTGCTTCCGCTTTTTGCAATATCTAGATTGATTTATTGATTAAATTGTGGATGTTGTTTTGCGGGAATCGTGTTATCTAGTGTTATCTATGATTATTTACAGCACTTTAGAGAGATGTTAAGTACTGCGATTTGATGTTGAGTACATGATGTAAAAAGCCTGTTATTAAAAGGGTTTGATTATGGGATGATTAGATGATTGTGTAAATTAAACGTGTTGAATTTTAATTTGATGAGATTTGCTATGTTTTTGATTTTTTGTTAATTTTAATCTAAATCCAAATTTCACTAGACTTTATATTTTTAAGTGTTGTTTTATTGAGAGCCATCACCTTAATTATTAAATTGCATCTTCTCATTTAATATGAAATAAATTGATTTCTTAAAATTGAAGACAAAAACTTAGCCCGATCGCCACACATTGAAATTTATTGACATGTTTGCAACTTGTCATCTACTCAGAAATGGCTTCCAAGCGATTCAAATAATGTTATTAATCTGGCTGCAGTGTGGCAAACATTTTAATGTGAGCCGATCAGGTTAAGATTGTTCACAGAACAAAATAAGTGAATGACCCTTAAATAAGTGTACAAATTTATAATTTTGACACAAAAATAAATTTATCTGAAGCCTCAAAGAGCTAAATGAACACAACATTGGCTATAAATAAAAAAATAAAACTTTACAAAGCAAAGAACTCAAAAAATTAAAAAACCGAAAGAAAAAAAATGAAGCTTTTCCAATTTTAGTAGATAGGACTTTTGGCCACAAAATTTATACAATAGAAAATGTTTCTCATTCATTCAGTCATGCTTATTTAAATATCTTGAAGTTATTTCTCTTAAAACTATACTTATGCTCATACCAATCATTTAATAGAGAAATTTGGTAAAACTGTAGGCATTTGAGGGATTGAACTTTAGTATTGAATACTTTAATGTCTTCAACATGAGATTTTAATGTTGTTGAGTGTTGTTTAAATGCAAGGGATGAGAATTTTGTAAGATTGTCTAGAAAACTGTTTTTAAGATGCAAAGGTTCAGGACAAAAAAATTTAAGGGGGAGGTGGGGAGGAGGAACAACTTGAGAAACACTGGTAGCTATGAAGATATCTTAACAACTTCATTTTAAATTGCAATTGATCCCAAAAGACTTTAGAAATTGCTAACCCTTGCATAAAATTCATAAATAAAGAAGAAATCCTTAGAAGAGCTTAGAAAGCAACAAACTAGACTGAAAGTTTCAATATTTAAAGGAAGTATACAATATAAAAATTCTAAGGAATAAAGAAAATATTCAAAGCATTTTTTTCTCCTTTTGACGTCTTTTACGTTTATGGAAGGAAATAACATAAGATGTGTGATGATACAATATGCATACTACATGTTGAAGACGAGAGGAAGAAAGAAAGAAACTTTATTTTATAGAGAAAAAATCCCCACCTCCTTCATGTCTGGAGAAATTCCTCATAGCTCAAGCATCTTACTCCGGAAAACTTTATTGTTCCGGAAAATATTTTTCAAGCATTCAAAATCATCATTCGTCTACCGACAAAACCTCATTCTTTCTCTTAAAAAAATCATCCACAACTGCTGCTTGTTCGTGTCTTATAAAAAATGTGGATAAGAAATTTCCTTGCAATTGTTTCAAGCACTTAGCGACACATATCAATAACCTATGAAAAATGGTTTTTCATGTATTTGTATATATACATCCAATTTTCTGACTGTGAAGTCTTGTTGTGTATCGCATAAAAGGAAAATTCTGTTTCCATTGTTCAGCAATGATAAAAAATATTTTCTTCATTTTTGTCTCATACCTTTCGAGTCATTCTACCCAATGATTCTTGCTACCATTGGCATTTTTCAATATTTTGTTCGTTATGACATAAAGGAGGGAAAAAAAAGTTGTTATGCATAAGAAAATTGAGAACATTTATTGTTAAGATGCAAATATTTTCTTGATGGAATGAGAAAAAAATATATTTTCGTGGAAAAATGAGCAAGACATTATGCTGTACAGAAATGAAATAATGTAGCTATGTCAATGTGTAATAAAAACGATGACTCAGGGCGTTTGCTTGAACTAAGACATTTTAACCCAGAGATCTATTAATAGGCTTTGTAAGAAAATTCTAATGCTCTTGGGAAATTAAGCATGATGGTAACCTTGAATGTTGACAAAGGAATGTAAAATTTAGACAGCTTAAAATAAAATTTAAATGGCTTCTAAAAATTTCACAAGTTTTATTTTTCAAAACATGACAATAGCTTTAAATCTGAAGCTGCATCGTCACAAATTGGCAGATAAACTATTTGAACTGAAGACAGATTCTTGAAGGTCAAAAATGTTTGGTATGGTGTCTGTTTAGTGTGTAATTAAAGCTTTCTAGATATGTACAGTTCAATCTTTTAATGCAAGGTTTATAAAGCCAAGTTGTTCGGCAATAAGGCGTAAATAAAATTTATCATGACCTGTGCGGACTTAGGTTCGATTTCTACTTATGATTAGAGTTACCATCTAATTTTCATGAAAATACAGGACATTTGGTAAATTTTTTTCGAAAAAACAGGACATATAGTAAAATTCGAAAATTAACGGAAAATTTCATGAAAAAAATACAGGACCAAGAACAAAATTTAAAAATTTATACAGGACAGTCTTGAAAAATACAGGACTGTCCGTTGAAAAACTACGCAGATGGTCACCCTACTTATGATCAATATCTTAATTAAAAGAATGTCGTTGATTTCAGAGATGCGACTTGTCACTTACCTGTTAACAAACAATGCCTGGCAATTTTTTTTGCCTCAAAAATATAACAGATCTGTCCCTGTGACATTCAAAAAAAATATTGCTTGCCACAGACGACCTGTATCGCAAAATTTAATAAAATAATAATAATGATAATAATTATAATAACTCTGGTTGATCTTTCAAGGATTCCCCAGAAAGCTTCACAATATTACATAAGGGGTCGCTCAGTTATGACGTCCACAATTTTGGTTGAAGGGGGGAGGGGGGAATTTTAGGTTGTTGTGACAGCTCAAACAAAGGAATTTTTATGCATATTAATTTTGTGACAAGAGAGGGGGGAGGGGGGGTAGGGGGGGGGGGGTAGGGTGATGGTGGTATATAAATCATGTTTTTTTTACTCACGTCATAAGTGAATGACCCCAAAGTATTTCGTTAGGAATTGAGAATTTTAAACGTGCATGCCAATTTCTTTAGGAGAAAATAATTTCAGTTCATTTCTTCAATTCTCAAAAGTACCTACAAAAGTCATTCATCCAAAAGAAAAAATAATTTCAACCATTTAATATTCAAAACAAAACAGAAACTTTAACATTTTTTACATCAACATTGTTGACTCAAAATTTGCCTACATCGATTTTTCCATCCCAAGTTACTGTTTAGAAAAAGTTCGATAAAATAAACAGAAAAATTACCATACAACAAAAAAAAATTCCGTTCCCTGTATTTTATTAAAGCAATTCAATGAGGCGTTTATGAATCGATATGAAGACGAGACAATGGGAGAGTTTTGTTTTGTTTGTATGGCAAACGGCAAAAAATAAAGAATGAATGGAAAGAAAAAAGATGAAAAATGAAAAGCTTTGGGAGTGCCAAATGTGTAAACAAAATGATTTTTCTTTCCCATAAAAATTTTCACTTGACTATTATTTTTGTGCTGGTATTAAAGAGTGTAAATTGTGTCTGAAAAGTTCTAATGGAGCTGACAATCAATGGGAATAAAGTAGTTTATGGAATATGAAAATAAAGATAAATTATGATAGGATATTTTTTTTTATGTTGGTGGATAGAAAAAAAATCAATTACTTGAGGGTGGATGTTTGGGGAATTATTATCGTGTTTGTGGATTGTCAGTTTATATTTTTATGGATAGAATTTTTATTCTGTGAAGAAGTAAAAGGAAAGGATGTATTAAACCTGAATCTCTTTATTTCGAAGAATATTAAGGGGTCATTTTTAATGACATCGATCATTTAGGAGAAGCAGGAGTGCTATAGTGAGCTGAAGTGGCTCGGTGGCGGAATGGTTTAGTACTTCGGTACCTAATTATTGCAATACCGACACAGCGATCATGGGTTCGAGACTGGGTATGGGAAATTTTTCACTTGTTCTTTTTCGAATCATATGTACTGGAAATGAGGCTCACAGCCTTCCTTTGTAGGCTACAGACAGAAATGTCATCAAAGGAGTGGTTCGGATCCCACTATAAATTGTAGGTCTAGGTTTGAGTGCAGTGGTTTGGCGCATCCTCACTCGTTAAACTCTCATTAGCTGCGAATCGCCCTAGCGCACCTCTGGATCACAATTGATCTGAATAGGTAAAGGTTTTTTTTTTTAGGAGTGCTATATGGCACTCAGGAACGTATCAAAAAATATTCTAACAAACTGGAGAAATTTTTTCATTGATGGGGAGGAGAAGCATGCCTTCATATTTTTTAAATAAAATAAAATCCAATTTTTCATGCACATCACATCACACAGAAATCTACTACTCGAGTTCAGAACAATTTCCCCAAATCCAGGATCAAAATTTCCACCTTAATAATTTTGTCTTAAAAATCTTCTGTCATAAAAAATTAACATCATCCACGACACCTCAAAATATTTTTGCTAAATTCCATTTATATCCATTTTCTAAGAGAAATTTCTTCAAATATTTTGATTATAAGTGTGCCAGCCATAAAACCATCTTCCTCATACTCAACAAAAATCCATAGAGCAATAATCCAACGAAAACAAATTCTGACAGTCTTAAAGTATTACAACTTTTGATTGTCCAGTGCTGCTACTTTTTTATTATGATAAATGAGATGTGCACATTAGTAAACAAATTTTTCATCTCTCGTCGTCGACTAAAATTATGCTAAGAGGCTTTTTGTCATCATCATCGTTGCTGCATCTCGAAAAAAAAAATGTGATTTATTGTTAATATAGTGAGAGTCATTTGCATACATTTTGTGAACAACCAAGAAACGAAAAAATAAAATTAAGATGTAAAAAAATAAAATTAAAGACATTCTGTGTTTTTTAGCTGATGCTCAACAAGATTCCTCCGGTACGGTTGAAATCTTTATTAGTCGATAGAAAGACTTGTTTCATGCGCATATGAATATATGGACGAATGATGATGATGATTATTAATCGTCATTATTTCCGTAGCTTCATGATGAAAAGGCCATAAGGCATTGTGGAAACAACATTTATTATTGTCTTATTCAAATATATCTCATTAATGAAATAAAAATGAAAATAAATACAGAAGATATAATGAGTTTTAGGGTTACTGTTGGTTTTATTTGATGGATCAACGCGCATTTATGGCTATTTTATTATAATTTTTACTTTAAAGAGTAAGGTTTAATAGCTTTTAAGGTTACCTAGGGTTGGTTTTTAGAGCAACATGAGGCACACTGTTCTCAAAATAATTCTACGTGTTACTTTTTTTGGGATATAAATTAATTTTACTGTAACAAGTCTGGAAACCCTTTACAGCTCAAGGCTGGAATTTTCTCTCACACAAAATTTCAAAATGGAGTGAATCCTTAGACAATATTAACTATATCTCATTAGATCAGTGTTTCTCAAACTTTTTCGATTCCCGGGTCAATTTTTTACATAAAAAATTTTATCGCGGCACAACAAATGATTATCCCAATGCTAGCAAACAGAAATTTTTGAGTTTTTATTATTCGAACTTCGAATTTTTGAGGTTCTTATTTTTTGGTTCTGATTATCGTGACCTTTTTGAAGTCATAAAACATGAAAATAAAAGGTCAATTTCAGCAATCAAAATTTTTGTGTGCCGTGGTACACAGTTTGAGAAACACTGGATTAGATCATAGAATTCGATAATCTATGCATTCTTCTTAATAGTGAGCTCCATGCGCATACCTAATCAGCCAATAGCACACATCATGAAAATCCATCCGCAAATTTTTTTTATTGTGCTCAAAAGAAGCAAGAGAATCTTTTTCTCTTTTCATTATAATACTCAACATCTTTAGCTAAGAGGCTTCATGGCTATTCATACTAAATCGCATTTCTTTAATAACATGAAAATGAAAATGATGTTGGTTATTTAGCTTCTTTCATTTGATTATGACTTGTTATTAATTAGGTGAAGATAATTTGGAATGCGAATTAAAGCTAGATCGATGCTTTCTTTCTTGTGTCTTGTACTCAGGCACAATAAAAAAAAAGATCTTTTTGCATACTTAAAGCCATGCCATTAAATTCTTCTGATTATTTCACAATACACAACAAGAAACACATTCATTTGTTTTAATGATGATTATATATTGTTGGAAATTAAAATTTTAATGTCAATTCTTATTAATGTTTCTTGAATTTTTAATCCTAATTTGTAACTTAATTAATGATTTTTTGTGCTTATTTTGACTAAATTTACTTGTACGCTGTCGATATTTTGACCTTAAAATATCCTTTTGGATTATAGTTCGTACACATTTTTATATTCGATCGAGTTGGTATGGAAACATAAACTGCTCTGACCATGGATTATATCCGCAACATTTTATGATTCAAATTAAAAGTAATTAATATTGTTTGGGTTAAAATTTTTTGAATATTTTGTATGAATTGGGTGTTGTGAGTAATTAATGATTCCATATTGATGCAAATATTCTTTGTTGTTTGGTTAAATAATTTATAATTTTTTTGCATTGTTTTGTTGTTAATCTTCTTTGTTACAGTTTTTTTGTTCGTGTTATTAAATGACCCACGTAACCAAAGTATTCCATACATTTTCCATTGACATCGATGGAAGATTTATGTACTTTCCACAAAAAAGTACATTGTGTATTACTTTTGTACTACATAAATGGTTCTTCCATGTAAAGTCCATGTGTAATACATCTATGTAATATTTTAAAAATCTGGTCATTCGGACAATTAAAAACATTTTGGTATTTTTTCTTGTTTGTTTACATTGTGAAATGTGTTTTAGAAAAATTAATATGAAGTGAAAAATTAATTTAAATTATGTAATTTAATGTTTAAATGGTGATAAATTGACGAAAAAATGGTAAAGAATGTGAAATAAGTCATAAAGTTATGTTTAAGGTAAGTAAAAAATGAGTTTTTAATATAGAAAATTTACAAAAATTTGAGATGATTTAGACATCTTAAAATCATTTAATTATCGTTCTCTTTTCCTTTCATTATTTAAAGGTATTGTAAGAATTTTCATATTCATTTAGTTTTAATTTTCAGGATTTTAATCATTTTTTAATTTCTCTATTTTTAGAAATCCAGCTATGTTTTTTGTAGTTTAATTTATGATTGAGTGTTGTTAGCATAACTTTATGTAAATTTTTGAATTAATAAAGTAAATAGTGTAAAGAATATATATACAATAATATGAATTAATTAATAAAATTTAAGCAATTTTTTTTTCAGGTTCATCAATCCATTAAAAATACATAAAGTAGTACATTTGTATTACCTAATGTACTATACATGGAACGTCCCCAAATCGTCCATGAAATCATCCATCTCCATAGGACAATATCGTTCCATGTATCATCCATGGATGATACGCGTGGACTATACATGGAATATATTCGCGTAATACATGTATAATTCATCTATGGGATTTTGGTTACGTGGGGAATGACCAATTATTGAAGCAATAATTCACACGATCACTATCACCAGGGGTGCATCAAGGGGGTGGTGACAAAAGCAATGATCATTTACGTTATGAAAATGTGATTCAAGAACCTATATTAAGGGTTAGGACGATAGAAACCTTTTAAGCGAACTTGACAGGCGGGGTGGTTTTCACAGCGTTCTCGTGGGTTTTTTAAGAAACTTTGTGTGATTTTTTCCGTGGTTTTGGTCTGTGGGTTCCCACTAGTTTTTAAAGCTACCGAGCGCCTGATGCTTGGCTCTAAGTTTTTATTTGCTATGTAGAGAACATTTATTTGTAGACTGATTGAGTCAGAGTCATACAAAACTCATAGTTGCACAGTAAAATATTAAGATCGAGACCGAGCTACCTTACACATTATTGACTTTATCCAAAATCTTTGTAGATCATCAGAAACTTCATCAGATTCATAAAATTTACAAAAATTGATTTTATTTTTAAGCTATTCCGGAAAAAAAATTAACGTGGGACTTAAAGAAGCTTCAGATTTTATATTCAATTTATAATAAATCTTCTGCAGCTAAAGAAGATATCTTCTTCATGATTTAATGCAATATTTATTTTTGATTCACAATAGCTTGACCAACCTTAAAACACGCCGAATAAGAGAAAATGTTAATAAAAATTTGAAACTTGTACAAGCCTTGTCTATCCTTCAGATTAAGACAAAAAAACTGCTGTAGAAAATTTTCTGCTTATACAAGTGTCAAGTGTTTAAGCTACCAATTTTGTCATTAATCATAAGTAAGAAGTCACACCTTTGGCTAGCAGAAGTGAAGGCGGATGAGCGGATTAGCATCGAGAATACAGTTGAAGATGATGAGAGTTCATTATATCTGACATCGAGAATTGTCAATTCCGCTGTGATATTCCATAAATTGACATTACAACGATGTTGACGACCTTCTTCAATCTCCAATTTAAATAAAATGACAAATGAAAATCTTGTTTGCAGAAAGTTTATTGTTCGATAAATTCCTTATAAAATTATTCACCGCACAACGTCAACCACCTATCAGAATCACATTTCGCTTGAAAAATGCGCTTCAGTTCGATTTCTAAATCCTCTTTCAATAATTTAATCTTTTCTTCCAACATTTTGACTGTCAATAACAAGGAGTGATTCCAAATAAGCCACAACTTAATAGCAACTTTCATCAGTTCTAACGTCTACAACTGGACTTTGACTTAAAATGAAAGAACAAGAGTCAGAAAGAAGCAGCCAAACGAGAAAGTTGAAGATGAAAAAGAAAATAAAAATTTTTTAAAGAGAAAAAAAAATCTCTAATCGGATTATTTAACAAATTTTTTTTGTTTATGACTTGAAAAAAAAAATGTTGTTGCCATTCTGGAAATAAACAGTGAAGCAGAAGGCAAAAGAATCATGAATAGACGCAATCATAAAGTTTTCTGTTACTTAAAATTTATAGTTTCTTTATTTCTTTATCTTCTTTTGTTTAGTGCATGTTGTAGTGAAGGAGTATTGGAGGGAATGGAAGGATTCTAAGGATTTATTTTATAAATAGTGTGTCTTGTGAAAACAGTCAGGTTCAGAATCTGATGACAAACTATTCAAAACATATGCTGAAACTGTTTTTTATGAGATTTGATCACCATGCTTATCATATGGAACATAGAGCTTATAATAGTATGTGAAATACTTATGATGATCATTTGATTTGCAAATTATGCAGAACTCTTAAAAACCTTTACATTTTTGACCAATTGTGATCTAGAGGTGCGCTAGGGTGTTTCGCAGCTAATAAGAGTTTAACGAGTGAGGATTCGTCAGACTATCAGCACTCAAACCTAAAAACTACTGTCCGAACCACTCATTTGCTGACATTTCTGACTGTTACCTACAAAGGAATTCTGTGTGCTTCATTTCAAGTACATATGATTCGAAAAATGACAAGTGAAAAATTTCCCATGCCGGGTCTCGAACCCATGATCCTTGTGTTGATTTTGCAAGAATTAAGTACCGAAGTACTAAACCATTCCTTCACTAAGCCACTCCAGCGGACACAAATGCTTTGGTAAGTTAAACAAATAAATAAAACACATGATTAAATATTTTTGGAAACCCCATCCAGCACCACACACCCAAGAAATTCAATCAGATTTGTCAATATCAAAAACCCATAAAATTGCGCTAAAATACCTCACAGCTACTGACATTTTCATGCTAGCATTTGCTTCTCTAGTTAGAAAAATATTAATTTATTGCTGCGGATTATATTTTCTCTCTCTATTTTACTATTTTTAAGCTTCTCCCATTCTTGATACTTGTAGTATAAATAAGAAAAAAGAAACATGAACGAAACCAGGAATGAAGTGGCACACCACAGGAGTTTTAAAATTTTTTTATTACACTTACTTTTATTGATTGTGATTAATTTTTTTAATTTCTTGTGTGAGCTAATTCATTTAGCTTCTCATTTTATTCTATTTTGCTGCTCCTCGTACAAGCATGTATTGTGCGTGTCGTTTGAAGACTGAAAAAATTTTTAATTTACAAGACAGCAAGACACGACGTAATATGTAGAAAATTAAATATATTAAACTAGAAATGAAAATTAGAGTAGGTATATAAAATTATGACTTCTAGCCATAAAATTATTGCCATAAATCCATCAATTATTTTAATATTTTTTCGTGAAAAATGCAAAAAAAAAATATTTTGTGGGATTTTTTTTGAAGGTGCAATAAAAATTTTCTGCTTTCCAATTTTAGATTGGCTATCATCATCCAATTTTTCAAGCTACTTAATTCAGATCAATGCAGAAAAACCACAAAAAATTCAATAAATTTTTCAGCATCATAAATTTGCGAAATCAACCACTAAACTCAATTAAATCTAAGTGAACTCATCCACAACTTATAATTTACTCAGCATAATTCAAACACTTATAGCAATTACTTCCATATATCAATTACACAATCAGCCTAAAATACCTGAAATTTGTAAAATTTTATTGCCTGCCATTGAGAAAGATTCGTCAACAGCTGTCCTTCAATTATTTACTTTAAATTGAAGAAAGCTGCAAAAACTTAGTAAAACAACGTGTCATGCTTCAATTACTGCCTACTCCCAAAAACATTGCAGCAATTTTAAGAGTTCTTAATTCACATGAAGTGTCATCATTGAGTGCGTCGTTATACGATTGCAATTACTTGTTAAAATCTAATCTTTTATGCCTTTTAGTGTTGTTCAAAAGAAGAGCGACCTGTCAGGCACCTCGTATATATTTTTTTTGTTGCTTTGCCTCTTTTTTTACATCACAGAAGCTCTGTGAAAGTCATTAAAAAATTCTTCTTAAGAATAAATATGGAAAAATATACAGTGAAAAAAGAACTAAGAATTATGTGAGGAATTGTGCTAAGGTTTGTGGGTATTAGGCGCATTTTTTTGTTTTATTTTACTAAAATAATAAATTTATTCATCTTTAAAATAATAAAGCTTATTTCTTATTAAACCTTTCATTCCAGTTTTCAATTAAAAAACTAATGATTATACCTTTGCACGGTCAAAATACCGCGGCTTTTGTTTTTTTTTGGGGGGGGGGGGGGGGGGATATGGCTCAAAAGTTGTGGAAACTTTATCGTTTGCTGCTATTTTGAATTTAAAGTGACTTTCAAAATTTATTAAATGAAGAGTTGTATTCAGCTAGCTATACCTAGTCGCTTGTGATGGTATCTAAGCCTTATGTGTAAGTCTCATTATAATTAATTCTTAGGCTATTTGCGGTATGCTCTTTTTATTAAAGTCAAGTTTTATTTAAACATTAGAGCAAAATACTTGAATTTTGGATTCTATGGTAAGCTCAAGGCTCATCCACTCATTTAAAAAATAAAATTATAAAAAATTCCAGAAAAGTTTCTGAGCTTTAGGTAGTGTCAAAGTTCGAAGTCGATGTGTCTCGAGTTGACTCGAAAAAACCCGAATCGATTCGAGTCAACTCGAGTCGACTGCGAGCTCTGGGTAGTGTCTTCTAGATAACTCTAGAAATCAACTCTATGACTGCACAGTAATCTTGTCACAAAAATCTAAAAGATGCTTTTAGTATCATTTTAATGTCAGTCAGCCACAATTGTCAAAATAGAATCCAACAACTCAGCCTTAAATTAATCAAGAAAACAACAGAAAAATGAAGACGAAAAAAAGACGACGAAAACAAGCAGTAAAAAAATTACTCCATTTGTTGTACGCGTTCAGCAGTGCAAAAATTTAAATTTAGTGCATTTTTTACACTTTGCTTAGTTACTGTTCAGAGAAGTAAAGCATAAAGAGAGAGCGAGAAGAAAAAAATTATTTAAAATGATGATGAACACATGTTGCCCCGAAGAAAAGTTTAAGCTGCTTTATTGCTTTTCAACATCAATAATTCTCTAACACACATTAAAGGAAAATTTGCTTGCGGAGAGAGCTAGTGAGAAGGAAAAAATAAATATCGTTTAAAGACATGCTAGAGATGTGCATGCAATCTGCACACATTTATGTCATTCAACTTAATTAGTTTGAAATATTCTGAAGAAGCTGAATAAAATAAAAACTTTTTAATGACAAATTTATCATCGTCATCATTTCTGCATTACTTAAGTGAGTTGAAGAATTTCTGTGCTGTGCAGAAAACGTCGACACACCAAAAAAAGAATTAACTCTCGAAAAAAACCAAGTTTCAAAGAATCTGCCAAAGTTTTTAGAGGTTTCAAATTTTTGCCGGAATGAATCTAAATTTATGAAGCTCTTAAGAAGCGGTTTTTATGATAGTTGCAATAAAGTGATAAAATGGATTTGCTGAATTGAATGTTAAGTAGCATGTCTTGATGCTCACGTACTTATTGGGGAATTTTAGTGGAATGAAACATAAAAAATTTGATCTTTTCAGTTGCTGCCTCATCCTTAAGTGAGTAAGCTATAAAATTAGGTTTTATTGGCTATGGAAGTGCAATTCTATTTTTTGCAGTGTCCAGAGTTGTGAGAATTTGGTTGACGATCATTGATTTTTGTCACAATTGACAGCGTTATAAAGGTTTTGCATCTAAATTGTGCTTAGTAATAAAAGATGCGAAATGTTTTGCATCTAAAATGTGTTTAGCAAAAAATGATGCAGAAATTTTGTATCTGAAGTGTGTTCAGTAATAAAAGATGCGAAATGTTTTGCATCTAAAATGTGTTTAGCAAAAAATGATGCAGAAATTTTGTATCTGAAGTGTGTTCAGCAAAAAATGATGCAGAAATTGTGCATCTAAAGTGTGTTCAGTAAAAAAGGATGCGAAATTTTTTCGCATCAATAAAACGTTAATAGAGATACTAAATAGAAATCAATTTTGCATGATTTTTTAACTGAGAGTTGAATGTTTGAACTTGATTTAATTGGTACAATTAAATTTTTTATTTCAGAAACATTCATGCTATCACTAAGTCCAATGCACCTGCAAATATCATGAAAAACTCAGTGCAATTACCTCAAAAAAAAATATCGGTAAAAATCTTTTGAAGCAAAAAAAATCTGCAGTATTTTCTCGAAAACTTTCAATCATAACCTCTAGAGTCATCTTGTATAGTTTGTCTTGTGTCAACTATTAAAGAACAAAAAGTATCCCAAAGATAGAGATATTTCAGAAAATTAGAGCAGTCATTTATCAGCATAGCTGCAGTTAGCAAAATAGTTTATTCTTCTCTTCACTCAAACATCAATGCTGCTGCTTTATCTCATTTTCCAGCTCGTCCAAAATGTCATTTATTTGTTGTACAAATTCGAAATGTTGTCAAATCGAAGTCAAAATTAATTGGTACGAGAATCGAGCAATCTTCTTAGCTTAAATGTCTTTTCATCTGTTCGTCTTATTTCTCTTTTCGTTTTATTGTGACTTCTGTTGCTCAATGCGACTTGGCAAAAATGCAGAATCCAGAACGAAGAAATTAACAACTGAAATGCTAATCCAGCAATAATTGAAAACAATTCATTTGATCAATTAAAGAATAAGAAAATTGTAACGAAGATGGCAAAAGAAAAACAGACGGCAAAATTGAATGGGATGAGAATGACGAGAGTCAATTTAAGTCAATTTTTTTCCTCTCTGACTGTGACTTCTTTTTATTGAACATTAATTTAGTAAAGAATAAAAAAAAATTGATAAAATAACGAAGAAAGTATTTCGAGTGGATTGAATGACTTTCTGATTGAAATGTGAATTTTATTGGTTTTCTAAGTTCGTAGTCGGTGGATTAGATTAATAAAAGAATTTCATTGCTTAATTTATCTGATGTTCTTTGATTGAAACTAGATTTAAGTGACAATTTGTATAGAAACTAGCCATGAGGATGCAATTGTTCCCTAAATTAATTGTAAAATATGTGATTAAGGTGGAATGAGGTGGGCAGTGAAATGGCAACAGTGGGCTAAGTGGTAGAGAGTTGGCCCTACGTGCCAAAGATTGTGGGTTCAATCCCAGGACAAGTCAAGTTTTAGAAGCTCTTTTTTCCATTTCATCTTTCTATTAACGAAGTTCGGTTCGTTTTCTGGGTGTAGTTTTGAGGTCATCGGCACATAATGTGTCTCCCTTGCTAAGTATACTAGGATTTACTAGCATCTGGATGTTTTCATTACAGAATCTTTCGCACACGAATTGTGATTAGGTACATTGTAGGGTACATCAGGTCTTTAGACGTACTCGTGTCTTTGCAATGTGCAGAGCTTGCGAGTGGTTCTAATTCCACTATAAACTGTAGGTCTAACGGGTGTGGTACAATAGATTCTGTTCTAATTTAAATCGCAGTGCTTCCAACTCTGCAAAAAGCTGGGCCCTCTTCATGAAATAACCTTTTTGAATGGAGATAGCAAATGGGTGTAAAATGCTGCTATATTACGATTCGTCATAAGCAAATGACCCAAAATGACTCGGCAAATCAAATTTCAAACTCTAATTTCATACGTGTCAAGCAAAAATCCTCCCCAAATCACAAATCGTATTTCCTTTAATCAACCGGTGATCAAAACTCAAACAACAAAGCTCTGCAAAAAATATAGTGTCTGAAACAACTTAATTTGCAATCCTCACACAAATCATGATTTATGATTAAACATCAATTTAAATTATTTGTTCAATGAAAGATTATAATTTTTCTCACCTTTCTATCTACTCGTGCTGTGTCACCTTTCATTGCGCAAACATAATAAATAATTTTTTTTTCTTCTCTCCATTAAACACTTGTTGATTGTGTAGTGCTACACTTTCCATTCCTTTTTGACACAAAAAATTATGATTTCGTAATAATTTTTTTTTGTGCTTAACCAAATTAAAAATTCAAATGCTGCAGATGAAATCAGATTGAATGCCAAACTATGCATTTAAAATATAATGAGGAACAAATTAGTGCGGAAAAATATATTTACAATGACTATTCACTCGATTCCATAAAACGCCCAACTGTGGTGAATAAATTCTCATTACAATGAACATAAAATTGACAGATTGGGAATGAAATAAAAAAGAATTGAAAACTAATTAAATTTCAGTATTCATCCGAGAGAGAAATTGGTTTGCATTGAAAACAGAGTGGATTTGCGCATTTTCCCATAGAAAATTTCATGAATAATAGCAAGTCATATAGACAAAATAGCATCAATCCACCCTCTCTGTGAATCCATCATTCAAATTACTTTACAGAACACATACAATCCTGCCTACCAATATTCAAACTTAATGAGATTTAATGTGTAATAATTAAATCGTCAGTATGAATTGTATTTAATTAAATGAAAGGCAGGCGAGAATCTATTAACTTTATGTTCAACCCATGTCAACCCTATCGCTCATTCTTTTCATGTGTATCTGCCGATTTTTAGCGTTAAATGAATTTTTGGTCCTATCTTCCTCATTTCACTTAAAATTCATCGCCAGCATTATTTTTACAACTTAATAAATAATCCAATCAAGTCATTAAAATGTGCTCTCATTTGACACGTCCATAGAATCTTCTCGTCATGAGGATTAAGATATATTCTCTTTTATATTTCCATCAAATCCCAAATTAAAGTTAATGGCATGTCGACCGCCAATAATAAATACACAAAAAAGGAATTAGACGAGCAGGAAAATCCAAAAAAAGATGAATCACTTGAATATTCATAAATTTAGTGCACAATTGTCATGCTTTGAAGATTTAATGTCAATCAAAAGTTTTGGCTTCGATATGCATTAAAATTTTTCATAATAAAGATTAGAGTTTAATAGGAATGGCGTTCTACTCACATGGCGAGACTGATTGATTCTAATTAGGAGATTATTGTTATGTTCTGAGTTGGAATGTGAGTCATTTAAGGTTTAATAGAAATCGCTTTGAACTTGACTTTTTGTGGCTGACTCAAAAAAGGTTTTGAGAATTTAAACTTTCGTGCAAATATTCACATCGCGTTCAAAAATGCAAGGATTTTTCTTGAAAAACTTCCTACGAAAATGCCAAAACACCTTATAGACCTCAAAGGCATGTGTCAGGTATTTAAATTGCGTACGTGTGGCACGACTTATCATTCAAACTTAAACACCGTCCATATTTGTCGTCACAACGTATTTTTATTTTAAAATGTCTAAATAGCTGATAAATAGACCTCTAATAAACTCAGCATGGCCTCTCATTGCTGAGTGATATTATTAGCTGTTATTATCTGGTTACATAAAATAACACGTAGCATACCTTGAGTCTTAAGTCTGGCGAATTAAATGACTGTTATGTTACAGAATGCTCCATATTAATATTTATTACTGACTAATTTCATTCAAGTTGAACTGCTTTACACTCCCCTATCTCTCGCGCTGATCGATTAAATCTGGTTAATTTTAATAGCTTGGTTTTTGGAATTTTTCAAAGCTTGATAAAAAGAGTCTTTAGAGCTAAGTGTGACTGAATGTCCATGATTAATTAATTAACTCGAATGGCACAAGTAGATTAATCGATCAAAAATCCGGCAACAAGCAGGTGTGAATCTGGCATGATGCTAGCTTCGATTTGAATCCAGCACCATGCCAGAGTCATGCCAGCTTGGTTTCGGATTTCTATTTCATTAACTGATCTGTGCCATTCGAGTGAAAGTTCGATTTCCGAATCTGAATATTATTATATGATTAGGATTCTTCATTTATGGCGATTATCAAAAAGTTGGATTTTCGTATCCTTTTCGTACCCTCTCTTTTGGTTTGAGGTATCCCCCCCCCCTCCTTACATTTTTCCATACAAAAAAAATTTTTGGTCCCCCCTCTTCAAATTCTTCCTGGCTAGACCCCAGGTGCAAATTCCATTTGTGACTTTATCAAAAGTCACATATCATCTCGAAAAATTAATTAATTTTGATCGTAAATTTTACAAGCAATAATTCCGATATCAAATCTATCCTTGATTCTTATCACAGCCCTAAATCTAATTTCGTTATAAATGTCAGAAGCATTGTTGAGGTAGCAATTACACTGCTGCTGTAAACTTCAGTATAAAAAAAAATGCTGTATCATATCTCATATATGAAAACATTTCATACTGGCTTACTTTTTCTATAAATTTAAATTCATTTTTTTTAAACGAGTGTGTTTTTCTCTCTCAACATTTTTTTATTGCCTTAGATTCGTGAAAGCCTATTAATTTTTCATGGCTTATAAATAATATAAATGCCGACACTATATGTGCGATTTATAATGAAAATATTTAAATCATTTCAATATTGCATAAAATATTTATTTTTTTAAACTCAAAAACTATTTAAAATTCCATAACGTTAATAGTTTGAAATATAAAATCGAAATGAGATTTTGAGTAAATAATATTTAAAATATATTGACAGATTTCGTGAATATTTTTTTTCAGTTTTATTTCATTTCGCTGAACGACTTGATTGATTTTTATGTACATATTCAATATTTACGGAATTACGTTCGTGATTTATTAAAGAATCGTGGTTATTTCATGAAATGAACAATTGTTGAAACAAAAACTTAATAATTGCATGCTCGCTTTTTTGTTGTGTTCTCGTTAAATTCAAATATGTGCGCGCCCGCGATTCAATGAACCTGATGCATGCCGCGCGACCTTCTCCCCGTTTCCAACTGTTTAAATACACTGAGTACACTCTCGATTGGAGAGAGAAGAAGGAGATGGAGGAAAAAAAAATGTCGCAAATGCATGACATGATGGAAATGAAGAACAAGTGTTGGGAACGATGCATGATTGTGGGTGAGAATGTGACGCATAAATGTGATTCCTGTGGTTATTTGGGGGAGATTTTTGAGCTGATATATTAAAGCTTTTATTTTGTGTTACTTCTGAACTCACTAGTTGAGAGCCTAACTGAAAACATTGTAAAAGAATGCTCAACTTAGTTGTAAATTCCAGAGACAGACTGAAAAGCCACAAGTTTAGCCGTCCTTAAACTCAAATGATGCTAAGTGAATGACTAAATAGAGGTTTCAACGGCATTTTGAGCTTCTAGCCCTCCCCCTCATTTGTGACTGAATATATGTTGATATTTGAAAATTATACATTTTTTACGTAAAATGTTACGATATACAATCTTTAACGGCACGACATGCACAGGTATTATTAGATTTTTTTTTCCTTTCATTTTGACATTTTTTTTTTATTTTATTTCAATTCTTTTACTTCACTTTCTGACAAGTCATGTGTGGCACACATTTTTTATGATCCGCGATAAACTACGGTTGTGGTGTACACGATATGTTTGATACTGTGAAATAGCGCTGTACACGGTGAAATAGAAAGGTGAGTGAGTTTATAAGAAAATATTTTGAACTTGTTCTTGTAAAAAATTTTTGTCTTGATACAAAAAAAATCCGTTCTTCGCTATATTAAGCTTGTTATGTCACAAACAGATGATTTGAATTATACTGAGATTGCAACTAACTGTGAACAATATTTTAATCTTTCTATAAATTTTTGGTATGTGTCATATATGGAAAATAACAGAAAAAGAATGAGGAAGAAATTCGAATGCGAAAGATTTATTGCATGCGATTGACAAAAAGTCGTACGTGCGGAATGATTTTTTCTGTCAAAAACGATATTTCATTCTTCAGTGCACGGAATTGATTTTTTGATGGTGTAATTTTGTGAGGATTTTAGGCAGGTTTCTGAAATATTGATTTTAATCAAATTATTGATTTTTTTGACATTTTTGTTATCAATTAATTGACTTCATTATTTGATAACATTAGAGCAACAACTAAAAAACCTTATAAAGTGATTAATTTGTTTAATAATATTTGTATTGGAAACAATCAAACTTTTAATGCAGAAAACTCTTTATTTCAATTTAGAACATCATTGCTGATCTTAATTTTATATATTAAGAGTTCATCAACGTGGTAGACATTAATTTGTTATTGATTTTTATTCAACAACGCCATGGACAACTAAATGATCTTGCTTGGAACCCGAATGATCTTAAATCTCTTCTTGCGATATGTCTTGAACCTGAACAACCTGATCCTGAAAAAACTTGACATTCATATTGGTTATTCAATGAGTTTCCTGTTGTCCATGATCCGCTTGGCAAATTCTCGCACCTTCTCAAGGTACTAGTTCGAGAAAAACAGCCATTTGAGCCACAAAAGCTTAAATGTCCAATTCCAGATGATCCATTCCATTCAACACATTGTAGACTGACAGCTGCTATCATGCCGAATGTTACCATCAAAATTTTAAACATTTTTATAAAGTTTGTGATTTATAAATTGATGCTTGAGTTATAAGTTTAGAGTTCAGAACTTTTACTGATGAATGACCAACATTTGACTCGTTATTTATACCAAAAAATTTATAAAATTATTATTTGTCAATTAAAAAATGAGACTGCAATGATATAATTTGACGCATGTTTAAATTTTAAAGACTGGGTGCTGAAATATTCGTTTGGGATTCACAGTCTGTTATCTATTTGTGTTCTTGAAAATATTCTTGGAAAATGTCTCATTTTTGCTCACGTATTACACTGCAATATAATTGCATATATTATCAGAAATGTTAAGCTCAAACCACATTATATCCATAGCGACATAAAAATATCAAGAATATAAGCTGTTCATCTCCATCTCCCATCACATTACTAATTATAAACTAATTAAGAATCCATACAAGTCAGTTCCTAGAATTGCCTAGTTACACAGCCACGCAAAAAGTGAAAGCAAATTAATAAAAAAGTTTTAATTAAGTTATAAAAGCAAGAACCCTTTCCACTGACATAAGTGGCGTATAGCATACAAACTACGTATTTATCATAAAGCTATTATTTCAGCACCCCCACAGAGATAGGTTGATTCATGATCTCACAGTTGTATATAGAACATTCACATATGGAACAGTAGGTTGATAAGATTATATGTAAGTTGTATCAATTTGTAGTTGTTGGCGTTTGATGGTGAATATAAATTAGTATCTCTGCGATAGAATGGAATTTTTAAAATTCTTTCCCATAAAGTTTATAAATTCCATAATTAACATCGATTATTAAAAATAAATCACCTAATTATAAGATTTTATTTTTTTTTGAACTCGAAAATTTAATCTTGTACCATAATTTGTCTTTTCATCATTTACAAAAAAAATATATACTTTCTTTCATACCCATTAACAGGCGATAATTATTGACAAAAAAAGTTTAAATCCTACTTAAGACTTGTATCTTGAAAAGTTCTTCGTCCATTAAGCACATGAAAAGAGAGAAAGAGAGAATGACTCCTTCACACATATCATCATCATCATCATTCGAAGCTTAATTCTACTTTATAATAAGAAAGTATATTTTATTATATTTCATTCTTTAAGCATTAAATGAATTTAAAATTCAAGAGTTGCGATTGAGAATGAAAAAGGGTGAGGAAGAAGAAAAATCTTCACAAAATGCACTTAACGTTACAATAAAATTATAAATTTTTTTGGTTAATCTGACTTGTCTGACTGTAATGCGCTTTGTGTACGAATACATTTTGAGAAATAAATTAATAAACATATCAACGTTAGGATTTATTACAAGGAGTGGACAGTTTTTTTTTGGAACTGCAGAACCAATATCAATTTTTGAAACCCTTGCTGGTCAAAAATTTTGTGTATTTGAATTGTCAAAAAATTTTAGACTTAACCTTTATGCATGCTCTGGGCACGATTTCTCTACTTCTAAGGTACGTTAAGGTACGTTAAGGTACGGTAAGGTACGGTAAGGTAGGTAAGGTACGGTAAGGTACGGTAAGGTACGGTAAGGTACGGTAAGGTACGGTAAGGTACGGTAAGGTACGGTAAGGTACGGTAAGGTACGGTAAGGTACGGTAAGGTACGGTAAGGTACGTTAAGGTACGTTAAGGTACGTTAAGGTACATTAAGGTACGTTAAGGTACGTTAAGGTACGTTAAGGTACGGAAAGGTACGGTAAGGTACGGTAAGGTACGGTAAGGTACGGTAAGGTACGGTAAGGTACGGTAAGGTACGGTAAGGTACGGTAAGGTACGGTAAGGTACGGTAAGGTACGGTAAGGTACGGTAAGGTACGGTAAGGTACGGTATAGGTCTACCACTGGTACGGTATGTGGTACACTTGGGAAGGGACAGTCCTTTCTATCTCTATCTTAACGCTGAAGGTGCAACTAAATAAACCACAAACTCAAAACCTAAAGTCACCAACCCTCGCAATCTCGTTGAATCATTTTTCCATCGCAGAATAAAATCAATAAAATATCTTCACGAATTAAAATTTTGCCAAAGCTTGAGTATAAAAAAAAAAACGATAAACCATAAATTTTAATGTGATCTTCTCAAATGCAAATAATGTGGACTTGACTGTCACACATTTCTCTGGCAAATAAACGAGGAACAAGAAAAAGAAGAAGAAGCAATAAAGAAATCTTTAAATAACAATTATAAAATTAGAGGATTTAACAGAACGACAGACATGCAGAAGAAAAAGATAGAAAATTTTATATTTTTGCTGCATTTTAAGTTTCTCATTCCTTTCATGACCACATAATTTTGGTATGCACATAAATCCAGTTTGATGTCATTTCCATACACACAGAAAGAGAGTAAAATTAAAAATTTAAATTCCATTTTCACAATTGTTCTTCAAAAAGTAAAGGAAAAAGTTTGGGTAAGTTTGATTGGGGGTTGATGGATGTAGAAGCATTTTTTTAGGTGTGGATTGGCACTTGACTGATCCTTTAAATATGTAAAATTCAGAATTTAGATTACTTTTAATTGGAATTTCCAAATTTTCAGCATTTCAATCAGGAATACTCAATGATTGACCAGACAACCAGCCACAGAGCCAATAAAACAACCCAAACCTACCACAAAACAGGCGTCAAGAGAAGAGAATTTTTTTGAAATCTCCTTCACATTACGAATGCTCTGTGAATATATTTAAACTTGTACAGTACAGAAACACAGAACAGAGGCCTTTCTGGAATTCTCAATTTTATTGTATATATATCCACAATATACTATTATGCAATGTATGCAATGTTTATAGTCTCGTAATTGATATGTCATGCAGTTGGTATCATGAACTCATGTAATTTATTCTCAAAATATGGAATTGTATAAATAAATTTTATTTTAAAGTCTTTCTCTCTCTCATGGCTGGCTAATATTATTGTCGAGTATTTATGCATATAATATTGGACGGAGAAGGTGAATGTCCATTTTACTGGATAAAATGTATGTGCATGTGATATATCTTTAGATATTCGATGTGTGACAATTTGATGATCTTTTCTATAAAATATATTATAATAGGATAGCCAAAGGAGACGATGAGAGCAGCACAAGATGAAAATTAAATGAATATCGTGTTTAGAAAATTTGAGTTGAGACACAAGATGTGCTGGTGTATAATAATTAAACTTTATTGCTTTTCATCCCCAAAAATTAATAGCTTTGAGAGGCTGGGGATTCCATTAAGGTGGAGTCGACATGCTTTGTAATGCTTAATGAGATTTGTTGACTCCTGAATCAAATTAAGATTAAATTCTGTTAGGTGTAATTTTCGTGATGAGACTGGGAATGATTCTGAGGGTCATTAGATTAAATTGAAATTTTTGGGATTTAGTCTGAGTTATTTGATGTGTTTTTGAGGCAGCATAACAGCATTTACTTGTGTTGTTTAATGGAAATTTCAAAAACCTATTAATTTTGAAACTCACAAAATAATTCGTCTAAGTCATGAAGCATGTACCCCCTATTTTCAACAGGACATCCAACAATGTTGCAAGAACAATAATCTCGACTTAAATGCAAATCAATAAGTACCTTAAATGTCGATAAAATTCTCTCTCTCTTTTTTCTTTTTTTTTAAGCATCTTTACCATCATAACTCATTTCCATGTGCATTATACGACTATACAATACGATATTTTGCGGCATAATGTTTCATTTATCATTTTCTGAAAATGTAAAAAGCACAAATTAAATATGCACTTTATGTATATAATGTGAGTATAAAAAACTACAAATCCATTTCTATTTTGTGACACAATGTAGACTGTTCCTTATGCCATTTACTGTGTGTATGTGTAGATATGTTCGGCTAAAGCTTTGAATTTATTTGCTTTTAATTTGACTTCAATTTATGAGCTGAAAGCAGGCAAGCACGTCAACACGATAAAGCTATAGAGCAGGAGTTAAGTATTTTTGATTCTCATCTGACCTATAAATGAGGCAACACAGTATTTTGTGTGTATAAACGTTCTATTTGTTACTAAGTTGCCAAGTTTCTGGATTATTTTAATTGAATATAACATTTCTTTTCCTTAATAGCCTTATAATATTATTATTTATTGTATATATTGAATATTCATGCATGCTTTTAAGTTGCTGCTCATGCATTTGCTGTCACAATGTCATTTTGAGTCATCTTTAAGTGAAAAAAGAGGTTGGAACACTTCTTGATCGTTGAAGCTGAAATATGGTAATTTTTCAATTATAAATGCTAGTTATGGATTCTTGTGGCTTTGTATTGTTAATAAGTAAAGGCTGAATTAATGAGTTTGGCACTTAGAATTGTTTATTTTGAATCTTGAAGTCCAGTGATGTGTAATAGAAGAATTGTGCATTAAAAGTAAACTTTCAAATTCTACAAAGTTTCAAAGCAATAGTTTTTGCCAATCCTAGTAGCTTTATACAAGATAAACTATTTCAAAAATGAGCTTAACTTAAGCTCTTATATGACCATCTCAATGCCAATAAAATAATCCTCATTTGCTCATCCAACTGTCACCAAATACAACAAAAATGCTTTTAAAAATTTGACACTAATTGCATATCAACTTTACTCAGTCCAAAACAGGAGGAATTCTTAGCTGCTTATTCTCTTTTTGCCTATCACGAAGCAAGCATTTAGTTTTGGTATTAAAAAAATGTAGGAGTACAGATGACAGAAATGCATGAGAGATCAACCCAAAAAAGAAGCGGATCTTGTGGTCTGACTTTTATCCTCTTACTGTGGATGATACATGAGATAGTTTGCTGATAGGAAGAGACACTAGCTACTAGGATCGTATGCATAAAGTTCTCTAAATTTTCAAAATTCAAATTTTAATAAAATAAATCAATTAAGAATGCTTAAAAATTTGAAGAAAAAAAACATAAGTTTACCTTATATTCTAGTAAGTTTTCATCTTTAAAACAAAAATTTAAATGTTTTATTAAAAAGTCATTCAAGTTGCATGAGGAGTATTTTAATGCCTAGCAGTTAAAAAATATTTATCATGTGAAAATTTCCTAGCTAAAAATGAACAATTAACGATTTAAGGTGTGTAGAGTCATAAAGATGATAGAAGAGATTAGGGATAAAAATTTTATAGCCTTTGATATTTCAATAAAAAAATTCTCATTAAATTTCTGAATAATTTTGACTACATTAAAGTTCGTCTTCAACCGAAATTTAATGTCAAAAAGGCTTTAGGAACTGATAAGATTTCATCTATTCTAAAATTATAATTTTAGTCCTCAAGACAATGTTCAGCTTCGAAATTGAAGGTTATCTTAGTTATGTAATTGATACCATTAACATTTACAAGACTTAAAGGCTTTATGTTCACAAGGAGGAAGTCTGAACAATTACAGCTTTAAGATTGAATGACTACTTTTTATTACCAACAGGATTAACTAAATGTCTGTAAAACTTTTCGACGCTACACAAAATTTTTATGCATTTTTTATTGGCACATACGGTGTTTATTAACCATAAAAGAATTAGCCATACTTCATTTATTGAAAGACTTAAATTCAAGGAAACAATTTATTTTGAACTTTAATTCGAGACAATGAAAAAGACTGCTCATTATTGCACATAAAACATGCTTTGGTTCACAAGCTATTTTTTTTTAATTCTTATCTCAAACTATTCAATTTGATTTGTACTAATTTTTCTGTTTTTATTTTCAGTAGAGAACAATTAGTTCCATCTGACAAATTATTTTATTCTATTTTTTTTCTTTCATATTCACATTAGTTGATGTTGCAATATAACATGCTCTTTACAAGTCATTAGCTTAGATTTGTGGAAGTTGTAGGAGACAGTTTGGGTGAAGTTTGGCTCCATTACCAAAAATTAAATCAATATTGATCCTTAGCACTTGACTTTAAAAAGGTGGACTTAAGCGTAGGCAATTTGAAATCAATGGCAATTTTTATTTCGGCTCTGTATTTTTTGTGCCTTTGCAATGGCATGACTTTGCTAGATCAAAGGCAAAATCTGGGCAAAGGTAACTTTGTATCATAATTTGAATCGCAGTGCCTCCAGCTGAAAGGCTGGGCCCTTCACACATTATTATTATTATCAACTTTGTATCAGCACTGGATTAAATCAGTTTGAATGAGATTTTTATACCATTATACCGAAATTGAGATTGTATCATAAATCCTGGACCCCCCCCCCCCCCCTGACCCATAATTTATGAAAATTATATAGCTTTGATTTAATTCAATATTTAAAGTAAATCAAAATCCTAAAAAATATTTCAAAAATCTCAGAATCTAGTATGAGCATCAGGCATGAAATTTTGAACGAATTTTTGATTTTCAGATTAGATGCTTTTTAGAAGTGGTTCTTAAACTTTCTGAACTACGGCACACTTAACAACAATTTGATTTTGAAGGTATTGGACAACACAGAAGTGTGCTGAGGTCTATATTTCGACATATAGGTTTCTACATCCTTAAATCTTACAATAGTCGCTTAATTTTGACAATAATCAAAGCTTACTAATCGGATTACTAGCCAGAAAAAAATGCGCTCTATACAAAATTTGACAAATTTTTCCTCTCTTCATCACAACAAAAACTTAACAAAATGTAGCCTTACAAAAGAGCAACTTAATTCAAACAATTGCTCTCGATAATGCACTGCACACAGACAAAACTAAGAGGAGCCTTACATCGAACAATTTTACATTGTTGAAGAAAAAAAGATCATTAAATTGAAATCACGACAATAATTGGTGATTGTTAGCAGAACGATTTATGTCGCTCCATCGCCTTAATTCCATTATGTGGTTAAAACATGATATCTATGAGCTTAAATTGTATTACATCAAAAAAAAACGGTTCATAAATATTTAATTAAATCTCTGTGAAAATTAACTCAATTGCTTAATATTTAATTTACTCAATACCTCCTCCTTCTTATATTTACTTTGTATAAGGTGAAATTCTGTCACTATATTTTTTTGGTAAACATTTTTCATCTGTTTACAAATCGATCGCGGTCAAACAGTATTAAGAAAATTGAAATTGAAGTTGAAGCAATTGAAGCGTGCACAACGTTTTAAAAAAAGAGGCAGAGGCAGTGAGAGAGTGAGATGGAGGTACACAATTTACCGAAAATTGTCATGTTCATGCTCTGTCTCACAAGCGGTCTTTGATTTTGTTTGATTAAATGTTAAACATTTGATTGTTGTTTGATTGAAATTTTTTTACGGCTGTCAAGCTCGTTGGATTGAGAGATTTTGCAATAGACACTTGAGTGGATTTTTTTTTTTCATTCTTTGTTTTGATTTTTTTTTCTCAAGTGGAATAAGAGTGGCATGAAGATAATAAATTGAATTTTTTTTCTTCTAGTTACCGTAAAAAAATATAATTGAATTGATTTCGTTATTTCAATATTTGGTTAAGATTATTGGGGTCTTATTAGTGATTTTATGCACACTTCATGTGAGTGTTTGTTATTGAACCTTCAATTTAGTGGTCAGAGTGTTTCTTGAGGCTTTTTTGACACACATTTTTAATTAATTTTTTCGGTTCACAGTCAACAAAACAGCATGACATGCATGAAACTTAATTTTTGTGGGTACCTTGACCAACAGATCCACTCATGGGTGATCAGTTACAAAGGAAAGTGTCTTAATATGTGCATTTAAGTTAATTTTAATTTTTTTATGTGCTGGATTGATAATTTGCATACAATTAAATTTCATTGATTTTGAGGATGAGGGGGGTGGGGGGGGGGGGTGCATTGTCCATCGAAAACCTTTAGTAATTTAAATAAATTTATTAACTAATGGTGATTTTCTCCTCAATTATGTCATGCTGTCCTGAAAAATTCTGTTTAATGCTAAAGGTGAGAATCTAATCAAATTCTTCTGTTATTTAAGATAATTAGTTTTTCTTAAGGGTCGTTCATAAATGATGTTAGTGAAATATTTTGATTCTAAATCCTCTTTACCCCACTCAGTCACAAAAAAATTGTACGGTAGCAGATTCCCAAAAGTTGCGCATAACTCCTTAACTAGGCGTGAATAGTTTCCATCTTAAATATCTCAAATATCCCAAAAATATCCAAAATAATCCCTGGGCCTGTACGCATTGATGCTGAGTTATAAGTCCAGAAAATAAAAGTCACTTAAGGTTTTTAAGTCCAAATTCAAATTGTACCTCGACTTAAAAACTTCACGTGCAGTTCATAAGTCCAGGTACAAATACAGCTGGAATTATAAACTGTACGTGTGGTTTTTAAGTCCAGATACATTTTTTATCTGGACTTATAAACCTTAAGTGTTGTTTATAACTCCAGAAGATTTATAAATTTTACTTTTAAACTCACTGTGCGATTTTAAGTCCAGATACATTTTTCTAGATTAAATGTCCAATGCACTAAGAATTCGAAGGGATATCTTTATTATAGTGCATACAGGTTTAGTGATGATTTTGGATAATTTTGGGGAGATTTGGGATGTTTCCAAAAAATTTGAGTATTTTTGGGATGAATGGTATATTTGGGATAGTTTCCACGCCTTGCTCCTAAGTAGTTGTTACAGATTTTCATAAAATTCATTCCTCATCTTCTCCATTCATAACAAGCTTAAGTAAAAATCTGTAAAGACAACACTTTTACAAGACGTCTGTCTCTCACCATATGCACTTTCATACATAACAATCTAAAACAATCCATTAAGTAAAATCTTGCAGCAATTTTGCAAAAACACGATTACAAGTGCTTTTCAAATAGAATCTCCAGCATGTGAATTTTTCCTATGTCATTTTCAACTTTCGCTCTCGTTATTTACTTTTGACACATTTCTCTTCACTTAACTTTACATTCGCATTACTTCTATGCACTCGATCTGATAAGATGTTAACAATGACGAGTTTCCTTTATTTTCTTTCAGCACTTTTGTTCTATGCTCAATTTTTTTTAGCTCATTGAAAGTGAGAAAGAAAGAAAGTTTTTTTGTGCTCTGATGTTTGTTCACATGTTCATGGAATATTAAGTATAGACAGTAATAGAACATGAAAAGAAAGTTTCAATTTTCTGACAAATAATTGTTCTGTGCATCACAATTGTTTATACATCCAAACATGCACACACAAAAAAAATATTTCATTATCCTGACATCCAATCGGAGAAGCGTTTTATGTTTGTCAGCATAAAGGTATGTACTAGTTGAATTTAAATCGACAAAAATATTTTTTCTGGCAATGAGCGAATGAGGGAGATGCAGAAAAAAAATTCTTATGCCATTGTTTATAGAATGCAATTGACATAAAAGTAAGAAGGAAAGCAAAAAGGATGAAAACTTCTTCTTTGGCATTCCATTTAATTCTGTTCGTTTATAGCTCGATTAAAGAGAAGAATATAATCGCGATTGATAAATTTTTTAATCAATTATAATTTTTTTCTTCTTTACTTTATGCCACAAACAAAATAAAAATCTTTGAGTATGGAACATTGTTGGGTTTGATTTGTTAAGGCGCTTTGAAATTTAGAAAGGGAAGATTTGTTTTTGGCTGAAAAACAGTTGTTTGATTATAATTGGTAAGACTTACTCATATTTTTTGATACCCTGATCCTTTTATTGCTTAATCGCTGATTTAAGATCCAGACTTCCATCCAATGATGATAGAAATATGCTTTTGACTTGATATTGCTTATAATCTTGGATGGGGGATTTGGGAAGCTGAAGTTTAACTTTGAAGCTGACCAAATTTCAAGTGCATACCTTCTCGTGTATCCCTTGAAACCGTTAAATGCACCGCTGATGCCGGGTGGAGCCCAGTGCCGGGGAAAAAACGTTGAATGATAGATTATATGTCTATTTAAACAACCACACCTGAGTAGAGTTGCAGCCCCACATTTAGGCTAGGAATGGTAAGGTTTACAACCAACCATTTCCGGAATTAACTTGTCCAAAGAAAGCAACAGAAAGTAAATAGAATTGGACTGACAAAGCCAGTAACAGAGTCAGATTGAAAGGTTTTTGTTGTAACCTGAGTTCTACATAGGAACATGGTTGCAGTAAGTAGTAAGGAAGCAATCTTGAATCTTGCTTTGAAAAAGCACAGTTTTTAAAAAATCATAGTTTTTTTTTCCCAGCACATGAAATGTCATCGTAGTTATCATTAAAATCTTGTAAAATTGAATGAATTTTTCAGTTGTAATTGTAAATTCTCACGAATGAGTCATTTTAATACAGCCCACTCGTCAGTAATTGTTAATAAGTGAATAATATTTAAGTGATTAGTGAATGTGTCTTTAAACAAAGCAGGAAAATTTAAACTGGTTTGATAATTTACAGCATCTTAAAATCGATTTATTTTCGAACAATTTCTCATAAATTCATCAAAAGCTTGGACATCACCATGCGAATATTTTAATTAAGTTCCAGCACTTTCATAAAATAATCACGGATGTCAATTTCGATGTGAATATGAGAAAATATTTATCAAGTTAATCAGCATCACCCAAACAGACAATTGAGTGCCAACAACACAATGTCACATGAGATAATGAGCTAAGAAAATATATTTTTTTTCTTCATAAGATTATCAAGATGCGAAACAACATCGGATGACAATATATTTAGTGTATTGTAAAATGTAGGGTGAGTTCAGTAATTTTATGAGACTTGTAAGTTTCTGTGAAATCTTGTAGTAATTGCATCAATTAACAAAAAAAAAGAAAGACAACAACACAAGAAAGCGAGATAGAGAGAGAAAAAAAGGAGACAAGATGCAAAAAAAAAAATAATAATCGCTGATAGCATGCACAGAAACATACACATTTTACGATCTGACTGCGTCTTAAAAGTTTCCAATTACCCATTCCCAAGAGATTCAGACATAAAAAACAATTCCAGCAGACAAAAGATGAGAAGAATGGGGAGACGGAATGAGATAGAGAGAAAAAGTGCAGCACATGTAATATAAAGTGGCATATCAGATTGCAAACAGGCACTTTTTATGTCGTACGTTCAAACTTAAATCTTATAAGCACAGCGAATAAAAAAAAAGCAGCAGAAGAAGAAGGTCTCATTATTGAAATGAGGATGGAAACAAAATTTATTTCCATTGTTGGATTATTGACTAATCTAATTTTTGTGGCATGAAAGCTGTAAAGATTCGGGATTTGTGGGGTCAGATCCTCAGGCAGGCTGACAGGAAATTTTTTGTTACTTTTAAAAATTTGCACTTTAATGCTTGAAAAATCCAGACTACCGTCATTTCATATAACATCCGTTAAATTTATATTCAAAAAAATTCAAATTTTTTATGGCCGTTATAATATTCAAAAATTTTTGACGGTTAAACCAGATTTTACCATGCACTTACTCATTTTGCTCAAATTTTATTCTTAATAAAGTTGAGAATGGATAGAAAAAATATAAAATTAATAATTTATGAAGAACTTTGGGATTTGTGCAGAATTGGTATTAATTAAAATAATTTATTGTTTACATAATGCAACTGTTTTTTGAAATTTGAATTTTCGGCTCTAATGTCGAAGAAATCGAAATTAATTTCGAAGAAGTCCGAAACGAAATGGCGGTAGTCTGGAAAAATCATAAAATTAGCGACTTGGGACATAAAAATGCGCCTCAACTACTCAATATTCAAATTTTTCTTTATCATCGACTTAGTCAGAAATTTCAAAAGCATTATCTCATCTCAGATACTAAAGCAAGTCCTCCATTTTTATTATTTTGAAGAATGTATACCAAAAATTGGGTCCCTCATTGTATCATTCGGATGAATTTCATCTTGCAAAAAAAAAAAAAAATTTTCGATAGAAAAAAAAAATCTTCAAAATAATAAAAAGAAGGAACAAGAGACGACAATGATGATTGTTTTTATTCACACAAAAAAAACCCAATAAAATAATCGATTCTTATTATCTTGAGCAGTTAATCTTTAAATGGGAAGCAGCAGTATCAGTTAACGTAGAGAGGGATAAAATGCTATTTTGGAATTGAATGAAATGAAAAGCGATTTAGCTGTGGTGTCGTCGTAAAAAAATCTAAAGTGTAATTTCGGTAATAAAAAAAGATTTCTCCAGTTGAAAAAAAAGAGACAGAAAAAAAATGATAATGATGAAAATTTTAACTTAGATTTCTATCAGAATGCGAAGTCTTCATGACATCGTCAATTCGGAGAAGGATGCAGATGGTCTCAAACAATTTCAATTTTGTGAGCTTAAGGTTCATTTTGCTTAAAATGCTTTTGCATTGATTGAGATTTAAATAAATTTTGTTTTCTTGGGTTTTAAATAATTTTTAATACTTTTAAAAATCTAAAGCTTTTGTAAATTTGTCTTAAATTCAAGAGCGATGTCAATTTGAAGAGTGTGACTTATTGGATAACTGATTGTAGTTCTTCTTATAACTCTAATATGTGTATGAAAAAAATAAATTTACTTTACCTGTTCAGAACTTTAGATTCTTAAGAATCTAAAGTCCTCTAAAGTTCTGAACTAGGGTTTTCAATCCCGGGATTACGGGACTGAAAATAGTCCGGGATCCTGGAATTAAAACCCGTAGTTAAGATCCATAGCTGCATGTTATGTATGTTAAAAGGCTAATAGTAGTTTAACAAGAGAGGGTTTGGCAGATATCCAGCTTAAACCTAAACCCATAGTTTAAAGTGAGATCACAACCACTCCTTTGATGACATTTCTGCCTGTAGCCTCCAACTGAAGGTTGTCAGCCTTGTTTTCAGTACATATGATTTGAAAAAGATACATGCGAAAATTTTCCATGCTGAGTCTCGAACCCATGATCGCTGTGTCGGTATTGCAATAATTAGGTACCGAGGTACTAAACCATTCCGCTACCGAGCCGCTTCAGCTAACCTGCCTAGTATGTGTTTACTTATATCAAACACGTTGGGTTTGTTGGGAATCGAACTCACGTCATTAAATGACGAGATCTTTTAATCCTTTGTCTGGAGTTTCTGCAAATCGATTCACTGAGATGCTCGTTTCGACTAATTGTTATACACATACAATTAGAGTCCTATGAAACTCCTCTAGATATGGTTCTAGAGCCACATAAACATTTGGGGAAACTAGAAAATTGAAAAGATTAAATTAATATTGACTAGCTTAAAACTAGATTTTTAATGGTCTGTCTACCAGTGCTTTGAGTCCCATGCTAACTCCTCTAGATATGGTTCTAGAGCCACATCAACATTTGGAGCAGCTAGAAAATTGAAAAGATTAAATTAATATTGACTAGCTTAAAACTAGCTTTTTAATGGTCTGTCTACCAGTGCTTTGGATCTTTTACAATGCAAAAATTTCTTATTACAACCAGATTTACCATTTTTGGCACTACATAAAATCTTAATAATCTCCTTTGTGAAACTTCGCAAGTCTAATTGATTGTTTACAAAACATTCCACAGAAGCTAATCTTCAATCTCAAATCATCACATTTCTAGAGCAATTTCTAATTACTAAGTCTCTCACATTTTCCCATACATAAGTACTGTGTTGTGGAAAAAAAATTTCAACTAAATTCCACAAAGAATTTTAATTCATTAACTCCTTCTAATCTGCCAAGCAATGCAAAATGAGATTAAATTCTGTTATCGGACAGCATCATGGGAAAAAAAGTTTAATTTTTGTTGATTTTAGCAACATTAATTAGATTAACAGGCTGAACAAAAATTTCTTTTCGGCCTTCAATAAATATTTGAAGCAGCAGCAGCAGCAGCAAAAAATTTCTTTTTCAATTTTTCGTTCCCAGAACAGTATTAGATTAATCTTCTTAAGCTAATTTAATTTAGCGTTTAAATCCTAAATCATCGTAATCTGTTTTGAGAAAGGCTAGAACAACATAGTCAAATAACTAAATGAATGGTTTGGAAAAGAAAAAAAACCAACAGAAACCTCGTCCATTAATTAATGAATTATTTCTGGCATCTTTTTTTCCCATTCTTTTCTTCACTTTTTCCTTCATCAGATTTTTCTTTATGTTTTACAAGCATTAATTTCTTCTTCGTATATGCTTTCTTATCTTTGAGAATGCAAATTAATGAAATTTTCTGTATGTACGAGATATATAAAGAGATTTTCCATGATGTAGTCTCTTTACTTTGTCTGTTTGTACTCTTTTTAATTGAATAAATTGTGATGA
This sequence comes from Chironomus riparius, assembly GCA_917627325.4. Lineage (NCBI taxonomy): Eukaryota > Metazoa > Arthropoda > Insecta > Diptera > Chironomidae > Chironomus > Chironomus riparius. The sequence goes on from OU895879.1 coordinate 33,240,208, forward strand.
GATGTGGGTTGCTCAATGGATGCATTTACCAATTAATTTTTTATTTTTGATATCTCGCAATGTGATATGCTGGGGTGAAAAAAGAGTTCTTATTGTCTAAAAATTATGATGAATTAAAATTGTGGTTATGAATAATAACAGGGCCTTTGAGGGGTGCAATCATGGGATCTGTTCAAAAAGACTTTAAAACTACGCGGTCATTTTTCATTTTAATTTCACTTTATTGCATTTATTGACGACACACGACAGTTCCTAATCCGTTCATTGATCCAACGTTACCCAAATGCCAATTATGGCGCTTGTTCTCGTCCAATAATCACTCTAGTTATCTAAACTTCTGAAAAAGAACAAAATGGCTGGATTCGAACTGACGACCTTCAAGTTACTATACCAAAGTTGAGACAATTGCCTTACCTATTTGAACAGCGAGGCACTCAACTGCTTCTCATGATTGTAGTTATAAACCAAATGGCACAAGTTGGTTAATCGCATAGAAATCCAGCGCCCAGCCAGTATGACTCTGGCATAATGCTAGCTTCGATTTAAATCCAGCACCATGCCAGAGTCACACCACCTTGGTATCAAAGGTGCGGAACTGATAAATTACATTTTGATCATTTTTGGTCATTTTTGATCAATTTTGATCATTTCATCAGTACCACACATTTGATTGGTGCCTTTTTGCAGATTAATTAACGGATTTATGTCATTCAGGAAGAGTTTTAGAAGAATCTTAGCAAATTAAAGAAGTATTGATCTCAAAAAGCTCTGCTCTGGCTACGACCTTTGCCGTCATTAAAAGATCATGCTTCATTCTCCACTATGATGTCTCTATTAATCAACATTCCTGATATAGACTAAAATCATCTCAACATTTGCTAGTTCTTTAAGCAGGTTCAAAGGTGTATTCAAAATAGGTTTTTGAGTTACATTCTCAACCTTAAAAAAAAAAAAAAAAAACCTTTACCTAATCAGATCAATTGTGATCCAGAGGTGCGCTAGGGCGATTCGCAGCTAATGAGAGTTTAACGAGTGAGGATGCGCCAAACCACTGCACTCAAACCTAGACCTACAATTTATAGTGGGATCCGAACCACTCCTTTGATGACATTTCTGTCTGTAGCCTACAAAGGAAGGCTGTGAGCCTCATTTCCAGTACATATGATTCGAAAAAGAACAAGTGAAAAATTTCCCATACCCAGTCTCGAACCCATGATCGCTGTGTCGGTATTGCAATAATTAGGTACCGAAGTACTAAACCATTCCGCCACCGAGCCACTTCAGCTCACATAACCTTAAATGCGCTTTATTAAGGAATAAAGAAATTCTCTTCAATCAAGCTTGTTTTTTGGGCAATGTTTCTCGATTCTTTATTTTCACTTATTTATTTCTCCTCTGAATACTATCATCAATTTATATTTTTACATTGGAATTGTGCAGAGGAGAAAGAACGCGCGCGCGGAACAGAAGAAAAGATTTGTTTTTTTTTTATCTCATAATTAACATCTTTTTAATCAGCATTTGAAAATTTATTTTCTCTTTTTTTGTGAGATGTTGATGGGAATTGAGATTTGTAAAAGATTCTCTTTTATTTTTGTCCCACAAGTCCTACAGAAGCTTAACAGTTAATTTTTGTAAAACATGAAACATTTGATGTTTTCTGTTAATTTATTTAATATTCGTCCATAATTCTTTCTTTTCTCATCGAATTGATTGCTTTAGATGCTGAGAATTATTCTTCTTTTGGGGACCTTTTTCTTGATCATCTTGTGCTTTAATTGTGTCTATATATTTATTAAATTAGAAGTTTATGTCTGTGCTAAGAGAATAAATTATTATTTGGTGTCGAGTCTTAGGGCTATTAATTAAGTATTGACTTGAGATACATGGGATATTGGAGATTAAGATGAAGGTAGAAGAAATATCATTTCCTACTGAGAAAAGGTTTGCTGTTCAATAGAATCCAATTTTTCTTGACTTCTTCCAAATTTACTTTTGGATTCTCTTTCAAAATTCATTACGTAAGCAGACATCAGCTAAAAAAATAAAAAAACTTGTTCAAAAATATCATTTGTATTCAATCTGAACACAATAAGTGATACCTGTCGTAATTTTACCACGAGACGTTTGCCTCAAATCAAGATTACTGAGCATTTCATAATCTCATTAATAACTGAATTTAACATGCATTACCGCGCAAGTAACCAAAATTTACATAAGACAAAAAGGTAATCATGCATTAACATGACAATATCAGCAGCATCCGAAACACATCTTCCATTACCAAAAAGTCCCAAATGAGCATCACATCATTATCAGTAATCATCATTTACCTTTCCTTATTTTAATAAATATTCGGAAAAAAATTAATGTTGTGAAATTAAACACCTCAATTTACTATCGAAATGATAAAATGTAATTTTTCTTGAAAAACAAAAATAAGTCGATGGCCTCTCACTGAGCATATTCATTGAAATCTGAGTTGACCGTCATCATCACAATCATCATTATTGATATTATTGTTTCAACAAAGAAGAATAAGAAGATGGGAATTTATTTATTTTGAAAAAATGATAATGTCACTGAGTGACAAGATGTAGGGGACACAACGGGATTTGGATAAGAACTAGATTTATAATCCATGATTATTTTTTTAATAATTGTCAGGAATAGTGTTTTTGAATAGGTTTATTGATATTCAGTTGAATGTCTAAGTAGGTTTAGGTAATAGGGAAGGGGCTGGGGGAGGGTGGGTCTACTCATCCGAATTAAAGCAAGTTTATATTCCTTCATCTTAAAAGAGTGAAGCTTACTTATGTTCTAATATTTGTCTAACTTCACATCGATTCCGGAAACTTGTATATTTGAAAAAAATCTACTGTACACCCTACCTCAAAGCAGTCAAGAAAGTAGACTCGTTGACAAATCATATGAAATGTCAAAAACAATCTGCTAGAATAAACAATTTAATAAGAGACAAAAACCAGTTCCAATCAAAATACAAGTCAAGACTCTTGACTCAAGAGTAGAAAAATAAAATAAGAACTCGAATAAAAGAAGAGCTGAATATAATGTGAGTGTCATCAGAATGCGCACAAAAACGGGTGAAAAGAGAAAAAAAAATCTAATTTTTAATAATTATCGTTTATGATTCTTCACTTTTATTCAATTCTTTCATTCTGCCTCTTTTACATGTCAACATCTTGAGAAACTGGTTTCTCTTGTGTCTCGTCTTTTTTTCGGTTGAACAGCTCGGGACGCGCTTCATTAATTTTTTTCTAAATATTAAAATGTATAAAAACTTGCGCGTGTTTTTGTATGAATTTTTTCAAAGATTTAGATTTTTAGATTCTTTTTTGAAAAAGAGAAAATTGATATAAATTTGGAAACTTGTGAGAAAAATAATTTCGAGTGAGAGAAAGCCAGACATGTGCATATTAAATTTTAAAAGATCATAATTTTGAAGATCAATGATTGATAAAGATTATTAATGCTTAAACTTGAATTTGTCAAATATGCATAAAATAACATAAAAATTTTGTGTTTTTGCATTAAAAAATTACAAAAGTTCTCGTGTTATTGATCTAGGGACTTCAGCGCATTTTGTTGAACTGGTTAGATACAAAACTTAACTATTTAAAGCCTAGAATCTAAATTGAATATTACTGCAACCTTTGCAATAATTATTGAATTTATATTGAGCCACAAAATTTGAACTATTCAGCTCCAAAACTTAACTATTTGAAGCCTGGAATCTAAATTGAATATTACTGCAACCTTTGCAATAATTATTGAATTTATATTGGGCCACAAAATTTGAACTATTCAGCTCGAAAACTTAACTATTTGAAGCCTAGAATCTAGATTGAATATTACTGCAACCTTTGCAATAATTATTGAATTAATATTGGGCCACAAAATTTGAACTATTCAGCTCGAAAACTTAACTATTTGAATCCTGGAATCTAAATTGAATATTACTGCAACCTTTGCAATAATTATTGAATTCATATTGGGCCACAAAATTTGAACTATTCAGCTCCAAAACTTAACTATTTGAAGCCTAGAATCTAGATTGAATATTACTGCAACCTTTGCAATAATTATTGAATTAATATTGGGCCACAAAATTTGAACTATTCAGCTCCAAAACTTAACTATTTAAAGCTCAGAAATCAATTTTGAGTTGTCGAAGGATCAAAGTGTATTATTAAGCTACCTTTTCGAAACAAGTTCCAAAAATGCGCTAAAAATTTTTATTGCCTCTAGCTGAGTTATTAATGGCGCAATTATGTATAAAACTTTTTGATTTTATCTAAAAAATTTGATAAAACTGTTTTCGGTAGTCTTTCATTGAAAGAGTTTGTTTTAAAAATTTAGCATGATTGTTATCTTTGTCAACGATCTAAACGTTTTAAATTGGTTATGGTTTATCATTTGCATCGATTTCAATGTTATTAATAGAGTTGAACTGATTTTCTTGAAGACACTGCGGAGAGTGGATTTTAAATTTATGAATTGATTGCTGATCATGTGTTAAGGTCGAACATGAATACCATCTCCAATAAACACCGACTACTTCTGAAAACAATTAACAATGATCAAATTCCAGCAATTTTATCTTTAAGGCAAATTATGCATACACATGCTATAATAAATAAATGTCAATCAACAGCTTCAATTTTGCACCTTCATTTATTCCAAACGCGCTTCAATCGCTCACCTTTAACCATCCACACATTCATTCGAGTAGCTAATAACTTTAATTTATTTGAACATGTACATCGTCATGACTTCAGGATGTCACAGAATGTTAATTAAATGAAATAAAATTATCCATAATCAAAATAATTTGATCAATTCATAATGAGCATGAGAAGCAAGAAACTGAATGTTACATAACACATTGATTTATAGCGCGTAAATTTAATCTCGTACTTACTACGAGCATTTATTCATTGAACCACACACTGCACATAATAATTGTAAGACAAACGGCAACACAGTAAGAGCGATCAATTTGTGTCAGATGTCGGATTAACATATTTTTTGTACGTATCTCATTTACATTCAATTGTCTTTTTTATTCTGCGGTTGCAGTTGTGTGTCTGCATTATGGAAACTAAGAAACAACAAAATTCTTCAAATGAAATCAGCATGAATTGGCAACACTAATCGCATTTTTAAAATTTTAAACAACAAAAACTTCTCTACACATTCATTGTGTGTTCCATGCCATGAGAGACGTTGATTCACGACTGAATTACTTAAAACGATCAAACATTGTGACCTTCACTTAATAAATTGAGGCAAAAACAGAGATGAAAAAAATTCACAAGCCAACAATGAGGTATAAAAGTCTAAAAAAGGTATTTAATGCTTTAATACAGGCACAGCATGGCGAAATATTTATTTTTTTAATGAAAAAAAAATTTTATGCAGCACAAGTGCCTGCATTGACGGTGCACGAGGAGACGGAGGAAATATGATAAACCCAGAAGATGAACTTTATGTGCCTCAAACTTTTTTTTTTGCAAGTAAACATCTTTTTTTGACAAATGATCAGTGATGTTGGGAGACAAGGACAGGAATGTTGTAAGAAGTTTGTCAGATTTAGGATGATTTGTGTGTCTGATTTGCAGGAATCTGGGGAATCTGCTGAGAATATTTTTATGAGTTGTTATGCATGCTTTACTTAGGATTAGGGTCGTTAATTGGCAAGTGATACATTTTTTTATCATAAGTGAAAACTTTTTTGAATTAAAACATTACTTTTAAACAAATGAGGAAGTGGAGTTTAATAAACCGACCCTGTACAGCATCATGCACTTAGTGTAACCAAAACTTCACCTTACCTTCCATAAATCTTCATCATTTCGCATCAATGTCAATTCTTAACACAAATTCTTCATCAAAATCTCTCCAAGGACTTCAAATGAGTAATGAACAATTTATCTTTCACAATTTTTTTTTTTGGTTACACAAAATGACATTATGGCTGTAAAGACACAATTGGTAATTTGGAGGTTTAGTGTCTAACATCCATTTCGATCTTATTATACTATAATATAAAGAGACACTTCAATTTTTTCTTCTTCTTTGGTGTCTGTTTGTGGCTTATCCAACGATGAACAAAAGAATTGAGAATAGCATAAGAGCGAACACCAATTGTGTTGCATATTTTTTCCATTATTTGTGTGGTTATCCAAATTATATCATTAAGCCACATGTAGGGATGTCAAATTGAGTGGAATATTGAATTTTGTGTTGGAGTCTGTGGGTTTAATTTGGTTAAATGTGATGGTTGGTTCATGTGGATTGTGTGTTGGACTACAAGAGGTTCTGCAGATTTGTTCATATATAAATGCTGAATCTTTACAGTCTAATATAATTCTACAGCCCATTAAAGTACCTAATCTATTTATGATTTCAATTGAAAATTATTTAAATTTTGCATACCCGAAAATTCAATTTAAAAGCTTTGTATCTTCAAACCCCCAACCCAATAGACATCCCTAATCACATCGCCATCGAAAACACCACAAAAAGAGCAGAATATGAAATTTTACTTTATTTGATGATGCCACCAATTTCCATCTTCTAGTAAAAACTTTTTGTTCCTTCTTATCCATTTGTGAGAATGTCAATTTCAAGCGAAGGGAAAAAAACTTTTTATGACTCATCTCGAATGTTTTTTTTGCTGTGTATTGCGCTTAACCACCGACCAAAAAATTCAATTTTGTCTTACTCGAAAAAAAAATATGTTAATTTTCTATTATTAAAAGGCGAAAAGTTGGATAATAACAAAAATGTGGTGTCTCATTTAGTTGTTTACTTTATAACTTTATGTTCTGCTCATGAAATGGAAATTGAAAGCTAGAAGTGGGTCAGGTGGTTGTCTTTTTTCTATATCTCATTATTGTGAAGTACAAAAAAACCAAAGTTTTGAGATTTTTCAAAAACGAATTAAGGAAATTAAATGAGATTTTTTTGTTTGTTTGTTTGACAACAGTAGAGGAGTCATTATGGGCTGAGTTTCAAAAATAAGACAATTTAATTAAGGTATGAATGATAAAACGAACATACCCGCATGCTCTAAAACATTTCGTCTCTTTTTATCTTCTACATGCTGGAAGACATTTGAAAATGAGTGAATTTGCTATTAGGTCAGTGGATTAAAGTTGAAAATTTTAAGCTTAAAGCGCATTTTTTATGCTTAAAGCGCAATGAGCACTTGAATATGCTCATTGAATTTTTAACAAAGTCTGAAACATTTTTCAAAAACTGAAAAATGTATTTCGAGTGAGGATAGATTTTTGAAAAAAATTATGCATGGTAAGGGTTCAAATCCCGGTCTCTCTCCTATCCATCCAGCCAAACTGATCATCAATAATCATAACAAAAATTTAAAATAGCACACAAAAATTAATTTTGTTAGTCTCTCGACCATTCAAACTACTTATTAATTTATTTTTGAGTACGCAAATCTATAATTACGGCAAATGTCGAGTACCAAGCACAACATGGCCTAATTGCAAAACATTGCAATATACAATGGAACAAAGCGAATCTATGATGGGTCTACAGATACATAACAGCAAGTTGTTGTACGCTATACCTCTTTGTTGTCTATGATGTTAATCGCTTATATTATAGCAAGTAAAAGACTCTAAGCACATCTCAGCGATACCTTCACCAAGTAAGCGGAGTTGAAAGAGAAGTTTTGTGTGCTGTATTATTAAAAGAAAAATTCATATTCATTTAAAGGAAGGCGGGAATCTCTTATTCTTTTGTACAACTTACAACTCTATAATTCAATGGATATTATACTCTCTCTCTCACGTTCGTGGATGAATAGTTTACTAAAAATGGAAATTACGGGCACATAAATGTAGAAGAAGAAGAAGTCCTCTTTAGTTTGGTCAATAAAACCAAAAATTGTAATTTATTTATAGCAATATGATAATTCGTAAAGGAAATTAAGTTTAGATGTAGATTAATAAATATTGGTAAGAAGTATAGAAATTGTCGATGATGTGATCAAAGGCGCATTATTAAGATGCTTGTAAAATCATAAAACTGATGACAAAAAATTGATAAAACTCAATTTAATTGAGCAGATGATCAGCCGCTTAAATCTACACAATATCCCGACCTTTTATCCAATTAAATGAGCCAAAGCTTCCGCCAATAAAGCATATTGCAACATTTTAAACAAAACAATAAAATTCACAAAAGTATTGCAACCTTGTTGCCATTATTACCTTTTCCATCTATTCACTTGTCCAACGAAGCCATTCTTATGTCATCAGGTGGTTCCACTAATTGACAAACACAATAAATTGACCATTTCGGATCAATTTATGGGAAGAAATAATAAAAATTTATTTTATAATAATTAACTAATTTTAGCATTCCATCCAAGGAATATTCTGTATCAATAACGAATGACTTAAATGACTTCAACAAAACAGAAGACAAAAAGAATTGAAACATAAAAATTATTTTTATGACAAATTTCCATAATGCAAAAGTCTGTTTGTAAAGAAGTCGCACTTCGTCTTGTTATGTCTTTCGAGGAAGCGAGCGAACGTCCTACAACAAATTTGGACAACAAATCGAAAAAATTAAAATTAATTTACACCTGTGGACCAGCTCATCTTTATTCTGCCACAACTTTCATTCTTCTTCTTGCTTCACCGACTTTTTATTTTCCTCTGCAAAATTTTATTTTACAATAAAAAAAAAATCATTTTTAGAAGTAAAACAAGACAGAATCTGTAAAGAGAACGAAGAGAAGAGAAACATGAACGAAAGAAAAATTTGTTTTTGTGTCATCGTTAATTAGAAATTGATATCTGTGCTCACCCATTCAGATATCAGATTTGTTATTTTCTCAAGAAGATATGGAAGGCCCCAGGGGAGAATCGGAATAATATGAAGAAGATAAATGTCATTAAGAAATGAAATAAAACGAAAAAAATCTTCATAGTAATGAAAGAAAGTTGACTGCATGAAGTTTGTTGGTGTATTCCTGGATTTTTGTGGATGTGACGCTTTTCTGGGATAAAATTTCATTTTTTGTGGTCTTTAGCATGAGTTCATGTGATTCTAATGATTAAAAACTAAGTCTAGGGCATCTTTTCTTTTGTAGTAGAGTGGAATCTGAGTATTGAGGAATAGGCAGACGAATCTGCCAAGAACAAGATCTCTTTGGTCGGAAATCGGTGATCCTCTCACTTCTGAATACTTGGGTTTGATTCCTATCGGAAATCGATTTCTGAGTCACTTTAAAAATCAAAACTAAGTTGCAAGTAAACGAAATTAAAAATATTTGGGCTTCCTAAAATAGCCCAAAATGTCTATTAAACTACCTCCTACGACTGTAAATAATTTCTATAAATATATTCCCATAACTCAAAACATTGCCTCCAGAATACTCAATCATTAAAAGTAGAAAATCACTTCTGTTGCTGTATATCAGCATACACCTTTTCTCATTTTTATGTTAATTCCAATTCCACATAGATTTTTGGTCTCATCATCAGCTAGTTATGTCTTTCAACTCATTTCCATTTCACTCTCACGATTGGTGATGACTGGAAAAAAAAATAATTAAATTATGCTTATAAAAAATGCAAGGAATGATCTGAAACCCTTGACTTGCGGAGGGATATTCGTGTTCGTGATGATAATAACAATCCATAATTTGCATATCCACAGCATTTGGATTTACTTCCTCTCGCTCTCTTCTCTGTCATTCCAATTCATTCCCAATAATAATAAAAATTCCATTTCAATATTCTAATTACCATCACATCGTTGAGTGCTGACAAATGAAATCTTTCATAAATTCCAAGTGGTTGTTGCACTTCATTAGCAGTTCTCTCTTTCTGCTTCTATTTTGGGAACAGCATCGCTTTCATAGATTTTCATTTTAGAAATTTGATATTTGTGGGGAATCATTAACAGTTATTTATGAATATTGAAAAGCATGTAAATTCCATCAACTGTGGCATCTTCTTGTCTTTTTACTTCTTGTACCAAAATGACTCTAGTTGGGATGATGAGATCTCATGTGAGGCCTTCACCGCGGAATATAATTGCAGGAAGCAGTCAATTATGTTATGAAAATAAAAGACCTGCAATGATTTTTTAGCGGATTTGTGAAGGGGAAAATGTGATTTGTTTATTCAGTTTAAGTGGCTGTCATTAATAGCTTAAGTCATGGGTTATGTGGAGTCATTTGGTTGGTGAGAAAAGGGGTATTGAATTTTATTTTTGTGAATATTGAGTGTTTAAGATCAATAGAGCTAGGGAAGTGAAGTTTTGTAGAATTTTGATTTATTTAATAGATTGTCTTTCCAGCAATTATCTTACATATGGCTATGGCTATGAAGCTGTTTGCTTATCCAAGTATGGGGTGTTCAGACCCCCTCGAAATAATTCTGTGTCTCAAAATTTTAAACAAAACATTTCTCTTTGTTTAGAGCAGTGATGGTCAACCCGTGTGCCACGGCACACTTGTGGAGTGCACATAAAAGGTTGGACACCACTGGCTTAGAGCATAGAAAAGTCTCAGTCAATCCCCCTTCACCTAAATGTGAACATAGTAAGTGAATTGACTTTGCTATTTAAAAATCATCGCTTAGTCCATAGCTTTCCCAAAAAATCTCCCTACTCGCCATCTTCTTAATTCAATTTTTCGGCTATTTCTTTACCATACTTAATAATTCTTTTCATTTCTTTGAATTCATCACAATAGAAATTTGATAGATCCATCGGAAAGCTCAAGGCTCCTCCGTACCGAAAGATAATTAAATTTAGACACTGACTCGTTCAGCTAAGTTCATTTGTGTGTCTATATAATTTGTGTGGACTATATGTGGTTTCATCATCCATGCGAGGTCTCTTTTCATCTTTCCATTGTTGTAATTCATTCAAAATCTTAACTTTGCGTGACTTCTCATCATGTGAAGTTAGAAAAGACATTTCTTTTTATTTTCATTACTATTTCATTTGCGCCATTCAGACGTTAATTTTTTTTTTTCGTCTTCTGCCTTGTCTTCATCTTTTTCTGTTTTGACTCATCTCATGTCTAATTAAGTGAATTGAAAGAAAAATTTCACTTTTCTCAAAAAACAATTGTGAATGTTTTTAATGGGAAATGTTTATAGCTTCTGTAACATAAAGTCATAATAAGAAGACTTCTAATGGAATTAGTCGATGTGGTGGTTTTAAGGGGGTTTTTTGCGACGATTTTTGTAATGAGATTTGGTTTTGGTTGAATTTTTAATTTTGTTGTGGGTTGATTTTGAGTGTTTTGGAAACTTTAATGGCACTTAGGTCGAAATTTATTGCAAATTTTAAACAAAAGGTCTAATTTGGAAAATTGTGATTTATTTGCTGTCCCGGATAGCACAAGTCGGTTAATCAAATAGAAATCCGGCGCCATGCTTGTGTAACTCTGACATAATACTGGATTCGATTACTGTTCAGCGTCTTGACAGAACCATATCGGCTTGATTCCAGATTTTAATTCGATTAAGCGACTTGTGCTATTTGGATATAACTTACAAAGAAATTTTGCGAATGTTTTGGAAGTTTTCAGTTTGACCAAAAATTATTGGAACCGCCAGAACCGTTAAATTAATGATTTTATCTTATAATGGATTATAATTGCTAAACCTACAAATTAGAGCACCAAAAAGATTTCAGGGGTCTGTAATTAAGGCCAATAGGAAATATACCTACCCTAGCTTGAATAAATTTAGATTAAAACCACAAAGTATGGTCCGTTGATATCTGATTAAAGGAGATTATTTTCGTACAAAACTCTAGAAAACAGTTTCAGAAAAAAATTGATGGAGATATAGATCCCCTGGCTACGTCCATGCTTACAATCTTCTCACTTGACCAACTTTACCTAAATATTCATCCACAACAAACTTTATTCTCTTCTTCATCTCCTTCACTAATTAATAATTGATCTTGTTGATTTGATTAGAAACCTGAAATGCTCAGATTTCTCCTCTCTTCTTCAGAATCTTTATGCCAACTTTAATTTCTTTGTTCCACAATCCACTTTGCATTATTAATTTTATTCAACTGACACTCAGCAATCGGAAAGACAAAGAAGAAGCAAATGAGAATCATTTTCTAATGAATCCATCGCAATAAACTGCCTTTTAATGACTTCTTCTTATTTTGCCATTCATTCAACTCCGTGTAGGCAACATCCCATCTTTCTTTATTCATTATTGTTAGCATATATCACATGTCAATTTACAAACAATGTATACATCGAGATTGAATATCAAGGTGCTCATCATCTCACAATAAAAAATGTCATGAGTCAAAATTAATCAAATAAAGAGTCGAGGGGGACTTTGGTAATGGCTGAGAAATTAAAAGCTGCTCTTTTTATGGGAGGATTTAAGGAATTTATTTTTGGTGACTTAAATAAGAAGAAGGCGACTCAATTTCTATTGCTCTTATGGAATATTTCGCTAATCGTATTAACGTGATAAAAAAAAATTGGACAAATGATAAAAATGTAATGTCATTGAAATGGAGAAATGAGAAATAAAACGAGCGAGAAGAAAATGAGAACTCGAGGGAAATAAAATCCGGGATTATTCAATTAACAGTCAGCAGTAGAATGGAAAATACATTGTAAGTGATTTTCGATTGGTCATCGCTTAAGCGCTTTTTTAAGCAAGACTATTTAACCTGGGGTTTGACCAAATATTGAACTAAGGCAAGCACTTGAGAAAAAACCTTAATATTCCATTAAACATTTAAAAGGGGATACCAAAGGTACAAAAGAGCGCCAATTTCAAGTCCTTGATAGGTGTGACAAATCTATTGCTACGCTCCTGTAGCTCTTAGATAAATCATAGCTGCACTATGGGGCAAAATTGAAAAAAAGCGGCAATTAAGGAAATTTTTGAACAGTTTAGAACTACGCTTTCAGGGTTATTTTTTCTTGTAGAGGACATCAAAATTGACTTCTATGCCAAATTTCAGGTAATTTGATGCTGTTTTTACAATTCTGTGGCTGTTTGAAGTTGAAAATGAGTGAAAATTTTGATTTTTTCACGTCTGATTTAAACTGTCACATCTTTTTAATAGTTAAAGATATTAAGAAACGCTTTTCGGTTTCTAATAGTGTCATGAAAGAGCTTTGTTTTGATAATGTACAAAATTTGTAATTTTGTAGTTTTGGTACCAGTATGGGAAAAAATGTGTGAAAATTCTATGAAAAATATATTAAAGCATGCCGCAAAGATCTTAAATGGCCACTTTTCAGTCATTTAAGCACATTGTGTTTTAGTCTCTGTCTTCTAGTTTTCAAAAATGTATAAAAATCAAAATTTGTTTGGTACTTTTTTGAGATAAATTGATTTAAATAAGTAGTAGAATAATTCAACAAAAAATAAAATATCTTATAAAAGTTACGAAACAACAACAAAAAATGAGTTTTGTGTTATTTTTCGATGACAAACAATGTTTAAAAACAAATTGCGAAGAAATTTTTTCAAAAACTTCAAAATCTGCCGATATATAGGGTACTTTTCATATCTGACGACTTGTATGGTTTTCGCATCACTCAAACTGCTTTTATTTTTGTGTACCTCTATATTTTTTAATTCTGTTTACAGTTTATTGTAGCTTAAGTCTAGACCTTTCTAAGGATTTATAATACTTTGTAGTTTAGTATTATCTTTGTCATGAATTTAGGACTTGTTTGTGAACGACCCTAAACAACAAAAAATCTCAAAAACGTCATTTCTAGAAATATCACTTAGAAACAAAATTAGGTATTGTTTTTAGGTTTTTCATGATGACATATGATATTTATGACTATTAAAACTTAAAAAAGTGTATTTCATAAATTGTTTTGCGATCTCGGGTAGCCTGTTTAAGTTCGACCCTAGTAGTATCTAGTTGATCAGTATTACTTCAGTATTAGACTTATTTGAAGATTTTTAATGTTTTATATTTTATATTTTAACATAGTTGAGCCAAAATAAATAAGTTTTAAGTACTTTTGTTTGCTAAAATGTAATTTTTGAATGTTTTAATAAAGACCAGTTTTCGTCGGTCTCATTCAATGCACTCAAGAAGTAACAATAACAAAGTTTCATGCAAGGACTATGCATCATTTTAAAGGTATTGATTTAATCTAGCAATAATTGAAAACAGATTGCAAAAATATTAATTCTGAAAAAAGTTCTAGTCATTTTAGTGAATAAGAAAACCCAATGGGTGCCGATGGTTCTTATTCTTCGAAAATGGTCCTTATTCTTCGAAATCGAAAATTCTATTTAAATTTATTTTCAAAATCAAACAACATAAGTGTCGACGGAAGTGAGATTTCTGCTGTAAGTGATTGTAACACATTCAAGACAAAATTTTCAGATATTGTTCTTAGTCAGGTTGAAATTCCATTTGAGCATTGTTCAAAGACTATTGAAAATTTAATATTATTTTTTGTAACTTTTCGATCAAAACTTTAGCTTCATTGTCGATTGTTACATTCAAAAAACAAATTTGCGTCGAAGAATTGATTTTTGTTCATAAATAAATTTAACGGTCTTTAAAATTTCAAAATTTTTAATAAAAAATTATTTTTCGAATTTTTTCGAAACAGGTTTGAATTTTAGAAAAAATAACGGTCTACATTGTTGTAGGCACCCATTGGAAGAAAACATACTGAACCTCAACCAGAATAGGTAAAAACACAAAAATCGCAAAAAAATTTATGAAATACACTTTTTTAAGTTTTAATAGTCATAAATATCATATGTCATCATGAAAAACCTAAAAACAATACCTAATTTTGTTTCTAAGTGATATTTCTAGAAATGACGTTTTTGAGATTTTTTGTTGTTAAGGGTCGTTCACAAACAAGTCCTAAATTCATGACCAAGATAATACTAAACTACAAAGTATTATATATCCTTAGAAAGGTCTAGACTTAAGCTACAATAAACTGTAAACAGAATTAAAAAATATAGAGGTACACAAAAATAAAAGCAGTTTGAGTGATGCGAAAACCATACAAGTCGTCAGATATGAAAAGTACCCTATATATCGGCAGATTTTGAAGTTTTTGAAAAAATTTCTTCGCAATTTGTTTTTAAACATTGTTTGTCATCGAAAAATAACACAAAACTCATTTTTTGTTGTTGTTTCGTAACTTTTATAAGATATTTTATTTTTTGTTGAATTATTCTACTACTTATTTAAATCAATTTATCTCAAAAAAGTACCAAACAAATTTTGATTTTTATACATTTTTGAAAACTAGAAGACAGAGACTAAAACACAATGTGCTTAAATGACTGAAAAGTGGCCATTTAAGATCTTTGCGGCATGCTTTAATATATTTTTCATAGAATTTTCACACATTTTTTCCCATACTGGTACCAAAACTACAAAATTACAAATTTTGTACATTATCAAAACAAAGCTCTTTCATGACACTATTAGAAACCGAAAAGCGTTTCTTAATATCTTTAACTATTAAAAAGATGTGACAGTTTAAATCAGACGTGAAAAAATCAAAATTTTCACTCATTTTCAACTTCAAACAGCCACAGAATTGTAAAAACAGCATCAAATTACCTGAAATTTGGCATAGAAGTCAATTTTGATGTCCTCTACAAGAAAAAATAACCCCGAAAGCGTAGTTCAAAACTGTTCAAAAATTTCCTTAATTGCCGCTTTTTTTCAATTTTGCCCCATAGTGAGCTGTTTAAATTCCCCATCACATAAATTAAAGCCTTTCTAGTAATCTTACAGCATCGGTCAAACTGCTAACAATCCCCTCAAAAACCCCGCAGAAAAAATCTCATAGACTCGCACAAGAAAAAAAAAATGAAATTTTCACGGTAGCGATATAGAAGAACAAGAAGCGACAGAGCAATGTCCAATTGATGCTTTTTAATTCCCATTCTGTGATCAATGTATGGAGAAGGGAATTAAGGCACAAAAATAAAACATTAAATGGTATAGGGAATGGAAAAACAGAAAAGAAATGTCATATAACTGTCGGTATTGAGTTGAGAGCAACAGCAGCAACAGAAAAATAAAATTATATTTATTCAATTTTAATGACTAGCACGATCAGATCATAAAGGAGAGACGAAGGAAAAAGAAAAACATTGAACGAATGAAGAATGAATAAGAAGTGAACGAAGCTAAAAAGTATATGAGCGAATAAGAAAAATTGGAAAAAGTTTTGTAATTAAGAAATATTCCCTTTGAATAATAACAACATGCTATGCGATAAAAAGGAAATGTTTTAATAGCAAATGAGAGAAAAAAAAATGTGATACAGTTGAGACGGAAAAAGGAGGGGGGAGGAAATAGCATGAAAAAAGAATGCTCATGTCACTAATGGAAATGCTTTAAAAAGCCCAAATTAACACTGTGGAAACCTCACAGCAATAAAATGGGTGAGAATATTGATGGATGTGGTAGGATGATATGATATTGATGAATTCACGTTGAGATACTAGAATATTATTTAATTGAGAAGAAAAAATTGTTTCATTTCTTGAGTCAACCTGAATTCACTTAATAATGTGAGAGGGTTCCAGCCAAGCGATGTGTTACTACACGCTGTGACGAGCTGGAGGCACTGCAATCCTGATCGATTCACTTAAGATTGACCAAGATCTTTACATGTCGTAGTTTGGGTGTCAAGTCAACATGACTCTATTCACGTTCTGAGTGCAATATGTCATCCCTAGTAATCAGAAAAATTAAAAGTTAATATTAAGCAAGTTTGTTGTAAAAACGAAGTCACAAAAATTAGGTTAAAGCTAGCATAATATTAAATTTAAAGCGGTCTTGTTACTAAGGTGTCATTTTGGATTGATACTGATATTCTCCTACAAGCGTTGATTTTAATAATTTTCCCGGAGCTTTCAGTATAGATCCATGGTTTTTGAACTGATTAAAAAACAAAAAACCTTTACCTATTCAGATCAATTGTGATCCAGAAAGGCGCTTCAGTATTTTGCTGCTAATGACAGTTTAACGAGTGATGATGTGCCAAATCACTTCATTCAAACTTAGACCTACAATTTAAAGTGGAATCCGACCAACTTCTTGTATGACATTTCTGTCTGCAGCCTACAAAGGAAGGCTGTGAGCCTCATATTCAGTACATATGATTCGATAAAGGACAAATGACAAATTTCCCACACCCAGTCTCGAACCCTTGATCGCTGCGTTAGCATTGCAATAATTAGGTACAGAACTACTAAACCATTATGCCATCAAGCCACTTCAGCTCACTGATTAAAAATCATAAAATAAATGACTAATCAAATCTGCACCCTCTTTGAGATCCAAAGTAAATGTCGAGACTAATCAACACTTAAATTAGTCCTACCATATAGATCCGCTCTGTTATAGACTCAAATTTTCAAGTGAACATACATTTCTTTAAGAAAACATCAAATAATTTGTGAACATTTTCAAAATCATTTAACATCTCCCAAAATGGACACTTATCCATTAAAATTTTCCCTTCAGTGTACAATAAGGAAGTGTCTCAGTTTCACCAACTTATTTAAGTTTATTTTTTCATCCATTCTCATTTTCATTTTCTTCAAATTTCTTTCTCGACAGTCTTAATCTCGTTTTGCATTCAATATTATTATGAACATTGAGACGACATTGAGAGAAGGAAAGGAATGAAAGAAAAGTGGAAAGTTTTTCCTTTCTGATATTGAAGATTTCATTATGCTGAAAGCTCCTTGTGGCATTTTTTATTTTTCCACAACTCTTACCCACTCCTAGATTCTTGGATTTTTTTTTTCTTTTTCTTTTGGTCTTCGCAAATGCCACAAAACTATAGCTGAGGGCGAGGGTAAAGGAAGAAGGAAGTAAGTAGAAAAATATTAATGTCACAAATAATTTCATCTGCTAGAAATGTTTCTTAGGTTTTTATCTTGATTTCTTGTGACTGTTGTTTAAGTAGTCAGAAAGGTTTGTGGGATTGATGGAAAATCAAGGTTGTAATGACCTCAAGTGGCTTTAAGCTTTAATAAAAGATATTGAAAAAGCAGAAACTTAATTTAACCGTCTTTGATAGATTTTCATACATTCTGGTGAGAGTCGAACCCACATTCTTACAAAAGAACGGAGCAGATATCAAATTGTGTTGATAAAGAGGCCTTACTCTTGCACAAGCTGATTCTACTTTATGTGGTTCCATTTAAAATCTCAAAAAATGCGCTTAAACTTCTTCTATATCCCAAAAATTCCAGCCTTTCTTCCTTACTTCTTCTTATACTTTTTCATACTTCGTGACTGCTTCATTCATTCTTTGTGCAATAAAATGTGACATGATAATTTCTTGCTCTATTTCAATTTTTTCTACTTTTCATTTTGTTTTATTCTCATTATGCTGAAATTCATGATATAAGAAAAAGTTATTAGGGATGTATTTTGTGCTATGAACTCAGCTTATTAAATTTTTAAATTGTTTTCTTGTCTCTTTATGCAGAATTTTTCATTAAGGATAGAAAATGAAGGAGAAAATTGCAGTGGGGAAAGTTGCGGTATATTTTGTGTTTTATTGGGAATGCAGATGGGAATTTAGAGGAATTGGGGTTTTA
The DNA here is from genome assembly GCA_917627325.4 of Chironomus riparius. NCBI lineage: Eukaryota > Metazoa > Arthropoda > Insecta > Diptera > Chironomidae > Chironomus > Chironomus riparius. The sequence goes on from OU895879.1 coordinate 33,258,849, forward strand.
GATTTGTAAAGGGATCTTTAGATTTTATGAAAAATGTTGTCAACTATTACTAGATAGCTAGGATTTGCTGAAGCTTTCAATCCCACCTCTTTACTCTTTGTTATTAAATATTAATCCAAATCCACTCAGATCTGACATCGCTAGCACAAACTACATTTCTCTGTGCGACTATTTACAATCAAATAAATTATTAATCCTTGTTCTACATAAAAATTCCTCTCGAAACTCATCTGCTGAATATCCATAACTCTGATACAACTGTACAGTGCTGTACAATATTGCAATAATCACTTTACTAGCCTTTGAAATGCTTCAATGAATAAAACATTCGTACACTCACATTCCCTAGTTTTTTTTTCCAATTTTGATGAAACTTTGTCACAAAATTCTGTCAAATATTAATTCCTCGCATTCCGATGAAGGGAGAAAGAATATTTTTTAATTTATTTTCTATGTTCTGACTCCCCAATTTTTTTTTATAGTACAGTGAGCATTATGTTGTGAAAAATATGTTCATTTTTGACAATGTCCAATTTTCTTTTTATGTCCTTTTGCTGTATATAATTTTTTTTTGTTTCTGAAAAAAAAGAATCGCCAAAGAGATTATGTTTCAGCAAAATGACGAAGCCAAAATAAAGAAGAGAATTTTACAACCGTATTATTTTCTCTATGGAATACAGGGCCTTAATATAGAATATTCGTTGCTTCATTTAAATTTTTTTTTAAATAATAATATTTAGCAGCTCGAATCTATTTTTGATTAAGAGCCAAAATTTATGGCCCAGTGGGATTTTGAAACCTAATTTCAATTGATATCAAATTCTTCTTCCAATCACACATCCCTGGAGGAAAATAGAAGCTTGAGCATAATCTACCTAATAATTTTTGCTAGATAATTGGTATACGGACGCAATGAATATAATACCAATGTGTATATGTGTGTAAGTTAAGAAGAAATAATCTTGCGAAATGAGAGGCTTTTGCTGACATTTATTGAAATATAAGAGAAAATGAGGAGAAGATTAATTTTATGTGTAAAAAAATAATCATCCAAAAGTAACATGAATCTCCGAGTCATAAAAAATTTCATTAATTAATTAACATGACGAATTATTTTTCCCAAATGATTGAAGTTATTAAAGCCGCGCTTACCGGATTCACATTTTATATATATTTTTCCAAACTTCCTTCCTCTTGTTTATTCAAGATTTATTTGTCTCATGACAACCGCATCAAAAAGAATCTTTTTCAAGTTAATTTTACTGTTGATCATTTTTTACCAGATTATGTCTATAAATACAGAATAATTTTTATCTAGAATGTCAGTATGAGTTTAGCTTATTAAGAAAATTTAATTCTCATACATTTACCAAGTACTTGATTCAATTGATAGTACAGCAGTTTACTTATATGGAGATATCAAGTTTTATATGCAATTTAAATTCACTAGGGAGTTTCGTTCGTTAAGTATGGTAAAAAACTTGTTGAAGTGTTTAATAAAAGCTTTATAAAGAGCAAATCACTAGTGTTAATGTAATCCAATGAATCCATTTTATTAATTTTTGAAACAGTTTTCTCAATTTTGAGAAAAAGCTGAATTTCCTCTTCACACATTTTTGAACTTATTACAGAATAAAATATAGACCATTAAACTAGAGCAGTAGCTTCATTTCAATTTAACTTTTGAGCTATTTCAACCCAAAAAATGTTTGCTTCTCAATAGAACATAGCTAGAACGAGGGAAAACTAGCAAAAAACCCTAGCAAATTAAAGACAATTTTTTCAAAATAGTGGGGGAGGATTTAACAACAACCTTATTCTACTTCCTGTCTATGCTTTTGCCTCCTGTCATGGTCTCTGCAAAAACCTTAGCAAATCGAAGAAACATTCTAAATAGTTAAGGATCCAACCGCAAGAAATAAATCTGCCTATAGAGGGGCGTATCGAGAGGCTATAGAGCAGTGTTTCTCAAACTTTTTTGGTCCACAGCACATTTGTTTACATAAAATTTTTTGCGGCACATCTATAAAGTCTTGCGATGACATAAAACATGAAAATGTACTTTCAATTTTAGAAATCCTGGAATTTTTTAAGGTGCCGCAGCACATAGTTAAAAAACCACTAGTATAGAGCCATCCATTTGCCCTCATCAGAGCTCAAAGTCGACGAAATTTTGTTTCGAGTCAACTCAGAGTCGACTCCACCATACAAAATCAATAAAAAATCTCGAGTCGACTTCGAGCTCTGGCTCTTATCAGTACAAAAAGTACCGCTACTCAGATTCTATTTATAACTCAAATAATTGATATTTCAAAATCCCCAGACACTTAACTATTAGATGCTTTTTTATATGACTAAAGCTCACATTATTTTAAACTACTAGAAACCATAATGTGGGAAAGAAGTCTAATATAATTTTATGATTTCCATTTTCCGACACATTAAGAATTATTCTTCTTGTATCGTTCATGCTTTAAAACATTATTGATGATATCGTTTGGAGAGAAGAAATTTTTTTTTCTTCCTTCATCATCAATAGCTTCATTCTCCTTTTCCTTATTCTTTATTTTCCAAGAAAAATAAAGTACCCAAAGGAAGGTGAAAAGTTTGTCTTGAATGGCTTTAAATATATATGTGTATAGGAAGTAGGAATAGATATTAGTATTCGGAACTCAGACATTAAGATGTAAAGGTAGCCAAGCACACCAATGCCTGTCTTAGGTTATGTATACGCATTTTCCATATTAAGGCATTATTTTTGCCTTCGAACTTTAGTACAAAATATACCAACACTTAATCTGATGGCAAATTGAGGGAAGTGAAAAAGTATGTTTGTATGTTAGCATTAATGTTAAATGATTTCGATATAAATATACATGTATAAGCGAGGTGCTGTAAAATACCTTATTCATTTGAAATGAAGCGCACGTTTCACATCGTGGCATTTTCACTTTTTTATGTATTCTTATTTTTTTGCTGCGAGAAAAGCATTCAATTTTTTATTTTTACATTATTTAGCTTCATTTTTTATAGATTTAAAATATGTGCATAGAATTTTATGTAGGTGCATTTTTAATGCTGTAATGGAATTCCTCATTTATTTGCTATTTAATAAGAATCACTCAGTTAAATGGATTTTCATTTTTTGATATGAATAATTTTAATAAATTTAGGAATGTCTAATGATGTTATCCAACTTTAGGCACCCATACATACATCAAATCCTAATCATCATGTTGTAGATTTCACCTGATGTCTTGCAGAGTATGCATAGGACTTGAACTCTGGAAAGATCTTAAGTTTTGATAGAATTTAACAAAGATTCATACTTAATAAGCTCATTTAGCCTCAAACTATCTTGTCTGCTTTCATATTCACCCGTCTTGACGACAACCACTTCTAGTTCCAACAGATTTGTGTATATGGCTGCAAAATAAAAGAAATTTATATTTTTCAGTCTTCCATGCGCTTCATAAAGAGCGCTGAAGTGGAATAAAAGAGTACAGGGAAAGTGTGAGGGACTAAAAAGCAATTCTATTAATGGATGTGAACGAGAGAATATGAACGTATTAGCTTCTCTCACATGCACATCCAGTCATTTGTTGTTATATCCTTTGGCATTACTTAACTTTCCCATGGCAACGCCATCAATGCTACTATAACAAACTGTTTCTGCTTCTGCTGTTAACTCAGACAATATAGCAAGTGAGATTTAATTTTTAATTAATGCCTAACGCTTTAAGGGGTTAACGACAGCAAAAAGGAAAGAAAAGAATTGCTAGGAAGGATTAGAATTTTTTTTTGTACAATATAAAAATGGTATAAAGGAGTGACGATAATTCCTTTTTGTATGTTATTTTAGAAAAAGGTAATTAAACGATGCCATGACAGCATTTAATGAACACAAAAAGTCCTCATAATAAAAATCTCTCATTTTTTTAAAGTTAACAGAATTTCTCAAGAAATAAGGTGCTGCTTTTCTTAATCAGGATTGACTTCCTCTTTGATATTTTTTTTTTTTCGTTTGATGAAGCTGCTGCATGAGTGTCGTCAATCTGTTTGATTAAAAGAAAGATTTAATATAAAAAAAATTGCTGACGACTTGCTTTTTAATATTTCTTATGGAAATTACGATGATGATGTTGGATTTAGTCTCAAAAGAAAAAGGGAGGCAGCTTATATTGAGATTAGCACATGCGAGAAATATATTATAAATAAGCTGTTATGCTTTTTATACAAAATAGTAATATATTTTTGATATTTGATGTATACTGCCCGGGTGACATATTTTAAGGAGCCAGCATTCAGTAAGTTTTAAATTGTGACTTCAGAGAAGACTGGAATTATTGTTTCCATCAATAAGAAACATATTATATTTCTCTCTGAAAATACTGTTTTAGACCCCCCCCCCCCTTAACCCCCAACGGACAAAATTAGAAAAAGAAGAAATATAAAATCTCTCGCCTCCTGAAAAACGAATCACAAGTCATGATGTGACATACATCATCCTCAAAGATCAGATTTTCATTCAACATTCGAGTCAAACCAAAAACCTCTTCAAAGTACTCTTCTTTTTTAATTCTTGAATTTTACTTTTAATCAACCTTAGATCTCTTCGCACAAAATCTAAATATCCCTTTCTTCTTACAACCAGCACTACCACCAATATTTAAACCCAAACAACAAAGTACTTTAATGGAAATTTTTAAAAAGAGGGAGGTTATTAAGAACGGATCCATGGGAACAATTCGAATACTGTTTTGCAATCCTCTCATGCTGAAATTGCATCTTAATTATATTCATTAACATTTATTTTTCATCTCTTCACATTTTTTTTAAAAAAGTACTCATTTCTGCCCGCCCGCCACTCAATTTCACGCTTTAAAAGATTTTTCATCTGATTTCTGCTCTGCCGCGCGCACATTCACTTCTCTTGGTGTCTTCAGGTGTTGAAATTATCTTTAAAGTTAAGTGAGTGAATGAAGACAAAAATAATAAGAAACGAGTGAATGTTGACGATGAGGGAGAAGGAGGGGGAGCATAATGGGTGAGCGAGATAGAGTGATTCAATAATATACGAAGCAATATTTAAAGTATATGCTGATGATGATGGTCGAATAATGAGAAAAATGTTTTAACCTTTTGAACCTTTAAACATCATAGCGACTTAACTGATGTTGATGATGCCAAGGCACTCGAAAGTCGTTTGCTTCAATTTCAACCTCCTTCTCTTTTACTTACTTCCTTTCTGAGCTATCATGTTAATGCTTTATTCGTTAGTAATATCGAATGAGAGAATGAAAAAAAAAATATTGTAAGCGAATTAAATAAGGAGAATTTCATTTAGCAAAAATATTCTCTTCAATCTTGCTTTTTCATCTTGTGAACATGCAGCGAAATTTACTGATGCTGAGAAAATGCTGGGTTGGGTGTCAGTTTGGGGTTTCTTGACTTAATTAATTTAGAAAATTAAAATTTACCTTGAGCCAGATGAGGAAAGGGAGGGGGGGGGGGGGGTGTTGGATTTTTTCACTTGCAAATTGAACGGGTCTTCGGTAAGAAAAAGACGCTTCCAAATTCCTCCAAATGGCAGAACCAACATCCTTGCACCACACATAACCTTGAAATTTTATTTGTCAATTTAATCCAAGAAATGTGATTCTGAAATTCAGAACATTTAACATAATTAGGACTCATTTATCTAGAATCAAGAGCAGGTTGTCCAAACTATGTGCCACGGCACACTTGTGTTCCCTATAAATTTTTAGGAAATAACACAAACCTGATGTTCTATGCGACTTCTGTCATGGCTTTCTCTTGAGGTGTCCCCTGGCTCAAAAAGTTTAGACAACACTGAACCTAGAGTCTAAAGCCATTATTTTAAAAGTGATCAACCTTCTTGAATTAAGTTCATGCATCAAAAACTGCGCTGCAATCTCTCACTTTCCAATAATATTTTCAAAATCTGTACTTATCGCTCATATATATTATTTTCTTCTTTCAAGTTTGTGTTCATTGCGCGTTGGCGATGTTTTCCTTTTGAACATCACAATTTGTTTGATTGAAAAATTTCTTTTACTAAAAGAAGAAAAAAATGATTCTTTTTGAATCTCCCTATTTTGCAAAAAAAACCAAATGCTTTGAAGATATTTTTTTTCCATGTGAAACCTTTTTACATCGGATTTTTTTTATTTCAGAGAAAAAAGAGATTCCAGTTCTTTGACTTTTGAAGTTTCTGATCGGAAACCAATGCGGTGTTTTATTGAAAACATATTTAATAATTTTTAATTAAAATATTATAATAATTTTTTGATGAGGGATTATTATCTTGATTGGGGAGGGGATGGGAGGGTAAAAATGAGGTCATAAAGAAGCGTAATTTAGCAGTGAAAAACCGAATGAGAATCTGGGTAAAAATCATTTTATCTCAGAATATTTTTAAAAAAAATTGAGCATTAATCTGTAGGCAGCAGACCAATAAGCAACACAATAGTCGCTCACATATAATTACTTAATATCTTCAAAAGGGTTTTTCAAATTATTTTAAACGAACGCATCATCTCATATCATGTGGCGTACACCAGACAACGAAAAAAAAAGTCGAAAGCAGAGATGAAAAAAAATCAGGCACGACCTAAACTTTATTGTTCTGTGTCTTTTAATAAAGTTCTTATATTAAAGGTTATAATCAACGATGAGTTGAGAAGCTGAAATTTCACATCACACATTATTATTGACTTTGAGCCTCCGCGTATTCACCCTACTCACTTTAAACTTTTTTTTTGATTATGTTCTTTACCATTCCTATTGTCTTACGTCTCTTTTTTATTTTATTGAAAGATGTACAGAGAAATAAAGAAGAAGAACAAAAACGTTTTTTTCATGAAATGTATGATAGATATTATTTACACCTATAATATATTCACTTTAACAAAAGGCACATCACAATAAAGTTATTCGGAGACTCCTTCAAGCCTTTGCGCGTTCCTTTCATCTGTCATGTCGGGCTGTCTCATTGAATTCCATGAGTCATCCTCCTAAATCTCTTTCTCTGTACGTACGAACGTGTAATATGCCTCATGTACACAAAAATATTATTATTACTTTTATATTGTAATTTGTATGAGAAGGACACAGATAACTGAACAATAATGATGTCTACAAAGGGGGTGAAGGCTTTAGAATATTGCAGAATTTTTTTGAACAAGATTATAATTTAGGTAAAGAGATACTTCATTTTTTGGGGCATTTTTGGGACGTTAGCTAGCCATAAAGCTAGTTTTAGGGAGAGACTAGAGGAAGTCATAGATCACACTTGATCTGTACCGCCAGTGAAGTAAGTAAGTAAGTTGTTATTGTGTAGACTAATTTGAGTAGATACTACTCAAATCACTAGAACCATGTCTAAGAAAGTATTTAGAGCCTAGACCAGTGTTGTCAGATTTTTTTGGAAATGACACGAGCAGCATGCTGTGTTCGAAAGAAATTAAAAGTAAACAAGACGACATCCCACGTGTCTACCAATTTTGTCGTTTTGTGGACAAATCAGAACAAAACAAAACTATTTAATTTTTGAAAAATTAAAACAACAGAAGACTGTCCTCTGAAAAATCAAGCGGATGATAAGTCTTGTCATGGCTTTCCTCTAAAGTGAGCCGTGGCTCTAAAAGTTTAGAACACTGGTCTAGACATTGTGAAATCAAGGAGAGAGCGACTATCAAAATCAAAGCAAATTGAAGATTTTTTATTAATTTGTTTTTAAATCGACCCCTTTCGCTCCCGCTACCCTTCACTAGACTCAAAATAAAGTCGCATGACCCTCTATTCCTTGTCAAAAAACCTAAGACAATAAGAATTTCATGACGTTCCTCATCCATAAACCCAGAAACAACAGCAGAAATGAAACGTAAAGAATTTAAATGCTGTTGTTATTAAATAATTTAGACAGTAAGAGACATTGATGCGATAGGAAGGAGGCTCTTTTTTGAATAAAATTTAATTTTCACCAATTTTTCGCTCATCTCACGCGCGAATTAAAGGAGAATGAGAGAAATGAGAGCTCATCAAAAATTCAATTATGTGTTAAATGAAATTCTTTTGTTTAAAATTTTACGAAGAATATGAAAAAAAAATTAAAAATTCTTGAAATCTTCATTAGTGAAAGATAGTTTTTTGTTTATTGTGAGAATAATAAAGTTATTATTTACATAAGACATATTAATTTCACGTATAGTTTGCTTATTTTAATAAGACTAGATAACTTTCTGCACTATGAATATTTAGCATCTATTTATACATGAAATGAAGAAGTAGAATTGTTTATTGTAGACAAATAGCGAGATTTCGTGCGAGGCTTTATTATCCATGACTAATGATATTACGGTATGGAATGAATTAATAATGGCGATTTTTTTTTTGTTGTAGTGTAAATATCATGAATTAATTCGATTGATAATGATGCAAATTTTGACATTTATCTAGTGGAAAGATAAGGCTTGCTTCTGTGGAACACTGGTTATGTGGAGGATTTCTATTGTTCCTAAACTGTCGTGATATACTATAAATCAATTAATATAGTATAGAAATAGCAAGTTGGGGAATCTTTTGTAGTATTGTTCACTATTTTAGTAAAACTAGGACTCCACCCTTCTAAGGCGCCATCTAAGTGAGGCCATGGCTCATAATTGATCTGTACGGTCAGCGAAATAAATAATTAAGTTGTCATCCACTCTACTGAGGTCTGAAAATATTTAACATCTTAAATAAAAGACAACGATGTGACAACGGGAAGAAGGAGCTCAAAAAAATCCATTTATAACATTAAGTAATGGAAGGAACTGAGATATGGATCATAATTGATCCGTAAAGCCAGCGATGTATGTATGTATGTAACGATGGAACTGCCCATGTAACTATGCCATCTTCAGGGTGTTTTAAAATTATGTAGGTTTAACTTAAGTACCTTTAATAATTGACCTCAATTTAAAGGAGAAAAAAATTCAATTTACAACAGCCAAAAATACCACAAGAAGCAATCATAATTGTGAAAATTTGTAGCTTTATTTCCCATTTTCACACCAAAAGCATCAACCGAAAAAAAATGAAATAATGTGACGACAAAAAGTGATAATAAATAAAATTATGACACCAGAAGAAAGTAATGAAATCGGAATATCGGAAGGAGAATCAATTTTTTTTTCTTCACGTTCTTTTTATCCTCGACAGAAATGAAAAGCAACAAAAAAATCCGCAACAGTGTTGATGAAAAATAAGAAGAGATGAAGGGAAAGAAAAAAAAATTAAATTAACGGAGCGGAAACTGTCTTTACATCATTTTTTATCCCCTCCATGCTTAGGATCCTCTTAAAATACATTCCATCTCCATCGAAACTTTTTTTTGTAAACAGCAATCACTCATTTCATGCATTTTTTCACGGGACATAAAATTTTCCTCTCTTTCGGTCACTTTGGCTATCAAGATTATTTCCTTGTTTTTTTCGTCATTTTAAGGAAGTTTTCCTTTTTTAAGAAAATGAGTTTGGATGAATGAATAGAGTCAAGGACCGTGTGATGACTAGAGATCAAAAGGACAGCTATAAATAAAAAAAAAATTGTAAAATTTCAAAAATAAGGAGTTTGGCATGGCAACTTGTTGGAAGTGATTTGAATAGGAATAGATTCAATTTTTGAAAAGTTAAGGAATCCTGAATCTTTTGATCAGTGCTTTAATTTATTAATTTATTATATTATTGTCAGATTGTCTCCAGTACGGCATAGATAACAAAGAGATTCAAACATAAAATATTAACAAATGTCGCTGTCTGCTTTATCACAAAAAGCATGTCCCCATCAATAGAACCTTCCACCCCAAAACTTCTCCTGAAAAGTTTTCAATTTAATAATGTATCAATTTCATTCATTTAGTTACAAAGCACCGAAAAATCAGAGGATTGATCTTTGAAACAAAATTTTTCCTTTTCTCACTTCCGATACCTTAGACATTTCCTTCTCACTCCACTCATTTTACCGTCAGCTTCGATTCAGTCTTTTTCCCTTAATTTGATTAATGTCAGACGATAGGTAACAACCCAAGAAAGGAAAATAAAACTTTTTCTTCATCAACGTTGATGAATCAAACAAGTGATTTTAGGTGACATTTTATTAATTTTCATTAAATAGAAACTGAATGAATCTCGGCAATGCCACCCTCAATTTTGTTATATCAACAAAAACAAGATATTTACATAGATATTTTTGGGTATGAAAGAGAATAAAGGCAACATCAAAATAAATTTGCGTCAGTCAAAGATTCATTGATAGGTGACAAACAGTTCAGCGATAAACATGAAAAGGAAAAAAGTGGAAATTCTAATTTAGTTGATGAAAGGTTGTGCGACTAGAAACTTAATAAGAAAAATTGTAACTTGATATTTTAAGACACTTTCATTTGCGAATTGAATGCTGATTGGATATTTTAATCTCTTTGTCATGAACGCCTTGTGTGTATTTCACATCGAGGTCATACCAGCAAATGTAATGATTAATTTCCTACGCTAAGTGAGAACATAGAGAGAAAAAAATGTAAGATGAATCCTTGTTTAATGATTGTTGACAAGTGTGCATTCCTCATTTCATTCTCAGCATTTTCTTGCTTGTATAAGTACGTATGAGATTTCATTAAGAGCATTGTCACATAATGAACATCCCACAAGTGCCATTAAAGCTTGTATATTACGAATATAATGATGATAATAATAATAGTAAGAGTAACAGATATGCGAGTAAATTTTCTAGAAATGCATAGGAAAATAAAATTGTATAAACATAATTGTGTTAAGTATGGATGATGCTTACTAGGAAGAAATGGGACGTCTTGTATGACACTGGGTTAGCATTAAGTGTAGCTATTCTAGATAGGTTGATTAAGATTGAATCTAGTACATATTTATGGATGACACACAAGGAACATTAGTGAGTACCGCAAATTAACCATTCCTTGTATAGTCTCAGCTGCTCTAGACCAGGGGCGTAGCAAGGGAGGGAAGAGGGGGGACAAAAAAAATTTTTATATGGACAATTCAGAAGAGGGGGGATTTTTATGATTTTTTCATAAAACTCCTAGCAAAATGAAGAAATTTCTGTCGGGGAATTTGACCCCCGAATCCTCTCCCCTCGTTACGCGCCTGCTCAAGTCCCTCCAATTTATTAAAGTTTCATTTTAATTCTATGCTTTAATAAAGGAACGTCAATCCACAACAATGTTGCAATAATTATATCACAAATTAATTTGTAAGAAGAGCTTTCTAGAGCACCACAAAGAGTGCAAGAAACATCCATCCGACTCAAACTAAGAGCAATGAGAATGTCCGCAAATGTCACTTCACAGAATAAAGAATCGAGAACAAAAAGCTACAACACGAATGTAATTCAATATAATAATCCATCTCCAGTATAGAGGAAACATCTAGTCATTCAGAAAAGACAAGAAAACCATCGAGTTAACACCTTTTAAATATGATATATGCCGCATAAGAAATTGAGCGTAAGATATCTATAAAAACGTCCCAGTCAGACTTGTTATTATTAAAATGAATGATTAATTAAGTGTCTGGTGTTGTCTTTTTAATCGATTGACGCTTTATTGACGTTTACTGTTTTAAAACGCTGAAGGTATGAAATTAAAATTTATTGACAGTAACGGGCAATATTCCTGATTTGATATGGCGTGGGTGTTGTGCTTTAAAACGATGAATGTAATAAACAACTTGAGGATTTAATAGATGAATAATTTCTATTAATTGAAGCTTAGTTAAGTTTAGACTCGTTTTGAATTTCTTGAAAATAAATTTGCGGAGGTTTTGTCAGAACTTCTTAAAGAATTCTTGGAAAGACTTCAACTTGATTTTTAAAATCTTAAATAAAATTTAAATATTTTTAATAAAGAAGAACCAAATTCTTCACAAGGGCTGACACCACATCAGACTTGCTACAAATGCTACAGTGAGCAATCCATAAAGTGGCATTTTCAAAACTATTATCGATGAAATTTAATATTTTAACTATGCTCTCCAGTTTCCAACTTTATTCAAGTGTTAATTTTATATAATTTTAATTTTTTACTCTCCGTGTCGACCATTCACTTCTGTTGATCAGCATCATCATTTTTATATGCTGTTCGCACTTGATATTAGAGCTTTCTCGTCAACAACATCACATACTTATTGTACCATTTCTTTGGTACTCGATTTATGATTCTGTGAACATTTTTTTTTCTCTGCTCTTCATGCTCAACTTTCTGCAATACAAGCAGACAAAGGTTGTAATTTAATCATTTAAAATTATAACACACAACGAGGAGACATTGAACATCAGTGGAATGAACGAGTGTCATGTTGATAAAAAATACGATGAAATAGTAAATGGACGATGTGAGATGATTTTCTAGAGAAAAAGAATGTTTCTGTGCTTTGAAAGTGATTTTATTACGGAATTTCTATGAAAATTATAGATCTTGTTTATTGAGATTTATTTGACTTTTGTTGGATTAACTATTTATGAATTAAAAGTTGATGTTTCTATAAAAATGAGAATTTAAGATCCCCTTTAACTGAACTATCCCTTGAAGTGTCTGACAAATTTAAAGCTGATGTATCAAGCCATATGGAGGCAAATCGTCCAAAAAAATCAATATTAAACATCTGCTGACAAGCAATTGGGCAAAAGACAGATAAATCTTTGGAAGATGGTAGTTCGATTCCTATTAGAGTTTCGTATTGGTTTGATTCCTATCTCTCAATCATTTGTTCATTGATTAAAAATCTCCACCATATATGAGTCATAATACTATAAATCCTCCAGCAAATAGTCACTTCCTACAACTCTATTTCATCATTTAATAAACCATATTAATGAACAAAAAAACAAGCTGAGCCACACTAATTAGAACAAATTTCCATTCATTGAAAAATTTCTCGACTAAGTCTCCACAAATTGAGACATCATGTAGAGATTCCGAGAAGTTGATAATTACTACTGAGTTATGTTTGATTAACATATCATCACAGTCCTGCTAATTGTACGTTTATGCTTCAATAATTTTTGGGAATCTTATTTGCTTTTCAGAGTTCATGATTCATTATTGAGAGGAAGTTCTGGTTGCGGAAGACTTCAAAATGAAGACTATTTCGGATTTAAACATTTATTCCAAATGAATCTGTTGCTGTCAATGGAATTTCTTTATTTTCGCATAAAAATGATGATTAAATATTTAAACGCAAAACAGTAAAAAGATTCCAAAGCCACTCTTTCAAGTGTCAATAATTCTTCATTAAATGTTTATTTTGTTCTGCCCAAAGCAATCACTTTACATTGACCAAGCTCATTTCCCAAGTCTTTTTCACTTTTATTCTCTTTCTTCTCTTTATTCTCTTACTGCCAATATTTGCAGTTTGCAAAAATAAATACGAGCAAAATCGCTTTTCTTCCGATACCGCTGTACTTAATATTTAATTTAAAGTAATTCAATAAAGGCAGAAGCATACACCAGAGGAAAAATAACAGAAACAGAGAGTAAATCGTTCTTACTAAATATCTCGAAAAAAAAGCAACAGAAGCAATAGTAGCGATATTTAGTTGAGATAGGGTAAACAACTCTTCAATATTGGGGATGTGGATTTAATGAAGTCAAAACTGGACTGGCTTATAAATTTTAACTTAATTTAGAATTCTTTGAAGTAGTTGAGAGATCTGCATATTGTGGGAATCGAACCAGCGATCTCACAAAAGTAAATTACAGATTTCAGGTGTGCATCTGAATCACGTGGACACACAGGCCTAATTTTCACAATGGCAGGTTCACTTACATTATTAAGGCAACATATGACCACAAATATTCTTGGAAGGAAGCTATTGACAGAAGCAATGTTGCTCTTAGTATCGGTAATTGGCAAATGAGAGTCAGCGATATTGCTAGCTCCAGACACCATCTAATGAAGGCCATGGATCACAATTGATCTGCACAGCCAGCGAAGAAGAAGTAGAACGTATGACTTAACATCACAGCTTAGTTAAATATTAGAAATAGCTAGAAAATTTGGTGAATTGTCTAAGTCAAGCAAGTGAATGACGACTTTAATTGAATCATTATACTTAACTTAAATCTGAACTGTTTCCAATCAAGCTGCAAAGCAAAATTAAATTAATTTCAAACAGATTCTACCATGCTAGATTCCAATTCATGCATGAAATTCTAAACCACCACTTGCATTCCCTTGCTCGTTTTCAGCCATAGCCATAACAAAAAAAAAGGAGAAGCAAGAAAAAAAAACTGTTGAAGCGATTGAAAAATAAGCACACAAAGTTTTTTTTTATAATTTATTATTGATTTTCAATCGATTCACTAGACTGATATCGACAAAATAAAAATTAAATAAAATCGTTTTTCGATACACTTATTTCATTGTAGGGTGAATGAATTAAACTGAATATAATTTCTGTCAGTGTCTGTTCGTTCATATTTTAATTTTCATTTCCATTATCAATACTTCTCTCACTCATAAATTTTTAATTCCTTTTTAAACAAAAAATAATTTGAATGAAGTAAAAAAAATATAATATAAATTCAGTTTGACATAACTGCGTCATCAGCCCTTTTCATCTGAAAGACATTACAAAGTAAAATATGCTTCTCTTTTTTTTATTTCTCTTCTTTTTTTGAATCATAATGGTTTGCCTGTATGTTTCTTATGTTTTCGCTTTATGCTCGCCGTTTTTTAGCACATTTATTTGTTGTTGGTTTAGGGTTGTGACTTTATTGCTGGTATGTTGGCTACTTGACCCAGGAATGTTGCTTAAAAATATTGAAGAATGAGAAATGTCAGAATAATAAGGATCTGTTTATTTTCAAATTATTTTTTTAAAAAAAAATGCTGTTTTTGAAGCAGGAGCGAAGTCAGGGTCCGGTTTCTAGGGCTTTCTTGAGCTCGCTTCCCTAATGTCTAGGGTTACCATCTAATTTTCATGAAAATACAGGACTTTTGGTAAACTTTTTCGAAAAATACAGGACATAGAGTAAAATTCGAAAATTAACGGAAATTTTCGTGAAAAAAATACAGGACCTGGAACAAAGTTTTCAAATTTATACAGGACAGGGTTTTGAAATACAGGACTGTCCGTTGTAAAACTACGCAGATGGTCACCCTACTAATGTCAGGTTAATACTATTTACATACGATATTTTCGTACATCGAATTTAATTATTGCCCTAGGGTGCACCAAGTAGCCCTGGAAACCGTACCAGAGTTATAAGGAGAGGGGAAAGGGGGAGGGGGGAGGCTAGAGGTGGTATGTTTTTGAGTTTTTCTTGTATTGAATAATTTTTGAAATTGAAGCAAGTAAGTTTTGAAAGATGATGGTATCCAGTAAAATGATTCAGAGCACACTCAATCTCAAAATGCGCTCTATACTCCCAAAATCTTTAATAACTCTCCTACTTCCTCATCTTTTTTTTCCTCACTGACTCACTGAATTGTAAATTGAAAATTTATATTTTTGAGATCATATCTGATAATTTATTCTTGAAAATAAAGAAAGAGAGTTTATAAACATGTGACAACTATTACAAAATTGGTTTTTTTCTTCTTCTTCATTTTTATTCACTCGACTGTACTGTGTTATATTTTGCCACATTGAAAAGGGTTATGCCGAAGCAAAAGCATCGGAAAGAAATATTTTTTTTAATTTTTTTCTTCACTCTTTCACTGTTTTTGTTATTATGCGAACAAACAGAACACACAAAAAAATGAGAGAACTCTTGTTGAATTCCTTGAATAGCTCTTGCCTTGTGTTTTTTGTGCTGTGCTTAAATAAACTCATTAAAAGGCCATATATTATGTATGAGAATGAGGAGAGGGAAGCAAAGGGAAAGAGCGCTTCATATTGTGTGCCATTTCCCATCAGATTGTTATTAAAAGCCTTTAACACAGCGATGTTGGGAGTCATTTGGAATGGACAGTGAAAAAACGCAGTTTGCAGCATAATTTCAAGTCGATTATGTCAACTTTTGATCATTTTTTACACAATTACGTTTGAAATTTAAGATTTTGATTCTTTTTTTATGCTGTAAAGTCACAAAAGCTATCAATTTAGAGCCAAATGCGCATACCCAAGAAGAAGTGACAGTTTTAAAGATTTTTGAGTATTTAAGCAAGCTAAGAGCTTAAAACTTAACCAAACTGCTCAAAACAGTTCAAAAAATACGCAACAAGAATGGCATTTAAGATGGAAGTACTTGAGCAATGAGGAAAAAAAATTCAAGTGTTTCTGCATACACAATCTATGTCATTTACTTTGCTTACTTTACTCGCTACTATGGTAATGACATCAAATCATTTATGAGCATTATGAGAATTCTCTTTCGTTATGTTTCACAGTGCAGCAAGAAAGCTTGCAAGAAAAGTTTCAATGAAAGCCTTTCTTCTTCATCCTAAGCTTCACATTCAAAGGATTTTTCATGTGCACTTTATGATCGTCTCAGTTCCTTTCAATTTATAACGACTTATCATTAAATGAGTATCATTATGAAGCTATTCATGCGCTAGTTTATTTTAATTGCATGTTTAAAATTCAAATATGTGCTCCAATTATGCGAATGTAATGTAATTTTTTTTTTCTCTACTACATAAAGTAAATTCATTCTGACGTCACGATGTGTAGTATGTGCATGTACGAGGTAGAATGAATACAGAATTTAATTTATGTAATGAATTAGAAAAGTTAATGATATAAAATAAAAATGTTGTAAGTAATATCAGTAATGGTATTAGTGAAACGCCATCAATTATGCATGAAAAATTATGTAGTTTAAGTATTTATTGTGGATTTTTGCTGTGAATGTAAATTTAACATTTTATGGATCCTATAAATATGCAGACAAGAGAATGCAATAAAATATTTTAATTACAATTAATTATTTAAGTCAATGACCTTAAATTTAAGTCCTTTTTGATAGTTCATTGGCACTAGGGCACTTGAATTACGAATTGTGACTAGGTACATTGCAGGGTATTGTAATAAATTCTGTTCTTATTTGAATCGCAGGCTGGGCCCTCTCCATGCTGTATGCTGTTTAGGGCACTAAAACAGTGGTGTCCAACCTTTTTTGTGCCATAGCACATCTTTATGAGGTATACATTTATACCAAGATTACTCTTGAAAGGACATGCGGGAAAGGTTTAGATAAAAGTATATAAGAAGAGTAGAACTAGAGGTATAAGAAAGGATAGCCATTTAAACCAAAAACCTCGACCCTGAAGGATAAAATATCAACTAAGTACCCATTTACTTTTTTGTAGCATTATAAATTTCAATTTTCAATTTTTTACTAAGCAGCAATGAAATCTTTATCAATGTCAATTTACAAGAACCCTCCAAGACTTTCCAATAAAATATTTTCTATACTGCAAACATATAAAATTTGAAATCATAAGAAACATTCAAAATCCATCTACATATCAAAATTCAAAATATATCTTGAATTAATTCCTGTCAATCTCACCGAAAACAATACGTTGCCAAATCCCATCAAAAAGATAAGAAAGGTAAGTAAAATATGATTTTGAAGCGGCTTAACCTCACTCGTCATTTACTTTCATACCAATGAATTACTTTTATTCATAATCAACAATAAATGCCCTCAACCGTCTTTTATTTTATAAGTCGGATAAGAAATAAGTAAAAACAATATCGATAAATAAAGCAGCAAACTCGATATGAGACAATAAAAAAATTTAACGTTGATATCGACGAGGCTATTAAATATTTTTTATAACATAATGCAATATGAATGGAAGAATTGCAAATGGGCGTGAGAATGACAAATTTTATGAATTCCAAAAAATACAATCGAGACAAAAAAAATTGTTATTTTTGCTGATCATTGCAAAAAAAAATATTTTTCCATTTCATCTATAAAAACAGCATCAATTTCAAATCCATTTTGGAAATGCTCATGTATATCCTCACGTCATGAATATAGAATAGAATTGAATTGCCTTTTTTAATGGCTATGGATGTCGATTAAATTAAAGGAAGAGAATATAAAAATTATTTTTTTTTGTCACAATTCAATAAAAAGTTATTGTGAATGATGATTTATAATTTGAGATATTGACAAATTTATTAACTACAATGCAGCTGCAAACATTGTTAATTTGGCGATGAAAATTGACTGGTACGAATTGTCATGCAAATAATAAAAATTTAATTGTCAAAATGGAGCCTGAAAATGGTTCGGAAGGAAGTAAAACCCCTTTCTGGCAGTGTCTTGTGTAGCACGGAATAAATTGATTTCCTGCTGGGCAAATAAAAAGCTTCCAATAAATACATCCGAGGAATTTTTTATTCGTTTTCTTTTTATTTGAGAAGATAGCAGAATATTACAAGTAAGAAATGTCTTTAGTCTGCGTATAAAGCGCATTTTGTGCCACCATACTTAAATTCTAAATCGTTTAATGAATGATGAATACTTTATCTAGATTAGAACTGATTTCTTTCGTTTAATGAACGGTGATACTTTATCTAGATTAGAACTGATTTCCTTCGTTCAATGAACGGTGATACTTTATCCAGATTAGAACTGATATCCTTCGTTCAATGAACAGTGATACATTATCCAGATTAGAACTGATTTCCTTCGTTCAATAAACGGTGATACTTTATCTAGATTAGAACTGATTTCCTTCGTTCAATGAACGGTGATACTTTATCTAGATTAGAACTGATTTCCTTCGTTCAATGAACGGTGATACTTTATCTAGATTAGAACTGATTTCCTTCGTTCAATAAACGGTGATACTTTATCTAGATTAGAACTGATTTCCTTCGTTCAATGAACGGTGATACTTTATCTAGATTAGAACTGATATCCTTCGTTCAATGAACAGTGATCCTTTATCTAGATTAGAACTGATATCCTTCGTTCAATGAACGGTGATACTTTATCCAGATTAGAACTGATATCCTTCGTTCAATGAACAGTGATACTTTATCCAGATTAGAACTGATATCCTTCGTTCAATGAACAGTGATACTTTATCTAGATTAGAACTGATTTCCTTCGTTCAATAAACGGTGATACTTTATCTAGATTAGAACTGATTTCCTTCGTTCAATGAACGGTGATACTTCATCTAGATTAGAACTAATTTGTATTTATAGCACCTCAATTGAGTTTGCTTAATTTTCTTATCTGCAAAATTCATAATGTCTTCTTAAGCACCCTCCAAACTGCACTTTGAATCCCCACACATTCAATAAAATCCAGCTAAAAAGTTGTGAGCTCATAACGACTCGGGTAATGTCATTATTGTGAAGCTACTTATTTCACGATTTAATGACTGTTTTCGATTCTCCTTTCGGTAAAAATACATTTATTGCCTCACAACTGCTTCCTTTTTTTCACTGCTGCTCCTGCCACCGATGACATTTTATTGTTGCAATTTTCGCTCATTTCATGACTATACTGAATATAAAATTCAACGATTTCTTTTTAAGGCAATTGGTATACGATGCTGTTTGTGTATTTTTATATGGGGAGTGATATAATGTGGATGGAAAAAAAGATAGTTAGCAATTCAGCTCCGTACATGCCAATAGATATTATTGAAAATAAGTATAGAGGAATAGATTTGCCATATTTTAGGAGAGATATTTTGCAGTAGACGATAGAGAGATAACAGTCGCATAAAATTATCATTTTTCATTGCACTTTTTTTCAACTCGAGGTAGGGATGTTCATTTCATTTCAGAGTTGAATGGGAATCATAAATTTATTCTTTATAGGAAATATGCTGAAGTTTGCCAAAGTTTTGCAAATTGAAAAGTTTTATTTTTGCAACTTTTATTTTGTGAGATTTATTAACATTAATTTTATTGGAAATCGGCAATATTATTGAGTCGGACTTTTTGAGAGCAATGGCAAAAAAATGGAGCCAAGCCTCAGAAAATTAATTCATGAAGAATTTGCACAATGGGATCTAAAAACTAATTACAGTGCCTTTTCATTAATCCAAAAAAAATTAAAGATACACATCATTCCACAACTAAGCACATTAAAAGTTCAACAAATAATAAAATACTTTGATCCAAGCGAGTCACTCATTCTCAACATAAATGCTCGCATTTACCGAAAAAAAAAAATTATTACAACAAAAGAATTATTATGGCAGCAGCAGTGCTGAATGGCTCACAACAAACATAGCATGGGTTGGTCATGTCACTATAATTTCGTGCCAATTCATCATCAGACAAACACATTACGGCATTAGTGCATCATCATCATTCTTACTGACTCATACACACACATATGAATGTATATTTATTATGGGTACACATAATTTTTAAGGGAATTTTTTTGGGATGAAATTAGGAGTTGAAGTTAGTGCTTTGACTGGCTAGATTTGGGGATATGAAGTTGCTATTGCATCAGAATTATTAATCAGGTTTGTAATCGATTACAAAAATTGTAATTGGTTAATGGATGTAAACATTTGATTAAAATATGGAAAATACCTAATAGCCGCTTACGCGCTTACTGATGACATCCCTTAAAAAACCCAAATTTTAAACCCCTCTTCCCTTCTCTGTCACAGATGTTAAGACCAGCCCCCCCCCCATTCCCCTGTCACGTTCAATCGACGACACAAAATAATTATAATTTCCTTATTAAAAAAATTGGATGTCACAAATTTCTTGACCCCCCTCCCTTCCCTGTCACAATGTGTCACAAATTTTTTGACCCCCTGCCCCTTAAATGCTGAACGTCATAAGTGAACGAGCCCTTATTGCGTAATGCTTTTAGGGGGCTGGGGCTCTAAGATTTTGTTATGGTTCTAATAAAAGAATTTTTTTCCATATACATTTTGTTACAAGGGAGAGGGTTTTTTTTCACGTTACGTAATAAGTGAACGACCCGCGTTGACAGCAAAACTCCTAATGGTGCTTCTATGACTGTTTTTCGATCAATTTGACAGCAAAATTTGAGCATGACTACAGTGTGCTGTTCAGGGACGACTAGCAGAAGCTAAAACTTCCCAAAAACACTTCCACAATTCCTCTATCATCTGTTGATCCACCCAATAAAACCCAAAGAATTATTCCATGTATGATGCGCTATTAAAACTCACTTACATCCCATTTCGTACTAATTCAATGTTTGTTTGTCGATGATATATGGCAAAAAAAGAATTTATGTGTACATTGTGGCTTAACCTCCACACAAAACAAAATATATATTTTTTGAGTAAATTAAAACAGCACAAACAGAGGAGAAAAAAATTCTCTCTTATCATTGACTAAACAAGAAAACGTATTTTTTCGTCAGTAAAAGTTCTCGTACTCATCGTATTAACAACAATATAGCATCAATATATATGGATATAAAAAAAGTCGAGTTTGATGATGTAAACATATCCTTGAGTGAGTGAAACGGGACGGGGAGTAGAATCATCATAATATGGGCATATAAACATTCACTTATACTCTCATATAGTCTAAAATGAATGTTATCATCTGAAAATTCCAAGACATATTTCACTTATTCACTCAATGTTTTTTGTATTTAAATCACTTGGTTTTTACATTTAAATATTTTTATTGAACTGTTTATTATAAAAGTTAATTGATAACTGTATCGTATAAAAGTTAAAGTTAAACTGCCCTGTTCTTAAATCTAACATGCTATTTATAGTCTGAATCTATAATTGATAACTGTAAGATGACACCCAAAGGTGTCATCTTACGTTATCATGACTCATGGACTCATGACTCATGTGAACTATGATTCATGTATGTCCATGACTCATAAACTTGTAAAAAAAATAATAAAGTATAGATAAACTTAAAACAATTTCCGGGGGCGCTTTATTCTTCTTTTATTCCTTCGGATGAGACTACAGTTGTGCTTTGACTGATAGTTGATGAGGCCACTGATGGGTTGCGGATAAAAGCTTCCAATGTTGGTAGTTGAAGTGCTGCTGCGTTCATTGTCGTTCCATTTCCACCGTAAAATTGCTCTCCTGCTTTCTTTAATATTTCTGATATTATGTTGTTATGCAAGTTCCATTTTTCGTAATGCTTGCCAGATTCCATAAGTAGTTGTAGTTGATATGGCAGCATTCGACCAGTTTCTTTGCGATAAATGTTGCCGATTAGCTCCAATGCCACTTTCTTGTGCTCATAAAGCATTGTGAGAAGAGCTATACGCTCTATGTGCTTGTTGTTTATTGCCGTATCAATATGTTCACGCATATTGTTTTTGAACGTTTTTATCAATTCCTCGTTGTGTTGATTCGTTTTTTGGAGGATCTCGATAGTGGCTGCATCCGCTTTTTTTTTCTTCTTGAAGCGATTTAATGGTGTCCAATAATTGCTGTGTATTGTTCGGCATATCAATGTTGATATCTAATACACGTAGTTTTGTAAGCAATATAGTTTTGTCACATACTGAGCACACCTTTTTTGCACCTCGAACTTGCATATTGTCAATGCAAGCACGGTGAAATGCATGACCACAATTGGTCAGAAAGACGGCGCGGTTGTTGCATCCTTTGCATTTGGCACATTTTATCATCACCATCACTATTTTTTATTGTTTTTATCTTTTGTGTTTCTATGAAGTCTTTAATTTCAAAAATAGATATTTTTTATTTTCACTTATATATTTTTTAGAATAAATCTTTAATGTTCAATCAATTTTTCACTTTCACTATTACTATAAGTTTTAGTTAATTCTTAATTGCTGTAGTTAGGGCTATTTATACTAGTTGAATGATTACTTGCCCACAGGTCGCTCCATTTAATAAAGGATGATTCGGGTCTTGTTGTTGTTTCTTTCGGCTTGCATATTTTATAGCATAACCCTGTAATAATTAATGTAATTACTAGGGCAGCCCATATTGCATACATAAACCATGGTTGTTTTGTAATGCTATTCCCGAATGCCTGTAATTGATCGCTGTTTAGAACTGATTCTAATTGTTGTGTTAATGCTGATGTGACGTCATGATGTTGTTTTTCAATCATGCTGAGATTATTTTTTAGTATGATTTTTGGGTATTCAATTTTTATGTTGCGAAGATCCAATGAGATATTTGATGCTAATGAAATTGATTCCTCTTGTGGATGTGAGAACATGTGTCGCTGAGTTTTGATCGTACATGCTGCTGGTAATTTGATCAGGTGTGCGAACAATTGTTGATTATTCATTGTTTTGTTGCCATCATTCTTTAAACAAGTGATGCTGGTGTCGTTTTTTTCATTTATAATGAGAATCTCTTCCCCCAGCTGGATAATTTCATCTTGAAGTTCCTTCACCTTTGTTATGTCACAGGCTGTGGCATTTTCCTTCATTAGACTTTTTATGCATTCCGTTACTTTTTGCAACCTGTTGTCTTCATAAATGTCCTCATAAAAGTGTGTCAGATCATTAATCATCCCAAATGTTGAATTTTCCTCATCCATGATTATTTTATGACATAATTCACTGTGTTTGCTGATTTTTACTATGTCTCTGTTTGTAGATGGAATAGAAATTATTGCAATTTTTCTATATTTTGTGGATGAGACCATTGGAATGCTGTATTTTATGACAATTTCACCTTGCTGCAAGAGTTTTTCTTTAGTAGATATGCTGAATAAATCCATTGGGTCAGACAACTCCGGTATTTCTAAATTCTCGATATCTTTATGCTTTTTTAAGAGCTTTCTAACTTCATCCAATGGTTGCATGTTCGCAAGATCGAGATATTTTGATGTTACTAAAGCAATAATTTCTGAAATTTGTTGAACATCACTCTGAACTTGATTTTGGTTGGCAATTTTGTTCTGAATCATTTTGACTTCTTTAATTTTTGCATTAGACATTGCTGTTGCTTCATTAGTTATTTTATTGACAATGTCTGTAGCTTTTAAGAGTTTGTTTTGACTGTTCACAAGATCATCATGCAGCTGATTCATTTCAAATTGCTGATAAGTCATTACTCCTGCTGTAATTATATGGGGTGCTATAACCGCAAAACCCTTTACGGCTGCCCATCCCCAACTACGTTTTTTGCGTGTTGAAAATCCGCTTTCAAACGTCATGAAAGCTTGCTCAGCTTCATAGTGCAACAATTTTTTCCACTGATCACAATAGGTGTGTATTTCAGGGGCTATGTGTTTGCATGTATGAGTAAAGTTTCCAATTTTATTTAGTATAAATGTTTTGTCCTCTAATACATTTATTCCGGTTAATACCTTCACTGAAATAGCTGATGATAGTATTTGTGCATTTCCTAGCTCAATGGTGTGAATTCCTGGTTGTAATTGTGTTATTTGTGCATTAGCAACCTGCATTAGTGCAAGCCATGTGACGAGAACTTGAGTAGCTGTGATTTTTCGCTGACTTCTGAGTCTCTGCTTCAGCGGAACCGGAGCATCAATTTCCTTTCCGGTGTCAGTTTGCTGTTGCTTATCAAGTTGGATAGCATGGCCTTGAATTAATTCACGTTGTAGAGGAATGAGTTGGTTAACTGCATGCGTGTATTTCGTTTTTTGTGCATCTTCAATTTGTACTTTTCTTACTACACCATTTGGATCCGGAAAAACTTGCGTGATTTTTGCCAATTTGAATTGACCTGGCAGTAAATGTGGCTCTTTAACGATTACAACATCATTTATCTGCAAATTTTTTGCAGGTTTGGTCCATTTTGTCTTCTTTTGTAAAGTTACTAAATATTCTCTGATAAATTCTTTCCAAAATTCCTTTTGAAGTTGCACAATTTGTAGCCATTTGGTTGTTAGAGGCAATTTAGAGTTAATTGTCTCAATGGGATGTATCGATCCTGTTCTTTGAAGTACAAAATGAAACGGTGTAAGACTTAAGTTATTTAAATCTTTCTGACCGAGTGCGTATAATGGACGTGAATTTAAATAATACTCTATTTTGCACACGATTGTCTGAAATTCATCGATCGTCAAGTTTTTAATATTTTCCATCCGTTTCAAAAAACTTTTTAGGGCTCCAATTCCTGATTCCCACAAACCTCCCATACTTGGTGCAAATCGAGGGATAAACTTCCAATCCACCTCTTGTAATGCTAAGCTATTCTTTGCTTCACCTTGAATTGACTTCCATGTGTCCTTGAGCAGTCTATTGCATCCTATGAAATTTGATCCATTATCTGAATGCATGCATTTTGGCGTAGATCTTCTTGAGGCAAATCGAGAAAATGCTAATAGAAATTCTTCTGTAGATAAGGACTTGATAACTTCGAGATGGACGCATTTTGTCACCATACAAATAAATATAACTATGTAAGCTTTCATTGTTCGGTCAAATTTCAAAGATGATGCTCGAATGTTGAAATATCCACATAAATCCGTCCCTGTGTTCTCGAATACATTGGCTGGTTTAAGGCGCATTTCTGGAAGCTGGGCCATTTCCGGCTGTATAGGTTTTGACAACCATCTGGTACATGATGTGCATTGTGAAATTGCTCGATGAATGTTGGATTTTAAAGCAGGTATCCAATAATTCTCGATAATCAGTCGCTGCATGAGTGAATATTGTGCATGGAAATTTTTGAGGTGTATGTATGCCACCATTAGTGTCAACAGATGAGATTTTGGAATGATTATTGGTTGGATTTGGTTTATTGACAGGAACCTGGCATTTTGGAGCCTACCTCCTACTCGTAGCAACCCTTCCTTGTCGATAATTGGTGACAATTTTCGCAGGAAATGACCTTTAGGAACTAATTGCTTATTTCTGATTTTTTCCATAGCATCCTTCATCTCTCTGTGCTGATAATATTTTATGATACTTTTCCTTGCCATTGTCACTTCATTTGCACTAAATTCTGTATGAACTCCATCTGTTGTTCGTTTATATTGCATCCAACGGCGCATATAAGCCACACTTCTCAATAGTCTATTGAAGCTTGAGAACTTTGCAAACATATCTGCTTCTTTTTCTTCATTTTGTGTAATATATGTGGATGGTATTGAGCTATTTAAATCGTCATCAGATGTTGATGGTAGTTCGGAATTTTTTAGGAAATCCGGACCCTCCCACCAGAGATTTTCATCCAGGAGCTCATCTATCATCCTTGATCTACTTGGTATATCTGCAGGGTTCAATTTTGTGTTAATGTAATGAATTGAATATGGATCCAAAATTTTGCGAATTTTTTCCACTCTTCTTTGTACATATTTATTTTTATTCACTGTCTTGCTTCTCATCCAATAAATGATAATTTTAGAATCCACATAAGCTCTAAATTGCACATTCAAATGAGTGAAGCAGTTCTTTATTTGCTGGTACAATTCAGCTAGTATTAATAATGCTTGAAGCTCCAATTTCGGTATTGTTTCTTGTGCGGAGGCGATTACAGCTGCATTTTTCAATTTATTGACACCACCTTTTGCTATTACAAGATGTGTGTTGAATATATCATTGGTTTGTACTCTTGCATATATAACAGCTGCTTTTGCTAGGCCGCTTGCATCGCTGAAGCCGATAAGGTCTAAAAATCCATTACTTGACGTGTTGAGCCATCTTGTTATTTTAATGTCTGCTAATTTATGCATATTTTGAATTACAGCATCAAATTTTCCTTTCCAAGTTTCGTCCAGTTCCTCATCCCAATCAACTTTTGTTGCCCAAATCTGTTGCAAAAAGATCCTTAATAACATAGTGTAGGGCAAAATGAAATTAAGCGGGTCATAGTTCTTTGCTACAACACTAGATACACCACGCTTTGTGTAAATCACTTTTTCCGGTGCCTGAATATTTAAGCTAAATTCATCTCTGATTGGATCATAATTGAGTCCCAAAGTCTTGAATTTTTCAACATTGTCCTTTGCATATGAAGTAATTTTCTTTTCCTCAGGAATTTCACGTAAGACTTCTGGGTCATTAGACATAAATTTGGTCAAAGGAAATTGCCCTTGAGCCATAGTATGAGTGACCTGTGTAATTAACTCCTTACATTCTTCAACCGTATCAGCTCCATAGACAAAGTCATCTACGTAAAATGCCTCTTTTATTATCTTAGCAAGGGTTTCTGATTGCGCATTATCGACTGCGCACTGCTGAATAGTGCGTAGACTCTGATATGGGGCACACTCTGTACCATATGTTACAGTTTCCAACTGAAATTCACGTAACTCATCGCTCGGCTTCTCTCTCCAAATAATTCTCAATTTTTTGCAATCTTCAGGCAACAATAAGATCTGTCTGAACATTTTAGCTATGTCAGCAGTCACAATAACTTGAAAGGTTCTGGCTTTTGTCAAAATTTCAATAATTGAGTTTTGGAGCTTTGGACCTGAGCATAGTTGATCATTAAGGCTTTTTCCATTGCTCGTAACTGCTGATGCATTAAAAACGTTCCTCAATCGTGTTGAGAGCGCATTTGGTCGAAATATAGAGAGATATGGAACGTAATAGCAGTTTCCACTCTCATCTGCATGTTTTTCTTTTTCAATCTCAGTCATGTGGTTCATTGAGAGATATTCCCTCATAAATGAAGCATTTAATTGTTGATGTTCAGGATCCTTGTTCCATTTTTGCTCCTGCCATAAGAAAAATCTCAAAGTCTTCCGATATGAGTGGCCTAATGGCACTGGATTTGGTTTCCATATCATTGGAACAACATATCTTCCATCTTCTGTCCTATAATGCTTCTTTTCGAACAATTCTTCGCAATATTTTGCCTCATCATCGTCACACTCCTCAATTTCTTCTGGGACTTCAAAAAATTTCAATATTCTCTCATTAATTTTGTCATCACTTAAGCATTTTAAGGCTGATTCGTTGTAGGTTACAAATGAGCTTACAATTTTTTGAGGTCGAGAATTTTTCCCGCTTACAATCCATCCTAAATGCGTATCTTGTAAAAGTAAGCCGCTTTTTGTGATTTCCGTACCCCCTCCGGCCTTAAAAATTTGTGGCAAGACATCACTGCCCATCAGAATTCCAACTGAGCATGATTTGCCCAAAAGAGGATTTGCCATTTTCTTATCGCCAAACATATTCATATCAATTTCCAGTGTTGGAATATTGCTTGCAATTTTGGTTACAACCAAAGCTTGGGTGGTAATGACTCCAATTTTTGGATTGTCCAATTTTATGCTTAAATTAACGTACGATTTCGCTGTGTCAAGAATGTCATTAATTCCTTTGATGATAATATTTGTCTTATACTTGCGAAGTCCTAATTTTTGCACTATATCCTCAGATACGTAAGTTCTTTCTGCACAATTGTCAATAAGACAGGCAATTGGAATAGACATTCCATTTTTATCCAAAATATTAGCGATTGCCGTCGGCAAAATGGTGCAAGTATCTCCATTTTTTGTGACGAATCCATGTGTCTCTGCTTGTTGAGCTATGTGACTGAATTCTTGGCATTCCTGGTGGTTGGTAACAAATGTATTTGACGCATTATTGTTGATTGGATGCAAAACAGTATGATGATTTAAATTGCATTTCTCACATTTCACTGTATCTTTTGATCGACATGGATTTCTAAAGTTGAATTTATGCTTCAAACAATAAATGCAGATCTTATAATGACGTAGTAATTTCTCCCGATTTTCATTCGCCATTAAAGTCGGACACATGTTGACCAAGTGACTCATTTTGCATATAAAGCATTTTTTCTCTGGGTCAATGTTATTTGGAGGCACGGTATTCTCATTGTTCACTGTAACATGAGCACGCGTTGATTTGTTTTGTTTATTTTTATTGTTGTTGCTGTTGTCATATGAATTATCTTTAATTTTATGAGTGACTGCAGTTTTTATGCCACTTTGTCCCTCTGCGAGATTGCACTCGGCCATTAGAAATTCTGTTATCGTCTCAACGTTTGCTCTCAATTCTTTAGCTCTTAAAAAATCTTCATAACGCCGTTTTATCTGACTTTCTACCTGCATGTATCCAATTTCAAACAGCCATTCAGCTGGTTGTACATCGGTTAGTTGTGTTAAATTTGTGACAACAGTATTCAATGTAGAGTAAAATTGTCTCATTGCTTGCACGTCATTTGCTTTCACAGGTTGAATTTGCAGGAGCTTGGACACGTTATGTTGTACTAAAGCTCTGGTTATCAGGAACTCTTTGTCCAAAATGCTCCACATCACGCTGTAATTTTGCTCTTCAGTGGCTAAATGCTTGACTCTCTCCAGAGCTCTGCCACTTAACTTGCTTTGAAGCAATAATAATTTTTCTAGGTCGCTCCATTTGACCTTGGAGATGGCCTTTTGAAAAATTTCTTTGAAGGATTTGTATTCCAAGATATCTCCCTTGAACGTCGGAATTTCAAGTTGTTGCGGTTTTAGTGAGCTTTTTTCGGCATTATTTTTTGCGATTTGGTTTTGAAAGGCCTGAAATTGCTCTTGTATCAAAGTGCTTGTATTGACTTGAGTCTCTTGCTGGTTTTGGATTAATTCGAATTGTTTGCTGACAAGTTGCACAATCGCACTCATTGCACTTCCAATTCCAGCTTCTTGATTTGGTGGACTGTTGGATGAACTTGGTCCATCTGATGTCTGAACATTAGTGGCTTGGTTACCATGAGTTGGTTGATTAAAGGTACCAGGATCCACTGGAATCTGTTGATTTGAGATTCCTTGATTGGTGCTTTGATTGTTATGTAGCCTATTATTTGCTGCTTGATTGAAGTCGCCAGTATTGACTGGAACATATGATTGATTTAAGCTTGATTCACTTGATGAATCATGGATTGTAAAACGCGCATTATTTTGATTCTGCAGAAAGTTTCCGGAAGTTGCCGGAACATTTTGATTTCGCTTAAAGTCCTCAGAATTTTCTGGAACATAGGTTTGCTGCTGGTTGAGTCCAGTCTTTTTTGGTGGGCTTTTCTGTTCACTTATATTATCCGGACGTGACACATCTTCCCCCTTATGATCGGATGGTGAAATGAGTTCACCTTTCTTGGAAGTATGTTTTGATTTTCCGTCAGATGTCGAGGGTGTATAAATGTGGATCGATTTTTCGTCCTCAATTTCTTCACTCTCTTCTTCATCCGAGGTATCAAGATTTTTATCTTCAATAACTTCCAAACTTAGCGAGTTTTCCCTAGCATATGCCATTAACCGATTTTTGAAGTCCTCATTAGTCTGTATCAATGAATTAAAAGAATCCGTGTAAACATCTGGTAAGTCAGGATATTTTGTTAGTTTCCTATGGTTCTTAACGAT
Source organism: Chironomus riparius (assembly GCA_917627325.4). NCBI lineage: Eukaryota > Metazoa > Arthropoda > Insecta > Diptera > Chironomidae > Chironomus > Chironomus riparius. The sequence goes on from OU895879.1 coordinate 33,289,110, forward strand.
GCAATTCCAGGATTCTCGCCGATTTCTCTCATAGTGTCTCAACACTTCTATCTTGCCCTTCTTTTCCTTCTTTTCCGAGGTTAATTTTAGGAATTGAACCTCAAATTCTTGGATGAGAGACTGTTGGTAATCCATCAATTCTGTTTGTTTGGTAAATTGGTCTGCCATGATGATACTTCAATTAATCGTCTGCAACTTTGCTAATCTTTTCCGGGATAAGTGTAGACAGCTCTTCAGTAAATCCTCCGGCCGCGAGAATTTACTTTACCGTCAAAATTTTAAGATAGATTCACTTTATCGAAGGACCACTTGTTTTTTGTATTTAAATCACTTGGTTTTTACATTTAAATATTTTTATTGAACTGTTTATTATAAAAGTTAATTGATAACTGTATCGTATAAAAGTTAAAGTTAAACTGCCCTGTTCTTAAATCTAACATGCTATTTATAGTCTGAATCTATAATTGATAACTGTAAGATGACACCCAAAGGTGTCATCTTACGTTATCATGACTCATGGACTCATGACTCATGTGAACTATGATTCATGTATGTCCATGACTCATAAACTTGTAAAAAAAATAATAAAGTATAGATAAACTTAAAACACTCAATCCTCCAAGCTTGATGGGTTTTTTTCCCTTTTGCCTGTCACTGCAAATGATGTGATGCGAAGGATGAAATGTGGAAAATGAAATTTTTTAATGCCAAAAAAACATGTGCGGAATTGGGTTTAATAATGCTACATACGGATTTTTTTTTTCTTCTCGGTATTAAGGAAATTATATTGTACGCGAAAGACAAGCATAAGATCCTTATGTGCTGATATGGTTCAATAAACATTTTTTAAATCTTTTCCTGCCTCAAATCCAAATTTTTCATTTCTACATCAAGTAAAAAATAATTTTTTTTTGTCATATTTACTCCAATTCTGCTTACACATCAAAAAGCATCCCCAATTTTTTTTTCGTTTTACATCTGAATTCTTTATCGATAAAAGAGAAATTTGACAAGCAATATAAATATCAAGATGGGTTTGTTTACATGTGATGACAAATGATGAATTTGGAGGTTGGAGTCTGAGATTTCGTTAAGAACTGAGTGACGCTTCAGAATATTAAGCCTATTGAGCCACAAGTCCATCTTAGAACCAGACAAACACTGTTGATAGTCACAATTTGTGTTTAATCGGCTCAATACCCCTAAATACATAAGAACATTATAGGACAAAAAGAAGAGGCTCTAAAAATCTTTTATGGACGTCATATGTAAACAATCCCAACACGTATGATGAAAATGTCGATTGACAACAACAAAAATTGACTTTCTCATATCGATTAAATTTTATTGGTAGCGTTCTTTATCCGATGGAACTGATAGCAGAAATAAACAAAAATTGGATATTTCTGCTGTCTATTTCCTGCATATGTTGAGTTAAATAACGCGAGGATTTTTAGATCAGAGGATTTGATAAGAGAGCTTTTTGATTGGAGGGAAATTTGCAATCTGTTGGAATTAAAGATTTTGATGGAACTCGACAAACTGTTGATTGCTGATTTTTTTGTTGAAAGCTACTTGCTTTTTATAGCCGTTTTGGACAATAATATGGTAAATTCATACATTTTTCGAATTTACAATCCAAAATCTAGGCCAAGTTCATAAAAGTACCTAAAAGTCATCGATATATTTCCTGCATGCAATTTTTAAGGGAAAAGTATAAAAGAAAAAAAAATAAAATCAAATGCACAACGTAAATCACTTATCGATTTAGCCATAAAACCATGAAATTCAATCTAAAAAAAAATCACTAGACTATAGTCATGGAAAATGAAATGCAAGGATTGCAAGTATACGAATTATGGACCAGATCTCGTACACACACAACTAGGGAAAGTTATGTTGATGAACAATAGCAACAAATCACGGCATTGTGAATCTCATAAAGTGAACGAGACGAGAGAATAGCTCCGAAAAAGAATTAATGCCCTCAAGGCTTGTGTTTGATCATAGTGACGGTGGTGTCACGTGCAATGTACATATGATGTTCACTGATGACACAATGGTATCGAGAGTGAGAGGAGGTGCACACATGTGAGTGATATATAGAGAGAATGAACATTCATCAGCACTTTTGGCGTATGATTGCTTTATTGAATTAAACTCAAATTTTTTTTTGCTGTGTTTCAGCAACAAAAAAAATTGAAAAAAGCCACATTTTTATACAATGTGAATTTTTTATTCATTTTAGCTTTGCCTGGTTTTGCATGGATGGAGGTTTTGACGAGGGGTGGATTTGTACAAAATTGGTTTCATTAAATTATGTATAAAGTTTTTTTAAGGTTTGGGAGTTTTGAAATGAAATGAATTTTTTTATTCAGTGTGAAAATGGAGAATTTTTAAGATAAAATTTTAATCGTTTTGTTGAAATTTGTGGGAAAATTTTAAATTTTTATCTAATATTGTTTGTAGAGTCGTTTTTGAATTTTTTATTAGGATTTTTGAGGATTAGAAAGTCAATCAGTAAATCAATGATATTAAAATTTCAATTAAAGATTTCATTCATTTCTGATAAAATAAAGTTTTCGTTTTCTCCACCAAATTAGCTTTGCACACATGTCTCTCATATATTGATAATCACAACGATTAATTACCAAACTTAATTGACATAATTACAAAATTCCTTAATTCAAAATTTATCTTTGAAGCTCTCTATCGATTAAGTTCTCATTAAATATTCAAATTCAAGCTCAACTTTAGTTCAAGGACGCTCATTATTTCAAGTATCAATTAAATAAAGTAAGTCTCACATTTATTAAGCGAAATTCTCATGAACAATTCTCATCATTGTAAAATTACTGTAGAATCCTGTACCTAGAATATTTATGGACGACGACGACAACTTTAAAAATCCGGATTCGAGTATTATTTACCTGTATTTATTAAATATTTATTTCATAGCCAAACAGCATGCTTTTTGGTACAAAATATAACTCATTGTTGTGGCAATTGTGTCAATGGATCAACGAGATCCAATTTCAATCCTCCCACATTGTTGTTCTCTCTTCTTTCTCTGCCTGTTTATTCTCCTTTAATGACCTTCTATAGTAACTCCGAAAAGAAATGAGAAAAATGAGAAATGCGGAAGAGTTTTGATGTTTTTTAAGGATAAATAATTATATGGTGTAGTTTCCATTTCCTAAAGAGAGTTTAAAGATCAATGATGGATTTTTAGGTTACATCTTTAATTTCTTGGCCTATAATTATGAACTTTAAGGTGTATTTTATGTGGTTATAGAGCCTCGACTCAAGGTGGATTCAATTTCTATTCTTGTACAGAATTTTAAGAATGAATGAAACATTTTCTGTTTGAAGTTCTATTTTTGACAAGACGGAGATACTTTTTGTGGAATTCTCGGAAAAAACATTGAAGTAAATTTTATGAGATTTGAAACTGGAATTTTTTTTATTTTGACACATCAAAAGATTCATAACTCAACGAGAAATAACGGAAATATAGAAACTGTTTAAAGAATTTAAGACGACTGTCAGCGTATTTAATATTCTCTGAAGGAAATACTAAAGTGAAGCATGTACAACATTTAGGTTTAGATTCTTAGTGACAACCTCATGAAGAATTCAAGTTAGCATTCTGCTAAGCTTACTAGCTACCCTCGATAGCTCAGTGAAAAGAGTATGTGACCAAGAATCTTTAGAACACGTGTTCAATTCCCACTCTGGGCGAGTTGTTTGCAACTTCACTTTTTTCTGCTTAGTAATCAATGCCTTAAGTTCCTGAAGTATTAAAATCAAGTCTTAATATAAATATTCATAGCATCTAAGCCTTGCATTTCTTATACAAAACATCTGATAGTAATAACATTACATGATTAACAGCAATATAATAGTTCTAAACCAAATTTAGACTAATAAATTTTGCGATAAACATTTGGCATGTGTGTCCTACATTTCATGAGAATTCATGGTATTAAAAATTATGAGGAAATGAATAGCATGACAAAGAGTCATGTTTTTATTATTTAAAAAAAGGAAATACGATCTGGTTAAAAATATCAACATTTTCTCATGCTTTAATGCAGCCACTTCCCTTTGCTTGTCAAACAAAATTCATCAATTAAATCCAATAAAACGGTTTAAATTGTAAAGTTATCGAATAATTTGACGCATCATCACTAAATTTAATTAACTTTGCTCTATTTATTAACTATCATCCATGATGTTCCATAATCAGCCCTTGAGTCTAATTTTGTTTAACAATCATCGATACTTTAGAGAATAATACAGTAAAAGAAAAAAAAATTGAGGTATCACATTATAGTGGAAAATGAGGAATAAGAATGATTTTTGCCGATGATTTATGATGTAATGTTGCTCAGCCTTTCATCGATAATTATCTCTATAAAGAAGAACCTGAAAGTGATGCCGCCGACGAATGAATAATGGACTCAATTCTCATCATTCCGTTTCTCGATTCTCTTCTTCCCTCTCGTCTTTTGTTGTTGCTATTACTGCTGAGTATAAATATCGAAAGTGAGAGAAGCGAATCCATTTCCATTAACGGTTGCTTTTATGCTGTTAAAATCACTAATTATTATCATAATAAACCTTACCATACTGCCTGTTTCCAATAACTTATACCACTTTTAGTCATTCCTTTTTCTTTCCTTCCTTTCCAGAGCGTTCGGTCTTTATTTTTTCCCCATTTTTATTTTTTCTGTGATATTTTTTTGTTGTGATGGTTTGTGGATTTTATGCATTTTGTACTGTCTTGTATTTTGCAATAATTGGTGCATATTTAGGTATGAGTTGGAATCTGAATATCAAATCATTGTTAATTTGCCAGTGTAAGAAGAAGGTCTCTTTGGCTGAGACTGTAAATCAGTAATTCTATCGTTAAGGCATTGAGTTCGATTCCTATCAGATACTGATCTTGTCAATCATTTCATAAAGTGTTCTCGATATTACAAGAACATTCACAATGTTCATCTTAGAACCTAATAATCCTCTGAAACCCATACTCAATACACTAGTTGATATACTCAACAGTTGGAAGTTTAATCGCTGCCTTCACAACCCACACCATGCATTTCTTACCAGTTTTTTAAATTTGCTGCATGAGTAAAGTGCAATTTGTAATTTGTAGTATTTGTGGTGTTGCAACGTGCACGATGTTTTCTCTTCCATCTTTTAGTATCCGAACATAAAATGTGTAGCATAATATTAAAACATATAATTATCGCGTTGAGCGATCAAATAGAGTGCACATTGATGTATCATTGAGAATAGGCCCCTTGTTTTTTTTTCGCTGTTATTTTGAGGGTCAAAAAATATGAATTTTATCGCTGGTCGCCTATAAAAAACAATTTGTGGATAGAACACAAAAAATTGCTATAAACACTTAAATCAAACACTTCATATAATAATAACAATAATGATCTCTGTTTGGGTTCAAAGTTCACGGATATGTGAACAATTTTGTCTATAATAACAACATTCACTGACTATCCCATTTGTGTCCATCGATTTAACAACAAAAAAAAGTTTATAATAATGTACAATATATAAAATATAATAAAAAAAAGGGAGAAATATTTCACATATGCTTCGCAAAAGTGGTTAAAAAATTATTCACAACCTGTGTGCATGGAAATTTGTTTCAATGAGCATTTCAGTGAGCAATACGGTTGACTATAATTATCTTTGGCTAGGTGACTTTGCAGTTGGTTTTTTGATTTGAACTGATATGATGAAAAAATAGTTTACGTTGGTTTCTGTTCGCAATGTTTTTTTCGTGAATGTAGCTGTGGACAATATCCAACAATATTTTTTTTTTGTGGGAAAAGTTTTAAGTTGACAAAATTAATTGGAATATTTTCAATGACAGTTGATAAAATTAAATGGGAAATATCCATGTGTTAATTACAGGACTGTCCTTTTTTGTAGTGCGGTATTTGATGAATTCGGGACTGAATGTATCGAAGCTGAAGGATGCATATTAAAAGTCAGGGATGCAGAAGTATAATAAAACCTAAAATTAACGGCCCATTCCATTATATCCCCTCAGATCATGGAAAAATTATTTCAATTTTATAGGGTATTCAAAAAATCCTCAAACCTTATGAATTGCGAACTATTGTTGATCGAGACAAAGAATCTGTAGAATGCGCCTTTCAAAAACTCCCTACAGAATATCCCCAAACTACAAAACTTCTCTCCAAACCCAAAAAATTTTAATAAACATATTTTCACTTTTGTTCATATTCAATTCAGGAGTCATTCAGAAGGAAAAAGAGTAAAAAAAATTGCCACCAAGTGGAAGGAGTGAAAGGAAATTTTATTTGTAGAGGAGAAGTGCAATTATGTGAATCATGAGCACGCACATATGGTGCAAGTCGTTAATATACGATAAAGTACGTACGAAAAATGTTTATGGAAACAAATTTGTTTCTCTTATTTATTATTTCATGTCTATCTATATGATTTTCGTTCAGATCGGGGGCGTTTGTTGAATTTTGTGGTGCCGTAAAATTAACAAACTTATGAACTGCGAGGAATAAATTAAGGGAGAAAATATTGTAAAAATTATGTGAATATTTACAGTGAACACATAGTCTCTCCTGTGTATATGATAAGGTTTAAGTGAAAATATTGACTATGCATGACATGATGCATCAGGAACAAGAAAAAAACTTTTTTCATAAATTTTTGATCATCATCATTTGCATCACATCCATAACGTGTCTAATTAACATTTTAGAATGTTTTTTGATGATGTTCGGTGCTGATGGTGGCACATCACGCATAGATTGAAATGTCCATCATGATGACTCTGACTTTTGCCTTCAAACATCATCTATTATGTGAATCGTACATGATACACATAACATTTCAATTTTTGTTATTTTCAGAACGTTTGCGTTTTATTATTTTTGTGATTTATTAAATAATAGAAAATGTGTGCTTACCCTTGATTAAATCTGTCTGGAATGAGGCTCTAGAATTTTTGGTGGACCATTTTATTGATGAGGTATCTAGCTAAACTAGCCCGAATGGTGCAAGTCGATTAATTGATTAAAAATTCGACATAGTGCTTCTTTCGATTTAAATCCAGCACCATGCCAGAGTCACACCAGCTTAATCTCTTAGGTAATATCAATGAATTGGACCTAGCCACAACTAGTGAGTCGTCATCCACAAATACCTAGCTGCCGTGTCTAGAACAACGAATAAGCACCTAAATTTAACTAGTTTTCCTTAAGATCAAACACAGGTCTTAAGAATCTTTTACCTGACTTTCTAGCAAACTGCTCTATGCTGCTAGACCAATTCAACAACCTGATGAATAACCTTAAGGATTAGTCAAGAAACGCGAAAAAAAATTAATTTCATCATTGCATTTTCCGAGAACTCACAGGCGAATAAGAGTCCAAAATGACCATTTCATACTACAAAAAATTAAATTAAAATCAGAATAATATAAAATCGAAAAATTCATAAAGCAGACTATTCAGACGTCCGTAACGAAAGCTATTTAGTCAACCCTTTTCAAATAGATTTTCACATCCATTCTTTTATGAACAAATTCACATGCGTGTATATCCAGTGTTTTATTTAAAATTTATTTTGTGTCTGATTCCGAAAAAAAAAATAATATTTAAAACAAGATGAGAAGTACAATGAGAATCAATTCACATGCAGGTACATGATTCGACAATAACAAACAGCTTTAATTCCCATCTGACTCACTCACATTCTCAATTTCTATCCTATTAATCCCAATGCCATGTTTCACAAATTGCATTCAAATTGTTTGCCAAATCGAATGAATAATTTAAAATTGAGCTTAATCCATGCATCAACAGCAACAGCAGTAGTTTTTAGTAGAGCACAAGAGGGAAAAAGTACGAGCAAGAGAGTTTATTGCTGAGACATGCTCAAAAATGAAACAATTGGAAAATTTAATGGAGCATGCAATTTTTTTTACCCTTCCCCGCATAATTTATAAGTATGGAAAAAGTTTTTCTTCTTCTTGGCAACTTTTTAATGATAAATTTTTAAATTGAAGTTGCTTTCCATAAGCTTCTTAATTGCTATTACTAAATGTATATATAGATGCTTTGCAAACACACCGAAAAAAGTGCTTTTGCAATGATATTTTAATTTTCAGTTGAAATTAGTTCAAGTAGGAGATGGGAGGTGCACTTAATGGAAATGAGACGAGACGAGCACATTTATGGATTTGATGTTTAAGAAAAGCTGTTGAAGTACAATGAACGGAGTTGATTCAAGCGAAACATTACGGAATATGAAGATTATTCATTGAGACAATGCAGCCGAGAGTTGGACATGCCAACAGAAAATAAATCTTAATGGCTAGAATTTTCAGAAAAAACAAAACTTTCCAAAAATGTCTGATATTAAAATCTTTTAATTGATGAGCTTCTTTCTCATAGAAACACACAAAACATTAAAGCTTCTCCTGAAATAATCTTCAATACAATTAAATCCTTTAAAGTGCTTTTTATTGATTAGGTAACGCAAAATCATGCTAATTATAGAACCCTTCACAAGTTGACAAGAAAAATTATTTTATTAAAATTGTGACAAAACATTCACCTTCCTCCCTCCTCTCATAAGCATTACGCATTTAGTGAACGACTCCTTAACAATGTTGATGACCTAAAAATGCGATAAGCTTGGGCAGATGAAGTTTCTCATGCTATTTATAATCCATTCATATATTTTATGTAAAATAGTATTCAGAAAGTTTTGTTTGCTTTACAAAATTCATTCTCAGTTCTTCATGTTTTGCTTCATCCTTTCCTCAAAAGCTTATTCGTTCTTCAATGATTTAACAATGAAAATTTTCACAAATTTTATTCATAATATTATTCTAATAACCAAAAGGTGTTCTCATTCATTCATGGTTTATCGAAAATATGTCAAGGATTTCAACAAAGAAGCAGCGATTGTAAATGCTGAGTACTTCAGTGTACCAGCCACGTACACATTTAACCCTAGTGAGCAGTAAAAATTCTTTATTCAAGGCCATACAACTCTACTAAGAAAGTTATTTAATCAATGCTGAGTTAGTCATTTTACAAGAAAAAACACTTGGCTTGCCTGCTTCAATTACTTTTCATACTCTTAGTCGTACAGTATAAGTTCTTCATATTTTCCATATAAATTCTTAATTTATGCTTCTTCTTTAATTACGTTAATTACTCGACATGCACAAGATTTTCATCTTAATTTCCACTTGGAATTGTATTTTCCTCCTACACTGCATCCCTTGTTGAGAGTTTTTTGAGATTTAAAAGATTATAAAGGCGCGGATTTGGTGTTTATTGTGGTGATGGATGGGATGTAGAGTATTTAAATATTTACAAAAAGATTTTTAAAGCTCCTTTCAACTTTTTGTCACAAAATTTGAAACTTCGTACATCATAGACATAAATGTCTCTCTCTTAAAAGTGGACTGTCATTCGTGAACGACCACTTTTTATTTATATTAAATAAAGCCAAGCTGGCATCACTCTCACATGGTGCTAGCTTTGATTTAAATTCAGCGACATTTCAGAGTCACAACGACTTTGTGCCAGATTACTGATCGATTACTCGACTTGGTAGCTCAAGAGGGGGAGTTAGTAGTCAGCAAGTGCACCCTCAAAAACAATCATACAGAAACAAGTCAACAATAACAGACGTGATCATTAAATTCATCCTTTGAATACATCTTATATTCCAAAATCATCTCAAGGACTGCTCATCTGTTCATATTTTTAGAATAACAAAAGGAACATAATTATATTGCACTCAATAACATTAACTTTAGTAAAATTTTCAACAAAATGAATGTGCATTTCATACATTTAACATGCAGTTGTAATCTCTCGAGATGGAGTAGTTGTTGTGAAATATACAGTAAGTGGAAATGGAGTGTGAGTAGAATAGGCATGAACATTACCGTTTTTCCTTCCTTTAACCATTTCATTTTCAATAGACTGTAACATGCGTCTTATGTTGTAAGCTTATGCTGTTTAACAAGCAATGCATGACAAGGCAAGGCAGAAATGTGTTAAATTTTTTATTCACCAATGACACAAACATGTCAAAAGGCTCAAACAAAAGCCTCAAATTACAAATCTCTTATCTTTTTCTGTTTCTCATTCTTCATTTCCAATTGCCCACATTTCGGTGGTGCTGTTGTTATATAAACTTATATTGCTTTCATACACATCCACTACATGTACCTATAGACGAATAATACAACTTGTACAAGGCATTCATTAAATAAGTTAGTGGTCAGATATCTACATGAATTCACAATGCACATAAATGTATAAATGCAATGCATATTCAACATTTTCCATGTTGTTGTTGAGGGAGTTTGTGCAAAATTTTAATGCTGATGACAGGCATTTTTTGGGGTAGTGAACAATTACAGGCTCATTCTTAACTACGAAATCCCACTTATGTATACATTTCATATATGGACGCATACACACATGTGATAGTGAATCCAGTTTAAAAATTATGTTGAATGAATTTATGGCTTTGTGAAATGGATTTTCTCAATAAATTTGCATGTTTTTATGATGTTGTGGTAAAATGAGATAGAGAATTATTGCATTTAAAATTATTTTTAGTGTGATAAATTTGCTAAAACGGAGTGAGAGTAGTTTTCATTATTATTAACATTACTGGACGACTCTTGTGGATTCGAGTCAATTTTTCTGCTTAAATCACGTTCAGTGAAGCATATCTAATGCAATAGGATCTTCATGTGAACCTATAAAAATATTTAAAGACCCAGAAACACTTCAAATTTCAGTACAAAATAATAAACTATGAAAGCATAAATTATGGTTTTATTTTATAGTCTCCCAAATTGACTTTCCAATCTTATCATCTACAAAACATTTCATGACTTTCTAAAACAATCCGAAAAGTCAACGTTTTCATTTACAGATTCTATGTTTTATTACATTCAAGAATCGAATGTACAGCAGCTTAAGTCTAATACCAGCCTCGTCCAAACTATAAATTTCTTAATGAAACGAATATTCTTCTTTTTGATTCAATAACTAATTATGAATTTTTTTTAATCATCTTATTAAAATTCTCTTGATGAGAAAATCAGACCTCCAACATTCATCATTACGAAAAATAAGAAGAACTTAAATTAATTGCTTTACCATAACATTCATGTTCTAAAGAGATTCTCCTTCCATCGTATTCGCTCGATATTTGTTTGACAGCCAACAAATCCATTTTCATTCAATGAGCCGCATTAAGGTCTCAACCGCAATCGTATGTGAAGGAATAATATTTTGATTCGTTTTAATTTACTAATAATTGCTTCTCAGTCCAATTATTTCCACGTTTCAGATTACTCCAGAATGTATATAGTCATCTACATACAGTTCTTAAGAAGTGTTATGGGAAAAATAAGAAGAAGATGAAAGAAATTCTGATTTATGTAATGTATCACGCATTATGATGATACTAGAGGTATGGCTTTGGTTAGGTATGGCAAGATGAGGAGTATAGTGACATTATCAGGTCTTCCCAAAATCCCTTAACATCTCCAAGTTGCTTCTGCATTAAACTAGACTTCAGAAATGTCAACAAATAACAACAATCTTCTGCTCACTGATATTTAAAATTCATAATTGCTGTCCTTCAAAAATTTACCAAACAACTGTTTCATTGGACCAACACACTCATTAACTCCATCTCAAATATCCTTAACCATATGCCATAATGATACATGAAACTTCCATTAACAGCAGAACTATATAACCAAAATGTGTAATCGAATCAAAGTTTATGTATTTGTATCTGTGAGAATTTATTAAGAGTTCTAAAAGTCTCGTGCTGTTCTTATTCATTTACTATTTCTTCCTAGCATATTCATCATCTTACACAAGTCAATTTTCATTGCACGGAGTCTGCTGGCATTAAATTAGAAATTTTCCCCGCAACGCCACACAGATAAAAAAAAAATAATTTTTATTCTTATTTTGTTCTGCCGGATTGGATTAGAGCCATATGTGAGGTAGCCAAAAAAGTTTTATTTTGATTTGAAGATCTTTTGTGTAGAAGAAGAAATTAGATAATGAGAGCATAATTGAAGGGACTGAAAATAGCAAAAAAAAACTTCTGAGCCTGTTTTTGTTAAAGAATTTGCTAATTGCTGAACCTGTTGGCTGATGAGTCAATTGTAGGTTGAATTTTTTTGGATGTTTAATAATAGACAAATTATGATGAATTAATTATTAGGTATGTTTTTCAAATTTCATGTCGGTTCTTTTGATTTATTTTGTTCCTTAATAAATATTTTTAGAAAATCTCGGCACTTAAAAATTAAACTGCGCAAAATATTATGCGCCATATAAAAACTATATGTTCAATTCTGTGCGCTACATTAAAAACATACTGCGCACAACATTATCCACCATACAAAAAATCGAGCTACGCTCAATTCTGTTTGCCATATTAAAATCATACTACGCACAATATTATGCGCCATACAAAAAATTGAACTGTGCACAAAATTGTACGTTATAAAAAAAAACAAAAAATTCTTTAATTTCTAAGAAGAACAATATTGGGCACGAGATGTTAAGCATTCTTGATCCGTGCAGCTTCAACTTTTTTTATGTAGCTAGCAACCAAATTTTAATATAGAACAAAAATACTTTCATAAAAGATTATAAAAGAATTTTTCTGCAAAGCAAGGAAAACAAAAACAGTTAATTGACGTCAATTAATTCGTGTTTATTTTTAGACTTGATATAAATTCTGCCTACTGTCTTCTCTGCCCTCAAACAATAAATTCACAATTTTGATTGATTTCATTTTCAATAATCAATTAATAAGTCACCTCGCCCTATTCAAAAGTGAAAATTGAATTGAAAAAACATGAAAAGAATGTAAATTTTTATTTCACACATCAAAGCGACTTTATAGAACATCAAAAAAAAAAATTAAAGCCAGAAGTAAGAAAAATATTTTTATTTGCCCATGTTGCTACCCATTCGTTGTGGTCGAAATACTTTTAAAAGGAACAAAAAATAAAAGTTCTAAAAATTCTCTTTCATTCTTTTATTATGTATTTTAATTAATGTCAGCATGAGTTCTTCTCATCATTAGCATCCGGACTTCACACACAGTTCAATAATATTATTGTCTATGCATAGCTGGAGTGATCTCTTTCTTCTCTTTTTCAGTGTATCCCTAGGGAATCCACAACATTCTCAATATATGTGCGTATTGAATGAGGTATAGAAATGATGAAGATTAACAGCTTTTAATGAACGTTTCAATTCTTTTAACAAATTCTCTGGAAAAAAATATGAAGAACATTAAATTTTATTTTGAAATTTGAGGCACATGATGATAGCATTAACTATACTTAAAAACTAATGAAAATAATGCATTGTTGGTCTTGTTTTCGGATGAATTGAAAGAGTTGCTTATTACTTTGCTACTGCTGCTACCGACGATGATGCATTTATTTCTTCCTCAAGAATCTAATTTCATTAATGTCACACTGAGAAATTGGAATTAAAATTGAAAATTCCATTGATTTTATGTACGATTGTTTCACTTGCTGCTGCTGTTTTAGGAAGTGTGGATTAGATTTTTGAGAATTTCATTGATAGAGTTTTTGGATGTGTTTTTCTGCGTTTGAATAGATGCATTGAGATTGATATCATTTTGTTATTTGTAAAGCTCGAATCTAGTTCATTAAAAACGTAATTTCATGCGCTAAACCAAAGACTATGTTTGTCTATGTACAAATGGATTGATGAGCTCTAGGAATGAGATATTGATTAATTTCTTTTAACATGAGATAATGGCTTCGTATTGAAGAGCACCAAAACCAATGATTTATTTCCATTGATCCTCTTTTTAGACTCCACGACTGGCCAAAACACTCCGCAACTTGCATTTCTAGAAATCAATAATTGTAAATCTCACAAAACTAAAGTCATTCAATAAATAATTTCTCAAGCATATTCGACATAAATATATTTTCTAATTTTATTTCCGGGAAATAATTTACTAAAGTCTTAACTGGAAAAATACAATAATTGAAGATGAATTTGAAGCGCTTTCGAAAAACAATAAAAAGTCTTCAATTCTTGCAAAAAAAAGTTAATCCACAATGTGAAAAATCTTTTTTGACTCAACACAGATTTCACCTTAATTAATCAGAAAATAAATTCTTTCTCTCGAACATTAAATGAAGTAAATCCCTTCCTCGTAGCGAATAAATCTCTTTTTCCACATCCAAATAGAAGCATTTATAAAATAGCGAAACACAAAAAACAAAAATAAGCGAGCAATGAGAAAGAAAAAAATAAAAACGTAAATTATCAAGTCGAAAAGGTATGGAAGTCGTGCAAGCCAACTATACGGTAGATCACATCCCAATTTCACACCTCACCAGAGTGAAAAAAAAGTGTATTCTTACTTTATTCGTGTACCCATGTCATCATTTCAATTCTCCTTTTCATTCTGTACGATGCGATAGCAGCACACAGAAATTCAAACGTCATAACAAATGCAATTCGTGACGCTTCGATTCTTAGTTTTACTCTTTGGACACCTTTTTTGAAGAGCAATCTGAGGGATGGCACGAGATGATGCTGAAATTTTGACTGAATGGCTGGCTGTTGACTTTTGAATTTTGGAATATAAAGTTGCTGATTTAATTAAACCGATCGGCACACATTTAAATTCATTAAATGTTTGTCATATGGCAGCTGGGTTGAAAGCAAGGCTCCCGTAGATTGTAATCTTTAAATAATCCCATACAAAGATTATAATCTTCGTTTTTAAAAGATTATAATTTGCGGGAGCCTTGAATGATATTATGATTAGAACCAACTTGCAGCCACTTGGCAATGGTAGCAATAAGGCAAATACTTGCCATCATTTTGGAAATTGCTTCCAAGCGAAAGCCGCATGGTACTAGGTAAACCATCAAGGCAAACAAATCAAGGCGTGTGGCAAACATTTCAATATGTCGGGATTGGGAAATTTGAGGATTTAAGGAGTTTTTTATAATAACATTACAAGTATTAAGGCGCATTGGAAGAAAGAAATGTGCTCTAAAATTTCTTGTATAGAATCTAGCGATCTTCAATTATTTTGATCAACAAAACAGCTACCACTTTTGGTGTGCATCTAGTATTTTCTCAAAAAACCTTAGTGCTCCGTGAAGCTTAGTTTAAGAACGTCTGGTATAGACAGAAAAATGTAAGAAGAGCCTTAGAATTTTTTATTAAATTATAAAACCCATCAACAAGTGACCGAAATAAAAATATTCATGCAAATGCCATAAAAACATCTGGAGTTTCAAAATGCGTCACCACATCTCACATACTAAATACCTAAAATCAAACTTTTTATTCCTTTTCGCTTCTCATTTCTCAGCTCTACTCTTTTGTATTTTACGTTCTTAATTCTTCTTCTATCGCTCATTTTTGTTCACTTCTTTTATTTCATCGCATCTGTATAATTTTTCATAAATATTCCTCATATATTTTTTTCATAAAAATTCTTTTAGAGATGTTTTTATGAAACATTAAATTTTTAACTCGTTTTCTCAGTTCTTGTTTCCCTTCATTTCTATATTCATAAAAATATTTTTTTTTTTTCATTATAGTTATATATATTTTATGAAATATAAGAGCTGCACTAATTTGAAGCATTTGCAGAACATTATCACCGGGAAGAGAATTGCTTTGAAATTATGTTGCCTCATCTACATTGTTCTTTATGCTCTTTAGTTATTAAAGTAGAGAATATGATTGGAAATAATAGTTGCAATTGGTTTTGATAGCTAAATGAAAATTATCGAATTATTTCCAAAAGATTTAACTTTGAAAGTTCTTTTCAAGGAGGGAAATGACGGGATTAAAATTCTCTTGGAGAATCAAATTGGCATTAAAATTTTATGAAAGCACTTTTGTCAATACTTTTGGAGACAGGAAATAAAGTTTAATTAGAAAAGTATGACAATAATTGGTTTAAGATTTTTTTTTGAGTCTTTTTAAGCAACGGAACTTTGAAATAAAAGATCAAAACTGTTTTTTTGGTGTAAACATTAGATCTTACTAAAAGGTTCTTCACGTGTGACGTCCATTATAAATAAAATTTTATAAATCGATCCTTGCCACTATACTTTTTGTAATTTCTATTACATTATTTTAAATATGATCAAAAGAGGGTTAGGAATCAAACCTTCTCAAGTCTACATTAAGCAATTCACATTCAATCAGTCAATCAATTTTACATTAATCACTGTCACGTGTTAGACATTACACCTATCTAGCCTCTTATCTATTCCACTTTAAATTACATCAAAATCTCCTCGATGACATAATTATTTTGCTAATTAAAATATGAATTCAATTAAATGTGATTAATATAGTTTTACTTCACATATCTACATCTATACATCGTCTATAACGAGCTGAAAAGATTAAGTCATATAAAAATTCCTAATCGACTTCGAGCCAATAATTAATTGACTAATTACTTAGTCATCCATCGTTTTCGTATTAAAAATAAAAACACCGCTCGGCAATAAAAAATAAACAGCGATAAGATTGGCTTGTTTGCATTGAATATGTCGAACAATTTTTATGGACTTACAGTCCATTAGTGTGACAGGTAATTAAAGCAATTCAGTGCAATTCATAATATTAAGTACATTCGACACAAAAAAAAGAATCAAACATGTCTAACAAGCTGTAAGCAACATTTGAATCCAAAAAAATCACAATTTATTTCTCGCATAATTAGTATCATTTTCATGTCCATTTAAATTTCTGTGACCGATGAGACCCAAGACTAAATGTTGCACACAAAAGTGAGAGAAGTTCATTCAGGATGTCGAATGACATTCGTTTCGGAATGGCAAAAAATGAGACGAGGAGAAGAAGCAAGCAAAGAATTGGCAAATGGAATGAATTGAAGTTGAGCACCCGGCCGTGCTAAATTGTGTATACCAATGATTAGCAATAATCATAACTTTTTTCCAGGCCTGAACACAAAAAAGAAGTTTCATAATGTTCAACAATTTAGCAGAAATTGCACATAAATTTTCTAAATTTTCTTGGCAGGCGAGATTGTAAATGTAATGAGCATGTAGAACCCGGTCAGTTAATGTTTATTAAGTTTAATGAGATTATGTTTTGGAAATTTATGAATTTGCTGGAATGTGGCCAGAAAAAACTTAACATGACTAGATTGATGCAGATTCTGTGAATTCCCATCCATAATGAACGACACTTAATCATTATTGGTTGATTTCTTTAATTCCTGGACAAAATTACAAAGTAAATTACAATAACAAGCCCAAGCTTACCTCAGCTATGAGGTTCCGCTCGGGAAACAAGAAGAAGTTCATTAACACCACTAATGTGCATTTGGCATAATTGCAACAGACACTTCGTTCTTTATAAGTTGCTTCTCTCTCTTCCCATTTCTCCTCTTCTTGTTAAGTGGCATTTCCTACTTAATTAATTAGTTTATGATGCCTCAGTGCCTTAATTGTGCACAACATCAAACAGAAAAGTCATAACATGAGGAGGTAAAATGCACCACTTGTGAACATGCCTGATTCTGTTGTCTCTTTCCATCTAACGAAAAATTTTGTGATTCTTTGAATATTCCTACAACTGAGTGACTGCCTGACTGCTCTTTTCCTGCTCATCATATTCATATCTATCTAATTAATTAAAGCAGATTTCTTACATCGTTTGCTGTTTGAATGAATTTATTTATTTTTTTCTTATTCCTTCTTATTCTCTCTTTTTTAATCATTTCGCTTTGTTGCTTTCGTAATTTTAATTTCAATTTTCTTCTCTCTCAGTTCTGTGTTTTTTCTGAATCTTTTTCTTATGTTAATTAAGAACAAATTTTAAACTCTTTTTTATTCTTTTCTGTGTTCTTTTTTCTTAATCAAATGAGCGAAATTAAATTAAGTACAAGATTAAATCGATTATTTGTGGCTTTAAATTTATGAATGTGTTTTCGAGGCTAATTTTTAATTGGGCTGAATGGAAAGATTTTGCAGGTATTTAAAATATTTTGTTTACTTGATATGTAGATATTGACTCATCAGACAAGTTGGAATCAGTTTTTGTGTTATTGGGAATTTTTTAAGATTTATTTAAACATTTATTAATTGAATATCATATTTTTATAGTTATTTGGCTTTGTGCATTAAATATTCATCGATTCTAAATTCAATTCAATACTAATTGGAAATTAAATTCTATCATAAGATATTGTGTATTATAGAATAGCGTAATTACGGGTTATATAATTGAAAATCACCTTATTTTGATCAAGAATTGGCTCGTAAAACAGGCGTAAATGTACAAAAGTAGATTCAATTTATTTCTAATATTAGATAAAACTAGTTTAATATTATTAAGTAGTCATAACATTTAATGTGTTTTATTAAAAATGCTTATAATATTATATTGATTTTTTCTATATTTATTAAAAGCGATATTTCAATATAATGAATATTGTTCCAAAACTATTGAAATAATTAAAGTTCGAATCTTACAAAGTTAAAATTAAAATTTAGTCTACCGAGTGTATTTTTTTAAAATTTTGAATTAATTTTTTTTTTAAAACTTCTGCACTATAAAATGCATTATTTGCTTGATTTTACTAAAATTACAAATTATTCATTTAAACCTTTTTTTAAAAAAAAATTTAATCCCTTTCACCGTGTGATCATAAAAAAAAATCTCATTTAAATTCTAAAATGTAACTGTCGTCCTCTCTCTTTTCATTTTTGAAATTTTTATACTTTTTCCTCGAAAAAAGAGTTCATCTTCTCTTATTTAATGATTAATTTTTCTTTCTTTTTCTCTTTTCAGTCTTTTTTTTATTTTTTATTTCGAAGAAGAACGATCTTTATGCTTATGAAAATATTCTAATTATAATTTATAGCCCAATGATACTCTGAGTCGTCTTCAATAAACATCTTCCAAACGAGAATATTATGGCAGAGAATATGATGATTTAAGAATATGCAAAAGAAGATTGAAGAATTTTTTCAGCTGGATTTTGAAATTTCTTTGGAATTTTGAAAATATTTTAGAATGTTTTGCTGATTTTAATATAAAATAATGAGTAAGAAAACTAAAATTTCGCATTAAACATTTCAAAATGTTACAAAATATTTTAAAATCGGCTTCAAATTTTCTAATTAAATTCATCTTATTCTCTTTACTGTCCCCATAAGTCAATGAGGATATTGCTCTAAGAGCATAACAAGAGTAGATAATGTTAAGCAACGGGCTCACAGTGTAACTGGTATATAACGGATACCCAAAATCGGATAAGTACCTCTGAAGCCGAGTGGCAGGGATCTCTAATCGAGTGGTCAGAAATCGTCTCTTTTGAGGTTGTATGTTCGATTCCCATCGAACCCGACTTGCTTTACATTAAGATACACATAAAGCAGCTATAGGGAGATCAACACTCAACACAGCATCCCACAATTTAAATAAACTCAAAACAATCTTAATGAAAACCTTAAAGAATTTCGTAAACAAGCTCCAAGAATTTTAAGCATTTGCACTTAAATTTTGTATTTAATCTCAACGAAATGGCGAAGAAGAACATAAAATTCAAACCAATTTTTTAGAAAGACGATGGAAGTTGACGATAGAACAATCAAATAAATATATTTAGTGACTGGAAATTACAGGGTAAATGGTCGCGTAATAGCAAACGGTAAAATGCCTATAATCAAAATCAATTGTGTGTAAGGCAAAAATCACAACATGAAAATTTATGCCATTTCACAATTGCTCGGTGAAAGAAGGGGCGGAAGCATAAATTTCTGTTCAAGGCATCCGAAGGCATGCTACCTTTAAAATGAGAACAAGCAACCAAAAAATAATATTCTGAATGAACCTTGAATTGCCACTTGCCGAATTGTTTTTCGAAAATTTAATTTCCTGTTTGTCTTTTCAATTTAAATTATTATTATCGCTCTTTTATGCCATGTTCCATTGTTTGACATTGCTCTTGGAAATGAGAGAGAGAAGAAAAAAGCTGAAAAGTGAATTTAATATAATATATTTTAAATAAAATAGAATTTTATGCTGTTTTATGGAACAAGAAGAATAAAGAGAATAATTTACAACTTTTTTTGTGCACTTTTCAATACCTCAATTTTGAATATTTCATTGTTGTGGCTGTGAGAAAATGGTTGGCATTTTTGGCAAGATATTACGTCATCTCCTTAGTTGAGGAATTGAACAATAGAAATTTATATTTGAATGAATTTATTAAAGTGACGATTAAAAGATAAATGACTGAGGATATCATGCATAGACTGCTTATCGACTATTGCTTAGGTTTGTAGTCAATGAGCCAGACAGGTAAGAATTTAAATAAATTTTTACAAAATTAAACTTTTGATAATTTAACGCACTTTAAATAAAGCTAATAAATTTCAAACAAAAGTGGGACTTTTGATTCAAATTTTCAACACAACTCTGTAACTTGGTTTGTGAGATTCGAGATGAGCAAATTGTGACCTTGATGTTAAACCATGACCAAAACCGCGTGCGGTTCATGATCTGTTTAAAAAAAATTCTACGGCACACTAGTGTGCCGCGGCACACAGTTTGAACAACACTGTCCTAGATCATACAATTGTGCAGAATTGCAGAGATTCAATTTTTTAAAGCTAAAAGAGCTAACCTTTGATAGAATCAAAAGTCAAAAGGTAGCGTTATATAAAGTTTCAGTGTGACTAGGTTGGGTCAATGTGACTGACAATGCTACTACTAGGGGCGTGCTCAGGATTTTGAAGGCAATTAAAGAACCCCTTTGGTTCCTCCTCTGATCCTTAATAATATAAGAAACCTACCTAATTACGAAAAAAAGTATGAATACGTGCATTAGGCTCAGTCGAAATTTTTATACAATTCCATTCTTCCAACTGAAAAGCCATAATTCATTAATACGAATTCACTAAACCCCTCTTCACAATTATGCAACAGCAACTTTTTAATCCACACGCAAATCCAAACAAATTCACAAAACAGCCGTCGAATGTTTCAACTCAATAACAACAGCTACAAAGGGAAATAAAATTACATAATTTACCAAAATCCTTTTTTAACGTTAACAAAGGCAAAGCTGCAGTTACATAATATTCAGCAACGCTATGATTACATGATAAAAATTCAATTATCTCAAAAAAGAAGTGATTTTGTGACAAAACTACCATTTAGATCCCTCACATCCCTCTTGAAAATATTTACAACAAGAACCATTTTAATTCTCCTTACTTTAAAAAAAATTGTACAGAACTATTTTCTGCTGGTTGTTTTTTGTTTGTTAATTTGAATGGCACAGCATAAAATATTATATAAAGGAAGGAGGAGATTGTGAACAAAAGAACATTTTTTTTTCGTTCAATAAAATTTTTTTGTTGAAAATTAATCTCACTGCAATAGTTGAGGGAAGCATCGGCATGAATAGAGAGGACTGGCTTCGTTGTGATGCCTCGTTGACAGCTATTTAGCAGCGGTTTATTGTCTAGTGATGCGTAATTGGAAATGAAAAAAAAAGAAGGGAATAAAAAATTATTAAAATTTCTTGATTATTTCTGCTTGTTTTGTTTGTTGGAACTGATGGGTAATTTTTGAAGTGCAATATGATATTGGATGAATGGCGGAGTTGTTGAGGGAATAAATGGCTGATTCGTCAGCTAATGAAATGAATTTTTTATGATTTTTTTTTAAAGCTGATGGAAGTGCTGTTTTTTAAGTGAATGGTTTTTGGATTTTGATGGTGTTTAGTCCGATTTATAGGAATTAAAGCAGTGTTTATCAAACTTTTCAGGCCACAGAGCTGTAAATCAATACTTCATCTATTGGCAACACAGAAGCTGCTACTACTGACACATTTGGGATTCTCTCGCGCAGCAGAGGTGCTCTTTGGAGCTTAGTTGAGTTTGAGAAGCACTGACCAAAAGCATGGTCTCGGGGGTGTAGTCTGGGTTTTTTTTGGATCAAACCCAACCCCTCAACCGAAAAAATTCTGGATACACTCTTACATGATTCTTAAACTTCAAAAGTATGCATTCAGCTAATCACCAGAAATGCGCTCAGACATCCAAATTAGATTACAAAACTCTATAATCTCTTACTTCCAATTTGTTAATGAATCCTCACAATTTATTTTTTTATTGTTCATGAGATTGGATAGAGAACAAAGCCCTTAACAGGATCATAATTGAAATTCCTGTGAAATAAAAAAAAATGGAACCAAAGTAAAATGGATGAAAAGTGGAATTAAATATTTGAAAATGGTTGAAATAATTTTTTTAACCACCAGTAAATCCACTTAAAAATTCATCAAATTTATTTTGTTTCAAAACTTTTTTACCAGATTTTGTATTTGTGCATGCCATAGCAAATAACTCAAAAGCATGCGGTCAGGCGACACATAAAAAATATTTATTATAAAAATTTGCAATTCTCATGCATTGCATTGGTCATCTATTGTTGCTGGATTATTTTGCATGTACAGAACAAAAAGGTTTATAGCCACAAAGTCGAGAAAGACGTAAAAAATGAAAACAGGTGGTAGAAAAAAAAGTAATTAAGAGATAAATACTCTCGTAATTAATGATTATTCCCCTTTTGGCTGGTCGTTATTTTTTTTTTTCACAATCGACTAAATAATTCGCTAATTTATGAGTCTTATTTATAATATGTATATATACATGTTTTATTGTGCTCCATTCCATTTATTCACCATTTTCTTTCTCGCCTCGTTTTCGTTCATATCATTCACATATATATTCACACACACACAGCATAAGCAAGCATTCAGTCCGCAATCTTTCGCAAGAGAATGCATATAAGCGGTCTAATTAACGTCACTAATGATTTGACTGATATTATTATCCTTACTTCTACTTTTATTCTCTGATATTTTTCTTGCTATGTACGTGATGGGATTAGTGTTTGGAATTTGACCTGCTGGCATCTCTGACAGATTTGTAGCTAACTAGATCTGCTTAGTTTCTCTGAATGCAATAAAATATATCGAGTTTTGCATACATACGTTGTTGTGATTCCTTACTAAGCTTGATTTAAACAAGAAGAAGGAAACCTGAATGTGCAACCACTTTGATGTCTGACTGTCGGCCGTCGTGTTATGCTGGAATTAAAATTATTTTGAAAGTGAGTTTATTATTAGGCTTAAAATAATATTTCTTGCTCCTTTTTAAGTAGCAGCTTGCTTTTGAACCCAAAAATGTCAAGAATTAAAATATATTTTCAGCTCATAAAGTCCAATCTGTATTCAACCCCATTTTAACCTCAATAAATCCACAGTTATTTAATGCAATCGTTTAAATATACAAATTCATTACTTAATATTCATAAATATCACATAAACTACTATCAAGTGCTCCATTAACCCTCCTCGCATTTTATTTACAACAAAACTTGCCCTTTAATTTAATGAATTGAATGAAGATTGACATAAATGCTAAAGATTTTCTTGTTTAATAAAAGAGAATGCTTGCTCATTTGACTTGCATATTTGAAAGCTAATGAAGACATTCAGCTAAAGTTTAATAAGAAAGAAGACGAGATTGATAAGACAGAAGAGAGGAGGAAAAAAAGTTCATTTTCATAATAGCAGAAGCTATTTTTGTTATCCCTTGTAAATATGCTTTACATTGTTTTATTTCTTATTATGTCCTTTAGTGATGTGGAGCAGACTTATAGAGTACTTTACATGCATGGAATGATATTTAAGAAAATGGTTTGTTAAGAATGATTTTATTCAAGGCGTCATTTAGTTATTACATTCGATTTTTAAGGGGGGGGGGGGTCCAATTTATAACGTGTAATAAAGGAAGAACTGAATAATTCTGGGGGGGGGGGTCCAAAATGATTAAAATTTTGTTTACTATCCAATTGTAACGTGTAATAAATGAAGAGCTGAATCGTTCTGTGGTACGAATAAGGCAAGCAAAAGTTCAATCCTTAAAATAAGAATTTTGTTGAACAATTTTTAAATCAAGACATAAACGATCACATTACAGAACAAAACTTTGCATCAGAAACCTCAAAATCTTTTAAAATTTCATATCCGCAATATTTATAGCTCAATGATTGAAGCTCTAAAGTTTCCAATAATGACTATAAATTAAATACCAAAAACTTTTCAAAATTTTTGCTTTCAATCCTTCAAGTAAAACTTCAGAAGCTTTATTTTTGTCCTTATATTTATTACAAATATCATCCTACCCCAAGCATTAAGTATATCCTTAAAAACTAAAGTTTATAGGAATAAAAACAAAAATTTCATGCATTGCCGTATTGCATGGGACTAAATATCACATTTAAGTGGACAATAAGATCGAGCAGAGCAAACGAGATGAGACTGAAAAAATTTATACAAAATATTTCTATTTAGGGAGCATTTTTATGTAAATATTTTTCTCCTTCCTTCCGTTCTTCAATATCCCTTGAGCAATGAATGGACAAAAAGAGTCAAGCAGCACAAAAAAAAATAAAAAGATAAAAACAAAATTTACTTTTCAAGAGACAAAAATATGCCTTCGGACAGCAAAAATCGTCATAAATGAAATGCTTTACTCTTGCTGTATAGCAAGCAAGTTCTCGGAAATTCCAATTTTTTTTTTCATAATTCTCTTGTGAATGTTCATCTTCGACCCTTTAACTGATGGTGAACATTTTCATAGTAAATATTTTTTCTATATCCAGAAAGTCCCTCGATATCATGTTCTTACTGCTTTTCCATGTTGTGCCAGCTTTTTGACATATTTTTTTTTTGCTGCTGTTGCTGCTCTTTCAATTATAGTTGAATCACCATCTGGTCTGCGTTTATTGGGGTTCACTTTCTATGGCTATGTAGCTGTACATCTCCACATTAATAAACTGAAAAAAAATTCATCCTCTTTCACTCGCTTCATATTTTCATTCCTCTCCTTCGCTCCTTCTGTCTTCCATTGCTAGCTGTTATGATATGCTGTATCATGCAAGACAAAAAAGCTATCGACTTTTTTCTATAAATTACATTTATTTTTTCAGTTGATATTAGATATCATTGGTAGGGTCAATGATAGAAAGTCGAGTGACTCGACAATTTCTTGAGAAATCAATCGAAGTTGTAGATTTATATTAAGGACTTGAATATTTCCGATGAAAACTCATCTTAAGGAGACCGTCATGTAAGTTTGGAATTCTATTTATAACAAAACTATGAAATGACGTCATAAAATCCTAAACAAGCAGTTTTATCGACTCATGATAACCTCCAAACCGCCACTCAGAAATGATAGCACATACATAAGCAAAATATGCTTCCACACAAAAAAACATTTAGCACCCTTACCAAAAGATGTTTATTGATATAAAATAAATAAATTTTATTATCATCTCCTCCGCTTGTGCTGCTCGTCTATCGTCCATTATGACATTAATTTGTGTCATTTTTATATTATTTGCAGAAAGATACAGAGCTGATAGATATGATAATGGCTGTAGGAAATTTCAGATAGAAATTTATCGCTTCTTGTAAAGAGTTATGTTCGTGCTAATGTCGAACATAAAAATATATTTTTTTTTTGTAGAGATTTCAATTTTTGCATAAAAATTCATGAGAAAAATTTTGTTTTACTTCCCCAGCATCAGCGTGACAATATTTCATATTTTAATCGAAATGATAGTAGCTGCGTTATATTATTGGATGGTACGAGAGAGATGTACGTAAGCAATAAGCAGAGATAAATAAAATTCAAAATAATATTCCTGAGTCAGGTGTTTTTAGCGTATTTTCCTAAGGAACAATACGCTTTTATCTTCACTTTGGCTGGCTGGCTGGCTGGCAGGCTGGCAGGCTGGCAGGCAGGTACCGTGAGATCTCAGCAATGAAAGCACATAGAGCCTTCGGGTTTTTTGCATTCAATCGTTGCCATATTGTAGGCAAACCGAATCCGCTTTATGTTTCATAACTTCGTACCAAAACTTAATTAAATTAACTTTTATATATTTTTTGCAGCGGCTTAGCCGACTTTTGCATAACATACGAGTTTGATAGGACAATTTCAAATTTCAAAAAAGCCGTTAAAATTTTGAATGGCAAAAAACGTTTAACAAAAAAATTCTTATTGTATCCAGATTTATTTTGTTATAAACAGATTGCTTTAAAATGATAAATGTAAATATCTAGCGTTTAAAACCATTTTAATATTGCGACTTGTAATTTGCCTATATTTTGATGAAAAAATAATAAAAATTTTTGAAAATGTTTTGTCGTGTTCGAATGTCATTTGTCTTAATATAAAAAAGTTAGATTTAAATATTTTTGTGCAAATTAAAATGTTAATACGATAGTTTGTTGAAGTAAATTAAAGTGTAAAAAAACTAGAAATGAGGTGCATGATTGACTAAGGATACGATACTATTTATAGAGAAAGGAAAAAATTTAACCAAACTTTTTGACCATAATACTTTTTAAATGTGTGTGAATTAAAGTATAATAAATAGTTTTTAAATAATATATTAATAAAAACAGTCATCTAAATGTATTTAACTTGTCCTTCATTTTAATTAAAAAGTAAGTAGAAATTCAAATTCATCTAAAATGATACTTTAAATCTAAATTAAATTAAATTTCTATCCAGTGTAATTATGTCTAAAAGAAGAAAACCAACACTTACTGGAAAAACAGAGAAAGCAAAACGACAAAGACAAAGAGAAGAATATCGTAATAATCCAGATAATAGAAATAATGAATTAATTCGTGACAATGTGAGTCGTACCAGTCGTAGAAGCTCTCCACAGTACAGATCAAATGAATTAAGTCGCGATCAAACAAGTCGTACCAATCGAAGAAATTCTCCAGAATACAGAGCAGAAGAGCAACGTCGTGACCAAACTAGTCGTACCAATCGTAGAAGCTCTCCACAGTACAGAGCAAATGAACTAAGTCGCGATCAAACTAGTCGTACCAATCGAAGAAATTCTCCAGAATACAGAGCAGAAGAGCAACGTCGTGACCAAACTAGTCGTACCAATCGTAGAAGCTCTCCACAGTACAGAGCAAATGAACTAAGTCGCGATCAAACTAGTCGTACCAATCGAAGAAATTCTCCAGAATACAGAGCAGAAGAACAACGTCGTGACCAAACTAGTCGTACCAATCGTAGAAGCTCTCCACAGTACAGAGCAAATGAACTAAGTCGCGATCAAACTAGTCGTACCAATCGAAGAAATTCTCCAGAATACAGAGCAGAAGAGCAACGTCGTGACCAAACTAGTCGTACCAGTCGCCGTACCAACCACGAATATCACGAACAAGAAAGAATTCGGGATAATAGACAGCGTCGTCAAAGAAGAGGACAAACCATTTCATGGGAAACAGCTTTGCAAAACTATGAAGCAAATATACTTGAAGGTCCGACTTATCGATGCTATAGTTGTGATAAATTGCTATTTAAAACTCAAATTAGAAGAACAACAAAAGAAATTCTCATAAATACAGGATGTAGTGAAGATTATCTTGAAAAATTAGTTCTAGAAGAGCTTCAGACCGACGATGAGTATACGTTTTGTACAACTTGCATGACCTATATAAAAAAACAAAAATTCAATATTAATTTTCAGGGTAATATCCTTATAGGTTGTTCTCCTTTCCTTTATTTGGCAAATACTGAAACGAATCTGGTACGAATTTCTTAAAGTCAATCTGGTACGAACATAAAATGTCCAAATATATTTCCATATACAGTTTCATAAAAAACGAATTTAAGTTCAATGATATAAATTAATAAAGTGTTTTTTTTTTAAAATTTCAAGCTACGATTTTTTTACTGATCTGTACGGGGAAAATACGCTGAAGTCGCCCAGATCCAAAGTACTGGCGATCTTTTTACTAGTTTATTGTTTTTCTTGCATACATGCTCTTGTCTCATATCCACTTGAATGTGTGTCATATGTCCTTAACATTTTTTTTTGTTTCTTCTTTTTATTTCATCCCATCCACCTCTACACGACTTTTTTTTCTCGTTCTTCTTCCGTTTTTGTCGCTTTGCAGATGTCCATATTTATTGCTTTGACCGTATTGAAAATAATAAAAAGAGCTGACATGAACTTTGAACTGAAATTGTGCATGTACAAGCATGTGACACAACTTTATGTATTGTATCTTTTTTTTTTCTTCTAGGGATAAGAATTCGAGGGGACTGTTTATTGTTTCTTCTGCCGGTGTTTATTGAATTTGTTTAGCTACCTTTGCTGTTTTTTTTAATTTATTACAAGATGTAGATGAATAAATTTGGGGGTTGATGATTGAACATTAAGAAGTTTACTGTGTCTTTTAGGGGCTTTATTATACAAGACTGGAAGGAACCTTTTTTTTTAAGAAAAAGAACAGTGAGATTCTTAGAAATTCTACTGTTTTAAATCACCTTATCTTCCAGCTAGGACTTGCAAGTTCGAGACATTAATGACTCTAGCCTCTTTTTTATTAGTGATCTTATCTATTAAATATGAACAATGGTTCAGTACAAGATTTCTGTCAGTTCCTATAGACAATTTACTAGATACTGTCAGTTTACCAAGTATAGCGTATCATATTCTACACAAAATCATTTCCAAAACTACCTTTGCATCTCAGACTTGGAGTGTATCCAATGAACTATGACCATGGATTTCACAAAATATGTCAATAAACACCTATTGTACTCAAAAGAGACAATCTGCAGAATTTGAAAATTTCATCAATGCTTCATCAACCCACAGTTCTCATCCCATGATAAGCATATTCATCTTTAAATCATATTTGTATTATTAACAACTTTCATTTTGTAATAGTAACACGAAAATAATGAATCGCTTTCTAAATTTGTACAAACGTACTATGAAATTTGGATTAACAATAAATAGACAGAATGTGCATTGTGGGACGATGATGATGCTTAAGATTTAATAAAGCAAAAGAGAAATACAGCAAATGACTAAATGTCTTTACATATTCAGACACACGTTCATTGATTTTTCAACATGTCGCGTCCATTCAACCGAGGTGGAATTGCGTTATTTCTTCTTTTCCTCATCTTATTCTGTTATTATGGAAAAGAGATTTGTCCAATAAATTAACGAATTAAGTCGTTCATGTTTTAATACGATTCTCTACGAGTTTGCTCTCTCTCTGTTCCTTCATTCTTCTTCAATTCTCAGTCGTCTTATCGTCTTGTTGTCTTGTTCCATCTCATTTGAGAATCAACGAGAAAAGAATAGATGACCGCATCATATAAACTAATAAGATTGAGCTTGGCTTACCTTCGATGTCAATAATTCTGACTCAAAAGAACTAAGACAATTTTCTAGATCTCGACTCGATGCTATGAGATTGATAACATAACTCAGTTTTTTATGTTGAATTTGCCAGTTGTGCAATAGATTTTATTGCTGCAGGTGGCATATTTGCATATGAAATATGAAACGTGTTTTATGCAAAAAAAAATATTTTTTTTTATAGATTATCTCTCAAATATCTGCAAATATCTTAGAAATAAATAAAATAAAATGCTGCTGTGGAGTTGCTACACAAAACCACGATTCGTCTAAGATTTCTTGCTTAATTTAATAAAATTTTATTGAGTATTAATTTATTTTTTAAACAATTAATTAATCATTAAATAATTATTAAGTTAAATAAGCAGTAAAATTTTGTTGTCAACAAGATTCCATCAAGTAGTTTTGCAGGCGTCCTCCAGACAAGCTATAAAAGAATCTGCTAAATGTTTATAAAAATATTTTAAATTCTTGATTATTATTCAAAATCCATTTAAATCTATTAAACTTTTTCTTTTGATTCATAAATAGCTCAGTTTACATTTAATTTAGTGCCCTTCTGGATTATTTTGTGTGTTTTTGCATGGCTTAGAGATTTATAACTTGGATGGTGTGTTTTTGATTATATTCGCATTAAATTCGATATAATATACAACTCATAACTTATGAATATGTATTTTAAGTAAAGATAAACATTTTGTAAATGAATTTTATGAAGTTTCGATTTTTTTCTAGGTTTTCGATTCATTTATGATTCTCAATCCACCTCTGCTTTAAGGTTTATATTAGTAAGATCTTGAGATTTTATAAAGTGCAATATTGTAAGCTTTGCATGACTCCTTGTGACTATAAATACGACTTTTGTGGGAATCGAACTTACATCAATATAAAAGATAAAGTTTCAGATGTACGGTCTTTAACCTAACCACTCGACTAAAGAGACTTTATTCTGGAATTAACAAATTTGCCTTTATATTGCTCGATACCCTAGAATTCTAGCTCTAACTCTGCCAAAACACAACAGATAATAATATTATAATCTTCAATCTATTTCTCAAAAAGCTATAAAATGTTCCGATCAATTAAAATTTGCTACAATTTATTTCAAAAGTGTCTAAAATATTAAATAAAATTCAAAAATTCTAGCACTTAAGATTTCGAATCTATAACTTCAATTCAATTCATTCTACACATAAAAGTCTACTCGAGACTCTTAAAATTTTTTACATGTGTACATAAAATTTGAAGAAATACAATATGCTATAAAATCAATGATGAAATCTTTAATTAATTGTCCAAAAGCTATTAAACTGCTGAAATTTATACAAGATATAAGGAAATAGCGCTGACGTTATGAAAAAAATAATTGCAAATATTTTATCTTAACCTCAAATCTCTTATCTAACTTGAAAAAGTCCTCAAAAAACTCGTTTCATTGTCAATAAATTTTTGGAATTATATAAAATCCAGCAGAAGATTTTTATGGAAAATTACTCCAAAAAGTCTGACAAGAAGTCATCAAAAAGCACTTAAAAATTTATACAGATGAGATAATTTTACAGGTACACTCGTGTCAAAAACTGATAGAGAATATAAAATTGAACATACTCAAAAATATTTAAAATAACTGGATTTTCTCTAACTATGGATACTAACCTCTATATATAGCTACCAAATAGGAATTTATTTACGGCAAAAATTGTAATTTATCATAAATGCTTTAAACTTTTTTCCTCGTTTTCACAAATCGAATCAAAAAATCGTTTAAAGTATCATATCATTAAAAATTCATCACCTCCGACTACTTTTTTATTTTCAAAAAATACTCGAAATTTAAATGCGACTCTTTTTTTATATAATACATCGAGACGTGAAACGGAACCAGATCGTAGGTTAGTAGGAGACAAACAAAAATGCACAAATCTGTCATTCAAAAAAGGCGTGATTTTAGTATAAAAAGTGAATGAACAAGAGACAAGATAAATATAAAAGGCGCGGTTCATTCATCTCTTTGCTAAGCCACATCTAATTTGCCACATATATCAAAACTTTATATATACATCCAGCTGATTAAGTAAATATCAATAAATATTTTAATTTATTATCTCTGATTATTCGTATTTCGTCTTAGATTTCTGGCTGACTAATCGAAAAGCTACTTAGCTGGCGTATATATCTGCACACACATCTGATCACTTTTAATTCATTCAATTTTGGACATACTTTGCTAAATCCAACAATGGCATAATAGCATATGAGTAAGTCTATGATGAGCCCGAGTGAAACATGCTAGTAGCTTCACAAGGGTAGATGAAACCTTGGCACTCGAGTAAAGAAGTTGCAGATGTGATTCGAGCTACGAGCACCTTGCCTCTATACCTACTTCAGGATTGAAAATCAGTAAATTAATGGTGCAATTGTGGGTAATCTGGGTCCTAGAAGTTGGTCCTTGGAAATAGGAGAAATGTATTGCCACGTCTCAAGAGCAAAGAGACTGCCAACGTGTGCCTTGAATCAAAAAAGGTTTTGCACCACTGCTCAACAGTATTCTATCCAAGCAATTCGAAGCTATCAAGAATGATAAATACTTCCAATAATATTGCATCATTGCATAAGAATGATGCAATCGTGATGTGTCACTCGGGTCATAGGAACATCTCAAAAAGTTATAAACATGAAGCGAAAGAGAAAATAAAGATCGATAAATCTTTGTAATCATCGATAATTTAAAGCTCCTTTTGTGAAGCATTCTGGGCGCATTATCGGCTAGTTTATTACAATCATTCAAGAATCAATAGGATGAATAAAGCAAAATAAATGTAAAGTACCTAAGATCTCTTTGTTGAAGAGCTCGCGAGTGAGAAATCTCGTCATGAAGTGGAGAGAGAGAGTGAAAATGTATAGAATTGGACTTATAGTCTTATTATTATAATCTTCAAAAATTACCAATAAATCATAAGTCATAAAAATATGATGCTTAAGATTCACAAAAGGCACACAAATCTCTCTCATTCCTTACTTCATCGTCTTATTCGCTTTTAGTCGAGAAAAGAATTTCATTTTATGAAAATCGATAAATTTCTCGTTCTTTGCATCTTATTTGCTGTCAATTTATTCTCTTTTATTGAGTGATTTCCTATAAGGAGCAACGCGGATCGTGTGAGCTATAAATATTTGAATCTTATTTATAATTAAATCATTTTATGTTCAATATTCATACAGAAATATTTAAGAATTTATTCATTCTTATAGATATGGATATAATCATGTCATTGCCCTTTTTTTCAGCTCCGCTCATCTCATTCAATATATCTCATTCTCATCGGAATGAAAATCGCATTGGAATGCTATCGAATAATAAATCAAAATGCGCGAAACACAAATCTCCTCCACTTTCATCTCATCTCACAAGAATAAAAAAAAGAGCATATAATCGCTTGTGAACAAAACAAAAAGTTTTGCATAATTTGTCATTGTTGATCAGATTGGTGGGGGCGCATTTTGTCAGTATTGCTTGTGGCTTAATATAAAATTTCATGATCTTGTTGTTAAGTTTGTACGAAGTTAGCAACGTGGTATGATATACTCAATGATCTTGCTGTGATCGCTTTATTGATTGGTTCTAAACATTGATCTGAAAACGGGATCAATGAATAACGATGTGCTGTACATCGGATAGCTCTGATAAGAGCAAATTGATTTGGGAACGGATACTTGATAAGATACTTGAGTCTAGTATTTCTTAAGCTTTGTTGGTTCGTGACACATAGTTTGAGAACCACTGTCCTAGATTCCAGTGCAGTCTCTTCAAAACTTTAGTCTATCTTATCTAGTTTCCGGGGCAAACCTAAAATTGTTCTACGGCATAGAGTTGCCAAAACACTACTTTAGTGAGTTAAAAACTATGTGTCGCGACTGTTACCTAGACCTACAGTTATAGTTTGAT
This sequence comes from Chironomus riparius, assembly GCA_917627325.4. NCBI lineage: Eukaryota > Metazoa > Arthropoda > Insecta > Diptera > Chironomidae > Chironomus > Chironomus riparius. The sequence goes on from OU895879.1 coordinate 33,322,485, forward strand.
CTGAACAACTCCTTCCATGACATTTCTGCCTGTAGCCTACTAAGAAAGGATGTGAGTCTCATTTCCAGTACATATGATTCGAAAAACGACATGCAAAAATTTCCCATGCCGAGTCTCGAACCCATGATAGCTGTGTAATAATTATGTACCAAAGTACTAAACCATTACGCTACCGAGCCTCTTCAGCTCACAATGATGAACTAAAATTAGAGCAATTTAAGCAAAAAGACAAAACGTCTTCAACAATCAGAGTTCTTTAAAAGTCCAAATAAAAATGAGCTAAAAATCCGTCCAATATACATTAAAATATGCAAAATAAAAAGAAAAGAATAAAATATAAAATTGAGGATTAATTTGATATCGGACCGAAGATGATATAAGATGAGGGAGAGAGCAAAAAAAAAGGAAAGGAATATGCACGGGGGGAAGAACAAGAAGAAAATTGCTTCACTGAGATTTATTGGTGTGTCACCATTGTCGGGTATATTTTATTTTTTCTCTTAAAAAAATATAAAATATATTTTAAATCAACGATCGCAATCGGTATTTGACTCCATTCGTAATGTCTCATATTTCCATAAGTATTTTAATGTCTGATAAAGGATGAAAGAAATACAAATTGTATAATATATGGTATATGGCACATTACCTGTGTCTCGATTGCATTATTTGCTTGCTCATTTTATAATTTTATGATTTTTTAAATTACAGCAAAAAAATTATAATCAAGTCTTAAGTGTTGTGTCTATGATTACATTAAATTGCATAATGAATTATAAACATTTGAAAATAATCCCTTTTTTGCATTCATCTGTTGAGCTGAGCTTACCTTGTGTGAACATTGTTAAGCTGTGTAATTTAACATTTATTATTTAAGAAAATTAGCGCACCCACAATGCAAGTCTTGGTGCCTTTTTTTCTTAGAAAACCGGAATTTTAGCTCAGAATATGCAATTATGGTAATAATTTTTGAACTGATAATGATCATGTTGTGGGGTTTAGAGACTAAAGACTTATAATTAGATAGAAATAAAATTTCCGTTTCTTCCCTGTTTATTTGCCAATGTCTAAATATTATGCTGGTTTACAGCACATGAAAACTTAATTTAATGCAGTCTTGATTGAAATTTTTATAGCTTGCAGAATTAAAATTGAATGATTTACGAGTGGGAATCGATGCATTCAATTTTGAGAGCAAAAACACTCTATTTTTCAATTTTGTAATCTCTAATTTACATCAATTTATTCCCATCAACACGACCCCTGCAAAAATATTGCAAATATTAATCCGCATCATGCATAACAATCACCTCACACTAGATTTACAGAAAAAAAATATTAATCAATATGCGAGGTCATTGCGGATTAAAAGTTACATAACTTTTATATTACTATATCACAAAATATTCCAAACAGTCGACTGTAAAAATTAGTTAAAATTCGATTTCTTATCAGACGAGCGCAATCATCCAGTCATGTTCCAATAAATTTGCATTAAATTAAATTCATTAAAAATATTCATGCATGAAATTCCCAATCAATAGTTACAAAACTTAATTCTTCTCTTATCTTCCGTTTTTTTTTCAATATTTTTGCATTCATGCATGAATAATTAATCCACTCAGACGATTAAGCATCGACCGAAATTTTTATTTTGTTGATAAGAAATCACGTGCAAATGAGAGACAATAAAATTTATGCTATTTGCAGGCAAGATTTTCTGGCTATCTCAAATCTCATTCTTTGCTCAAGTCCGATTCCGAATAGAAACAAAATAAATATGTTCATGCATTTTAAATCGATTTTATATGCTTAGTCGTCTACCATAAAAATTGAATTTCAAACTATTTGCTGCTTTTCGAAAAAAAATAAAAATACACGTAAATGTGAATTTGTCACTCGAGCACAAGACCAGTTGTCGTACAAACAAAAGGAAATGAGATTGGAGGGACGAAAGAATGAAATTAATCGGAAAAATTCAATAAAACAGGAAACAATTTTCCCAGAACATTTTATCAATTGTTCCTGCAAAACTTAGCTGTGAATAAACACTTGAAATGTATTTTTGCAGTCTCTATGCTCTGGCACAATTCTGTCCATCAACAGCCTTGGGTGGAACAAATTTTACCAAAAAGTCACGTGTCGTCGATTGTTCATTGGAAGGATGAGAATGGGAAGTGAAATTGCAATTTCTTCTTAAAAATTGCTTTCCTTTTTTACAGCATGTCGACATAAGGACAATAAGATGTTGTAAAAATATTGACAACAGTTATTGAGAAGTGAAAGAGTGTAAATTTGACTAGAATGTGAAGCATTTAAATGACTATCATTAGAAGGCTGCTCCCTGCTCAGCAGTAGTAGCTTACACACCCTGTCTTCTTTGAAGTATATGTCGATGTCATAAAAATAGTTCTTCCTTCTTTTATTACTATTTCTTCATTCGAACAGTTTTTTTTACTACTGGAAGAAATTCTTATGAAATTTTTTTGAAGAATTTTTAAGGAGGACGTTTTATTGTGGTCCAGGAGTGCTTGAAGATTGTTTTTGATTGGGGTTTTTTGAATTTTCAAGAGCAAGACTTGGATAGAATCTATGACACATGGCACATGGTCTACAATGTGGCAGGCTAGATTTAACCAAATACGGCGTTGTTTCTCGTTCATGCCATGCTGGTGCCACATTTTTGGGGGTACAGTTTTTCATATTACTCTTGATCTTGACTTAAATCCACCTGTGACTAGGTAATTGTGTAGCTGAAAAAGTTTCTCAAGAGCATGGAGATAGTCATGGATCTAAGGATCGTCGAGACAAATTTGTATAAAAAATATTCAGACCACCTACCTACCTACCCACCCTCCCCCCCCCCCCCCCCCAAACCTACCTCCTAGAAGTCAAAAACCTCTTTAAAATAAATTCTAGCTTCAACCATGTTCAAGAGCGCTCTTGGGTCCACATGAATCAAAAGTATCTTCTTTAAAAACAAATTTATTCAAGACAGACACCACAAGAAAAAGTTCATGCAGCTCTGCATCAATTTAAAATATTCTTCTCACATCCAATATTGTAAAACAGAGTAAAAAATAACTTTAAAGTAAGTAAAACTAAATCTTTTGTTCTTTGTTCCATCCAGCAATTTATGTTTATGACTTTTTGACTGTGAAAGAAGAACAAAAAGAAATGAGAATGGAAAGAAACGAAAACAGAAAATAGTGAGGCATACACAAATATATTTAAAAATGAAACATCATAAAATTATAAGAAAAAAAAATTAAAAGAAGTTTTTATGATTCTATACTTCTTAAGAATCATTCCAGTTAGCTAGAGTTGTAAACTCTATTGGACATAAATGTAAGAAAGAAGATCAAGACGAAGGAGGATTGAAAAATAGAAGCGCAATAAAAACAACAACAATTATGTGTAGTTTTAATTCATCTTTCACATCTTTCTTTCTCTCTTCTGACCACTGGCACTGCACACTAAATTTAATGAAGGAAATTGATGAGAGAAATACGAAATAGAAGAAAAAAGAGAAATGTGAAGAAAAAAAAAATTACAACTTAATTTAAATTTATTTATTGATGTTTTCCATAAATAAATTTCAAACCTCTTCAGCTCGTCTCTCTTTTTACACATAAAAATTCATTTCATTTCTACTTAACTTTATTTATTTATTTATGTTGTTTTTATTTCTGGTAAGCTAAAGTCTCTTTGAGAGGCACAGACACTTAAACTCTTTATGTATACCTCACTCTCGCTTCCATATTGTTCAAACACAAAATTTATTTATGAATAAATCTTTCAAGCTTCAAACATATCTCATATCTGTTGCATGTACAGTTTTGAATTTATTTTTATGGTATATTGATTCTTAGTTGTGGTTTATTAGACTTTTGAACACAACTTTTGGTCTGTTTTGAATTGTTGAAAATTATTTAACATGATTTTAATTGGATGATCTTGTTGTGCATCCATTTAGTTTTGTTATCTTTGAGTTCTTGATCTGATTGAGGGTTTTTTTGTTTTATTTGAAACAATGATCAAGAAAACAAAATTGAAGTTGTGTAGGCTTAAATCATAAAGTATCAGAAGTTATTGTGGTGATGCAATTTTAATATGGAAGAAATTTTGTGATTTAAAGTGTAAATACAGGATCGAATAAAGAATATGGATATACTGTCATGAGCATTATTTGAATCCAATCATCAACATTAATTTTAATGAAATAGATCAGCTTCTGTTGGGAATCGAACCTAAGTCCTTATTAAAGTGGTTCAAAGATTCCTTGTCATTGGCCCATCCACTCGGACGCAAAGAACGTAGTCTCATACTAGCAGATTTGCGTAGATATGGATCAACATCTAAGATTCCAATTTGACAGGCTACCACATGACATAGTTATTGAAATTTATAATTTAAACTCGGTTTCTCAATCATTTAGAACAATTCTCAAGTTATATCAACTAAAACCAATTCTTATAGCTCCCATTAAATGACTTCCCTCACATAAATTTCAATTTCATAACAATTCTCCATTTAAACATTCTTTCCTCAGCTATAAATCCATAAATATTAAACTGTCAATATCTTTATTAAATCTGTGCATTAAATCTAACAGCATGACTATAAAACAAAAATAGAAAACATTTAAAATGTTGATCAAAGTGTACATGCATGTAGTCATGAATGAATTCTAATTGCTACTTATATTTCATAAAATGTCAAAATTAATTTGGAACTGAAAACTTCACAAAGAAGTCATAAACTTCATTTTAGATTCCATGCAGGAATAATTCACCGAAACAAGAAGATCATTAAAAAAATTTCATCCTCAGCAAAGTTTACGGAAAGGAATATCTTTTCATCTCATCTCTTTTATCCCGAAAAAATCAGAAGTAAAGAAGTTATAAAATATACTTTGTGTGTGCCTTCAATCTTGGAAATTTGATTTTCAATTTTGAAGGCACATAAATATTAGAAACGTACCTTAAACATAAAAAACACACACAGCAGCAGCAACAACAACAACATTAGAAGCAATAAATAAATAAAATAAAATAAAAATTCCATGTACACACTTTTGTATCCTATATCCAGCGTCCATATTCAGTAGTTTTTCTCAGATACAATGTATGACTTTATTGTAGGTATGAAAAAGTAATAAAGTTGTTGTAATATATAGGATATCAATTAGTGGCTAGAGCGCATTTTTTTATGTAAGGAAAGAGGAACTTGAAGATTTTGATCCCAAAAAAAACCCAGCCATGAATAAAAATGTTCCTGCAAGTATGATAAGTGAGGTTCATAGCCCGGCAGTTCAAGAGCCTAAAACATTCAAACTGCCAATCTTAGAACACCATTAAGACTATCTAAACCAGCACCAAAAATGAAATCGAGAGGAAGAGAAAGAAACGAAATAAATTGAAATCTTCCACTGTTTTATTGCCTTCAGGTAGCCCTTCAAATTTTTATCTTTTATCATCATAAAAAATGATGAGTCAAAAACTTCTTGATGTTTTGGATCACTTTACATCGTTTCATGTATCAATGAAATTTATTTTCTGTCTTTCTGGTTCTTGTTATTTTCCTCCTCGTGTCTTCTGACTTTTTACATATAATGACTTCTTCAAATACGCTCGGATACTCGCTTGCTTTCCTGGAAACTATTTTTTTTTAATAAAAAGAATTGAAGATGAATTTATTCGAATCATGATCATGATCTGAAATCTTCATACAATTTATTGTTGACTTCTATTTGTTTTTATTGTCATCTTTTAAAAGCAGGAGAATGAAACGAAACCAAAACATTAAGTTCATTTTGAACGTGTGTGTGTGTAATGAATATCATAGAGATGATTATTGAATGTAAGGATGATTAGTCAGTTCTTGGTAGATTTGACAATTTATGGTTAGGCGTCGAGGAAGATGGAATCGATAGTCGATGAATTATTCAGTAACATCTGAGAATTTTAGGGCTTCTGAATGTTAATTAAAAAGGATGTTTGACGTTTTTGGATAAATTGTAGTAAAATTTAAATTTCATGTCACACGTGGTTGGATCATGATTTATTATTAAATGTGAAAACTAGTGAGAATTCGACTTGAGACCAGAGTTGCGTGACAGGTCGCCTGTCAAAAAATCATCCTTCAAGTGACAGATATTTTTTTTGGCCCGTAACAGGCAGTCATCTGCCACAGATGTGTCAAATCTTTTGATAGGTATGAAAGATCTGTAGCAGGTAATTTCCTGTGATAGGCAAAAAAATCTGTGCTTGTTGACATTCAATAACAGGTGACAGGCGAGTAAAATCGCAACTCTGCATAAGACAGTATCAATGCTCCCAATGCAGATACTAAAAGTGAGGCTATGAATCACAATTGATCTGTAAAGCCAGCGAAGTATGTATGGATGTAGAAACTAATATTATAAATCAGATTTAACAAAATTGTATCAAAATAATCCAAGGGCTATTCACTTATGACGTTCAGGAGATGGGAATGGGGGGAAGGCGGGGGGGGGGGGCAGCAAGAAAAGAACAATAGAAATTCCAAGAAATCCATTGTTGTTGAAAAATGACCGATAATTTTGAACGTCATAAGTGAACGACCCCCAACCCCCAACTAGATTTTCACAAGAAGTTTAATATTGATCTAAAGAAATATTCTAACATATTCATTATAATCTGCAATTTTAATTAAAATAATTTTAATGTCCTTGTAACATTTTATTCAGAAGTAAAATCTCTAAACATTTCCAAAGCACATTTGCCATGTTAATTATAATTCGTCCCCCAGTAATTTTCTTCTCAGCTCATTCATTATGAGTGTGTTTGATTTTTACAAAAATACAAAATTTTAATTTCAAAACTTTTATCGTAATTAATTCGACAAATTCAAAGGATTTTGTGCTCTATGTAGAAATTATTCATAGTTATTAAAATTTCATTAATTAATGTTTAATCCTCTAATTCCGATTAGAGTACACTCTTTTGAACTGAATAATTATATACATATTTGTGTGTCGTGATTATAATTTCAGGGTTGGAATGTGTGAGGAATTTATTGATTAAAGTAAAATTACTATATTTTGCAAATTAATAAGAGAAAATATGGAAAAAATTATAAAATTGCTTGAAAAAAATAATCATTTATAAAAAAAAGATATTCGGGTCTCAACTAAGGTTTTTAAATAATCCCTCACTTTTTATAGCCGGTACATTAATGATTTGCGATTTATCAAAAAGATCAAAATTAAGCAAATCCACTTCCCCCCCCGCACCCCCACCCTCAACCTTTTGCTTCGCTATATTGAACCATACATCCAATTTTAAAATTCTCAAAAATCACCAAGAAAACAACCCTGAAACTCATCCACTAATCACAAAGAACCTAGAAAATTCATAATTAGAATATAAATCAAAAGCACATGTTGCATGCTACATAGTTCATAAACTATGAGAATACATTTTAAATAAAAACTTTTAATTAAAAAATAAAACTTTTTATAAAAAAGTTAAAAAAAATTCACCTAGAACAAAAATTCTCATCAGTATTTAAAAAAAATTGTTTTTTTTTGAAATGTTTGTAAAAGTAATTACTTTTTTATTCAAACTCGTCAAAGCCACAGAGAGAAGAGTCCTTTATCTGAAAAAAATACACACATGATGAAAAACATTTTCGAGCTTTTTTTTTTATTGACGAAAAAAAATTGTTTATGTAAATTTGAAAACATTTTTTTCATGTACTGAAAAATTCCTATCGGATAAAAGCGAGGCATGTATGTAAAAATTTATTTTAATTAATCTTTCACATATTTTATGCTGTATTTAAATGAAAATTAATTGGGAATTCATGAAATTTATTCGAACTTATTAAAATCAATTTGAATCCTTTTGAAGTCTTTTGAATACTTTTTGCAGCATAAATGTTTGAGTTGCTTCATGTTTATTCAAATATTGTAGAATTTATTTACTGAGAAATTTTTGGAACTTTTTGACTTCAATTTTACCAGTTTTTAACTTGAATTATTTTATGACTTAAATGTGATGACTCGGGAGCATTGAGGAAGGTGACTTGATATTTTTCAGGAAAAAAGTGGACCAATTTAATCATATTCTTAACGAGATAAGGCATGAAAACTAAAGTTAAAGTTGATAAAATAGAGGACAGTCCTCAAAACCTTAAATAAAATGAGTTTAAAATCGAATCAAATCATTGTTTCTTACTCGAATAGCACAAGTCGGTTAATCGAAGAGAAATCCAGCACCAAGCAGGCATGATTCTGGCATAGTGCTGGCATGAATTTAAATCCAGCAGGATTTGATCTATTAACCGACTTGTGCCATTCGGGCTATAACAATTGCATAGTAAGGAGATAGAGAGGTAAATCGGGATCTGATTTGGTAGCTCCCGCCTCATAAAATATCTATTGACTCGCTACAATCAATCAATTGTCATCAAAATACTATCAACTTTAGATTAATTCAAAAAATCCTTCCAAAAGTGGTTCTTTTCCAAATATTTACCTCAGCGAAATCACATTCGTTCCATTTAATATCCAGAACTGCCATTTACACTAAATTTAATTTCATTAAAAATGATTTTCTTTATTTTACTTTTTCAGCGAACTGAACCGTCCAGAGAGAGTTGGAAAAAAATTTAACGCATCAATAAATTGGTAGTGGTAAACATGACTGACTGCATATACCTGTGGCATGTTTACAAACATTCAGATGTGATTGTATCTACACATATATTCGCCATCCATGAAATAAAGGTGCACATCTGATGCTCTTTAGTTTCAACAATCCAGGAAATTGTATTTTTTCCATCTCCTTTTTCTAAATCAATTCTCCTCTGCGGAGCATATCAAATTAAAAGTGCTACGGTATAAGTTAGAGCTAATGAAATGCTTAATTAAACATTCGAAATGTAGAATTGTAAATATTTATTGTTTATCCCATTTCTTAGTTCCTTTTTACACGCTTTTATTTAACTCACACTGTTTGTATGTTTCATGCGTCAAATTTTGTAATCGTTATTTCGATCACTTCTGCTGCTCCAAACGAGCTCAAATATTTTATGCACACTTATTCTCGGTGACAATACAATATTTTAACACTTTGTAACCACAAAAATGCTTAATTATAGTACAATTTAAGTAAAACTTTTTTATATGGGAAAAAAATCCAATGTCAATGATATAAAATTTTGATTTGTTTAAAATATTATACTTGAAATGCTCAAAAGTCATTCACATGATTTATTATAGTTAAATTAATATTATTAATTATTAATTATACTATAAATTTGAACAGCTAAAGATATTCTGGTAGGACAAAAAAATTGACAAGTAATTTTTTCATGAATTTTCGTAAGTGAAAATTTAAATTTTCAAAAAAACCGTTAAGCACAAATCCGTTACGAATTAATACAAAATAACTATTAATATGCGATGTACATTTAGCACACATAGTTTGAGCATAAATTTATGCTGTTTTTAATGTATTGCATTATTTATAACACTTCACCAATTTAATTAAATTGACTTTTCTTTTTATTAACGGCTTGACGTATTTTTGCATAACATATAAATGATATTCATTGAATTTAAATTTGAAAAATCCGTTATAAATACGTTACATATGTGAGATGCATCTTTATGCTAAGAATCCACACGTTATGAAGTAGAAATGGTACAGATAAACACAAAATCTTTACGATTGATTTTTAATGTACATTACTAATGAATGCTTTGAAAAAATTAAATTTTATAAAACGAATGAAAAATTTTGAAAACTGGTAATTTATAAACAGTTGAACGTACCGGAGTGCAACGAAGTGGAGTTCAACACACCTGTAACCTATGAACCTACTGTAATCTATAAACAGTTGAACGTAACGAAGTGCAACGAAGTGGAGTTCAACACACCTGTAACCTATAAACCTACTGTAATCTATAAACAGTTGAACGTAACGAAGTGCAACGAAGTGGAGTTCAACACACCTGTAACCTATAAACCTACTGTAATCTATAAACAGTTGAACGTAACGAAGTGGAGTTCAACACACCTGTAACCTTTAAACCTACTGTAATCTATAAACAGTTGAACGTAACGAAGTGCAACGAAGTGGAGTTCAACACACCTGTAACCTATAAACCTACTGTAATCTATAAACAGTTGAACGTAACGAAGTGCAACGAAGTGGAGTTCAACACACCTGTAACCTATGAGCCTACTGTAATCTATAAACAGTTGAACGTAACGAAGTGCAACGAAGTGAAGTTCAACACACCTGTAACCTATGAACCTACTGTAATCTATAAACAGTTGAACGTAACGAAGTGCAACGAAGTGAAGTTCAACACACCTGTAACCTATGAACCTACTGTAATCTATAAACAGTTGAACGTAACGAAGTGCAACGAAGTGAAGTTCAACACACCTGTAACCTATGAACCTACTGTAATCTATAAACAGTTGAACGTAACGAAGTGCAACGAAGTGGAGTTCAACACACCTGTAACCTATGAACCTACTGTAATCTATAAACAGTTGAACGTAACGAAGTGCAACGAAGTGAAGTTCAACACACCTGTAACCTATGAACCTACTGTAATCTATAAACAGTTGAACGTAACGAAGTGCAACGAAGTGAAGTTCAACACACCTGTAACCTATGAACCTACTGTAATCTATAAACAGTTGAACGTAACAAAGTGCAACGAAGTGAAGTTCAACACACCTGTAACCTATGAACCTACTGTAATCTATAAACAGTTGAACGTAACGAAGTGCAACGAAGTGGAGTTGAATTTGAATTGTTGTGGTCGAAATTCGATTAAAAGATTGAGACTAAAAAGTAGCAAATAAAAAAACGTTAAAAAAAACTTTTTAAAAAACACGCTTTTTTCCCGAAGACTAAAAAACAAATAACATTTTTTTTCTTGAAGTTAAGTCTGTTGTTAAGAATAAAAACCAAGCGACCAAAAAAGGAGCAAATAAAAAAATGTTAAAAAAAACTTTTTAAAAAACACGCTTTTATCAAAAAGATTAAAAACCAAAAACTTGAAAATAAAATAAGATCACACTTTTAGCGAATCAGGATTTTAAAAGTTTTCTTGTGACATCTAGAAATGTAACATAATTTTTTTCAAAATATTGTGATTAAGTCCAAGAACACAATGACTCGAAAAGCGTGGGGCTTTGAGACTTGACGTTCTCTTACTTAAGAATATAGCTGAACTAAGAAATTCATCCTTAAATTACGCCCCACGCTTTTAGAGTCATTGTGTTCTTGGACTTAATCACAATATTTTGAAAAAAATTATGTTACATTTCTAGATGTCACAAGAAAACTTTTAAAATCCTGATTCGCTAAAAGTGTGATCTTATTTTATTTTCAAGTTTTTGGTTTTTAATCTTTTTGATAAAAGCGTGTTTTTTAAAAAGTTTTTTTTAACATTTTTTTATTTGCTCCTTTTTTGGTCGCTTGGTTTTTATTCTTAACAACAGACTTAACTTCAAGAAAAAAAATGTTATTTGTTTTTTAGTCTTCGGGAAAAAAGCGTGTTTTTTAAAAAGTTTTTTTTAACGTTTTTTTTTACATCTTCATTCTGTCGAGGATGCGCTCGTAAATTTTTATTTGTTTTTGTCTCTTCGGCCTGACGCTTCGAGTGCACATCAAATATTTTACTATTTTTTGGTTTGTAAATTTCCTGCATCCTTAAAAAAGAATCTCAAAAGATGTGTATGCATACGGCTCATAAATTCATATAAAGGGCTCCTGGCAGGTGACTGAATAATTTTAATGTATCGATAAGCGCCATTGATATTTTTGAATAGCAATAATTATGCATCAAGTTGACATCCATGACACTTGATAAAATATTTTTGGCATAATTTATGGTTCCAACGTCATGCTACGGATACAATATTAATTAATTTAGGTATATTGAGTTAGGATTATGTTTACCATACACATGAATTGATGTGAGATTGTCATTTAATTAAAAATGAATTAAGCATGTTTTTGGAATATGGATGGTGGAATTGGAGGCAGATTGGGTGGTGGTTGAGATTATTTATGAATAAAATTCTGATGGAAGCTGTCAAGAGCATCGCTCTATATTGATTAAAATCCACAAAATAATCCATCAATTAAACTAACCCTAACCTCAAAATATATAAAATAATATGCGTCCAAATCATCCAACAAAAACCACACGCCTCTTCAATATTTCCATTCCGGAAAAATTTATATTGTTAAATTATTGAGGTTCAATTAAGAGTGCCACTCATCGATTCCACAAAAAACATTTCCTGCCTCAATTTTCGAAATTAAATTTTGTGTTGAACAATTAAAATTGTTACCAAAAATGCTCTACATGTGTGTGCTAGACAGACATGGGTCATTTGATAAAATTTATTTACAATGAACGACTATTGACCTGAATTGCACTTGATTGAATTGAGTAGAGGCATGAGAGCGGCACTGCTCTTTTCTCCGACTGCTAAATTGTGATTTATTTAATGGACACTCAGATAATTCGATTTTGATGATAAATTTCCTCTTGACCATGTTCATAAGCCGCAAAAGTGAGGGTATGCAAGTTATTTTCATAATTTTCTTCAATACGATATTCATGCGAATTTGTGGATAGAATTTTTATCCCAATATTTCTTTTTTTTTTTGGTGTTTTATGCCAAACTATAGAAAAAAAAAATTTGTATGTTGAATTGCATATAAGAGAATTTATATTCATACGGGAGATTGGTAAAATGGATATTTGAGAGAGAAGGAATTTGGGTCAGCATCATTTCTGGAACATCAATGCAATAAATCTCTACACTATAAAAAAAAAGAGATTGGTCTTTAAAGGGTAGGCTGGAAATTGAATTATTGCAAAACGAATTTGAAGCTTCATTGTTATCCGTTTTATGGTCAAAAACTTGATAAATTATTAAAAGGCTTTTAGCGTGCCTCGACTCTCTCATAACGAAATTCAATCCTCTATCATGATAAATTTTATATGCGAAATGAGACAACAACGACTATCGCTGTGTGTGAAAGTCCATTTGTGAACTTTTTTTTTGCTCGTTTCATTTCTTTTTCATTCCCAATGATGCTGCACACAACTTTTTTTTGTCGTTGCCAATCTCAATTTTATAAATTAATTAAAATTGCAATTAATTCTTTCTTCTTTAGCTGTGTTTTTTACAAGTTGGGTATGGATGTTGTCTGCACTTTGGTGGTTGCACATCTTGAATGACGATTTGATAAATGAATTTTTGATGTTGCTATGAATTGGTGAACTGATCAAAGGCTATCCAGGGTACCCTTAAGCTACTCTGGGAACAGTTCCCAGAAAATGCCTTTAAAATGCGCTCAACTTCATCTTTCACAAAAGGCTCTCTTGTTTTAATTTCCCTCCTTTCACTGGCTTCGACTGCTGTTGCCTGAACGTGAAAAAAAAATTTATTTAAACGTAAAATAATAAAAATGCATTCATACTATTTTTCCCATTGCAATATAGCATTAAATAAAGTTGGAAACACACACAGAAAAAAAAAACTATTAACATCGTCTCCCTCTTTTTTTTCTGGCTTTATCGAATTAAGTCCTTTGCCATTTTTTATCGTTCTCATATGCTTTGTGTGAAATATCAGATTAATTGTGAAATATTATATTGAGCCCGGGATAAAGAGATGAACTGTTGAACAGATGGGGAATTTTTTTTTATCCATCGCTATTTCGCCTTTTTGGACTTTTTTGTATTTGTAGAATTTCCAAATGACATTTGCTCATGGTTTCAAATTTATGTGGATATTTATATTTTATTATGGCATATTTGAAGAAAGATAATGGATTGATATTTTATATTTTTTGGCGATATGCAAGATATATAGATGTGCTCATACAAAAATATCGCAGTTTTTAAACGTCAAAAATTTGAATTTTCTAAAAACACTAACACTATAAAAGAAAATTTTCAATTTTTGTTTTGCAAAATTTTCAACTTTCTGTTAAGTTTTGTTGATACAGGAGTATTGCAAATGCTTTGCTATAATTTAAAGAAACTGACTTAAGACAAATGTTGTTGCATCTGTCGATATTTAAATGAAAACTTGAAAATAGAAAATTTTAAAAATTTTTGTTTGTATAAGTACACAAAAAATAGTATGGTCGAGTATGGTCAAGTATACTCTGTATGAGCCCATCTATATATCTTGGCGATATGGTTTGGATTGTAAGATAATCTTGAGTGAGCTTTGTTTGATTTTTTATTAACTTTAAGAATGACGAATTCTGAATGGTACAGGATAGATATAGATGATTGAGTCTTGTCAGAAATTTAAATTTGGGTGTTTATAAATTGCATTCAACACTAGAGTTAACAACTACTTTATTGAATTAAGATAATTATTGATGATTATGAACCTTACCTTTACTGAACCTTAATTGAACCTTAACTGAATCTTAAATGAACCTTAACTGAACCTTAACTGAACCTTAACTGAACCTTAACTGAACCTTAACTGAATCTTAATTGAACCTTAATTGAACCTTAACTGAACCTTAACTGAATCTTAATTAAATCTTAACTGAACCTAAAATGAACTTATCTGAACCTAAACTGAATCTTAAAATCTTAAGAATTTCAAGATTGCTTTCATTTTACATCTAACCTGAACGTTGTAATTGATCTTGAACATAATATCCATTGAGAATTCACAAAAATAAATCATTAAATTTCAATGTACAAGATACAAAATATTCCAATTTCAATTAGCACCTTTGATCTCCACGCCTACAGATTCAAAATGAAGCTCTTATCATTGATGAGAACATCCAATTAATTCAAATATTAATGCATTCTGAGAATGAAAATTAATTCATGAGATCGTAAATATTCAAGCAATTTACATCGAATTGAATGCTTATTGCATTTAATGTTCATGATACAAAATTAACCTTTTCAATAAGAAAATTATCATTTAATTCCCATCACATCGACATTCAGTGCCAAAATATTCAAAAAAAATCTCATTTAGTTCATTAATGAATGTTTTTGTATCATTGCAATTTAATATTCATTGATTTCATTCATCGATGCCTCGAGACAAGCGAAAGATAAAAAAAAAGTTATTAACAATATTTTAGGTCATGCGGAAATGAAGACGAAATGACGAAAAAATAAGCAAGAAAAAATTTATTTCGGCACAGAACAGAGAGAGAAAAAAAATCTACGATTATGTCATTTCGTTGACATAATTGAAATCAATTTAATTCACATAATAATAAAAGAGAATGAAAATTAATGTCACAGAACTATGGCATTTTATGGCCGTGTTAAGAGCTGATGCTTGACAATGTGCTTTAGTATGACTAAACATATGTGTTTTGCCATACAATTTTCTTTTCGACATCGACTTACAATTGTATTTCATTTTTACGACCAATCACATATCAAAAACATTAAATTGTGTATAATTTGCGATTTTTGTGAGTTTTGAAATTTTTTTGTGACTCATTGAAGCTGTTGGGGGGTGGCAGGCGTGTATACAGGGGGGGTTTTGTCCCCCTCTTAAGCATTTTAGATGTGTTCGTGCTCTCGTTGCGGTTCAAAACATTTAAGGGGGAAAAAATCCCTAGAAAATCAGCAAATTAGTGAAATTATCCAAAGTAGTAGCTAGTTTAATCTATGCTTCGTCTCCCTAACCATGATCAGTCTAGACCACAACCAATCCGTCAGTCCCAATTGAAGAGCAATTTTTCTAGTAATTCACATAATTTTTGCGACATCGCGTATTTTCATTTTCATTTTTATATATGAGATTACGATGATGCATCATTTGCTCTCTAAAAAGCAATAAAAGAAGAGGAAATCAGAAAAACGAACAAAACGAGAACAAGCATATAATCTCATTGAAGCCATTTTTATGGCATCTTATTTTCGTTTTTTTTTTTGTCTTAAACATTTAATCGACGAAACAAAATTTATCTGAATTTCAACATCAGAACGTTCAATTTCCGGACTAACATTACAAAGCTATGCCATTAAACTCTTTTTTTATTTCCTCGACTAGTGGTTAATCATTTCTAGTCTATATGTGTGTAATGAAATGCTCATAAAACACTGAGATTACTTCCTTCTTTTTTTTCCTCTATTCTGAAAAATAGTCTTATATGTGGCGATAACAAACATCACGCAATAAAGCCGAAAAAGCAAATGCTCTTCCGCACATCACAGAACAGAAATGAATATAAAGTTTTGAGTACATTGTGGAACATGCTATGATGATGAATGTAAATATTACTAATCACATATAACCATAAGCATTAACAACATAGACAAGAAAAACTTTTACATTTTCCGCGTCTTTTTGTGTCTTTCTTCCTATTAAATGATGGAAAGAATTTTTTTTTATATGCCGCGCACTCGCGTACACATTCAATTACAATAAATTTTCCCAAACATCATATCTGCTTACATACACATGATCCCCAAAAGAATCTCCATACATCTCGCATTATGCATGAACACACTAAGAGGAAATAGTTGGGATGTTATTGTTATGGTTGGGAATTCGGAAGCGCATTAATGAATGCTTGTTGAAATCGAAACCCAAAACGTCGGTCTTGCTTAGTTGAAAAATTTGAAAAAATTCAACAAATCTGATTTTGGCTAGTTTAGTTTGTAAACTTATAAATAACATTTAAACTGTTAAAATCTGGAGAATCCAAAGCAGTACAGGGATGGTGATCGTGCAATTTGAATTTAACAAAATAGGATTTGCTAGACTATTGTACACACACTTTTGGAATTCGAACTACTCGTTTTACAACACTAATGTCTGTAAGCTTTAAAGTGAAGCTGTGAGCAACGTTTTGAGTTCATATGAATCAGAAAAAAAATTTAAGTCCAAGTTTCAAACCTAAGACTGCCTTGTCAGTCCCAAAAAATGAAACAATCGAGCCTCATCGACTCATAATAAATGCAAGACTAGTTTGAAATTTTGCTAGAATCCTTAATATTCTGAACTGGCAGAAGTTCTCGAAGGATAGACGATATCTGAACGAGGCATATAAATTTTCATAGGGGGGTACAGGGGGTTTGGTATCACGTTGGATGCATCTCAGCCTGTAGCAACTTTCGTCTATACATTACTTTTAATTTCACAGATCCCACGTGCGCCCCAGTCAAGGATGTAAGATTTGAAATTTAAACAAAATTTGAATATTTTCTGTAAAATTAAAATCATTCCCTTTAATTCAACCAGATTCAAAAATCAGAACTAAATTAGTTCAAAGACATCCAGTCAAAACATACTTAAATCCACAACCCACATCAAAAAATACGGAAAACCCCAAAAAAACATGAATGAACAAAGCAGATGAGGAAAATTTTCCCGTCTTTTCTAGTTTAAAAGAAATTAAAAATTTTCTTTATATTCGGTAAACATGTCTTTAATGGGAAAACAGAGATTAGACAAGTCGCACTTAATTCTCATCTCATCTGGTTATGTTCTAAACAATACATGATCATATAAATTTGCCTTCATATTCACTTCTTTCTCATTGCTTTTTGTTCTTGTTGAATTCCTAATTGATTTCGACACGCTTAAGTATTTTAATATGAAATGAAACATATTGTCGTGAATGAAATGGTTAATTTGACTTTGTCTTGTTTTTGTTGCTTTTTGTGGATTTCTCTTTGTATTTATTGTGAATAAATTTTATTGGCGGGTAGAGTCTCTTTGAATGAGGAAAAACACATGTGTTTATTTTGGGGTCGTTTTGCATTCAAAGTTTATTGGTTCCTCTTGTGGATTAAACGATTATGGAGGCACACATGAATATGTGGAAATTTATGTTCTGCAGGATTTTATGTGTTGAGTATTTTATGTGTCATGAAGGTTTTTATTTATTTTATTTTGAAGAGTTTTGGGAAGTTTTATTGGAAAATAAAGAAGGATGAATATTAATTTTTTTTTGAAAAATCTAGGTCAGATTTAACCCTAAAGATTGTTTTAAACCAATCAACAAAATATCATTTAATTTTTAAAGACATGCTCAAATCAAATAATATTTAAACTTAATCCTTACATCATCTTAGAAACCAGAACTATTCAAAATTTACAATTTTCATGTGGTTGGCATTTAATTTGATTCCAACTAATCCATTTGATTAGTCACTAAGAAACAAACATAATCTCTATAATTTAAATCCCTCAACTCTAAATAATTTGATCATAAAAAAGCAGAGAAGTCATTTTCAATTAATCCCTTCAACAAACAAGAATTTGAGTTTTTTCAGTGACTACAAAGCTACTCCGTCCCATGATTCTAATTTTATAATTAATAAGAAATAAAAAACAATTAAATAGCTCATCATTTGAAAATATTCACAAGAGAATGTGTGCATGTAACATGGGAAAATAAGAATATTTTTTTTTTATGTGCCTCAATGAACGACACAAACAGACAAATGGACGACAATTTTTTACAGCCCTCAAGTAAAGTCTCTCGGGAAAATTAAAATTTTTCGTCAAATTTATGGGCTTAGAAAGAAAAAATATCTTCGTCTTGATGATGCTGTATGTGTAAAAAGATATTTAATTGTTGTCGATGATGAAGCATAGAGAGCTCGACATGCCTTAACAGATTTCTCATTTTATTTCTCGCTTCTGCTGAATGAAAAAATAGAATTTTTATATTTCCCAAGTGATGCCAACACTCATTTTACTTATTTACTTACTTATTTTCTTACTCGTGTATGCTCTCTACACATTATTCCTTTATTCGTCAACTTTTAAGCTGAATTTGAGCATAAATAATTTTGAGGAGAATTATGTCTGTCTGCTGGACTCAAGGAGCTCTAAATATTGATGAGAAATTATCTAGGAAAACCTTAAATTCCAGCATAATTTCCCCAAAAATCTGTAAATTCTCACATAATAAAATCTAAAGAATTATGCGTCAACAAGACACACCCAAGAACCCCATCATGCTAGTCTCATCATCAACATATATTCTCCTTCTATCTGTGTTAAAGTCGAATAAAGAACTGAGTACATAAATTTCACTTTCATTTCTTTAATTCACTTTATATTCTTTTTAGCGCTCCTTAAAGAACATTTTGATATGTAAATTATTTTACATGAAGAAGAACTGTATGCTGAATCTTGTGTTGCTTGTGAAAGGAAAATTTCGTCTGAAAAGTAAAGAATTTTTTGTAAAAAACAGAAAAATTAACAATTTTGTTAGCTAAAGAAGAAAAATAAAATTTAATTCCTTCATATTCTAAAAATATGCAATGAGAGATAAAGAAATTTTTCAACATCTTGAGAACAAGCAAGAAGATAGAATATGAGACACGACACGAAACTGTCAAACACATCCCTCACACTTGTGAGAAAGAGAGTACATCATCAAAAAATTATAGAAACATATGTAAGGAAGAGTCGAGTGAGTGTTTGGAGGGAAATAAGAAGAAGGAAGTGTGCGAGACATATCAAAAGGAGGCAATAATATACATTTATAATATGACTGATGTTGTTGATTTCAAGTTAAATTCTAAAAAAGTGAAAATACGAAGAAAAAAGTGAAAATTTATTGCGCAAAAAATTCCCTTTCGCACTTCTAATTTCATCTCTCGCGGTACATGAATGTACATATAGAAGATGATTAATGCGCGAAATGCCGACAGCCTTTTTTACATATTTCATGCTAAAACAACAATCAAATGTGCATCATATTTTTAATTCATAAGTGTTGGATTTTTATTCTGACTTTTTACAGTGCATGCTTTACTGCGAATTGTTATTCAGTTTGGTTTGATATTCATTAAATATTTACTCATAGATGCCTGATGGGTTTTCAATTGCTGCTGAAAATCTATGCCATATTTGCTTTTGATTTTCAATAAGCGCGTACACAAAATATTTGCTAAAAAATTCTGAAAAGTTTATGAAAACAATGAACTACAAATGCGCTACATCCAGCGTCTGCATTCACTAGACTTTTAAATAAAATCTTATGAATGAAAAACTACAAAATAAAAACAGCGAGAAGATGAAAATTTGCGAGGTGCTATATGCAAAATGCATGCTGAGACATCTGAGAGGCATTAAAACAATAACAATGATTCTGTTGCTTCAGTACCAGCCGTAAATCATCATACTAAAGCCTCTTTACATCCGCTTCAATGCAATATTTTGAAAATATACACGAAATGAAACTAAAAGAAAATAAAATAACAAAAAACAAAGAAGTGACTTGATCCAACCCTACTCAATTGGTGACAATGATATTGGATGTGAATTAAAGAACATACACAGAATGAGAGGATCGTAACAAAAATAAGAAGATGATGCGGATTAACTGTATGGGAAGATATCGCTATGATGCGAACCATCTGTTTGTGTATGCTTAGAATAATAAAGTGGATTTCTCAATTTTCACGATCCGGAATGTGCGTGCTTATAAGGCATGGCAAAAATCATGTCATCGGAAAGTGCATTACAGCTCAATGAAAAGCATGTCAGTGTGTTTATGATTTATTTGCTCTCCTATACAATATTTATGGATGTCTACTTTAAGCATTTGTTTACTTTTTTCGGTTAAAGCATGTACGAGGACATTGCACACAAATATTGATTTTTTTTGTCACTGTGTGACGTTCCTTCTTGAATTTCTTGTATATTCCTCTACGTGATTTTATTGTGTAAATGGATGTTGAGGAATTCACTTTGGGGAACATTTTGTTTCTCTTTAAAAGCCTTGATCCAATTCAGAGTGTGCCTTAAGAAATTTCAAAAATGCCCAGCAACTACGTCTCGACCAAAACTTTATCCTCATCACATTCCTTACTTTTGCTTCAGTTTTCATCTTTTCCGCTCCAGGAGATTTCCATTCTTCTGACGCTGAGCATACAAAAGAAAATGAAATAAAAATATTTTCAGTCTCTTTAGTTACTTTTTCTCTCCATATTCACATTTGCAATTGAATTAGGATGTGCTGCTATCACAATTGGATCAACATCGAGTGTGCTTCAGACATAACTCAATATAATGATGCAAATAAAGGCTAGATATGTTTTGTATGTGCTACGTCATCAGATGACTCCTAGAGGGCATTTTATGTATAATAAACTTTGAAGGATTTAACACAATTATCCCTTCGAGAATCCTAAAATATTTATTTTTCTAAATATGCTTGTATCATCAAAAAGTTTTCTTCTTTCACCTTTAGTATCTCTTTTTTTCGGATGAGAAAAAAAGGCTCGATAGAAGCTCATTGAATGGCTTATTAGGTGATGAGTATAAAGCGCATTTTTAACTTTAAAATGCTTATTATAGCTGTTGTGACTTACTTGAGTAAAACTTTTGTTGCCGAGTCTTGTGAAGGTGAATCTATCAATTGGATAGTCAGTCTTCTATAGCCGAGTGGTTACGTAAGAGACCATAAATCTGGAGCATTTTTGTTTTAAAAACAAAAGTTCAATTCCTATCAAAGATCAATATCTAAAACAACTATATATAGCTACGCTGTATGGGAAGCATTTGAACAGTGCTCACGAAATCACAATAATCCCAATCTAATGATCCATATAAGCAGCACATGATTATAAATTGTCCTAAATATTAATCATAAATTAAACAAACTCAAGCTAATGAAATAACAACAAGCCACTAAAATCCATAACAAAACGACAAAGTTCTTCCACTTATACATTCAATTTTATTCAAAACCCCCATCAGAATGTAGGCCGTATCAGATACTCAGCCTGTAGTGTACATGTTATTGGAATTAACATGTTATACAATTTCATGATTCACTTTGTATTGTGATACATATAATGGAAGTAATGACATCATTATTTTCATATCATTGATACATTTTTTTTCCTCTTTTACTTCTTGTTTGATTCAACCTCTACTGATACTTATTATCCAAGCAAGAGAAAAAGAATTGACAATTTTTTCTCCTTTATACTTTTATTATATTTTTGTATCTGTCTGTTGATGTGCTTCAAAGGTAAAATAAAAATAAAATTGGGTTAAAGGATTTCATGAGAATAAAAGAAATGATGGTTGTAGGTGGAAGGGACGGAATAAAATTAAGAAGGTTTTTTTTTTGATGAGATATATGGAAATGATTATGTTGCGTTACATTATTAGAAAGTTCTAGGTTTCGATTTATGTCAATAGTGTAGCCCAGACTAGGGCTTTTCTACCACGACATACCTTGATCGTTAAACTAGGAAACAGAGCCAGCAACAGAGTCAAAAAGAAAGCCTTTTGTTGTAACCTAAGCTCGACATAGGAACATGGTTACAGTAAGTAAGTACGTAAATACCAGAAACAAAACCACACACGCAATAAAATTCGTGTGATTTCTTGATTTTTTTGTTTGCGTGCCGCAGAGCGTGGGTTGGCACTTAACTCCTTGTTCTTTACTTTTCCAATTATAATGATTAAGCTTCATACTAAATCTTTAAATTGATGTGATAAATACTTGTAGTGGGTTTTGGACCCTCCGACTAACCCCTGGCTACCTCCATGATCTTTGTTTAAAAATGTTCGACCAAAAGCAAAAAAGGCAAGAATTTCATCAAAGTAGATAACTTTTTTTACAAAAGTGATCTCGTAATGGTAAGGTTGACATGAAAATACGTAAGTTAGTTCATTTTCAAAGAAGGTCTTATTTACAAAATTCTTTCACTGACCGAAACTTTATTAGATAAGAATTTCTTTGATTTTGATGGAAGTTTTAAGTCTGATGGATAAAAATGTTGAATATTTCTTTTGTCATTTTGCTAGTTTAAGGATCAAAAGATTTTTCTTTCCTCAATACTATTAAATCATGAAGAAAACAAGACATTGCTATGGATATTTTGCTTAATAATCTATTCCAAAATAAAAACAGCATGCTTCCACATAAGGGTACAGATAGACATCATTAAAGATACTTTCAACCTATTTATCCTATATTGAGCAATCATCTTTTTCAATAAAAAACTTTTTTTTAAAAAAAAATTTCAATTCGCCAACATTATCCAGCATCAGAAACTCAACAAAATTGAAAAACAAGAAACATAAAAAATAACAAAAAAGCACCAGAATTAAAAAACTTTTTGGCATTTTTGTTATCAAAAAAAAAAAGAAAAAAGGAATCCACAAAAACATAAATACTTTCCAACCCACATAATCCCCACAGTTTATTTTTTTTATTGTATAAAAAAGAATATGGCTAAACGGTAAATATTCGAAACTGTTTAAAATCAGGATCAATGCTCCTTTTACTCAATGTTTTTCTTTTGATGATTTGATTCCTTCGTTTTCAATTTCATTTGTTTTTGTACATTTGTTTGGTTATGGATCCCTTTGGGTAAGTTTTTGGAGATTTTTGTAATGTTTCTGAACTGAGAATTCTGAGGAATCAAACGATTGTTCTTAAATTGATTTGCTTCTTTAAGTGATCGATTCGAAGTTGTAATGTTATCCATTACTTTAGGTCCTCGATTTGAGGAGATTCAATTTGAACAGGATTTTTCTGGTACAAAACACTTACTCATATCTAGGATCCCCAGGACTTGGTTTTAAGAAGAAGTAATATTTTAATGTAGATTCTTTATTGTTGGTTTGTAGTGTGATTAGTGTAGAATTTGAAGAAATTTAGAATTCGAATCTGCCAGTGCGAGAGCTAAATCTTTGTTGCGCAAGTGGTTAGGCCACTTACCAGTAACCCTCTTTTTTGAGGTTGTCAGTTCGATTCCTACCAAAGACCGATCTCTAAATAATTATTAAAAGTGTTGTCGATATAACAAGGTTCATAACATTGAAGCTTTGGTAACTTCTGAATATACGTATCTTTCGCTGACCTTAAAAATGAAGAACTCAAGGAAGCTTGACATTTCTCCTAAATTAAACTTAGATTCACATATCCAACAGACATCATAACCTTTACCATATTCATCCCAAAATCATCCCAAGGGACAGACAAAGAAAAATAAAGTGTAGAAAGAAACATAAAAATAACAATGACCAGGCTCCTCTCCCAGCACACCCCCACATTCCCGCTTGCCACAAGTTTCGAAAAAACTGAAATTCTTTCATTACCTTTTGAATAAAGAGAATGAACAGAACAGGAAGAAAAGATGAGAGGAGTGGAAATAAAATGAAATAACAGGAATGTTGTTATTATGAAAAAGGTTCTTTTTTTCTTCCTCGTCAACAATTTTTCCTCTTTCAATTCTTCGTACCAAACAACCAAAAAAAAAAGATTCCTTTTGTATCGCTATTACTAAAGCATTTTGCGAGAAAAGATGGAGAGAATGATGGCAACAGTAAGAAATCAATTCAGTTTCTATGGCACAAGAGCAACAACAATGGCTTAGAATATGAGGGAAATAACAAGACTGTAAACAAAACAAAAATCAAAAGCTATTGTTTGTGTGTGCGAAAAGCTCTTCTGTCAGAAAATAAAAGTTTTATTCCTTTTTTTAGGTTTTCTTCTTGTTCCTTATTCTTTATTTGTTGTTACACTTTATTTATGTGTTTAAATATAATATTTATTCGTATTTTGATTTTTTTTTTCTGTTTGAACCCAAAAAAGTAAGTAATTTTCAGACTGTGGGCTGTTGGCATGAGCATGAAGTTTGAGGGACATAATATATCCGTAGTAGCAATTGTGTGTAGGTCTCAGATGTAAAAGGATAATATTTGTTGAATAATGTCAAAGTAGGATGTAATGGGGTTCATGAATTTTCTGGAAGGTAATTTTAAAACTGCTATTTTAAATTACTGACATTTAATGTCAATTCAGTTCTTTTGGGAAATACCAATTTTGGAAGTGAGTTTAATGTCAAACGAATTAATGCGAATAAATATAATGTGGCATGACAAAATGACTTTAGGTATGAATTTAATATCCTGCTAACAGCTATTCCAGGTAAAGAGGTTCACTTAGTAACAAAATTATTTTTTTTAAACATTTGAAAATAAAATGGATTGACCTAAGATTATAGCTAGACCATGAAAATGTATACAGATCAAAAAAGGCTCGATTATAAGTTTTGTCTACAAATTTATAGGCTGCGTAGTTCTTCGTATCATAATTTGTTGGTCAAAAGTTATGTGAAATGGCATGCATCCAAATAATTCAGCTTCATACTCTTGATGCACCGCTTATACTTATTCTCTCCATCTTAAACCCCAGACATCATGCATGAATGGCTCCACAGACCAGCAAAAACTGAATAAACCACTAAGTATCTTCAACCAACTTAAATATTCACTGATAATATTCAACAAATCCCACAAAATAAACACCAAATGAGTTCTATTCAGCGACATAAAAAAAAGTCTCATATTTACCTTTCAGGAAATTTCCTATCTTCCTCTTTTATTCATGCTTCTTCCTTTTCGCTTTTCCTTTTTTCTCGCGGCTGAGTGCGAACTTCCAGTTTCAATGAAAACTGTTGTATATAAATTCTACACTGCGAGTATCATGAAAAGCAAATAAATTATGATCAACTGAAGCTATTTCATACCTTCAACTACTTTTTCTTACTTCCTTGTCGCCGTCGTGTGATAATAGCGAGGAGCATCAGTGAAAGAATAAGAAAGTTCTGCAAAGAAAGGCGAAAAAAAAATGATAAATTCTTTCCGTTTACGAAGATGAAAAAAATTTAATTTTCTTCACTGCCAGACCAAAGAAATTGAGACTGGAAGGAAGACATAGACGTGGTACGAAGGACTTGTTGCAAATGTAAAATAATAGATTTTTCGTGTCTCGTGTGGAAAATTATATGATATTTTTAAGTTTGAGTCGTGTTTTTCAGTTGTCTAGTTTGGAATTATGTGCTTGTTAAATTTTAGATGTTGCCATTTTAAGATGGTTCAGTGCTTGTTTTGCTATTTTTTTATGAAGTCATAGTGTTATCACAATATGGTAGCTTTTCTACAATAGAAGTTATGTTTTTCTAATTTATAGCTTACAAAGCTACAACATCTGATATTTCGACTGTTCATAAATATTGTAAAAAAAAACTTGTGAGAATTTCATATTCATAGTCTCATGTATATCTACAAATCTATCGTATGCAATTCCATGTCACATTTTAAAAATTCACTTCCTTTTACATTGTAGACATTTCATAAAGCCACACATGATTGTCACAACAATCACTGTGCACCAGCAGTTTAGTTAATTATTCACAAATACGCTATATCGAATCGACTACTTCTTCTCATTCAGGGATGTATATTGCCTCTTTTATTGAATTATGATTTATGTTCTTGCAATTAGTTTTCAATACATTTTCATTCTATGCAATTAACTAGTATTTTTTGCTATATTTTTTCAGAAATTGCTATTTCTTGTCTCGCCATCATAATCATCATTCATCTCGCCTCAATATTCTCTCTTTCTCTATTCTTGCCTTTTTAAATTGCATTTATTGTTGATTGCCTGAGAATTAGAAGGCAGTAGCAATAGCTTGTCAATTGTTTTGTCATCAATTCATATTAAATATCATAGACTATTCATATATGCACACACGATGGAGAGATGCACGATTGGCGATTTTCACATCGAGGAGAAAAAAATATTTATGTTGTTCATGATATGCACACAAGATTAAATTAGGGGTTCCTGTTGAGTAAAGATTATTGATAGAGTGTCAATATTTGTGTAATAGATCATAGTGGATAGCAGCAGTTCTAGTTAAGGACAGAAGCTAATATATACGTACTTACTATCTTGGCTGGGACGCACGTGGGCCCATTGCCGCGTTCAGAGATCGTCTAAAAACAGCTCTATCCTTCGAGACCTTCTCCCAGTTCGGGATATTCAAGAGTCTAGCGTCCTTACCAACACATCCATTCTAGGTGTTCTTTGGTCTTTCACTATAAGTACTGGGGCAACTTGTGGACGTCTAAAGACATGTCCAGCCCATCTCAAACGATTTGCACGGAGAACCGTAATAATATCGAAGCTAATATAAAGACAGAGATGAGAATCAAAAGTTGATTTGACTGACGATTTACGACTGTCGTTCAATGTCCAGTGTATGGGCATAGCTAGTAATTTTTTTTTTGGGAAATAAATTTAAAAGGGGATTGGAAATTAATCTGTCGAGAGGGTTTAAGTCCCAAAACCCTATTCAATACGCTTTTGGGGCAAATGTTTATCAAGGTCTTACCCCCTTAATGCCATATCATGGTCCAACGTCATATAATGTAACTGTAAATCCATCATATCTGCTCCTAAATTCAACATCAATTCAAAGCGACCCGTCATCGAGTCTCAAGAATCCCTACACCAAAGGATAGTTGAAGTGATATGAGAAAAAAGGGGGAAACGTTGAATAACATGACATTAATTAAAAATTTATTGATTTTTTTTCCTTCTATAAATATACACAATGTATAGTTCAAACACACACATGTTGGCTGGATTGCATGAAAGCTATTTGCTTTTCAAGAGAAATACATGAAAAAATGTAAATGACATGAGAGTAAATTAAAGGAGATAGTGTCATGTGAAGCTACAGGTAACTTTTGATATGATTCAACAAAATATTCTTCTTTTTGTTCATCAATTAGCTCTTTTCTTTGCAATTCTTCATGCGTAATTAATAAGCCCAGAAAATAGCATATTCAGTCCCTCATACGATACAATTTAATTAAATTAACAAAAGGTTAAATAACATCATGTTGGGGTGAACGCATGCACATGCAAATGTAAAATTACTTGAATATAGCCATCATGTGGATATAAATCATTTACAGCATTTCAATAAAAGTCCATATCGACTGCTGTTATGTGTGTGGGGAAGGCAATAATTATGATATCTATCGATATTTAATTTAGCAATTTAATTTTATTCCTTGTATACAAGGAAATGATTAATGACATATTAAAAGAAGTCGGATGGCGAGAGTCCATGACCAGTCACAACACATTCGAGTGGCGAAATATTCTTATTCATTCTTGATATTTCATTGTTGGCAGTCAAACTATCTGGTTAAGTGATGGACACTCGTTTTAATTTTTTGAGGTGTTGTCTGGTTAAATCAGTGGTGTGGCTAGAATGGTTTTAAAAATCCAGCTCGCCTCAAAAACTTCTATTTGACTAAATTAGCTGTTCTCAAATTGTGTCCCTCAACAGATTTTAATTTTTAAGAATCTTCAGTATCTCCAAACCACATTCAGTCATAAGTTCTCACAGAACTTAGTGTCCACTCCTAGAAATCCATCAGAAGTTACAAAGAAAATTATTGAAAAAGTAACAAAAACCAATTAATTTGATTTATGAATGCGAGACGAAAAATGTTCTCCTTTTGTTTTCGTCGTGTGTCTCCCATTCCGTCTCTCGCCAGACTTTTGACCATTTTCGTTTGTCTTTACTTTCATGTCGACATGAGTTAATCAATTGACAGCAGCAGCAAGCAAACAAGTTACGATGAGATGATTCTGATGATGAGAAAGAAGGAAAGAAAAGGTAGTCCAGTCAATCAGAAATTTATTAATCTTTTCTGTACTCTTGTCGTCATTCCATTCCATCAATTACTTGAGTTTTACATTCATTTCTCATTTATGCGTTGGTGGGTTAACCTTTTAAGAGATGTAAAAAATGATGAATTAAAAAAATTATTTTTCTTCAATTTTTATTTTTTCGTCTTTAAAAAATGTGAATGAGTATGAAGGAGAAGAAGAAAACTGTCAAATGTCAGACTTAATATGGAAGCTCTTTTCTCATTTCGCTTTGCTTTGAAATGCGAAGTCAATTTTCATGTTTGAAATTTTTTCAGTCACTTTTTATTTTTTGTTGAATTGAATGGAATTGAAATTTTCTTAGAAGAATTATTTGGAAGTAATTTGTAATATTTTTAATAAGTTTTGAAGAAAACTGTCAGGTTAGTTCAATGGCATGACTCCAGCAGATATTTTAAATTGGTTCTATAGAATTAAATTTGCAATAAATATTTGTCTTTATTTTGGGCAGAGTTGTCACCTATGAATTTCCTATCAAAGGCAAAAATCTATCCCAAGCATAGCCAAAAGCAATAGTCAGCAAAAAGCAAGACCCAGCAAAAGACAAAACCTAGCCAAAGGGTAAATTTTTTGCCTTCATCTAGGCAGTGCCTATCGTAGTCATGCTTTTGACTAGACAAAACCTAGATTAGATTCATGTAGGTGCCTGTTTTTGTTTGAAAAATTTTGTGCATGATTGTCTTTGACTAGGCATGCCTTACTTACTTACTGTTCTAAGACAAAGTCAAAAGCTACCATGCTCTTGTGAGGCATCTTTCTAAAGGTACCTATCGGACGACTCTGATTTTAAGTATGAATCATCCAACAAATTGCTCCTTTAAGAATCCTAAGACACCCCCCCCCCCCTCTCCATTCAAAAATGTTCGTTTAGAATTAAAAATTCAATAACCTCGCATGAATATTTTATCCCGATATCAAGGCTGCCGCTTGGTACTAATTATACTATTAATCGGGTGGCAAACATTTCAATATGTGTCGATCGGGTATTGATTTGCTCCTCTATTTGGAAGCCACACAGAGTTCAAAATTCAAGTGAATTTCATATCGATTCATTTTAAAGAAAATTATCATAACTTCCTTTAAAGTTGTCACAAAAAATCATTTTTCATAACCAAATCTAGAACAGTTAGTCATCAGGCAGAACATAACATTTCCGATGTTGAAAAATAATCAAAAACATTTTTTACTCATTAAAGTCATTAATTTTCAGTTCATTAAATTACACAAAAAAATGTTAAAAAATTCTCTGAAAAAAATAAAAAAAGGCTTTTTAAAAAATTCAAAATGACAAATCTTCAATCTCAAACATAAGGAATATGATCCCTTAAATTGGTTGATCACAGTTGTCATAAGAAAATCTCAGATATGAAGCCACAACTGAAAAGAGTGTACCAAAGACTGAAGAGAGGAAAAAAAATGATAAATGATGTAAATCTCATGTTGGGTAGCCAAACCGTAATAAGAACAAAACGGAAGGAGAATTGAGAATCAAAAGAAATTGTGAAAATTTATTTTAAGAGCACAGAAAAGTGTTTTTTAGCTGTAAAAGTTTTTAATTTAAATTATGAGTTATTAATTATGTTTCATATTACATAGTTAATTAAACTGGCGAGAATTAATGACTAAAGCTGTGGCTCTGTTTCAAAAAAAATAATATTAATAATGGTAATAATGAGAAGATGAAGGAAATTTATTAATTTTAATAAATAAATGAAAGGGAGATCGGCCTCAACTCAACTCCTAAAGTACCGCGTCAACTCAATTAATTCATGACACATTTTTTAACGAGAATCTCCTTAACGAGACTCTCTTAATGCAAAAAAATAAGCACACACGAGTTTAAAAATATTCAAAATGATATAATTTCAACTGCATAATAAAATAAGCACTAAGTAGCGAATGGTCGGGTTTGTTACTTGAGGCTGTAATCTGTGCATTGAGAAATAATAAGAATAATAATAAAAAGAGTCAAAACACAGTAAAAATATCACACGTGTCAGCATGCATAACATAAAGTTGTTGTGTGAAAATCATTAAAACCATTGCAATGCTTCAGATATGTAAAAATGATTAATGTTCTCATTTTTTTATGTTGCGTTCATTTTTTTATGATAGCTGCAGTGAATTCTCTAGCAGACATGCTGGTGCTTTGTGTAAAATGAATCCAGTTTTCATTGCAACATTTGTGAGTGAAAATGTGTGATTTAATTCGATTCGAAGGCTGGCTGATTGATTAATTTAGTGGTATTTAATGATTAATTTATTTTGTGCCGAGGTTTTTGGCTTTGATTTGTTTATTTTTCAATTATAATTCATAACAAGTTTAAATAATTTTTATTTTAAGGTATGCGCTACTGACACTCGCGAAAAATTCTCTCATCATTTACCCCTTTTTTTATTCATATTCACTTCTTTCTTTCGAATGTATGCATTTATAGTTGCATGAAGCATAAAAAAAATTATGAATTTTGTTGCGATTTAGAGTGAAAATTGAATTTATGAGAATAGCTAGTAACTTCTCTTTCCGCTGTGCTCTTGACGTTGACTGCAGTGTATTCCTCTTACTACCAAAAAATAAAAAAAAATGAAACTGCTAAATTTATGAGATCATGTCATTAGTGTTTATGATGGTGTTTACAGAGAACTTTCTCTCTCACTTCCTTTCGTATGCATGAAGTGCTTTTTTTTGCTACATTCTTTTCAGCTCGTAAACGAGATTTGAAACTGAAAATTGAGTCATTCATCATAATAATCAGACGATTACTGATGGTTTGAGTTGAAAGTAATTAATTCTATTAAGTGTGTTTTTTTTGCTGGTTTACGGAATGAGTTTGTGAAGGTAAATGAGCAGTTAGCTAACGATAAAATTTTCGCGTACATGCACATTCTATGCAACTTTATGAAAATGCTGGGTAATGTTTTTAAGAGGTGCTTCTGTTGAGGTAGGTTGTTATTCCTGGGAGATGAAATAGTTTGAACCAACATATCGAAGTCAAAGCAAAGCAAGCAGCTGAAATGATTTGTCCATTTATAACGTCCATGAAAACTGAGATTTATAGACTCTCTTTTCACTATTTAGGATGTGCCTTAAATTTAAGACTCCCTCTTTCTAAATGATAGACGTCATGAATGAATGATCTCAATTCTGTCTGAGGATAGCCAATTTCCGATAAAAACTTTTTAAAAGCAACTCAAATATTTATCACTGCAATTTTCGGAATGCTAAACTAATCGAGTAGAAATCCTAATCAAATTTTCCAGCACTAAATTATCTTTGGATCAATCAAACAATTTCAAGTCCGATCAACACACATTACAATGTTGTCCATTCAATGGTCAAGCTTATAATATTTCTAAAACTAAGCATCCACAAGACAACAATTTGGATATTTCTAGTATAATATCAAGTTGGCAAATGTGTAGACAACATTTCAATATGTGCCGATCGGAAAGTGTACTCAATAGATCCACATAGTTGCTTCAAACAGCAATTAGACAAACAAGTCTGTTTACTCTGAAAACCCTCTGAGTTTCAACAAATTTACCACAATCTTAAATTCACTTTATTTAAATCATAAATCCAGTTTCATTAACTTCAAACAAAACTTTGTTTTTCCATAACAGGATTGCCGAACCCCTTCCTCTGTCTCAATCAAAGCTTAAACATAGTTCAGAACATAAAAATATGTCTTTATTTTTATTCTTTCACCATTGCTGCTCTTCGAACGTTCTTTCATATAAATGTTCCATATATGAACTATATTTTATGCCATTTCATGTAATGAATCATGACAATGTATGGCTTTTATAGAAATGTGAAAATTTATTAAATTGTACATATATACACACTGCTGAGTGCACACAGAGCATAGCGAGAGATTCTCGATTCTCCTCAATGATTTGAAAAGAGGAGTTGAAAAGGCAGTAAATCTGGTTTGTTAGAAATTTTGAGGATATGGAATTAGAGCGCATTTTAAAGAGTAATTAGTGAAATTATATTAAATTTTTGTCTATGTCTAGGATGAAGTTAGAGAGTCACTACCGCAACCTCTTAAAAAAATCATTAAGTTTACTCAGAAGTGCCCATTATTAAGGAGGGCAAAAACTTGATTTTTAGACCCCACCAATCTTTTGTAAGGAACAAAAATATCCTTCTTTTGAACTGTCATTCTTAGTGCTTAAGGCCCGTCGTTGCTGTCAAAACTTGAATAACTCAGGCCATTTTGCAAAAACATCTTTAAATGGCATTAAGACTGAAAGCAAGTCCACAACTCAATTGTTCTCCAAAAAATAATTTACAAAATTTAACAATACTTTCAGTGCATGCCTAATAGCAAACCAAAGTGAATTCATAATTTCATTAACTCTGCAAAAACCACACACACAAAAATAAATACAAGAAGAAAAAAAGAAATTATTAAATGGCATTTAAACAGCTCTTTGTTGTTCCACTCGATTCAACTGAAATATGCATTTAAGATTCTTATTTTTTTCAGCATATACAGATATATTTAAAAAATGAAAATTGTGAACTTGTGCGACATATGAATGAGAATAAAAAGCGCCGCTTTTTGCCTCTTCTTTATCTTCTCTTCTCGTATT
This sequence comes from Chironomus riparius, assembly GCA_917627325.4. Classification (NCBI taxonomy): domain Eukaryota; kingdom Metazoa; phylum Arthropoda; class Insecta; order Diptera; family Chironomidae; genus Chironomus; species Chironomus riparius. The sequence continues at coordinate 33,355,653 of OU895879.1, forward strand.
TTTTTTTTTGCACTGGAAACTTTATTTAATGCAGGGGCTTGATGTAGTTTAACTTTATGTTATAATGATGAAAATGGCCTCAAGACAGTCAACCCTGAGTTGTATAAATGCGATGAGAATTTGCAAGATTGCCTTTATCTACATTTTATTTCAGAATTAATAAAGAAAATTGAGCATAATGAAATTGTCCAGCATAAAGCCTCTTTCTAGCAATATCAGCAACAGCAGCAGAACGCAAAGCGATTTGCATAAATAATCTCCATTGGATTTCCTATTCAATTTTTTTGTTTATACTTTTCCTCCTCTCCCTTTGCGCTGAAACTTTAAATGCCCAATTTTATTTTTATGGCTCGTAGAGAAAAAAAAGGAATTTCCAGCTTGTCGCACGTTTTGTGGTTGTCTATTCAACAAACAATCTAGTCAAAGCGCGCGGCATGATAGCGTTTAAATGCGACTAATTGTTTGCGTATTTATGCTGATTTACAGTGTGCTTGTGTGTCTGTGTGTGGCGACAACAAAATTCTTTTCGCCTTTTAAACGATTCCTCGAGTATTTCTTTTTTATTTTATATTTTTTTCTGTACTTGTCGTCAACCGTTTACCGCATTAAGCGCGCGAACATTTTCGACGAGAGCAATATAATTTGAATTTAATGATGGCGGCTTATTAGACAGAAAGCATTCGCATAATGGCTGTCAATTGAGCAACATTTGAATGGCAATAGAGAAAATTATTATTATTACTTTTGTGGTTAAGTAGATTCCTCCTTTTTTTCAATTTGCTTCGTTCTTGTCGTAGATATTCATTCAAATTTATTATGCGAAAATATTCTAAATATTCTCGGTGAATTTCTATGTTCTTTATGTGAGATTGAAAGGCCTGTTTGAGGGTATTGAACGAAGCCTTTCCCTTTGGTGTATTTAAAGTGATTTTTATTGGAATTTTTAATTTTTTTGTAGCTGTTCTTAAAGGTCTCAAGTCCCAACTAAAGCTGCATCAACGTCTTCCGTTCTTCTCTATATTCAGGCCTAAAAAATAATGTTCAATATAGGTAATGGTTTAAGTCGGTTTAAGCTGACAATCTGCATATAGTCGAGTATCCCACGATACCTTAGTGGTTAGGATTTACAACCGAAAGTTACAAAGATGCGGGTTCGATTCCCACTTGGGAATGAAAATATTACTTTCTCCGTTAAACATTCAATATTGTGTTCCTTAAGAATCGAGCTCAAGTTTGTGTATTCAAGCATAATTTGGCATCGAATTGCATCAAACTCTAAATTTAAAATTGTTCATTTCTTCAAAGCTCTTAATACTCAAATGATTTTCAAAGTATCGAAATTTCTACTATCCTAGCACTCCATTCAAATGATCATTCAAGAATTAGCTTCATTTCCTATCCGAGTATTATCTTCACTTAATCCGATTAACTGTAATTCCTCAAGCACTGACTGCTCTACAAAACAACAAAGTCGCACAAAAATTCCATCAAGGGTACAATATGCAATTTCCCATTAAAGTCGAATCATTGAATGTTAAATATTCCTTCAAATACTAAAATACAATTTAATCTCTCACTCCTTCACTATTGCCATAGAACATTGTGCACACAAAGTACAAAAATACATCAAATGGAAAATCCCGACACTAAGGATGAATAGAAGAAGTAGAAGAAATAAGGGGGACACATGAAACAACTCGATGAAAGGAATAAAATTGAAATATTTCACATGAATTGTCCATTGTCCTGGCAATAATTCCATCAAACCGCGGCAATGCACTAAAGATATAAAAAGAAGACATTTTCTCCTCATTTTGTTCGCTTGCGCGACATATCCTTTTCAACTTTTCACTTGATTGCATTACAATTGTGTTCACATCATCATCCATCACCAAATGCTTCCTCGAAACTCGAGAAAACTTTTTATTGTGCAAAATAGGGATGATATTTCATTGATATGGATTTTTTCTCTCATTTTATAAAGGATAAAAAGGAGACCCACAAGCTGTAACAACATCAGCAGCAGCAAGCAGTAAGAGCGATAGCGGTAAACTACATACACATCGATATAGAATAAGGAAGAATAAGAATAAGGTGGTAATGAAGGCTGCTGGGGATTATAGAATTGGTTTAAGGCGCATTTATTGTTGATTAATTGATTTTAAATTATTTATTTGATTATAAAAAGTTTTTGTGTCTCAGCTAAGTCTATATATTGAACTTAAAGAGATTATTGGTCTGAAAATCATAATTTTTAACATAAAGACCACCTAAATCAGTTTATAACCATGTTAAAGCGACAACACTTTATTCAATGATAGAGAGAGATAGGTTTCAAATAGGAATCAAACCCACGTACTCATATAATAGTCATTCTGTTGCTCTATCAATCAGCTATAGAGGTTCGAGTATCGCACTGGCAGATTTGCTTAAATATGTCTTGAAAAGTAGCCATAAATGACCTCAGATTCTCCTCTAAAAGCATAAAGCTAATTTCAATACCACCAAAATAATCAGCCAGTCTGTCAAACAAATCAACAGTAAAACCCCAGTTAAACATGAAACAAATGTCCACAGAAGTTGAATCGAGTTGGTGGTTTCATACCTGAATTACTAAGAAAGCAATCTATCGTGAACGTAAATTTATCATCTCGTCCTTTTGTATTGTGTGGCTAAAGAGAGGATAAAAAGGAAGAATGAAAAATAACGAAGCGATTTCAAGGTTGGATAAGCCGAAATAGAAAAAGTACAAAAGGAGATAGAGTGAGCTCTTGAATGCGGTGACAATTTCTTATGGATATCTTGTTCTATTCTCATGAATTTCTATTGTCCCCGATGTTCATTATTACTAAGGATTTTTTTTATTTTATTTCTTCTTTCCATTTTTCTCGTCCTTAATGAGACAACACAGAAGCAAAACATGTAAAATAAAGAATACAATGTGAGGTCGATCCTCAATGTTGGTGCAATCGATTGAGAATTAAAATGCATTTTATTTTATGACGATGATTATCTCGAGATATTTTTTTTTAGGAACTCATTGTCTTCTCATTCTTTATCCCCCCATTGTGTGTGTCATTTGTGGTATTGTAAAGACTAGAACACGCCATGTGCATACGCAACATCCTTTTACTGCCTCCTATTTTTTTTATGTTCTTCTCATTTTCTATTCCATTCTTCCTTTCAATTGAATGACACAACAATTTTTTAATTTTTTATTTTATATTCCATTCTCTTTTTTTCATCTTCATGTCGTTCTGTAATTTAATATGATGTCACATCGAAATAGAGAAGTGCTTTTTTATGATTTCTCATTATTCAATTCCTCATAATTCCCTCGAAATTCTATTGAAAAAAGAATGTTCTTGTGTGTTGGAATATTTTTGAATATCTTTTTTTTTGGATGATATGCTTGAGATCTTTATGAATGGAAATAGATAGCAATAGGGTAGGTGACAAATTGAATATTTTTTTGTGGATTTTTTAAAATAATAATAAGAATTTGAGGGGAAAATATTTGAAAGAACCATAAAAAATCGGCTTAAGTGTTTTTTTTTTTGGTATTAAAAGGCTGTAATCTAGTATCAGTGTACAGATGGTATTGAATTACCATTGAGATTATATTTTCTAAACTAAGTAAGTTCTGATGTTTCAAAAAACGTGTAATGAGCTCAACTATGGACATCAAAACATTTAATTTAACATCATTCATTAACTTCCTTTAAGATATTCAAGTCATTCAAAGAATCCATATATATTTGTGTAGTTTAGATGCTGTTTCTATTTTTAGGTAAATTACTAATTGCATGTCTTATTGCTGAAGTGGCTCGATGGTTGAATGGTTTAGTACTTCGGTACCTAATTATTGCAATACCGAAACAGCGATCATGGGTTCGAGAATGGGTATGGGCAATTTTTCACTTGTTCTTTTTCGAATCATATGTACTGAAATGAGGCTCACAGCCTTCCTTTGTAGGCTACAGACAGAAATGTCATCAAAGGAGTTGTTCGGATCCCACTATAAACTGTAGGTCTAGGTTTGAGTGGTAGGTCTGGCGTTTAACCCTCTCTTGTTAAACTATCATTAGCCTTGTAACGCATAAAATGCGCAGCTATGGATCTTAAGGTCTAAATGCTTAAGTTTTTTTCAATGTCATTTCATTGTTATTTCTACCAAGTTAACATGACTACAAAATTCAACTGAACCAAAAATCATGTCCACACATTCAACATTTCTCCTTAAACTCGGTCAGTAAGCATGCAAGACATACTTAAAGATTCAAAAGTGATACCAAATCTCATCATCAATTACTTTTCAGCAATAATTTATAAAATTTCAACTCTCCAACTGAGAATTTTCTCATATCTTACAAACATGACATGTACAACTTACATGCACTAACATATACATTATTTTTCTATCCCAGAATGACATCCATCCTATCTCAATAAAAAGAAGAAGATGAAAAAAAAAAATATCCACTCAAATGACAAAAAATAATGTGCTCTACATAAATTTTTTTTTCAGCTCCTTTCCTTTCCTTTATAATAAATTTGTCATCGTGTTTTCTTTCACAATTTTTATTTCCATCTATTCTTTCATCTTCCATGTTACAACAAAAGGACTTGGTGGATGAATATCAATTCTTCATGATGTAAAGCGATCTTTGTGTATGTCTTTCCGTCCCTTTCTCACATTCATAGGCCCCATTGCACGCTACCACTTTAAAGCCGAATAAGAAAATTAATTTTTATGAATTATTTGCTTCCATTGTTCGAGTAGGAAAAAAAATATTCTATTGGATTGGCAGAATGTCTTTAAATGCCTTCGTCAATTGCCGCTGGATGGTTTCAAAATTCAGTTTCCTTTCTCACATGAAATTACAATTATGGTGGTTTTTTTTTGCTTTTGTGTATGTATGAAATAATAATCTAAAGATGGGGTGTGTATAGTCGTAATGGTTTTTATTGTTGATGTAAAAATAGGAAGCGAAGGCAATTTTTGTTTTGTTTGTAAATTAACCGGAAACGGATGGCGAAAGTGCATTTTTTTGCAATTATTGTGAGGAAATTTAATGAATTAATTTAATTGAAATAAATTCCAAAAGGCATGAATGAAATTTTTCGCGTATTTGTTTGTGTGAATTAAACAATGGCTGAACTTCCATATTCCACAAAACGATGATCATCGCTTAAAGGTCGTTCGCTTATGACGTCCATAAGAAAATGGAATTTTTTGCCACTTCTCCCAAGTTCATTTTTGATTTTAGTGAAGTCCCCCACCCTCCAGTTCTCGAAAGTATGGACGTCATAAATAAATAATCCCTTATGCATTTATTTACCAATTCTGTTGAAATTTTGTTGAGCAATTGCATTTGTCATTGCCAGAAAATGAAATTTATTAAAGATGAAAAGAAATGTCCGGAATATAAAAAGGAAGATCGAGAGAATAATGCAGTAAGCATGATGAAAAGAAGTGGGAAACACGGAGCGGAATTTTTACTGGTTGCATGTTAAAGATTGCAAAAAAAAGAGTGCTGGAAGCACTTTCATATAAGTGGCACTTTTCGGCGTTTCATGAACGAGATTATCGGACACTTTTCAGTTTCTTACATTCAATTACTAACCGAACAGTGAAATTCTTATTCCATCGACACTTGCATCTGCCTTTTAAGCAGTTTTAACTGCATATGCCTGCGAGGTGTTCTCAAGCCAACTACATTGCATCAAATGATCGCTAAAACATTTTTCTTTGGATTGGCTTCTTGAAATGAACTTTTTGAGGGGTTTTTTCTTACAAAATAATGAAATAGCGTGTGATTACTTTTAAAATATGCATTTTTTTGTGCTGCTGAATGGCGTGTGGATTAAAACATTTCGATGTTGAAAATGGAATTATTTTACTAATTAAGATTAACAAAATTAAAGTCTTTCATCTAGAATAGTTTGGAGAATGCGAGTGTCCCAAAATGAGATAAAAATTTGAATGCAACATTGTAGCAGCCACAAATTTTTTGGATATACATATTTCCTGTTTGTTACTGAGAAGAGCATTGGGTTGGAAGAATTGGTTTAAATTAACGAGATTCAAAAATATTAATTTTGTGCCAAAGTTAAGGTTGTGCAAATGAGTTTTGTGTAGAATCTAGTATAAAATCTAGTTTAAAATCTAGTTTAAAATCTAGTATTAAATCTAGTATTTGATGTAGTATTAAATCTTGTATTGAATCTAGTTTTGAATCTATTATATAACCTAGTATTGAATCTAGTGTTTAATCTAGTATTAAATCTTGTATTAAATCTAGTATTTGATGTAGTATTTAATCTTGTATTGAATCTTTTATTGAATCTAGGATGGAATATAGTATTGAATCTAGTATTAAATGAAGGATTGAATTTAGAATGAAATCTAGTATTAAATCTTGTATTTAATCTAGTATTGAATCTATTATAGAATCTAGTATTGAATCTAGTATTAAATCTAGTATTGAATCTAGTATTTAATCTAGTATTTAATCTAGTATTAAATCTTGTATTGAATCTTGTATAGAATCTAGTTTAAAATCTATTATAGAATTTAGCATTAAATCTATTATTGAATTTAGTATTGAATCTAGGATAGAATCTAGTATTGAATCTCTTATACCGCATCTTGTAAGCTTACAGTTTATAATGAAATCTTAATAATATAGGAAATTCAACATCGTTCAACATGATGACCTAGAATCTCAACTTTTTCCTGACTTGGACATTTAAATGATAACTCAGATTAGAAGCACAATTATTTTCAAAACAAACTGCAAAATCATCTTAAATTCTTCAACTCCTTAGCTATTTAGTATTGACCTTAAACTTGACTCACTTACAATGTTGTTGGTTATCAGTAATCATGAGAAATTGAGTAAGGTAGCTGTTCTCATTTTCAACATATATTCTCGTTATCCATTCACTTCAGTTCAACCTTATTAAACAGATATTAAAGGCGTTTTAAATTTATTTTCAATATCAAATCCATAAAAATTCAAAACAAAATCTGTAAATTATTTTGCATGAAATTTACTCTCGAAAATATTTTATAGCTAATAATTCGTCAGCTTCCATTTGAAACTTCATGCGCAGAATAATGTAAAAATATTTAATGCACATTTTGAATACTAATGATGACTAAATTGCATACATTATGCACCGTTCACGAGTCATAAACACCATCAACTATGTTGAGAATTGAATGTAAATCAATGTAGGACTATCGGTGAATTCGCAATGCCTTATTATCAAATTATTGACCAGAATCTATTAAATTATGTTGTAATTGTAAAAATAATAACAGCATGCACTTCCAACAAGCTCATTAGAAACGCATTCCATCGAAACAGTTAAATTGTAAAGTTGTTGTTAAGAACAAGTTGAGAACAGCGAGTTGTGTGCAATTATCGATCAAGAGATCAAGGTCAACATTAACACCTAAAGGCAAAAATCAAGCCCTTATTTCCTTCACATCACATAATGCTCTCTCAAGAAACTTCTAAAGACATCTAATCAGTTTATATTGATCTTTCTCTTTCTCGCCTTCGAATAAAACGAAAAACGAACGAACACAAAAAAAAAGTTGAAGTTAAGCGAACATTTTTCAATTCCTCAGATTTACTTCCACATATGTGTGTTATTACGTGCTATACGTAATGTACTAGCTGAGAATTTATATATATATATATATATATATATTTATATATATATATATATAAATGGCTCAAGTGCTTATCGAAGCTTTTATATCGACACATAAGTCTCTAATGGAAGCACGAAATTTCGCTCCATTGGACATTGGTTTTGTGAGTTTCACACTGAATTTAGTTTATTTTTTTCTCTTGCTTCTTACTTCATTTCATTTCCTTCATCTCTCTATTCATTCATTCATTCATTCTCTAACTTAAATGTTTATAATTCTCTATTGCCATTACATTATTGTGATTCGTGTATTTCGGATGTTTATTGGATGTAAAGAAGAAGCAGTTTTCGAAATATCATTAGAAATGAATGATAATAAGCGCATTTTATCAATTCGGTGATTGAATTTTTGGGGCTTCTTGGATCTCTGAAAATAACACGGTCTTTTGGATGTAGCACTAATCACCTTAAAAGCTACCCAAATGGCACAAATCGGTTAATCAATCAGAATTCCGGCACCAAGCTGGTGTGACTCTAGCATGGTGCTGGATTTAAATCATAGCCAGCATCATAATAGAGTGATGCCGGCTGGGCACAGGATTTTGATTTGATTATCCGACTTGTGCCATTCTGGCTTAAGGCGAGATCAAAATCAGTCAGCAGCAAGGTTATGATCTGGTTTCTAGAGCTAAATCAAAAACACTTTAGTTTTACAAAAAAATCATCATCTAGAAACCAATTTTCTTTCACATTTAAAACATTTGACTGATTTGTGACTGATATCCATTAACAGGTACGAATGCAGATATATTAAAATCATTATTATACAACCTTTTTTGATCCGACAAAGTTTATTATCAATTAAGAATTTCATTAAATGATCTCAATTATTTATTTTATTCGGATCTAGTCTACAATTTCCCAAAACTTCAATTTAAAATGCTCCAAAATTAATTTCCCGTCCAAAATAAAAAAAAATTAAATCAACAACCGCTTACATCAATTGACACACAAACATTTCAAATTCAATTGTCGAGATGTAAAACCACGAAAATAATAGTAGGTTAATTGACAATTAAATAGTCAGATTCAACATGACAACATTCATTTTCATTACAACGAAAAGTGCCCTAGAAATGACTAACGAGGAAGCTTTAGATATTTTCATTCTTTCCTTTCTTTTCTTCCTCTTCATCCATTCTTTTCGAATCGATTAAGATTGATGATATAAACTAATGGCAAACAGTTCTTCACACTATAATACATATAAATATGTTACGTATGTAATGCTACTTTGTGAACTTCCAATTTTCCATTACATAACACTTTTGCTACTTCTTTCAACATTGTTACTTCTTCTCCTGGTGCTACTTCGTCTCTTATTTATCATTTTATAAATGTGGAAGTAAAGAAAGTTTTATTGTTATTCGAACGGAAGAAAATAAGAATCGATGGCAACTATACACGAAAGTGATGGTCAACTGAAAATAAAAAGTCTGCTGTATTTTATGTATATAGTACAGTCCGTAGATAGAAGCATTAAAATTTAATTTATGGCCTAGATTTTAATGGTCTTTGAGACTGTATTTCATTCCAAATTATCTTTCTATCATCAAACGAGGAAAAGAATTCTTGTGATTCTTTACATGCTCTGGAGATATCTTGAGGTTACGAACATATGTAGAAGAGAATGTGTGACAGTTGTGTGATGATAACTTAGATGACTTTAGTAGAGACTGAAACCTGCATTTTTTACAGTTTTGTAAACAATTTTTAAAGAACAGTTTTGAGCTTCAAAGATGTTGGAAAACTGAATCTTTTTGGATCTAAGAATGCAGAGTCAATCATTTAATGTTAAGCATTTTAAATTCGTTTAGCCACTAATTAGGTGTTCACGATTTCCCAGTGCCGCAAAATTATCGGGAACGGGACAAAATTTAAACTCAAATATTAAGCATGCTTCTCGACATTTTTAATATTTTTTGTATTTAAATGATGCCACATTTCAATTGAGATTTTTAGACATTAATTCAGTTTGAAAATTTGCTTTCTGTTCCGAAAATTACGGGAACGGGAAATAGTGAAAGTTTACTACTAATCAGGAGCCACCTTCACTTGTGGTGAATTAAACAACCAGGTTTTCAAAAAATTAATTGATTTTAGAACATTAAACCTTGAATGGTACATGTTGTAGACTAGTCGCAAAAAAAGAGACAAGTGGAACCAGTTATTAAGGCATTACGCCAGTTTGGGTTAGATAAGGATCGACTGGAAGAGTTATACTGAAATGGAACTAGTTATTAAAGCTACTGAAAGCACCTCCCCTTCTCACATTCGATTCTAGGAGAGGGTGCTTCTAATAGCTCAAAAAACCAGCCAGTGATGTCACTATCAAACACATTTGAAGTCTTGTGCCATTTGGATACAACTCAATTTCATTTTGCTAATCTTTAATTTCATAGACTCCTTAAAATTGCCTCAAACTCTTTGGTTTTTAATTAACTGATATCAGATCCTTAGACAAACCAATTATTCTCTAAAATATTTCCAAGGATAAAACTTCTTCTTACTTCTCAGCTGCAAAGAAATTAGACACCAAGTAATTATCGCACAACATGAACTCCTCCACTCAGAGAGACATGTCCATATTAAATTATTTATACGATTAATTTATTTTTGAGGTCAATTTTCAATTATCGAAATTTTGTTGGAAGTGCAAAGAGAAAAAAAAATATTCAATTAACTCTTTTATTTTCATTTCATTTCGTATATTTTTTTTTATCGAACAGCATCGCTCGTTCATAATGAAAACACTTTCAATTAATAATATTTTGTGTGTTTCAGAGAAGAGGAAAGGAAAACAATTTTTATTTTGAAATTATCACACAATTATCAACAACTTAAATGTTGATTCAGCGCATTTTTAACCCACTGAAATAGCGTTTTAAAAAAAACACTTGTGTTTTCTTTTCCTTTATTCACCTTGAATAAGTGAAATGAATTTAATTTAGATCGAAACAATATTTGTAATGATTATACGAGTTTAAAGTATGTTCAATGGTGCTGAAACGGATGATTTTGGAGATATCATTTTGAGGTCGAGTATGTAAAAAATTTTAATTAATTTACGATATTAATCACTGAATTGTTTATTGTGTATGCTGAATGTAAGCCCGTATGAGGTTTTTTTGTGGTGTCTTTAAAATTCAACCCATATGTTTGTGCTATCCTGAACTATCAAACAGCATGAAAAACTTTAAGAATCCCAATAGACATGAAACTTTAAAGAAGGGTTGTGCATCCACAACATCAATAAAATTCCACACAAACTTTCTTTCGAACTTTGACTTTAAAAATTCCCATTGTGTATATTAATCATCGTACACGGCTAATATATTTTAGCACATTATCCTTCTTTAAAAGAACCAGAACATAAGACACATTATCTAACAGCCTGCATTCTCAACAACTTTTATGTTCAGATATGGCTTTTATCGACCTTCAGAATAATTTATCAATGTAGGTGGCACAATGAAAGCAACGTGGAATTTACGGGTGATATTTTTAGTCAAGAACTTTATTTCTTTGGTTGGAAAATTTATTTTTAGTAAATTAATTGATTTGTGGCATTATTACGTGGTAAATATTTTCACGTGGGATGTCTTAACTTTTTTTATTGGAAATTTAATATTATTTAGTGTTAGCCTTAAGTCTTACACGTGGTGCCTGCCATCAAAATTGGATGGTATTTATTGATATCAATTTTCGATTATTATTGTCCCACAATTAGTAATTAGAATTATTTTTGAATTTAGATATAAACATCTGCGAATGATAATTAATCGAGTGATTTCTTTAGAGACAGCAAAAAGTAATTAGCTTAGTTTAGACTCAAAAATACTTTGTTTATGAACTGAAGATTTTGAAAATATTTTTGTACAAAAGTTTTATAATTCGTGACTGATAATTAATTAATGAGAAAACAAAAAACTAGACTAAAGCTAGTATATTAATAAATTTAAATATTTCTGAAACTTCTCTGACAAATTACCAAAAATATATTTTCCAATAAACTATAAAAGCATTAATAAAATATCAATATGAAGACCAAAGTCCATTAAAATCCCTCGGTCAAAAAATTAAAGTGCTTCATAATATCTCAACCAATAAAATTTCAATCAAATTCTGTTTGGCAACCAAAAACAATTTCCACAAAATGCTGGTCAATTCACTTAACAATCATCGATTTCTATCTCTCCTCACTTCCTCTGATTCCGCTAAGCATATAGTCAATTGTATAGTATAATATGTCTCACTTTCTTTCTTATACTCGTTTATATGAATTCCTATAGGAAATTGCGAAGAAAATAGAAACGGAAAAATAGGAAAATAAGAATAACGAAAATAGTTTTTCAGCACGCGATCAAAGTTTTTATTTTATTTTCATTCTCATTCTTAATAATATTGAAAGTTCATTGTAGCCTTGGAATTACAACAATGACAATGGATTTGTTATAGAGTTCTGTAGAAGTAAAATAATAATAATAAACGATAGAAAAGGGCCAAACAAATATTTTCACTTCCTTTCGGCAAATTGATTTTCATTAAATTGAAATTAATCAAATCCTTATGGCAGCATTTACTCAACCATTCGAGTTTTGTAATTAAATTCTGATTTCTGTAGTTTGGAGATGAAATTATTGATGAGTCCCTGAGAAGAAAATTAATTTGAAATTATTCTGGAGCTGATAATTGCTGATTGAAGCTGTAATTGTAAGTATTTTTAGACGAGATTGTCTAGGCTAGCTTACCCGAATAGCACAAGTCGGTTAATCGAAGAGAAATCCTCAATTTAAAATAATCATCAATTTAAATCCAGTCCCATGCCAGAGTCATACCGGTTTGGTGCCGGATTTCTGATCGATTACCTCACTTGTGCCATTCGGATTAATTAGGAGCGTAACAAGTTAAATGCAACCCACTCACTTAATTGCTTTAGATTGTGCAATTGTCACATACTCAATAATTCAGATACTCTTGATTCTGTAACTTAAAAATCCAGAGACCTTTAAAAACATTTCAACAGTCCAAGAACCTTCATTCCCAGACCAACTAAGTCATACCGAATCAAAGATTCTGACGAAATCGCCCACAAAACAAACCTTGTACTTCTAATAAAACAAATGGAAAATACATAAATTATCAAAGGAATACTAAGTTGAATGTTTGCCATCCCAATTGAGGAAGGAACGAAAGAAACGAGAGTGAAAAAGGGGAAAAAAGGCATTCAATAAGATTGAGACAGAGGAATTCAAAATGAAATATAAATATTTGCCAGTCAATTGAATATTGAATTGAGAAATGAGAAAATGAAAAATGGAAAATTTAAAGGAACATGATTTTATGAAGAATAAGGTAAATAGAATCAAAAGAGGTAAGAGATATTGTTGAACTTTCATGTCGTGCTGCCAGGAGCTTTAATTAATTTTAAATATAAATGTTATGATTTTTGATTTCATTGACTTAAGCTCAAGCACATGTTTGAGAGATTTTTTTTCAATCTTCTATATCAAAAAATATTGCTCGAATGGAAACTCAACAATCGAGAAGAACGAGTGGAAGAAAGAAATGAAAAATTCATGAGTACGAAATTAATTTTAGATCCTTTCAGAAACGAAAGGACCTTGTTCTTATTTTTCATGCTTCACGTAGTTGAGTTATTAATATGATGTGATTGTTAACGCTCAATGAAGAAATTATTTACAAAACTTTCCTAATATAGGTTGAATTGTGTTGAACTTACCTTCTTGGAATCATAATTTTATTTTAAGCTACTTTACGGCTAATGAATTTGTCTTGAGGACTTTATTCAAAAGGGTTTGTTGTGCATCAAAATTTGCTCCTCGTGTATCGTCTCGTCCTGAAGTGGAATCGGGTAGAGCTGAGAATATATATCAAAAAAATCCTTTTTGGTGTTGGGTGATCTGAGATTTTGTGACAGTTCAGTTAAAGAGACTGTTTTTCCATCTGTTTTTTAGATTACATAATAAATGAATAGCCTACGCTCTTGCCTTTATGTCTGACCAGTTGACAATTTTATAACATTCGACGTTCGAATCCTCTTCAAGTCTCTGAATCGTTATAAATATTTCGATAAATTCTCTCTGAATCACCAATAGTGTAGCACTCCACCCTTTAGAATCAAGAAATAAATTGAACTAAAAATTCACTTAAACTCAATCAAGCCACACAGTCAACAGCTTTTCATGTTTTCTAAATTGACTTAAATTTCTAAATGAAATTCCCTATCCATTCACAATAGTGCATAAATAATCGAGTACTTTCACAGCACGAGCTCAAGTACCGCAACTAAAGTAACTTTATGAATATTCAATAAATAATTTGACACATAATGCATTGACATATAAACTTGCCACATTCCAATATGGCAATTCATGCGTGATCAGTAATAAAAAATAATATTCACAATACATTACACTCAATGTCCATCAATTCATTAGATTTTAATTTAACATTTTGACATAAATCTCATTCAAAATGTACACCATGATAATGTTGGTGCAGTTAAGGTCAATAGCAAGCGATCCATTGTTGATGTTTATGAGGTTCAAGTTTAACAATCTTTTATTTCTGCTTTTTTTCTACTTATTTTATGCTGATGTCATCCTATCGAAAATGAAAAAAAAAAGAATAATAAATGGGAATGAAATTGAATGAGACGCCAAGAAAAAGAAAAGAATAAGCTAAGCGTTTTATTGTGTGTGTATAAGTAAGGGAAAATACTCTATTGTGCATATAAACAAAAATATGCTAACGAATTTCACTTGGAATGACGGAGCAGAAACAAAAAAAAATCATAAAGTAACTCGAATAAAAATCAGAAAAATACGCTAAAATAATCGCAAATAGCATTTTTGATGAGTATATATTAATCTAGGTGTGGGTACTTGCTGTGGGTATTTTTAAGGAATTGATATTTAATATATTAAACCTAGAATTTGACAATGGATTAATCTGGGTCTAGGTTTGCATGCAATTCTAAACGTAACTCACGGCTCACCTGGTCATGCGACGTTTTAAATCAAAATGCTTATCCATCAACCAAAAAATAATAAATTCACAAGAATTGCGACAAAAACTTTTGTCACTACCGAGAATTCCAATGTCCGACATATTTTGTCAGCCACAATCCATCACTTGACACTGCCTCATGAAAATTAATGATGCGCTAATATCAAAACATTCAAAGCATCCACACCTTGAATGTACACAATATTTATATATGTCAAAGGTCCTCTCCGTTCTACATTTTAATGAATGAAAGTTTTTTCTCTCATTTTCTGTTTATTGTGTGAATAAGGAAGCAAACAATGGAATAATTGTGTCACAAAATATTCATATCGTATTTTTTGAAGAGTTTTATGCATGAGTAAAACTTTATTCACATTTTTTTTGCGATGTTCTGTATAATAATAGAGTCTGGTGCTACAAATTTTATTTAGTGTACAATCTTTCATTCTGTCACATACATTTAAAATTGTAGAAAAAACATGAGCAAATGAATGATTATTGTGTACAAGTGATGAGGAGCAATTGAAATTGAATGGAGGTTGAATGAACTTCTTGAGAGATTGGAGGTGCATGAATATATTTATTTATGTTTGAAGGATTGGGTATTGATCAGAATTGATGACAATGTTGATATTTATAATCCAAAATATTTCTTAATAAACTTAAAACAGTTTTTGATGAAAAAATGATTAAGAAATTAACTTTATGTTTGCTTAAAATTGATTTTAATATTGCACCCATTAAGCTACAGCGCAATATTGCGCGCTATATGATAAAGCACATTATTAATAATACGCTTTATTATAAAGCGAACAATATTGCGCCCTTTTTGTTATAGCGCAATATTTAGCTTTCAATGCTACAGCGCAATATTGCATCGTTTATGCTGTAGCGCATTATTGCGCCGTTTATGCTATAGCGCAATATTGCGCTCTTAATTAAAATTTATACTACGTCACTATGTCACTAAAGAGTCTTAACCTCATATAGCAGAGCTATTTGTGGCATTTGTCATTAAACTCAAATAGTTGAATCTTCAATATCTGACCAACTTTAATAGAGCAGTCAATTTCAATCTAACACACAATTCAATCTCCAAACTCTCAATAAACTACTTAAGACTTACCAACCAATCTATTTTTATATCCAGTATATCCAGTACTAGAATAAGATATAAATTTTAGCAGCATTTCATTACAAAATCCATGTTTTTTATTGCTGACATATTTGGCATCCAATTTTTTCTAATACCAATAAACCTCATCAAACTATTTAGCCTCATGAATTGACAGCATTTATTAAAATAAAATTCGTTAAAAACTATCAAACTTGAGCGATATCCAAATTTCATCTACACAAAATTGTCGTCATTTTATGATTTGACATAAAATTCAACAAATCTCGCCACTCAATAATAAATTAGAATCCATTTTTATGTCGTACATAAAAGAATCGATTTGAACCCTACGAAAAAGTTTTGAAATTCAATAAAACTCTGAATTTAATAAGAAATTTATATCTATAAAAGCTCTTATTGAGCTCCATCCGAGAGACAAAAGAGAATTGTTGTCCTCGTCAAGAACGAAAAAGCTTGTCAATATTAATGACATGTCTTCTATCTATCAATCACTTGACATCCGTATTCATAATCAGCTAATTAAATTATTCAACATCATATCTCCTTTCATCCTCAATATTTTCTTCCATGTTCCTTTTTCTTCATCCTTTTTTCACAGCAAAATAAAGTTCTCGGCATAGCCCATGAAAATCCATTATCGATCTCTTATGTCGACAATAAATCAAATGGAAAAATGGAAAGGAAATGACACAAGAGCTCTGAGTATTGAGAATGTTTGAGATGGGAAAGTCTCTATTGATGCTGATGCTACAAATAGATTTTTCTGCCATCTTCTTCTTCTTCCTGTGATGAAAAATTGCTTCATTGAAATATGATTTAATGTGATTTCATGTTGAAAAATTATCAATTAAGATATAAAGCTAGCCCTTGGGTTTACATGATTTTTTTTCGGATTTGGGTTTGGGTAGGATTTTAAATTTTGAAGATTTATTTTATTTAGGTCACTGAATGCTTGAGCTATTGTCAGAAAATGTCTTTAAGGATAAGACTTGCAACTCACATAAATGACAGATCCAAGATGGGCTTTTGGGGATGAGAACCGTCTTTGACATGAAATTTCTGCTGGGACAGGAACAAAAGTTTGTTACACCGCCCTTGGCAGGAAAAAGACGCTCAGGAGCTCCAAAAGCTACTTGGCGTAGAACATGTAGTGAAAATGTAAGCTTAATGTGCGGACAGTGAAGTTAGACAAACTTAGTGACAGAGCCAGCAACAGAGTCAGACGGAAAGCCTTCTGTTGCAGCCTAAGCTTCACATAGAAACATGGTTACAGCAAGGAAGTAAGTTTGACATGAAAATTACTGTAATTAGCTTTCAATTTGCCAAGCTTTTGAGCAAAAAAGATCAGCATTAACCATCTTTAAAGTTCAGTTCTGGTGACACCCTTGAGCACTATTGAATGTCACGAATTAGAAAAAAAAATCATTCAAAAACTACACAAATTATTCAAAATAATTCTCAAAAGTTCAGAACAAAGGTCCAGCTCGCAATATTTCATTTCCAATTAGCAAGACCTTTCCTACTAAAGTAAAACCAAAAGGTCAGACTCATTTTTCATTCAATCAATAGCTTTATAAAGAAACGAGAGTAATTACTATGTTACTTAAAATAATTTTGATGGAGCCAAGTCAAGCACAGACCAAAGATGAAGATGTTTTCAAATTCATTAGAATTCAAAGAAGTCAATTTATCAATACGACAGCACAATCATTTAAATAATCAGTACAAACATGCAAACATCAATTAAGTCCAACACTAATGAAGGTGAAATCATGAAGGAGATTATAAAGCACAAAGGCAAAATAAGAAAGCAGAGAGAATTAATTATCAATCATATCAATTAGCAAAAATGTTTGAAAATTTTAATTTGCTAAGCATTCCTTATGCTCATTAACAAGACGAGTTTATTATGAACAAAGAGTGAAATCGCTCATGGAGGGTAGGGAACGAAAAATCAACGGCTATCAAAAAACATGCAAAATGTATCAAATCATCAAATTTGAGATGATATCTGTCAAAATAATCAAGTACATTTCATCTCGCATTCGTTAACAATTTTTTTTTTCTTCTCTCCTCTGCTCTTCTTTTTATCTGCTACACCTATCGTAATTTCAACAGGAATTGAAATGTTGAATGAGCAGATTTCATTCAAAACTAAATGAGAACTTTTTTTTTCTTTTTGTGCCTTGCTTGTTCGCTTTCTTTAACGTATGTTTCTCTTTTTTAAGGTTTTTGTTTGGAGCACCTTTTGTGTGCAGTATGAATGAGGTTTTGGGACAGATTTGGCTGGTTGTGGGTTGAATGGATGTGACTGAATTGGGATTTGATGACATGAACTGATCTTGTAAGCTGAGCTGGTTTTGAAATTGGGAGTTCACTTATGAAGTACAAAATTTCTAGGAATTTTATTTTTCTTTTCTTTCTGACCCCCTTTCCCACTTACCCCCCCCCCCCCCCCCCCCACTTGACGTCATAAGTGAACGGTCAGAGTTTCCTTTTTTGGGGGGTGGGGGGGGGGGGCAAACCCCCTTTTTTTGAAAAGATTTGTTAAATTCGAGAAAAAAAATCTTAAAACCAACTTAAATGTTCCCCTTAAAAATATTTTAAATCCCCCCAAAAATTTCAAAAAATGCGCCTTAGCCACCCATCCACAAGGAACATCCCAATCTAAATAATTTCTATGTACTCATGTTTAACAAATATCACATATGGAATCAATAAATTTTTTTTTCTCTATTTTGTATAAATTGTAATTGAAAAGTGTTTCTCATAATTTGAAGACATTTTTGATGCATGTACAACAAGGAAGAGAAATTTTACGACATTTAATGTTATTGAATTTGAAGGAAACGCCTTTTTTGAAACATCTTGAACTTTCTTTCGATATTGAATTTTTAAGGCTTGCTTCTTGGAAAATTTTAAAACTTTTATTGCTTCAATTAGGTTTGTTGAAAAATATAAAACAAGTTTTTACTTTTATAAGCTTATTTATAAATTCCGATGAATTTTATTCCTGATAGAAAGTTCTGGTACGATGTCTTGAACCTTGAAATACTTAATTAAACTGTTTAATTTTTCTTGAAATTATTTTTAAATTTTGACAATTAGCAAAAAAATTTCTTTGAAATTAAAAGTTTCAAAACATTATCTTAACAACCGTAAAATGTCTAATTAGCACTGAGAAGCTTTACAAGTTGTTTGAAAATTTCATAATAATTTACTGAATTAATGAACCTATCGAAAAGTATCAACAAATATTTACAGTAAATATTTTATGATTTTAAAATAAATAACATTTTTGATTGAATTTTTAAGGTATGCAAAGCAATTTTCTCAATTTCATATTTTGCTCATCGATTTTAAAGATTCAAAAATTGTTTAACGGTTTTTTCAAATTCAAAAATTTTGCTATAAAAATCTTGAAAACTTTCATTTGAAGTTTTTGTTCCGAATATTATTTATTGAACAATAACATTGTATTCAATGTTTCGATGCAATGCATTTTTCAAACAAGACTTTTATAAAATGATTCAATGCACTATGGGCCAGAAATGGAAAATTTTTCCAAAAATTATTTCTACAGCTTATATGATAGTTCTTATTCTGCCCTACATTTACGTCCTTAAAACTTTGCCCAAGTCGACAGCATGTCCGAGATATGGCACTTCAAAGTTGGTCAGACGACCATTTTCACGTTACATTGAAAATGCTCTCACCAGATACTGGATGGATGAATCTCCTTCAAATTTTTTTTGTTAATAGCTTTAAATTGTTACTTTATTTTAAAATATAAACAATTGCAAATAACTTTGGAAAATTTTGTGAAAAACTTGATTTTTCTCAAAAACCACGTGTTCGTCATACTTTCGTTTGTGTAGGTCTTCACAAGCACAACCAAAGTTACTAATTTCTTTTTTATATTAAAGACTACATCAAAAGCTATAACTTTTGCATACATGTCGTATAATTTTAACAAAGTTTTTATAGTGAAAAAAAATTTTTTTATAAAAAAAACACCAATTTTTTGACAAACATCGCTGTAGTGCTTCAGGGATACCCATGGTAGTGGAATTTTATTTCACATTTAAAAAGTTCTCTAGATATACTATCAATTAATGCAATAAAATGAACAAGTGTTCTCTTGGCAAAGAGCACTTTTTTGACTCTGAAAGTCGTATGTCGAGCAAGGTCAAAAAAGAAAAATAATCATAAAAATTTCAGTTTTAAATAAAATTTAATTTTTTTAAGTTAGATTGATAGATCTTTTCAAAACGCGTCTTTTGAGTATAAATATGTCATAGTTTTGTCAAGTTTCATGATCATTTTTTTAAAAAAATAGTTTTTTTTCAAAAAAAAAATTGAAAAATAAAGTATTTGACTTTAGAATTTCATAAAATGCATTCTTTTTATCATTTTTTTCACTACTTTGTCTAGTTTTGCTCCTAGTTTTTTTCCTAAACATAAATCAATAAGAACTTAACATAATTGAAGCCATTTGGAGGTTAAATTGAGTTAAAAATCGTTTAAAATTTTTGTATTTCTCAAATAGTTCTTTACACAAGTATCTAAGATATAAAGTGTTGCATAGTTTTGAAAAGGTATTAAAATTTCCAATATGTTAACATGAAGAGTTTTGGAAAATTTTCAAGTAATATAGTCAATTTGGGTAAAAGACGCATTTTATATATGCTAGTTTTTAATGTTTTTCGTTTTTCTCAGCAAAGACTTTATGAAAAACTCTCAAAGTTTGCACACTTATTTGTTATATACATGTAAATGACTCGTATAAGTTTTGGAATTTTCCATTGAGTTTTTCATGAGTTCTCCAAATCTGAAATTTTCAATATTAAAAATTCATTTTTCTCAATAATTGCGATTTTTTATTTATAAAAAAATATCTTATTTTGTTTCATTTTTCAATATCTTTTCATTGTTATATAACAATCTACGAAAAAATTAAGACTAAAGAGAAATCAATAAAAAAGTGTCAAAAATTTTTGAAAATTCTACGCTATTTTAATTTTTTAAGCCTTTTCTGGTCAATTGCTAAGTTTTATAAGAGTGTTATACCTTTTTGGAATTATATAACTTAATACTTTCATCCACTAAAATTCTTATGAGTCTACGATAAGCACAACTGAAGTTAAATAAGCTTCACGTTGGCGACAAAAGACAGTTCCATATGAAGAAAACCAGATATTAATTTTATTGCTATTTGAGCTATAATATTAAGCTTTTTCATCTAGTTTTGTTATAAATGTTTCATGTATTTAATAGCAGCCTGAAGATATAATTTAAAGCTTTTAAATAATTTGATTTTAAAAAATTCAAAATTTTTGGTTGTCGCCAACGTGAAGCTTATTTAACTTCAGTTGTGCTTATCGTAGACTCATAAGAATTTTAGTGGATGAAAGTATTAAGTTATATAATTCCAAAAAGGTATAACACTCTTATAAAACTTAGCAATTGACCAGAAAAGGCTTAAAAAATTAAAATAGCGTAGAATTTTCAAAAATTTTTGACACTTTTTTATTGATTTCTCTTTAGTCTTAATTTTTTCGTAGATTGTTATATAACAATGAAAAGATATTGAAAAATGAAACAAAATAAGATATTTTTTTATAAATAAAAAATCGCAATTATTGAGAAAAATGAATTTTTAATATTGAAAATTTCAGATTTGGAGAACTCATGAAAAACTCAATGGAAAATTCCAAAACTTATACGAGTCATTTACATGTATATAACAAATAAGTGTGCAAACTTTGAGAGTTTTTCATAAAGTCTTTGCTGAGAAAAACGAAAAACATTAAAAACTAGCATATATAAAATGCGTCTTTTACCCAAATTGACTATATTACTTGAAAATTTTCCAAAACTCTTCATGTTAACATATTGGAAATTTTAATACCTTTTCAAAACTATGCAACACTTTATATCTTAGATACTTGTGTAAAGAACTATTTGAGAAATACAAAAATTTTAAACGATTTTTAACTCAATTTAACCTCCAAATGGCTTCAATTATGTTAAGTTCTTATTGATTTATGTTTAGGAAAAAAACTAGGAGCAAAACTAGACAAAGTAGTGAAAAAAATGATAAAAAGAATGCATTTTATGAAATTCTAAAGTCAAATACTTTATTTTTCAATTTTTTTTTTGAAAAAAACTATTTTTTTAAAAAAATGATCATGAAACTTGACAAAACTATGACATATTTATACTCAAAAGACGCGTTTTGAAAAGATCTATCAATCTAACTTAAAAAAATTAAATTTTATTTAAAACTGAAATTTTTATGATTATTTTTCTTTTTTGACCTTGCTCGACATACGACTTTCAGAGTCAAAAAAGTGCTCTTTGCCAAGAGAACACTTGTTCATTTTATTGCATTAATTGATAGTATATCTAGAGAACTTTTTAAATGTGAAATAAAATTCCACTACCATGGGTATCCCTGAAGCACTACAGCGATGTTTGTCAAAAAATTGGTGTTTTTTTTATAAAAAAATTTTTTTTCACTATAAAAACTTTGTTAAAATTATACGACATGTATGCAAAAGTTATAGCTTTTGATGTAGTCTTTAATATAAAAAAGAAATTAGTAACTTTGGTTGTGCTTGTGAAGACCTACACAAACGAAAGTATGACGAACACGTGGTTTTTGAGAAAAATCAAGTTTTTCACAAAATTTTCCAAAGTTATTTGCAATTGTTTATATTTTAAAATAAAGTAACAATTTAAAGCTATTAACAAAAAAAATTTGAAGGAGATTCATCCATCCAGTATCTGGTGAGAGCATTTTCAATGTAACGTGAAAATGGTCGTCTGACCAACTTTGAAGTGCCATATCTCGGACATGCTGTCGACTTGGGCAAAGTTTTAAGGACGTAAATGTAGAACAGAATAAGAACTATCATATAAGTTGTAGAAATAATTTTTGGAAAAATTTTCCATTTCTGGCCCATAGTGCAATGTTCTTATACAAGTTTTTTATTGAATGCAAAACTTTTAAACAATACTGTTGGATGAAAAGATTGTTTACAATTATTGAAACTTATATGCAAGATTATCACTCATGTTCAATGATTTGATGCAACAACACTTCATTCAAAACTTGTACAACATGTATTGAGATTGAATGCAATGTTTAGATTGATCAACTAAGTTGTAAATAACATTAAAGAGCTATAGCTTGCGATAAAATCTTAAAATCGTATCGAATGGTTTGAAAATAAAGTTCAAGTATTTCATACAATTTCTTCTTTAAAAGAACTTCCAAATATTTTCATCTAAGTTTTAGTTTTTAAAGTTCATTGTAAATGTCAGTTGAAGTTCTTACAGTAGTTAAATAAGGAACTTTTTCCTATAAATATAAGTTTCAATAATTTCAAATTTCAAATCCAGTTACATTTATTCTCAACAACTTAGTTCCATTTATCAAATTTATTCATACATATCGACTCTTTAATTCTCTTCTTAGAATTTTCCCTGTTGTATTTTTTGGAATCGTATCCACAAATTCGACACCACCTGCTAACTTTTTGTAATCACTGACTCTTTGTGCCACATATTCTTGAACACTTTTCTCACTTATCTTTGATCCTTTTTTAGCTACGACAAATGCTCGAGGAAGTTCACCAGTTGCTGGATTTGGAACTCCAATAACAGCTGCGTCTGCAATATCTGGATGCATTCTTAAGATTTCTTCTAGTTCCGCTGGAGCAACTTGAAATCCTTTAACTTTAATCAATTCCTTAAGTCGATCAGTAATGTAAAAATTTCCTTGCTCATCATGATACCCAATATCTCCAGTTCTAAGCCATCCATCAGATGTAACAGTGTCTTTAGTTGCTGTCTCATTGTTATGATAGCCAAGCATTATTTGTGGTCCACGAATAAGTACTTCTCCAGTTTGATTTGGACCTAATCCTCGAAATTCTGGATCATTAATATCAACAACTTTGCATTCTGTATCATGAATAGGATCTCCAATGCTAGCATAATTTGTGGAGCTTTTGGCTGACATATGAGTAACTGGACTGGCCTCTGTTAAACCATAAGCTTGGATGTATTGTGTTTGTGGAGATATTTTCAAGAATTTCTCGATATCCGAACTCCCCAATGGTGCTGCTCCAGATACAACATAGCGAATCGATCTTGTATGTTTTGGTCGAATCTTTTCATAATTGTTGAAGAAAATGACTGAAAATAATAAAAGTCAAGCTCAATAAATTTGCATTTAAAACTTTTCATCGAGATTTACTCATCGGTGGTGCCAAATGAAGTGCAGTTCCTGGATACTTTTCCATAGCACTCAAAAATGTTTCAGGATGGAATCTAGGTACAGTCACTAGCTTACAACCTTGAGCTAATTTTGCTAATAGAGTAACAACTAATCCATAAGCATGAAAGAATGGAAGAACACATGGAATAACGTCTTGATTGTCTGGAGTTGTATCTGCAGCTAGTTGAAGCTCAGCACTTCTTAGTGCTAATGAGTTTGTGACGATATTCCAGTGGGAAAGCATGACTCCTTTATTAAGACCTGTTGTTCCACTGTAAAGGAATTGGAAGCAGAATAAAATGGGAAAATGAAAAAGTTTAAGATTAATGCAAACCTGGAATATGGAAGAAATGATACAGCATCAATATCTCGCTCAGTTTCAGGCAAAGACATCAAGTCTAGTCCTAAAACAAAAACATCATTAATAACAATCCATAATTGGGTCATCGCATCAAGCTTACCTCTTGTTTCAATAAGTTCACTCAGCCTGATTCCATCAGCAGGAATAGATTCAGATGGTGAATTAGTGACATAAACAATTTTGATATTTCTCTTAGCTTTGCTAATGGCATGCTTAAAAATGCTACTCATGCTCACGTCACCAAAGAGTAGTTTTGCATTACTGCTGATTAATTGGCGCGAAATTTCCTCTAAAATTAAATAATAAGGACAAATTGATAAGCATTGTTGACATCAAGTATCAAATTTCAATGTCAATAAACTCGATTTGTATCTTATCAAAAAGAAAGGAACAAGCTTTAGCTTAATAAGAAGCAATCGATTTATTTTGAAGATAAAAGTTCAAATTGAGTTGTTTGTCATACCTGACGTGTAAATTGGATTAATTGTCGTAACAGTCAGTTCAGCTTCAGAACCGCCTAGAGCAACGATAGGAAATTCGATAGAATTAGGCAGACACAGTGCGATTGTGTCATTTCGTTGTAAATTAAACGATGTTCGAAGTCGAATAGCCAAAGCACGACACTTGTCTCGTAATTCACCATATGTTATGGATCTGTCAGTTATACCATCAACCTTTGGTGAATCATTGATTGTTAAATATGAAAATTAGATCGAAAATAAAGGATTTAATTAGTGATTAATTTTTATTAGCGTAACTTGCTAGCTATTCTCAAAAAAAGCGAGCCGTTATTGAATAATATAGAATCTGCAAGTGTAGGACGTAATTTTGAACCCCTTGCAGGCTCGTTGCAAAGGAGAGAATATGGGGGGGGGGGGCAATTCTAGCTCCATTGCCCCGTCCCAAAACTTCTTCAACCTGCTACGTTTATTGAGAAAAAAATTAAAATAATTTTAAAATGCCCTAAAGACCCCCAAACTCAAAAAATTCCTGGCTGTGCTCTCCTGTGCTTATCAAGGCCCGGTTTCTAGGTTTTGCTCTAATCCTTATTATAGTCCCTCTCTCTCTCCTAGTCAAAATCAATTTATATTTCAACCCTTTGAAATCCATCGATTTTTAATTCAAAGGAACCATTAAGGGTCGTTCACTTATGACGTCCAACGCATAATTCAAAAAATTTGTGAAACATTGTGTAGGGGTCAGGAAATTTGTGACATCCAATTTTTTAATCAGGAAATTATAATTTTTTTGTGTCTTGGATTGGACATCACAAGGGAGGGGAGTATTGACATCTGTGACAGTTTTGTGATAGAGGGGGGAGAGGGGGTGTCTAAAAATTAGGTTTTTTTATGGACATCATAAGTGAACGGCCCTTTAGATAGTTGCAGAAATTGAACTTTAATAAGAAATTAAAAAATCAATCGTTAAGCAATTAAGTTTAATGCAAGCTGTTAAACATAAATGGAATATATAACAATTATTTCCAAAACCCAGGAATGCATAACTCAAAACAGATTATTAAAATTAATTAAAGTAGCAACTTATTTGCTTCGAATAAAAATTAGAATAAATTACAATTTTCTAGAATGTCTGACCCTTGATAGACGATTTTTTCGATAGTTTAGTAAATATTGATAAATATTCATAAACAACAAAACACTTTTTTTTCTCTCAAACAACTCAAATAATAGAGAGAATCATATGAACAAATTTGCATACAGTGTCGATATTTGGCTTGATAATTCTCACAATGTATTTACTTTAATTCTCATTCACAAAATATAAAGTCCTCATAAAAATATTCAAAACCGGAATCAGACTGTAAAGATTCAGGTAAGAAGAACATTTTGGCCAAAAGATAGGTCAATAAACAGATGGAATCAAGAACATTATTTACTGATAAACTTTTATTTATATTTTTCTAAACAATTAGCTTTATGTGTGAATTTTAAGATAAACCTATCTTAAAGTGATAACAGTTGAGCCACACATTTATGTTTTTATTCCGTCACTTGCTTAATATTTTTTTTTAAATTCTAAAATTAATGTTTTTCAAAATAAATTTGTCACAAAATAATTTTAAAATTCACAAAATAATCAACAAAGTCTCAATTAAATGCCAACTCACAATAGCCACTTTATTAATCCACTTTTCATAATCAGCCCATATGTACTGATCGATTGAGACTTTCGGATAATTCAAAGGTGGAAGCGGTGATTTAACAACATAATCATGCTGTGCACTTTGTGATACATTCGATGTTGTAATTGCACGACTTAATAATCTATTAAACTTTTTACTTTGACAATAAAAACTAAAATCTTTAAAAACAAATTTATTAAATTTTTTAAGCATCTTCACGCCACGAATCCGAAAACACAAGTGACTTGAGTGAGAGAATCTTTTTAAGTCATGTTGTTGTGTTGTTATCAGTTGCTGCTAGTCTTGGTGTACACAGAGAGAATTTTTTTTCGGGAGAGTTTTTTGGAACTGGTTAATTTTGTTTACCCGGTGAGGTAGAAAACAATACAAAATTCGCAGAGTTGGCGATTAAGTTCTCATTATCAGGTACACAAGAGAGCGTCCTTAAAATAAAATTAAATAAACCCCTCAAACAATGAGCAGTCTGCAGCAGCGTGACAAGGGAGCATCAGAGATGCCACAAAAAAAAACCATGAGTCTCATATAAGCTAATTCCATAGAAATCCTAGCTACGTCCATAGCATGCTCTCAATTATCAATCAAGTAATAAATAACAATGAAACCAATTTTACCGCATATAAAATTTTATTTGTATAATATTTGTTCAAACATATCGCTTCTTCAACTCTCTCCTTAAAATTTTTCCAGTGGCATTTTTGGGTATCGAATCGACAAACTCGACACCACCAGCCAGTCTTTTAAATTCACTCACTTTTTGTGCCACAAAATCTTGAACATTTTTCTCATTTACAGAAGAATCTTTCCTAGCCACAACAAAAGCTCGAGGAAGCTCACCAGTTGCTGCATTTGGAATTCCAATAACAGCTGCGTCAGTGATTTCTGGATGCATTCTGAGAATTTCTTCTAATTCTGCTGGTGCTACTTGGAATCCTTTGACTTTAATAAGTTCCTTTAATCTGTCTGTGATGTAAAAGTCTCCATTTTCATCATGATGTCCAATATCACCTGTCCTCAGCCATCCATCAGCTGTGAGTGTTTCCTTTGTTGCCTTCTCATTATTTAAATACCCGAGCATGACTTGTGGACCTCTTACCAGAATTTCTCCAGTTTTATTGGGTCCTAAACCACGGAACTCTGAATCCTCAATATCCACAATTTTCGATTCTGTATCATAAATTGGATTTCCAACACTAGCGTAGTTCCTTGATGTTTTTGACATTGCATGAGTTACAGGACTTGCTTCAGTTAATCCATACGCTTGTATATATTGAGTCCTTGGTGCTATTTTCAAGAATTTTTCCATATCTCCGGGACCCAAAGGTGCTGCTCCACATAAAACATATTCCACGGACTTTGTATGTTCCTGACGAATTTTATCGTAGCTGTTGAAGAAAATAACTGAAAATTAAGAAGTCATTAAAAAATCATTTTGATTCAATTTGCAAAATTACTTATTGGAGGAACCAAATGAAGTACATTTCCTTGATATTTCTCCATAGCATTCAAAAACGTATCAGGATGGAACTTAGGAAGAGTAATGATTTTGCAACCTTGAGCTAATTTCGATAAAAGTGTCACAACAAGTCCATAAATATGGAAGAATGGAAGAACACAAGGAACAACATCCTGATAATCACCGATGGAATCATGAGTCACTCCAACTTCTTTATTTCTCATGGCTATTGAGTTTGATATGATGTTTTTGTGAGACAACATGACTCCTTTGTTGAGACCTGTGGAATAGAATTCAATAATGTTGAGGATATAAAGAAGCCTATTTTATGTTTATCAAACCTGTTGTTCCACTGTAAATAAATTAATAATAAAAATAATAGTAAATTAGTTTGAAAATTCTATAAAAGTAGTTAACATACCTGGAGTAAGGCAAAAATGTCACAGAGTTGCAGTCACGAACAACTTCTTTTAGCGACGTCAAATCAAGACCTTGAAAAAATATATAAATTATTTTGATTGGTCAATTTTAAAAGAAATGCTTTAAAAGAATCTGTGCTGCGAGTAGTCTTAGCCGGTGTGACTAGGGTTTCTGAAAAACGGCATTTTCGAAAACGGCCGTTTTCCGTTTTTTATTTTCAAAAACGGCCGTTAACGGGCCGTTTTAAGTTTTTTAAATAACCAAATATAAATGAAATATTCCTCAAAAGATAAAGAATTGCTGTGCTATATGGGCACGGATTGATTTTTCTAAAATATTCATCTTTGAATCGAATTTTCTCTTAATTAGAGAACTTTGCAGCTGCAATTTTTTCACAAACTTGTGTAAAACGCCGAGCTCTTTCATTCTATCTAACTTACGCATCTTGTCATGCCTTAATTAATGAAATATTTGGATTTTTGTGAGCGTTGGTATATTACACAATGTTGAATTCTGAACATGAAAGCAGAAATTTACCACTTTAAAGACATCTAGACAACTATTAATGTTGTCTTTATTGTCAACCGTTCTTTCTATCCTCTTCTATGATTCTGCATACTTAAATTGACTTGAAAGACACTCGATAGACAGAAAAATGAATAATTTTAATGCAATTAATGTAATATACCAACGCTTAAGCCAAATCCGTGAGGAAATAATTTTTAAAAAACCAATTTTTACTTTAATTAACAATAATTTCTTTGATTTGAACCTTGTTTTTAAAAGTTTAATGGTCAATGAAGATCTTTAACTCGCTTTAAAAAGTGTAAGCTTAATTAAAGTTTATTTGTGAAGCAATCAAATTTTTAAAGAACATGGATCAAAAATTTATTTTTTTCGAAATGCAACTCATCCGTGGAATTGCCCATATAGATAATATGTAGATTTCTATTTACATTTATTATAACTATTTATTCATTTTATTATAATAGAACTTAAGAAAAACAAGAGCATTTAGTGATGCATCAGCCAGCCTTGAACGAATCTTTGTGCAAAAATTATTGCAGATTGAAAATATTCGCTCTACATCTGTAGATGTAGGCTTAATACACAACAAAGCATCATAAAGTTTTTGAAGATTTTCCGATCGATTTCCTGTATTTTTCATAAAAATACATAAAAATCAAATATGAAAAACCCGTTGTAATTCTTGAGTCCAGATTTTGATTTGTTGTATCTAATCAACAAACAAAACTGGACTCGCAACTATGATTACATTTCTGATTCTAATATACTACTTGAAATGAGATTTTCAAACTTTCCAGGCAATCCATAATAATAAATCTCAATTTCAAAAACTTTTAACTGTTTTTGAGAATAATTTTTAAAAGAAATAAACAAAAAAAATTTTTAAAATTACATTGTATGAACTATGAGAAAACGGAAAAACGGAATGAAAAACGGCCGTTTTCCGTTTTCAATTTTTGTGCCGTTAACGGCCGTTTTCCGTTTTTCGTTAACGGCTTCAGAAACCCTAGGTGTGACTCTAGCATGGTGCTGGATTTAAATTAAAGCCAGCATCATCCCAGTGTCATGCCAGCTTTTCACCGGATTCCTATTCGATCAACCGAATTGTGCTATTCGGTTAGGGGTTCTCACAGCACAGAATAGTCACAGAAACAAAAATATCTTTAACTTAGAAACTGTTCGGTGATGCACACCATTAATCCCCTGTTATTTGCCATAATTATGAAACCACCAGATACCACCCACTTTAATTAATTTAAATGTCTAGTCCACATGATTTGTAAATTAATAACTTGTGAACAAAAGCATGTACCTTACATCACAGTCTGTATAATAATCCATTCATTTACAAAACCTCATTATTTAGTGGTCAATTATGATATTTCCAGCTCAACTCACTTTGTGTATTAATTAACTCGTCAAATCGAATTCCATCTGCTGGAATCGCGTCACCCGGTGAACTTGTAGTGTAAATGACCTTTATTGCCATTTTCGACTTTTGAACAGCTTCTTTCAAAACATTACTCATGCTTGCCTCACCGAATAAAATTTTTGCACCGCTATCAATTAATTGGCGCGAAATCTCATCTATAAATAAGAGTACGAAATAAATAATAATATTATCATACAAAAGTAAAAGTGATAAGCATTGTTGACATAATTAAAGATTAAAAGCGTGTGAAATGAAAAATTGTCAAACCTTAATTTATATCTTATCAATAAAGCTAAGTTTGGGGGTATTTTTATCTTATAAATAATTGGTTTAAATTGGAAACTTAGTGTCAGACCATACCTGACGTATATACTGGATTGATTGTTGTTATTATCATCCCTGCTTCACATCCACCTAATGCTACGATTGGGAATTCTATAGAATTTGGAATGCAAAGTGCAATCGTGTCATTTGGCTGTAGATTCAGAGATGTTTGAAGTCGGACTGCTAAGGCACGGCATTGATCACGAAGCTCACTGTATGTTATGGATCTGTCTGTAATTCCGTCAACCTAAGAGAGAAAGGAGGATGAGTCAGCACTTATGTTTCTCATATATAAGTTCCAAAAAAACTAAGTCAAGAAGCACAGAAACGAGAGTAAACGTAAAATGAGATAATGTGCAATAAAATTCCATATTAAGCTTCGATGACCTTGGAGATCTCAGCAAAATTCTTGGATTATCAAATAGGTGTGTTCAAAGTCCACGAGATTCTGTGTTTGAATTACTCGATAAGCTCGTTGAGTTTTTGGTGATTTTTTTTTAAATTGATTTTAATTTCAACTTACAATTGCTATCTTATTGCTCCATTTGTCAATATCAGCCCAAACATACTGATCAATCGAACAATCTGGATATACCAAAGATTTCAGTGGTGATTTGACTACAAAATCTTGCTTACTGTTGAATTTAATATGAGAAGTTGAAAGTGCTCTACTAAAAACCTTACTAAACTGCCTACTTTTACAATAAAAATTAAAATCTCTTAAAACTAATGGATTAAACTTTTTTATAAACATCTTTCCGACTTGAATCCAAAAACTCGAATGAGTGGATTGAGAATGTTTTATTCTCAAGTGTGGATGTGAATGTGTGGTTATCAGTGTCTTATCATTGAATTGCTCATTTAGGTTTGTATAATCATTAAAAGCTTAATCAGCTTGTTGAAAGTTTATGTAATAATGATGAGAATTCAAAATCAGGTAGGGGTCGTTGACTCATTAGGCAGGGGGTCTTAAAAGTAGTTTTTCACGTAACATAATAAATGAACGACCCTTTAATTATTTAAAATTAAATTAAACTTTTTATTGGTAATTTAAATGTGTTTTTTCAGGTCTTTTCTTAAAATTTTTCCAGTTGCATTTCTTGGAACCGACTCAATAAATTCAACACCACCAGCTAGTCTTTTAAATTCACTGACTCTTTGTGCTACATACTCTTGAACCTCTTTCTCACTTAATTTAGAATCTTTTTTGGCAACAATAAAAGCTCGAGGAAGTTCACCAGTTGCTGCATTTGGAACTCCAATTACTGCTGCGTCATTAATGTCTGGATGCATTCTGAGAAGTGCTTCAAGTTCAGCTGGTGCTACTTGGAATCCTTTGACTTTAATCAGTTCTTTCAATCTGTCTGTGATGTAGAAATCTTCATTTTCGTCATGATACCCAATGTCACCTGTTCTAAGCCAGCCATCAGCTGTGAGAGTTTCTTTTGTTGCAGTTTCATTATTATGATATCCAATCATAACCTGTGGACCACGAATTAGAAGTTCTCCAGTTTTATTTGGGCCAATTCCACGAAATTCTGTATCCTCAATATCCACAATTTTCGATTCTGTATCATGGATCGGATGTCCAACACTTCCGTAATTCTTAGAGTTCCTTGGCATGCAATGACTCACAGGACTTGATTCAGTTAATCCATAAGCTTGAATGAATTGTGTTTGTGGTGCAATTTTTAAGAATTTTTCCATATCTCCAGATCCCAAGCTTGCAGCTCCTGAAAACACGATGCGCACGGATTTTGTATGTTCAGGACGAATTTTATTAAAGTTATTGAAGAATATAACTGAAAATTGGAATTAAATTACAGTCACGATTATATTATCGTTAAACTAAATTGCATAAATTACTTATTGGAGGAACTAAATGAAGCACATTCGGTTGATTTTTCTCTAAAGCATTCAGAAACGTATCCGGAGCAAAACGTGGCAGAGTAATGAGCTTGCAACCTTGAGCTAATTTCGCTATTAACGTCACATTTAATCCATAGATGTGGAAAAATGGAAGAACGCAAGGCAGAACATCTTGATGATCTCCAATTGCATCTTGTGTCACGTCAACTTCTTGGCTTCTTAATGCAAATGAATTCGCAATGATATTTTTGTGTGAGAGTTCAACTCCTTTGTTAAGACCGGTAGTTCCACTATCGATAGATGAATACTTAAATTAATAACAAGTTTCTATAAGCAATGTCAACAAGCTAACCTTGAATAAGGTAAAAATGATACGGAATTGTTATCACGGTCAACTTCTTTTAATGACATTAAATCCAAACCTAGAGATAAAAAAATGATCCAAAATAATTAATGTGGAATTAAAATTGCATGATAAATTATCTACGCAGGAGGAAAACCCAACCTTGTCACATATTCTTTCCCAAATCTTATCAGCA
Source organism: Chironomus riparius (assembly GCA_917627325.4). Taxonomy (NCBI): domain Eukaryota; kingdom Metazoa; phylum Arthropoda; class Insecta; order Diptera; family Chironomidae; genus Chironomus; species Chironomus riparius. The sequence goes on from OU895879.1 coordinate 33,388,928, forward strand.
CAAGCTATTCCAATAATGGGATTTAAGGCTTTCTAATTTAATTTACTTTGAGTTCTTGGAAATTTTACAATTTTTAAGCAACAAACCTTGGATTATTTTGGGATAAAAACCAAAAGAATCCAATGCAATGCTTTACAAGTTTTCCCAACTCACCATTTGTGTCAATAAGCTCATCAAATCTGATACCATCTGCTGGAATCGCTTCATTTGGTGAGTTTGTAATATAAACTATCTTTATCGGTCTGTTCACTTTCTGTACGGCTTCTTTCAAAATATTACTCATGCTTGCTGTACCAAACAATATTTTTGCACCGCTATCAATTAATTGGCGAGAAATCTCATCTAAAAAGACCAAAGGAAAACAAACGATAATAATATTAAATACAGACAATGGCAATAAGAATTGTTGACATGATAAAAACTGATTAAAATCGTGTGTTGAGTTGGAAAACCCAATTCTTATCTAATCAATGAAAGAATCTTTGGAGATAATTAATTTATTATCCAATTAATAATTGACTTATATGATTATTAAACCATACCTGACGTATATAATGGATTTATTGTAGTCAAAATCATTCCTGCTTCACATCCGCCCAAAGCTACGATTGGAAATTCTATAGAATTTGGGATGCAGAGAGCTATTGTGTCATTAGGTTGTAGATTTAAAGATGTTTGGAGTCGAATTGCTAAAGCACGGCATTTGTCACGAAGCTCACTGTATGTTATAGATCTGTCAGTTATTCCATCAATCTAGGAATCAAAAAATTAGTTTTTAAGATTTTTCAAAAACTTTCAACTCACAATTGCAACTTTATTGCTCCAATTCTTATAATCAGCCCAAACATATTGATCAACTGAACAATTTGGATAGTCCAACGATCTAAGCGGTGACCTGACTATATAGTCTTGCTGACCATGAATTGCTGCATTTAGCGTAGAATTTACTCTCGAAAATATTTTATTAAACTGCCGGTTGTTGCAAAAAATGCTCAAGTCTTTAAAAATTATTTTATTGAACTTTTTCACGAACATCTTTCCACTTTAAGTAATAAAACACGAATGAATGGAAGTGGGCAAGAGTATTTTTATTTTATAATAATTTATCATATAATGCTTGAATGTAGATGTGAACTTATCAGTGTTTTATCGTTGACTTAATCAAGATTAAATTATATTTGATTCAGCTGATTATTAAGCTTGAAGATATTTTCAATAAAAGCTGGTCAAACCGAATAAAAGCTTATTGGAAGTGAATAGAGATTTGAATGCTGATAAAGAATGGTTAATAGTAAGGTGATTAAAGCGGTGAAATGGCATCAGTGGCATAAATGGTAAAGCGTTGGTTTTTCGTGCCAAAGGTCTTGGGTTCAATCCCAAGCCATGTCTAATTTTCGAAGTTCTTTTTCCATTTCATCGTTCTAGTTACGAAGCTCGGTCCGTGTGTTGAATGTAGTATTGATATATTTTGCATAGAATATGCCTCAATTGCCAGGTATACAATGATAAACTTTTTTCAACACAGTGCCACAAGACATTAAGAAATTTAACTCAATTAGCATTTTCAAAGAAATTTATTGTAATGCAAATAATATTAATAATTAAAAAACTTTACAAATTAAAATTATAAATATTCATAGCACAATTGAAAAATGATTTATGAATCAATAAAACTAAGAATTTAAAAAAAAAAAAACTAGCATCTGGATGACTTCATTATGGCATCTTGCGCACACGAATTGTGACTAGGTTCATTTCTTGGTACATCAGGTTTTATTACGTACTCGTGTCTTTGCAGTGTGCAGAGCTTGCAAGTGGTTGGGTTTTCACTATAAACTGTAAGTCTAAAGGGTGTGGTACAATAGATTCTGTTCTAATTTGAATCGCAGTGCCTCAAACTAAAAGGCTAGTCTCTTCATAAATTATTGCTATAAGCTGATTAATCGAAACATAATTATAACGCTGCAAAAGCGGTTCAGTCGTCAGTAGGTAATTTTGATTTTTATATTCACACCGTTTTCACGTGTGAATCTATTGGTTTTGTTCAGATTGAAAAATCAGTTTTTCGCATTTTGTGAGAAAACAAAGCAAAATTGGTATAAAAGGGCAAAAAGAAAAGTTTGTGCCTGAAATTTTACATCATTTTCAAAAAACAGATTTCAAATTGGTTGTGGCATTGCTGAGAAAATCGCAAAATACGCTTTCTGTAAGCAAACAAGCAAGCAAGTTAATCAGCAAGAAATCTCAATAACGAGACATCGTAGAGACTTCTAGTTTTTTACATTTGATCCGTGCTGCTCTATAGAAGAGCTGTATTGTTTTTGGGCAAGGTAGGAACAGCCGTTGCTTCAGAAATGGCAAAAAACTTTCCTTTCTTACGAATTTTTTAAAACAAAAGTTGACTGTGATTTTTATAAAATTCAACTTTGGATGAAAATTTTTTTTAAAAAACTTTTAAAGAATATTTGGCATATTCGTCAAGCTTTATACCTTCAAACTTATGCTGAGCGTAGCTCAGCTTACGCGATAGCTTTATAACTTCAACTTATGCTGAGCGAAGCTCCACTGCCTCTCTAGCTTCATATCTTCAAACTTATGCTGAGCGTAGCTCAGCTGACACTCTAGCTTTATATCTTCAAACTTATGCTGAGCGTAGCTCAGCTTACGCGATAGCTTTATAACTTCAAACTTATGCTGAGCGAAGCTCCACTGCCTCTCTAGCTTCATATCTTCAAACTTATGCTGAGCGTAGCTCAGCTTACGCGATAGCTTTATAACTTCAACTTATGCTGAGCGAAGCTCCACTGCCTCTCTAGCTTCATATCTTCAAACTTATGCTGAGCGTAGCTCAGCTGACACTCTAGCTTTATATCTTCAAACTTATGCTGAGCGTAGCTCAGCTTACGCGATAGCTTTATAACTTCAACTTATGCTGAGCGAAGCTCCACTGCCTCTCTAGCTTCATATCTTCAAACTTATGCTGAGCGTAGCTCAGCTGACACTCTAGCTTTATATCTTCAAACTTATGCTGAGCGTAGCTCAGCTTACGCGATAGCTTTATAACTTCAAACTTATGCTGAGCGAAGCTCAGCTGCCTCTCTAGCTTCATATCTTCAAACTTATGCTGAGCGTAGCTCAGCTTACGCGATAGCTTTATAACTTCAAACTTATGCTGAGCGAAGCTCCACTGCCTCTCTAGCTTCATATCTTCAAACTTATGCTGAGCGTAGCTCAGCTGACACTCTAGCTTTATATCTTCAAACTTATGCTGAGCGTAGCTCAGCTTACGCGATAGCTTTATAACTTCAAACTTATGCTGAGCGAAGCTCAGCTGCCTCTCTAGCTTTATATCTTCAAACTTATGCTGAGCGTAGCTCAGCTTACGCGATAGCTTTATAACTTCAACTTATGCTGAGCGAAGCTCCACTGCCTCTCTAGCTTCATATCTTCAAACTTATGCTGAGCGTAGCTCAGCTGACACTCTAGCTTTATATCTTCAAACTTATGCTGAGCGTAGCTCAGCTTACGCGATAGCTTTATAACTTCAAACTTATGCTGAGCGAAGCTCAGCTGCCTCTCTAGCTTCATATCTTCAAACTTATGCTGAGCGTAGCTCAGCTTACGCGATAGCTTTATAACTTCAAACTTATGCTGAGCGAAGCTCAGCTGCCTCTCTAGCTTCATATCTTCAAACTTATGCTGAGCGTAGCTCAGCTTACGCGATAGCTTTATAACTTCAAACTTATGCTGAGCGAAGCTCAGCTGCCTCTCTAGCTTCATATCTTCAAACTTATGCTGAGCGTAGCTCAGCTGACACTCTAGCTTTATATCTTCAAACTTATGCTGAGCGTAGCTCAGCTTACGCGATAGCTTTATAACTTCAACTTATGCTGAGCGAAGCTCCACTGCCTCTCTAGCTTCATATCTTCAAACTTATGCTGAGCGTAGCTCAGCTGACACTCTAGCTTTATATCTTCAAACTTATGCTGAGCGTAGCTCAGCTTACGCGATAGCTTTATAACTTCAAACTTATGCTGAGCGAAGCTCAGCTGCCTCTCTAGCTTTATATCTTCAAACTTATGCTGAGCGTAGCTCAGCTTACGCGATAGCTTTATAACTTCAAACTTATGCTGAGCGAAGCTCCACTGCCTCTCTAGCTTCATATCTTCAAACTTATGCTGAGCGTAGCTCAGCTTACACGATAGCTTTATAACTTCAACTTATGCTGAGCGAAGCTCAACTGCCTCTCTAGCTTCATATCTTCAAACTTATGCTGAGCGTAGCTCAGCTGACACTCTAGCTTTATATCTTCAAACTTATGCTGAGCGTAGCTCAGCTTACGCGATAGCTTTATAACTTCAAACTTATGCTGAGCGAAGCTCAGCTGCCTCTTTAGCTTCATATCTTCAAACTTATGCTGAGCGTAGCTCAGCTTACGCGATAGCTTTATAACTTCAAACTTATGCTGAGCGAAGCTCCACTGCCTCTCTAGCTTCATATCTTCAAACTTATGCTGAGCGTAGCTCAGCTGACACTCTAGCTTTATATCTTCAAACTTATGCTGAGCGTAGCTCAGCTTACGCGATAGCTTTATAACTTCAAACTTATGCTGAGCGAAGCTTAGCTGCCTCTCTAGCTTCATATCTTCAAACTTATGATGAGCGTAGCTCAGCTTACGCGATAGCTTTATAACTTCAACTTATGCTGAGCGAAGCTCCACTGCCTCTCTAGCTTCATATCTTCAAACTTATGCTGAGCGTAGCTTAGCTGACACTCTAGCTTTATATCTTCAAACTTATGCTGAGCGTAGCTCAGCTTACGCGATAGCTTTATAACTTCAAACTTATGCTGAGCGAAGCTCAGCTGCCTCTCTAGCTTTATATCTTCAAACTTATGCTGAGCGTAGCTCAGCTTACGCGATAGCTTTATAACTTCAACTTATGCTGAGCGAAGCTCCACTGCCTCTCTAGCTTCATATCTTCAAACTTATGCTGAGCGTAGCTCAGCTGACACTCTAGCTTTATATCTTCAAACTTATGCTGAGCGTAGCTCAGCTTACGCGATAGCTTTATAACTTCAAACTTATGCTGAGCGAAGCTCAGCTGCCTCTCTAGCTTCATATCTTCAAACTTATGCTGAGCGTAGCTCAGCTTACGCGATAGCTTTATAACTTCAAACTTATGCTGAGCGAAGCTCCACTGCCTCTCTAGCTTCATCAATAAAACGATAGAACTGAGAAAACGTAGAAGGCTACGATGTCTGGTTGCTTCTATCTCAATCAATAAGCTACCTTTTTGAAATAAGTTTCAAAAATGCACTAAAAATGGATATTTTCAGTAACATACACACAATTTTCCACATTCACAAAATCACCATTCGCCACATTTGTCATCAGATTCATGAAAAGAAAAAAATATTTTGAATTAGTGTTTTATATTTGATTAAAATTAAGCTTCTCTGTCAGTCCAATTCGTACATTTTTACGAACTCTGTAAACCGTTACCTACAAATTGTAAGAAAATATTTGCATTTCGAGGTAATCGGGAAAATTTGAAAATGATTTGACCGTTAAAAGTACTTATTATTGTTAATTTATTGTAAAACCACACTTTTTCATTAAAATATAATAATCTGCATGCAGACAAACCCTGTGGAAGACAGAAATCTTTGGAAGACAGAATCTGCATGTAGACACTATTTTTAATCTACATGCAGACAGAACCCTGTGGAAGACAGAATTCTTTGGAAGACAGATTCTGCATGTAGACACTTTTTTTGATCTACATGCAGACAGAAATCTGTGGAAGACAAAATTCTTTGGAAGACAGATTCTGCATGTAGACACTTTTTTTATCTACATGCAGAAAGAAAACTGTAGAAGATAAATTCTTCATAAAGATAAAATCTTTTAAAGATTCTGTAGTCTTTGTCTATGGAAGACGTCTGTCATTTCAACACTGCTTCAAGCTTATGCTGAGCGAAGCTTAGTTGACTTATCAAGCTTCATACCTCCATACTACTGATGGGCAAATCTTGGTCTATCCATAAGACTTATGATAGTACGGTGTGAATATAATCCGCATTGGGTTTCTACCCGATACACTAGTTTTTGAAATGTTTATTATTGAAAGGGTTAAGTTTCTTTTAAAGAGGAAGAAGCACAGCAGATTTTGGGAAATTTTGAAGGTTAAACATTATTTTCACATCAGCAAACAATCCTTTAAATGCCAAAAATAAGTTTTTTAAAAGTAATTTATTTTTTTCAGTTCCAATTTCAATATTAAATCTTGTTGAACTTCGGAAGTCAGCACAATGCAAAGCACTTCAAATACTTATTAATCAACACCAAACTAAAAGCTGAAAATAAAAAAAAATCTCACATAACCTCTCAAAAGCAACTAATATCATCAACACTAGCATGAAAGTATACCAAAGTATTTATTGTTTTACCACAAAGTCATTGTAACAACAATACACGATGACGATGGATGGAGATGAAATAAGAAGAGAACTTTCAGTTATTCATTTTTGTAATGGCAAAAAAAAGGAAATGAGAGCATTTCAAAAATTACCATTCTTGAATATTCAGTAACAACAATTGTAAAGCCTAACTAATGTGTAGCACACTATATGTATGCCATAAAACAATAATTACTCTTAACATATTTTTTCACATCTTACATATATGTATCATGATGAATGAGACTTTGTTAGGCTATACTTTACCGTATTTTTCATCTCGTAATAACAATAATGAATGAATATTCATTCAATGATTATGAAGATGAAAAGAAGGAAGGATACATTTGAAAAATGAGAAAAGGAATGTTGGATAGAACTTAAAAGCAGCAAGCATATGGGGATTCTGAAATCCCTTTTTACCATTCTATACCGTAACGAATGAATGAAAATCACACAATAATCTACAGAAAATTACTATTCACCGTTATTAAGGGAATTCAAAGACATCACATCTTTTTGTCTTGACATCGTTTGAAATCGTGATGATGATTATGATGATGATGAGACAAAGTTTTATGGGTTTCTGGTTTGCTAATTTGAAAGCTTTAAAAGTTAATTAAAAGCCATTAAAGTTCTTGCAATCTGATGCTGAAGTAATTGCAGAAACATCCTTAACAATTTTCGATTAAATTAATTGCTTATGTTAGTGCTACAGAGCAATACATTTCAATTTGAACCTCTTACTGTTCACTATCTTTATATGTAATCGACTTCGCAGTTAAATATCTTTAAAAGGAGGGGCGTAGCCTTTGTAGTAATGTCTTACAACAGAGATAGCTGATCAGAATTCTTAATATTTTAAAAAACATTTAATACACTCCTAGTTTTTTAAAACTTTATAGATAAGTCCTTAAAATGATTGTCATCCAACCGCCCTCGCAATAAACCTCAATTCACTGCTTAATCCATTGATCACTATTGTGATGAAATCTTAAATATTTAACAACTTGGAAAGGTCAAAAAGATTCAATTACCACCAGAATCGATAAAATCTTTCTGGGAAACAGTAAAAAGTTACTTTTCAACTTTACTTCATTTCCACTGACTGTCATTTTCTCTTTTACATCACATTTTCAAACCAAAAATGGTTTTTTAACGAGCCATTATTTTCCACTTCTTAAACATCATCAATAGCAAAGAAACATCTCCGACCCATCTATCTATTTATTTTCATAGCTTTTTCTTGGTTTGTCACAATAGAAAATGAATTTTTGTTTTGTGGACGAATCGTGAATTGATGATGGAGTGTTAACTTCCATGCATGGCTAAAGATTTCAATTTATTAATTGAAGATTGAATGATTTTCAAGTTAATTCAAATAATTGAGTCTTCAACCCTAATCTGGCTCTCCCTGGCTCTGAAAAAACCTACAACAAAGATATGAATTGAGAGAGGAAGAGAAGTTGAAAGTTTCCAGAGATCTGTACTAAAATTACGTCACTATGCTCATTATCAAACTGTTCAAATTACAATAAAAGCCATGAAATAAATTCAAATTAATTATTCAAACCACAAATTTTAAACTTGAAACTTCTTTTGTTTTGGAAATAAAATGAAATTCTTAGTAATTTTGCTTGGATTAATCTCAATTGGACTTTGTGCAGTGCCAAAAGTACCAGGAATACTTGACTGTACCTTTGAGTGCTCTGGCTGTAAGTTTAATCAATTTAAAAAATTTTATATTTTTAATAATTTTTGTAACCATTTGACAGCATTAACTCCAGTTTTAAACCCCAATAATACTGCTACTACAAATGGCTGTGGAGCTTATGGGATCATTGCCCATCCAAGTTTACTTCCAAATTCAGAATTTTTGAATTGTTGCAACAGTCATGACATTTGCTATGAAACATGCAATACCGTAAGGGAAACTTGCGATAAAACTTTTAAAGATTGCATGATGAATTCATGCAAAAATTGGAGCTGTAGATTTATTGCCGACTCATTTTATGGAGCAGTTCAAACTCTTGGATGCCCTTCATTTTTGGAGAGACAAAAGAAGAGCTGTATGTGTGTCTAAAAAATTTATTTCATTAAATTTTGATTGATATGAATTTTTTTATATTGAATTCAAAATAAAAACTTTTTATTGAAAAATGACTTTTTGGAGTTTTTGATAATGTTTATTTATCCTATATATACTAATTATACTAATATTATACTTATATACTTATTATATTATACTTATATTATACTTATTATATTAATATTATACTAATTGAAGCTAGGAGTTCGTTCACTTGTGACGTCCAAGTTTTACGGAGTGAGAGGGTCTAGGATTTTGTGACACATTCTGCCAGGGGAGGGGGTCAAAAAATTTGTGACCTCAAATTTGCAATAAGGAAATTACTTGGAATTTGGTCGGGGGGGGGTCAATGGCATCTGTTACAGTTTTGTGACAGAGGAAGGTCTAGAAGTCATGTTTCTACATGGACGTCATAAGTGAACGACCCCTAGGCTAGATCACGGTTTTGCAATTAACCTAAGCTTGACCTATGCAGCACAAGTCGGATAATCGAGACGAAATCTTACGCCAGGACGACTAAATAAGAATTAATATTTTTAAAAGCCAAATGACGTTAGTATTTGAACAGAATGTGTTATTGACACAAAAATTCACCTGTACATGGTTTTCGAGTTGATAAAAATAGACAATATTTATTTCTTCAATATAAAGCATTTGTTTGCTTATTTCAGACAGATCTTTACTTCAATTGCATTCCATAATTCAAATGGGAACATGTAACATGTGTAGCCAAGTAACCATGCATATTTCAGCTCTCAGCGAAAACTCATATCACACAGTTCGTAGAAAACCCTACTTACACTAAAACTTCTATAAACATTTTCTATGACAATCAAAATTAATAACAACTTTAGGAAATATGAAATAGAGGACATCCTACTTGTCTACCATTTTTATTCGTTTTCTGGACGAATCAGAACAAAATAACACTATTTTCCTCTAAAAAACCAAGCCTATCTATAGAAACTTTCGTCAGTATATTAATCATTAACCAAGTGTGGAAGTTTGTAAGTTTCTATGTAAGTCGTGTATTTTATTGCGGTGCATTTTGTCCTATGCTTTCATTATGGATCTCCTCAGTTTAGAATTATTAAGGATTAGGAATATCTGAATGAAGGACAAGCTAAAATCGGAAATAAACTTCAAGATTTACTTTTTAATGCTCTTAATGTAAGTTTCTAAGTATCCCATCAAAATCCAGATTTAAAAACTAAAACTAATGCAAATTATAAATTATTAAGGATGAAATAGTCAATCCAACCTAAATGTTAACCTTACCAAAGTAAATGTCCTGCAACATAATCATATCACCTTCCGATCCGATCCCTAACATGACTTACAAACTTGTTGTTTTATTACCATTGAGCTATATACATGTCTATGTCTCATTTTTCTATTTTTTCACATCTATTCAATTCTCTTTTACAACCTCCTTACATACATATCATTCATTTGACATAAAAATGATGTTCCATCTACTGCTTTTTTTTACTATAAGGGTTTTCCGCTTGGATAAATAAACCAACTACCAACTTTTACTAGTTTTCATCCCTCCTTTTTAAATAAAAATATATAGCAAGCGAGTGAGATGAGAAAGAAAGAAAGAAACAAGAATCAAATGACATCAAAATTGCAACATTGCAAGAGCGTACATTCAATGAACACAAAATGTGTGTATGACGAGAAAAGGAGCTGAAAAGAATGAATGTAAGCGTTATTGAAATGATGAAAACATCACTTCACATAACAAGAAAATAATTTTGCTTTATCTTTCGTTATTTTCTCTCCATGCTATGCTGTATACTTTAATGTTATCATATAGAATGGATGCTTTATTATACCTTAAAGATATTTTTTGCTTTGCACAAAGATCACACTACAAATACTCGGAGTTTCTTTCTAGCCCAGTGAGATGAATATAATGAATGTAACAGATTTACTGAGGGGTCGTTCATTAATGATGTCTAGTACAGATTGTTGATTTATCGAACTCCTATTGACGCATAATGTTCAAATTATTTAAAGTCTTCCCAGACCTTACCTCTCCTCCTCTATTAATCAAGGACGTCATTAGTGAATTGACCCATTGAAAAAATGTTGATGATGAGAAAACTTCGAAATTAAGAACTCGAAAAGCGAGTAAATACCATGATAAGAAGATGGTTAAATTGAGTAAAAGTCTAATGGATGCAAGCAATGTAATGGAACTTAATTGATGTGAAAGTGCAATTTGAGGGATTATGTTTAGAAGTGATGGATTCAAATTGGATGGAATGATGACAGAGTAATGTTGTCTAAAGAACTTGAGGATTTTACTGAAGTTCCTTTTTTTGTAGATTTTGAGAATTTTTGAGAAACAAAAGTTAACAGACTCTGTTGAACATGTTGACGCAATAGCTTTTTATTAAGAATTTTAAGAAATCATTTGAGTTGCCATAAAACTCATTAAAAGAAGGTGACAAAATTGCAATCATTAATCGTCAAGCCGTACAAATAGATTCTATCATCGATGAGGATACCAGTGCCTCCAGCTCGTCACAACGTGAAGTAACACAACGCTTGGCTGGAACCCACTAACATTATTAATCGTCATCTCGAAATAACTTAAAGAATTAGCTTCAGATCATCAAAGGTAGGCCTTGGATTACATTCTTTATTTACGGTTATCAAAGTAAGAAGCTAAGTATGAGAAACAGCCCTGAACATGTGCCAATCTTACAGAGAATCAAAAAGAATAATTTCTTAAAGTTTTTTAAACAGCTTAAAGTATTCTGACTCATATCTTAATACTCACAAAACCTTATAATCCCCACCTAGACTACATATCCCATAAAAATTAATATGAACTAGCAGGAAAACACAAAGATGAGCCAAAACTTCCCATTCGTCTAAAAACAATAAAAATCCAACTTTATGATGGAAACGTAAAAGATATCTCGTCTATTTTGCACCAGCTAGCTTTTTAACTTCCTTTCAATCTTTCCTACCTCCATCCCCCACTCTCGAGGACAAGATGATTAATGTCAGATTGAATGGCACTGTGTTGTAGTTGTGAGGAAAAGAGGGAAATAAAATTGCAAAAGATGAAGAAAGTTTTTCCGTTTTCGCATCCACAAAATTTCTTTATATATAATCAAAGTCTTAGGAAAATCAAATATTTATTATATATTCTATCTCTTCTCTCCTTACGTCGTGTTAAAGAGAAATGCATTATTGAGTAACTTTCGCTTCTCTAACATTTTATCCACATTTTCCACTTGAACATCATCATCGTTGCCGTCGTCTAAGAATTTTCTTCCCTCCTTTATCCTTCTACATATCACCGTCTTATTCATTTGAATAGAAAATTAAACTATACAAAATTGTAGTGATGTTGCTATTTACTTATAAATGCAATAAAGTTTTCCTTCTTATGTATCTTACGATGATATAAAAAAAAGAGTTCAAATGATGCTGTGAGGAAATAAGAAATATCTCGTTTGGAAGCAAAAGCCACAAATTGATACCATTTTCGATTATTGATGATTGCATATCTGCACATTATAGACATGAGCAACAATTTTCAAATGCGGCAATTGGATTGTGGTTAGAGATTCTGAAGTATCGTGGATTTTTGAGATTTGTTTCAGATCCAGTCATTTCAATTCCCACTGGATTCTTTTTATTCCATATTTGACAGATTTAACATATTCTTAATATTATATCTTCAAGTCATGTCTTGGCAAACGGGAGCCAGCAATAGAGCCAGCTTCAGGCTCCATCTAAGGGATGCCATGGATCACAATTGATCTGTCAGGCCAAAAAAGTAAGTAAGTCATGTCTAGTCTGAAAGTTTGTCGTTTCTTTGTACAAATTGATTTTGGAAATGGTTGGTTGTAAACCTCACCATCCCTAGCCTTAATGTAGGGCTGCCACCCTACAGGCGAGATAGTTTGGATATGCTTTTAATCCATCCTTTTAAGTACTTATCTCGGCACAGGGCTCGGTCACCAGCGGTGCATTTAGCGGTATCAGGGGATACCTCGAGAAGGTATGTACTTGACATTTGGTCAGCTTCGGAATCAAACTTCAGCTTTCCCAATCCCCCTAGTCTGAAAGTAAGTAATCAAAAACCCCCAATTCAAAATAGCAATTGCAGCGATTTCTCGAACTTCTTCCATAACCGCAAACGTTTGCAACTTCAATAGCAAATTTTACATTCGAATGGAAGAGCTTTAAGATTTCTCACAGCTCCAATTCCTTCCATTCAGCATAATAAATTATAAATTTATAAATCTTACGAGGTATGAACAGTCAAGATTAAAATTTCTTTTTCTGCAGTTCCATTCGATTTTCTCTCTCGTGTGTAAAACTTACTGTCATTACATATCACATTCGTCCAACAATGAATTATTGATTATAATGCATATATATGCATAAATGTATATCCTCTCCCCATCTGTGTGCGGTGAAAGTTTAACTAGACACATAAATGTTCACAACCGTATGTACATAAATATTCCATTGGCTCACATTTTGAATTCAAAAAGGAGTTTATAATAATATTTTACCTAAGACCAGGCGCGTAGCCAGGAAGGTATTGTTCCCCTCTTAAGCTTTTTAGGACGTGCTCTTGCTGCGGCTCAAAACGCCCTCCTGGCTTCGCGCCTGCTTAAGACTCAAATGCATTCAATACATATGATGTTGATGATGATGGCTGTTATTCTTGCCACAATGATATTAAGAGCTGGGTGGAGAAGAAGACGCCTTTGGATCGAGTAAGGACATTAATCTTAATCTAAAGTGTCTTGTAAATGGCTTATGTTATGATGCATGGTATACACATGAAGGAGGGAAGTGGAAGAAGAAGGAATTGGTTAAAAAATATTGAATAAGAGTAAATCTACTTCAGTTCAACTATTTTGCTCATAAATCATTGTTTGAATTTTCAATTACCTTGAAAGTAAGTTGCAGTTAATGTATATAAATTCTCATTTGAATGCATTGTGGTGACGATGATAAACATGCTCACGTATTGGTATATAAAGGGTTATTTGACAAATGGGGTTGTTCATAAATGACGTTTATTCCCATTCAAACTTAATAAACTTGATTTTATTCGTCCTTCTTACTTACTTACTTCCTTGACTTCCTTGGGGCGCATATGGGCCCATTGCCACGTTTAGAGATCGTCTAAAGAGAATTCAATCCTTCGAGACCTTCTGCCAGTTCGGGATATTAAGGACTCTAGCGTCCTTATCAACACATCCAATCCAGGTATTCTTTGGAATACCAAAACACATGTCTGGCAAATACATGTCCAGCCCATCTCAAGCGATTAACACAATTTGAACTTCTAGATCTTTCTTATATTTAACTACGTCAAGTCATAACTAATCAATAAGCACACTAAACACAGCACTCGAAAAAAATAACATTTTCTCCTCTTTAAAAACTAATAAAAGCCAAAATAATCCATAATCAAATTTATTACCAAAACAATTTTCATGTCAAGCTGCTTACAAATTTTCCATAAGTACAGAAAAAAAATTTATTAATAATCAAAAATAATAAATTTTCCATCTACGACAGAAGAAAAAGTAAAGTAATAGATTTTTTATTGGTATTTAAATACACAACACATAAATCATAATGTAAAGGCACAGACATGGGAGGGAAAGAGTGCGACGGATATGAAATTAAAGTCTCTTATTCATCTCATACCCATTTCACAATGTGATGCTGAAATTCATGGTGAACGCGTCACATGGTCGAGAGCGACAAAATGACGTCAGTTAATGAACCTTTTTCTGATACATGAAATATAAATACATATACATTCGCAGTATTAGTAATGGCAACAACTAAAAACAGTATTAAAAGTGCCATAAAAAAGACCTCCATCGTCAATATTAGTACAGAATGAGACGACGATGAAAATCGAAATTGAATGTTTATACTTTTTTATGACTTTCTTTCTCTTTCCCTACTCTATACTCTTATTACTCTATATTGCAAGATATTCATTCATACCAAACCATTTTTTTGGTTATCGGGATGTTTTTAATATTATTTATATACAATTCCCTTCTTATTTTTGTGATATATCTTCCACTTAATGTGATTTTAACGCATTTTTGGTGACTTGGAAGTGATATGATTCTCATTTTGTCACTTGAATCGAGTATTTATTAGATTAATAGCTATAATAATTGGTAGGATTTGACCTACTTTTATAAAAATGGTTGCACTCATTAATTATTCATGTTAGGGCTAATTAAATTGATTTTATATTTGTTATTTTTAACAAGCATTCTGGAAAGTTTGTATTGGATATACAGGATCAATTATTTTGGTGAATCATTAGCTATGAATTCGATTAATTAGTTTGGTAAATTAATTGATGTTATGTGATGAAGTGGCAATGTGACGCTGCTGGGGTGTAAACAAAAATTATTCAAATGGAAGTAAGTTTTTTCTAGCCAAGCATAAAGGGATAAAACAATTTGGATCCTTGGCAAATGTTAAAATTGATAATAATTTTGTTGTCGTAGCTAAGGAAAGAAAACTGTTTTGGGGCTCAAGCTGACCTCTTTTTAAGACTGACGAATTTCTTCAAATAGCTATATAGCGTCGCTAGTAATTGTTTTAATTGAATGAACAAAACCTTGTCCAACAGCTTAAACCCCCCCCCCCCCCTCCCCTCTCGTGTAGTGCATACAAGGCAGTTAAGTGCCATGCTGGTCGAATAGGTAAGGCGCTTGGCTCAAATTTGGTATGGTAACTCGAAGGTCGTCGGTTCGAATCCAGCCATTTCCAAATTTGTTCTTTTTCAGAAGTTTAGATACTTCGACTGCTTAATGTACGAGATCAAGCCATAATTGGGCATTTTGGGCAACGTTGGATTAAGGAACGGATCAGGAACTTGGAGTGTAGCGGGAGAAATAGGAACGAGAGCTACAAGATTACCTTATAATGGAATATTGTCAGAACGGACCTGAAATGTATCACGTCACGCCCACAGAAGATTGAAACGAGAGCCTGAATTTAATCGAAACCTAGATTTGAAGATTAGAAACTTGATTCTACGTCACCCATAGTGATATGAAATGTATCACTAATCAATGTAAAAAGTAAAACATGTATAACTACTAATTCTTCCGGACGGTAACGTTGACAAATAAATAATAATAATAATAATAATAAGGCACTCTTTAGTCTTTTTGATGTTCTATTATCAATAAATTAGCTACCATGTTGTACTTCTGGAGCTCATTACGCTATTTTTATAATGTTTGCTCTAAATTCTCAATTTGATCCTTTTAAACTTCGCTCTCTAGCATAATCAACAACGAATTCCATCCAACTTGTCCCTTTTTTGTGTACATTTTTCTTTCTCCTCCCTCAAAACTCTCATCAATTTCACTTCTTTTTTTTTCTTTTTCCAATATTTGCGGTCCTTTACCACAAAAATAAAATAAATAAATGAATGAATGAGCAGATGAATGGAACAGAAGAAGGAAAAAAATGGGAAAATAATACAAAAAGATTCACACATTCATTGAGTACTTCTCCCTCATTTTGATGTTCATAATTGAAAATAAAATTTTATGTCCGTTTGTTATCATTATTTTATGTTCTTGTTGCTGCAGAAATGTAATAAAAATATTTTGATCTAGTTCTTGTGTAATTTAGTGTGGTTTTGGTATCATTATAATGAGGATAAAAGATTCAATTATAGAACAAACTTGATGAGTTTGAGACAGTTTCGTAATGAATTTTGGAGACACCGCACCGGAAACGCGCACGCTGTATCAAAAGTTAGAAGTTTGAACAAAAACAGCAGCTACATTTCAATTAAAATCTACAAATATTTTGAGAGGGTAAATTCACGATAGAAACGAAAAGTTCAGCCACACGTATGACGCTCGAAACTTTTAACTCAAACATGAGCTTTAATTTGAGAATAAAAATTTATTTTCAACAATTAAAAAGTTCCCCACAGAAAATAACGAAACAATCTAAATAAATTGCTTTCAAAGCATTTCACCTACACTCACGCAGGCTGCATACATAAAAGGGGAGGATGATGGTGTGTGCATGAGTGTATCAGACACAGAGAGTGTGAAAATTTGATTTGAGGCTATATAAAAACACATTAAAAATTGAATGAATTAATCCGAAAAGCTTCAAATAGAAAAATTTTATATTCAACACAAAAAAAAATCATGTAAAGGAACGAACAGTGTGGGAGCTTTCGAGCTTCCAAAAATAATCCATGGGAAAAAAAATAAATAAATATTTCATGTCACAATCTGACGTGATGGATGTTCAACGTTTAGTCGAGAGATTTAATTTTCAATCACTTGATTTGTTGATGCACTCAATTGCTTAAAATTCGATTTGCTGTAAACTTTTCTCTCGCACACAGCTTTGTCAATTCAATATTTTACAGCTGATTTTTTTTTTTGGAAGAGATAGAGGAATTGATTGGGATGAATTTGGGTTGCGAATAAATTTTTAATCATGATGAAAATGTTGAATTATGTATTGCTGAATTGGGATCTTGCTGAGAGTTTTTAATAAAAAATTTAAGAGTGCAATTTAGGATTTTCAAACCTGGGGTTGATCACAATTCAATTGATTCAATCCCATACACGTTACCTAGGGTGCAGAACTGATAATTCATATTTTTATGATTTTTGATCATTTCATCAGTTCCGCAAGCTTGCACGTGACACTTTTCTTTTATTTGAACACTTTGCAATTGAATACATTACACCATTTTGACACTACCCATCCCATACTTTAATTCATCTTCAGACACAAACTATTACATTATGTACCGGATTCCAGGGCTCCCATGAACTCCCTATCTTCAAAATATTCAAGTAAAACTAGAAACTAGCCCCAGCCAGGCTTATGCACTCGGGATTAATCTTAATTATCCTGTAAAAATCTCACGAAGTGCTAAGATTTTTTTTGTGTTTTTTTGGAGGGATTATTAGGGTGACCATCTGCGTAGTTTTACAACGGACAGTCCTGTATTTCAAAACCCTGTCCTGTATAAATTTGAAAACTTTGTTCCAGGTCCTGTATTTTTTTCACGAAAATTTCCGTTAATTTTTGAATTTTACTCTATGTCCTGTATTTTTCGAAAAAATTTACCAAAAGTCCTGTATTTTCATGAAAATTAGATGGTAGCCCTAGGGATTAATCCTGAAAGTACACATCTAGGATCTCAGAAAACAATATCTATACCAGTGTTGTCCAAACTGTGTGTCGTAGAAATTTTAAAAATGACACGAGCCGCATGCTGTGTGCGATATCGGTCTTGGTTTATCCCTCAGGTGTGCCGTGGCTCAAAAAGTTTGGACAACACCATATAGACAAACACAAGTTTAGGAAAGCGCCTTAAAAAACTCTTTTTTTTTCAAAATCCCCAACTTATATTTGTTATTTTACATTTCATCTTGTCACTCTGCAATTTTTTATTTGCTTCCTCTTTTTTGCTACAGTTTTGACATTTTATTCGTTTTTATTTTTGGGCGCAATATTCCAATATACGTCTGCAATTGTAACAGCTTTTATTGAAAGCTTTAAAAATATTTAGCTTGTCTCCATTCCTTCTCCTTCTATTTATACTCTTTTTTTGTTGGAATGACTCAATGGGGACTTGTTGAGAGAATGAGATGAATTGTGTATTAAAGGATGGAAGAATAAGAAGAATTGGAGGAAAAAATCATAAATTCCCAAAGAGTAGATTGTGCTAGTCTGGTGGGATAGATTGAGAAATTTATAGAAACTCATGAAATATTTTTTTGACGAGCTTTTTAAATTAATTTCAATGTGCAGCTTAGTAAAGCTGTAATAGTAATTATTAATGTTGATAAAATTGTTTGAATTTTTGATGAAAAAATTTACAAGGATGAAAATTCAACCCAATTTTAACTCGACATAGAATTTAAAAAATAAAATCTTTTTAAAAAGAATTTAAACTGAAATTATTTGCATATTTTAATTTAAAAACATTCAGCATTAACATATGGAAAATCCTTGATTTTTCTCACATTTCATTCCACTACAAATATTTATTACGTAATGGATTTCATTCATTTGATCTAAGTCAGTGACTTTCAAAATTCACAAAACAAACTTTTTTCCTTCTTTTCTGCATTAATTTTAATCCATTCATTCATTCATTCATGCAGATCTGAGAGATGGGGAAAAAGAGTATTTAATAAAAATATTTTGTTGTAAAATAGTTTCATGCATTCATGCATGAGATGATGGAGGAAGCTAAAACAATTTTGAATGTGAAAAATCTCTCATTTTAGCTTGTCTTTTCAAACAGTTGTTTAGTAAAAAATAAGTTTGTCTGCAAATATTAAAAAAAAACAGTTATTTTATAAAAATACTTTTGAAATTTAAATGTTTCTTAGATGAAAAAAATTAAAATTTGTTTTTAATTTTTTAAAACGTTTATGATTTTTTTTTCAATTTTTCAATTTTTTTAAAATTTTAAACTTTTTAAGTTTTTAAACTTTTTAAGTTTTAAATTTTTCAATTTATTTAAAATATTTTTTCTTTTCAAATTTTTTCAATTTATTTTATTTTTCTTCAAAAATTTTCAAAAATTCTGATATTTATCTCAATTAAAAAAGCATTTTAACTTCAAACTCTAATTTTTATTCTTACTCAAAAATAAATTCTTTGTGGAATTTGATTTTAAATTTTTTTCCATCAAATTCAATCTTTTGAAAATTGAAACAAAAATCCTTTAAATTGCACATATAGGGCAGCATGCACAGATAAATTTTAAACAATAGAAACAGCAACAATAGAATAGCAATTTTCTAAAAGACGTGATAATAATTTGGCACAATAAAAAAATCAAATGAGAAAGACGAAAAAGTTGAAAAAAAAAAACATTTTCCTGACGACAAAAAAAAAACACTTTTTTTGTTATTTTTGTTTAATGAAGATGATTGAACTTTTCTTATTGTATCTTAAAAATAAGACTACGAGTCTTTGTGCCAAGCATGAATGTTGAAGATTCGATACTGAAACTTTGATAATAGTTTGCATAAACTTTTTAAAATTTTGATAAAATTATTTAATTCAATTTAATAATCAAATTGGAAGAATAAACTTGAAGGATAATTCAATTATAAACAACCTGGAAAAACAATTTAAATTTTCTGATAAAATATGATAATGATTTCGTGTCATGTTATGTAAAGGAATATTTTGTCGCCTTTAATGGAAATTGTTCTGGTAAATTAGTTTAGATTTTATGTCATTTTTAAAATTGTTCAAAAGGAAAAATTGCGAATTAATCATCAAAAGTTTTAATTTTTGATTTATTCGTTAGATAATACTTGAATATTATTAAGAAGGAGCCATGGGGTACTAAGATACAAGCAAAACTCGAGTTATAAGGCATTAGGAACATACTTGAATAGCACAAGTCTGTTAATCGAATAGAAATCTTGTGCCAAGCTTGCATGACCCTAGTTTGGTTCTAGCTTCGATTTAGCAAGAGTCATACTGGCTTAGTTCCGAATTTCGGATTGATTATCCGACGTGTGCCATTTGGGGTAGCTTACAGAGAATATTTATGAATTAAGTAAAATTTGAATCAATCGTTGATATCAAGTTCATAATTATATCCAGCAAAACTTTCCAAGCAGTAACAAAAGTCCTAATTTCATAACAACACCTTAAAGGGATTAGAGTGAAAATCCGCAAAGAAAAACTCAATCCAGAATTCAACAGAATCGACACAAGTCATTAAATTCACAAGAATTAACAAAGAAAAAATGAGAAGAGTAAAAAAGAAGTTTAAATTGTAAGCAAACAGACGAGATGGACCAAGTTGATTGCATAAAACTTTCACATAAAGAAATGAAAAAACAACAGAGAAAGAGGAAAAAGAAGTACGAAAGCACGAACTAAAGTGAAAACAAGAAGAAGAATGAAAAAGAAATTTTTTTACAGCATTTCTTTCTATCATAAAATGAAGTGAAGAAACTATTTCCTCAGCCAGACAATGAGCCATCTCCTTTCACTTTATGAATCCATGATTACGTCTTTATATGTGTGTTTGTGTTGAAAATTTTTCATGCAAAATAATAAAAGTATTGTTTATGATAATAGCGTAAAAAAGGAGTGAAAAGTATATCTTAATGTCCTCCCTCATTGTCATTGTTTATATTGTCATAAATTTCACTCGACAAACTCAACATACACAATATTTATCTTTATTAGCACAGCGACAGTTTGTTTTTCTCTTTCTCTATGGTAATCAAAGCGACACATTGGATAGAAAATTTTTTCTCTCTTTTTTTGGTTATCGTTGAATTTGCATAAGAAAGCTCAAGCAATTTTGCGAATAGTAATTTTGGTTATTGCTTGTAGGCTGTCCTTCGGACCTGAAAAGCATATGACCTTGTATTGATTAGGATTTGAGCTTTAATCAATATCAATTCGTACTTGAAGATTTTGGGTTTTGTTTTACTTGAAGGACAAAACAGGATGACTGTATTGATACAGGAATAACTTACATAATTCATTTTATTATTCAAGTATTTTTTCATAAATTGTCCAGTTTTGAGCGAGGAAAATGGCGGGGGGGTCTACTTTCTTGTGATACTTAGGTACAAAACAAAAGTTATTCATACAATGCAGACGCGTAGCCAAAGGGTTGAATTTGGGGGACAAATCCTTCTTCCTTGAGAAATTTCTTCATTTTGCTAGAGTTTTTATGAAAAACTCGAAAAAAATCTCCCCCCTCCCCCCCAAAAGTTTTCCATACAAAAAAAAATTTTGTCTCCCCCATTCTTAAAAAACCTAGCTACGTCCCTGATATAATGTATAAAAATCTAAATTATTTTAGACGTCATTTATAAACAAATTGTGTTGGCTATGACGATCTTCTTACAATCATATTTAAATCAAACCTTCATCACCAAAAATAAGGAATTACTAACTTATAGTATGCTCCTTGACCACGGATCTAAGAAACAAGCAATAGAAAGCGTATGCCAAACAGTGTATGAGAATGCAATGGCTAATATGCTATCGTGTGATTTGATGTTCCAGATATAATTGGTTCAAGAACATGATTTTAGTAATATTTGGTAATATTGTAAAATTATGATGCTGGGTTATAAGTCCAAAGAATATAAGTCCAGAAAATCAAAGCCACTAAAGGTTTATAAGTTCGCAAACATATTGTACCTCCTTTTGCATCCCTTTAAAAAGCAAATGAAATAACTATCAAACCCAAAATCATCTTAAATTATTAAAATTATTCAATGGCTATACTTTGAACTATATTCAATCTTATCTTAATAAATATCATTAGAACTCGTGAATTTATAACATTTAATCAGTGTTGCATTCTGTCCATTTGTCTGGATCAGATAAATTTTGAGACAGAAATTTCTTCATAAAGATCGATTCTATATGAGGATAGAAAATCTAATCTGCACAAAGATTATTTCTACATAAAGATTCTGTCTACATAAAGATTTGATGTAGATGTCTACAATTCTACATTCTTCTCTGATGTAGACCTGGAAAAAATGTAGAATTGTAGACATCTACATCGAATCTTTATGTAGAAATAATCTTTGTGTAGATTAGATTTTCTATCTTCATATAGAATCGATCTTTATGAAGAAATTTCTGTCTCAGACATAAACTATTGAAGAATCTACATTCTTCATCTAGTGTAGACATCTACATTTGCAACACTGCATTTAATACATGAATAAAAATTAAAATAAAAATTTCAACGAAAAAAATTCCTTTGTTTGAACTATCTTACATTAGAACTCCCTTCCTCCAGTATGACAGAATGACAGTTCATGCCGATGAAAATTTCTTTCATAAACATTCTGATGGAAATCTACAAAGCAGGTTAATAAAGTAGTTTTTTGCGTTACGTAACAACTGAATAGCCTCATACTAATAAACTTTTTTTTTATATAATTCATCACAGTTCCTTCAAAAATATCTTAACAGGTCATAACAAAAATTTTCAACGAGATGAAAACTATAAAGTATTTACATACGCAATAATTTACTGTTCATCATTCGGGAATGCCTTCATACGCACGCATTCTCACCAAAAGATTCACGAAATGTTATGAAATTTGTCTTTCCATAAAAAAAAATCCTTTTTTGTCTCTTCTTCTTACCTTTTTTTCATCATCCTCTCTCACTCCGTTTCGACAAAACGTCACATTTCATTAACAAGAAAAAAATCAATGCATTTGTTTTGAAACATTCAGTCATTGCGGCATGAACATTGCGCATCTGCAAAACATTAATCTAGTGTTTCACTTCCCCTTAATTTCAACAATCAACATGATGAATAAAAAGAAATTTGTTGCATGCTAATATAACCGGAAAAAGCGGAAAATCCTCATGTTATGGTAGTGGGGATGTGTATGAGCTTTTCCACAAAAGTGAATAAAACAACACACAACACTCAACAAAATCAGTTCATCGGTGATTGTCGTGCGGTAATGACTAGCTATCTATTTTTTTCTCTCGGAAAAAAATTTGAGAAATTTCCTTTTTTAAGTTTTATTTTGTGGATATAAAGTATCAAAAAAAAATTTTTTTTGGTGAAAATCTGAGTGAAATTTTTTAATATTGAAGAGGATATAAAAAAAAAGTATCAAAACAAGTGATCCACATTGGCAAGTGTGGACCTTTATCAATCAATCAATCAATCATATTTGTAGCCACACATACACGACGATAGTTGATTTATTTGGTTGCAGTGGCAAAATAAAATATATAAATTGTGTGAGAGAACCACTTAAAAATTCAATATATGATAGATTTCTCTCTGTGTATGTTGGTGCTGTGTTGAGTGAACTATTTCAGCATCACAAAGTGCTGAGGAGAGCACACACTGAGCCAGCAGGAATTTTGAGGAAAAAAAAGTATGGCAAAATTTTTTTTTTCTTCTTTTATATTCGAGAAAATTTTGTTTATGTAATATTTTTTTTTGTGGCTGTCAATCGGCACTTATTGTTGGATCGTGGGAACTTTTTTTTTGTGGGGCTTTAGGATGACGTGCACTTATGTGCGTGAAGGATGGCAAATGTGTTGTGTGTTGCCATAAAATATATATTTATATGCGAATTAATGAATAAAATATTCGAACAGCTGATGTAATTTTCAACGTCATCCATCATTGTAGCTTGCTATCCTATTAATCAGAGTAATTTTTGAGCATGAACTTTCTGAAGTGAAAATTATTTTATTTCTGCAATGCTTCAAATTAAAAAGTTTCCTTTTTAAAACTTTCTGGTCAGAAATGTTTTTTTCTGCATTGCTTGTACATTCGGTCGATATTCTGTTCCGTTTGTTTATATAATTTTCTTTGAATTTTATATGTCGTCTCGGCTGCAGTATTTTTTATTGTATTTGGATCAAGGAGGTTTTTATAGCTTTTTAAAACATTTATTGACCTAATATTTTTAAATACTTCAACTTATTATCAACAAAATATGATAATTTGAAATTTGACAAATTAAATACATTAATTAGCTAGATATTCTCAAAAAATTTAAATAAAGCGAAAAAAAGCAAGCAAAATGTGAATTCATCAAACTTGTTAAATTCTTCAAACAGAGCTGTAGGCTTAAATTGAAATTTTTGCAACCTTAAAAATGAATTATTCCAAATATTTTAATCTTATTTAAATAAATAAAGTTGTGATCATTAAATTTTGAACAAGCTTGAAATATCTTCTCTAAGTTGTCCAACAGCTCACTTTTGAGCGGCACAGTCCTGCGTTTTTGAACAATTTCTCGCCTAAAATCCTTAAATTGCCGCTTTTTTGAACTTATTATTCTTGGAAAATGCTTAAAATGTCACCAAAAACTGATGTAAAACCTGCTTTTTTGGTCAGTTATATTAGGGCTCGTTCACTTATTACGTAACGCAAAAAAACGAGTTTTTAGACCCCCCCTCCCCCCCTGTAACAAAACGTAACAAAATCTTAGACCCCCCTCCCCCCCCAATAACGTAACAATAATTTTTTTCATTTAAATTGTTTATCAAATGTTTATTATACTTCCTTTAAAATTTAAAATTAATATAGAAAAAATTATAAAAAAATATATTTTTTGAAAAGTTACGTAACAAAATTTAGACCCCCCCCCCTCCCCCTGTAACAAACCGTAACAAAATCTTAGACCCCCCCTCCCCCCCTAGTGCGTTACGTAATAAGTGAACGAACCCTTACCACATACTTGAAATTTTAAAAACAAACCCAAAATTCCATAAACCGCGACTGAACCTTACCGTCGGAATTGCTCAACTCATGGTTTTTTGCTAATCTAAAAGCAAATTTCATCATGACTTTAACAAACTACATTTTTAATGACATTATGGATTGATCAACTTTTGAGAGTCTTTTCAAGCTTTTATAGACCACTCGAATTGTAATCATTGAATAGGGCTTCTATACGCTTGGTTCTTCAAAGACTAGTTTTGTCAAGGCGTGGAAACTATCCCAAATATCATATTCATCCCATATATCCCAAAAATATTCAAAATAATCTCTGAGCATGTATGCACGATAATAATGATATCCCAATGTATCCTCAGTATATTGGACGTGTAGTTTCAGGATATGATGAGATATCTCAATTCTAATGCATACATGCTCAGGGATTATTTTGAATATTTTTGGGATATATGGGATAAAAGGGATATTTTGGATAGTTTCCACGCCTTGAGTTTTGTAGTTGTCTTCTTTCAATTAGAAGCATTGATATATACTCAATTTTATAAAGTTTATAGTCATTTCTAATGTTGGAAGACATTGATCATAATCTAAATTTTTCTACAACTGAGAACCTCTCCAATATATTGCAATCCAACGACTGCAAACAAAGAAAACTTCAGTTAGATTCGAAAAATTCAAACTGAATTTCGAAAAATTTCTATAAATAAATTCAAGAATACACAAGAAATATTTTTTTTTTCACACCAATATTCAATATTATGCAATTTAAGAAATTCAATCCACTTATCTTTATGCACAGAGCTTTTTGGAAGTTCAAACAAAGGTATTTTATTGGTTTTCTTTCCTTTACAATAGTTGGATTGCAATAGTTTTATTATAAATTAAATAAAACTCTCAACATTCTAAAATATCAAACAAACATAATAAATTCAATCTCAGAAGAGAAAATGTTAACGAGATTCAGTGCTAGTTGAAAAATATGCTTTTTTTTGTGAATGAAAAGAAAAATTATGCAACGTTTGTTTTGATTCTGTTAAAGTTTTCCTGAATACTTTAAAAATTATTGTTGTGGAATGTTTTGAATAAAATTATATAAGATTTTTAAGTTTGAAAAATTCTCATTTTTTAAGGAACTTGAGCTGCAATCTATGAAATTTTGTAAAGAAAAAATAGTTCAGAATGTTCTCATTTATTGCAATCATTTGCTGCATGAGCTGAAATTATATTGAGAAAAGTTTCTCAATTTAATTGCAAGCAGTTTACAGATAGGAAGCAATTCACAAAGAAATTTTGGAAAAAATATCAAATAATTCTAATAGGGACTCCCGAATAGCACAAGTCGGTTAATCGAATATAAATCCGGTGCTAAGTTGGATTTATTAGGAAACACAAATAATTACAGCCCTCAAGCAACTCTAATAAGCAGCACGGCCCCAGTTCTGCTTAAGGAGAGTGTCTGAGTCAAGATAGATTCCAAGAAAAGAAATTTCATTACTGAGAATTGTGAAATCTTAAATAATCTTTGTCAACAGAAAGTGATAAAATATTCAAGCAATAATGATGAAAACCTGATAAGCTACAACCCCATCGTCTGCAAAAAGAGTACGAAATATGTTATGAAACAAACTGCGAGAAAAAAAGAAACTTTTCAGTCTGCAAATTTTTTCCTGTTCTAGGAAAAAATATCTCTACATTTTTTTTATGTAATGCTGTTATGACATAACTCAATTCAACGAGCAAAGACGGAACAGGAAAAAATTTCTATGTTCTCTGTCTTGGTGTTGTTGTTGATATTATTTAAGTATCCTAAAAATGTCATTAAGTCGTTCTACTCCTCCTCCAAAATGTCGAGTTGCCTCGTTTAAATCTAATTTCCATACTTTTTCGCACTGAATATTTGTTGGCAATACAGCAGTGTACAGGAGGAAAGAAAAAAGGAAAATTAATTTTTAATATACACAGAAAATGAGAATTTTTGTGCAGGAACAGTTTATTCGCAGGAATTTCTTTTTTGCACGTCATATAAATTTTTCTACCTGGCTTGCAGACAGCTGATTGAGTACACAAGTATTTTGTTCCTAAGAAGAAAAAATGAGTCTTTCTTTTGTGCCTTCATTAAAAATTCAAATGTGAAATTAAATCAGTGACGAAACCTTAATTCCACTTTTAGCGCATTTTTTGTGTAGAAAACAATGTCACTTTATGGTCATTTTGGGACAAGTAAATTAAGAAGTTGAATATTTCGATATTGTCGTTAAGGTCAAATGATTTTCACTTAATGGCTTCGCTTGAAGGTGAAACTGCTTTTGGAAAAACTTTGTGAAAATGTCCATCAAGTAGAAGAAATTGTCTGTTCAATAAAAAGTTTTTTGGTTCCATAATAATGTGACCATTGGGCATTAGGGATGTTATAGGCTGTTGTTAGATGATTGCTTTTATATGTTTTGCTGTTTTGAGAACTAAAATGGATTTTGATTAGGCTTTCTGTCTGTAAAATAAAATGACGACAGAGTATTTTCATTTTGGACTTTGTTCGTTGGTTTGGGAGTGTCAGAACTGATAATTATTGATGATATCTGATTATTCTCACTAGTTTCATAACATTGCAATTCTAAAGATTCAGTATCAAGAGCTTATTTCAGTGTTGTCCAAAGTTTTTGAGCAACAGCACACCTTAGAGGTAAGTGATGACCAAAGTCGCACAGATAATGCGGCTCGTTTCATTACCAAAAAAAAAATTTCTACTGCACACCAGTGTGCCGCGGCACACAGTTTGGACAACACTGGCTTATTGAAGAGAAAACCTTTATTAATTGAAAGAAAATTTTATTAAGTTCCTAGTAGCTTTAAAAAACATTGAGTGAACATGAGCAGTGCTAGGATTCTTACTTAATTCTTTACTTCCTTGGCTAAATAAGGCGCAAATGGGCCCATTGCCGCATTCAGAGTTCCAATAAAACAGGCTCTATTCTTACACAACTTCTGCCAGTTTCTAATTTCTAGCACATTTGCGTCGTTGCTTACACAGCCATTCCATGAGTTCTTCGGTCTACCTCAAGATCTCTTACAATCCGAAAATTCAGCTGGCTAGGATATTGACGTTAAAACTTCCAACTAAAGACCATACTAGCATATCTACGTGATACCTCAACCAAGCTGCATCCTCCACTAGACAATCTTTAAAAATCTTAAAAGATCAAAGCTGTAAAGCGCTTAAACTTAACCCTTTCCTTATTCACATATCAAACTTTTAATTTTTCTCCATATTCACGTTATGCACACACATAAAAAAAGAAAATCATCAAAAATATATATCACGGCACATTCAGAACACAAAATTATATAATTTTCATTGTTGCCACTTTTTTTTTGTTCTGTTCTGACAGAATAATTGAATTCTTGTGTGTATGTATGTGCATATTTTTTTTTTTCATTTTGTTCTATTTGCTTTGCCTCCTTTTACTGAAACGATTGCGAATTTAGACTTTATTTCCCACCCACTCACACATTCAGCCCATTTATTTCGACTACATAAATTTCACTTATTTGTTTGCCCATTGCCAATTCTGTTACTGCCGCTTTTATGTTTTGAAAAATTATTGCAACCAAGTGGTGTGCGGTAGATGGTTGTAGTATAACTAAGTGAATAAGAATAAAAGAAAAAATTTCCATTTGGCAGTTACATAATCGAATCAATGTTGCATGAAAAACAACAGAGCAAGAAGAAAGAAAATTACAGTCAGCTGATGAGCCTGAAATATCGAATATTTTTTTTTTCGTCTGTGTAACAAGAAAGTATGAGAAATAAGCTTTCCGATGTGGATAGGGCGAGCATAACAGTTAATGAAACAAAATTGACTTCTCATTTTCTCTCGGTCTGTCTCTTTAGTGGGTCATTCATACTTGATGTTCAATTTTTTTTTGTCAAGAGAGGGATCCTTTGCTCCTATGCAGCTGGAGTTTGTCTAAAAATCAGATTTGTTTAATAAACGTCATTTACTAACGACCCCTTATATACTGCTTCCATTAACCATCCACTTTTATGGGGTTACACATTTATGAACGAACTAAATAGTCATTAAATTGCAGATTATTGAGGCAAACGCATTATTTTGTCACAATAATAAAAGCAATGATAATATTCATGAATGCCTGATAATGAATTCAATTGAATATTTGTGCATTCATATTAATGGTGCCATAATTCTCTTCAATGCTGCGTAAACAATTTATGTTCGGATGAGTGAGAAGCTGCATATATTGTCGTGCTTTGTTTTCAATTTAAAAAGCTCTTTCGTACATGAAAATGAACTTTTTTCAACGAGTTTGTCCCTTTCAGGCAGCCTCGTAATGAGCTTTTCTGTAATTATTTTCATCATTATCAGTGGAGCATGATAACATTTATAAAGAGCTGACAATTGGAATATGTAAAACTATTATTGTTGGTATAAAGGATGTAATGATTACAGTAATTGTTAATATCATTAAAGGATGGAAAAATATTATCATAAAAGGTTGTCTAGGTTGGAATATTAAATAAAAATTAATTTTTAACTGCGTAAATTAAAGTTGGATTTAACAAGAATTTTACATTTTCAGACTTTTATACCCAAAATTGTATTTTTAACCCGAAAACTCAAAGGTATAAAACCTCATAAATTCTTTTTTCTCTGTTTTTATTTCAACAAATTGGTTTTTCGTGAGAAAAGCATATCAAAACTCATTTATATCCCTTAAAAACGCGGCCTTAATGGTGTTTCAAAGTCAAAACAACTTTTAATGGTTTGGAAGTTTTTGAATGGGAGCCGAGTTCGTAATTATCTGGTCATCAAGGGTTGGGTGCTTAGGAAATACTTGATTCAGAAAAATAAGTTGCTGAGTTTTGAATTTAAGCTGTGATGAGTTTGGTTTAAGCATGAATTAATGACAAGCCAAGAGTTTAATAGATTTAAATAGAGGGAGGGAGGGGAGTGGGTCAAGGGTGTGGTACTGATGAAATGATCAAAAATGATCAAAATTGATCAAAATTGATTAAAAATGATCAAAATGTAATTCTTCAGTTCCACACCCTTAGGGTGGGTTGAAAAAATTTCTTAAGCACTTGAGTTTTTCCACAACTATTCAATCAATTCTCAAAAAATTCCCTCACATCCTTCAACAATGTCCTCATATTCCTCAATCATTTATCATTCAACAGCAATTCCGAGTAATTTTTATTCTCATAAAAATAACCATACAGTTTTCACATTTTATTCACTACAAATACAATAAATTCAAGCATATTTTATTACCATTACCAATTTTATGATTTTCATTGTGCTTCCTATTACGATAATGACAAGCTTAAAATAAGTACAATATAATAATGCGTATCGAATTTCCTAGTGTAATAAAGATAAATTATATTTACCTATAGACTGTGTGCGTGCTACAATAATCCAAAAAATAAAAGTTTTCTATCGACGTCATTTTCCTGTCTTTCTTTCATCTTGTTCCTTTCTATAAAAATAAATAAATTAATTAATTAATTCAGTTCACTTCACTTGACATTAAAACAACAACAGAAAAAAAATCTTCTTATTCGATTTACATTTTCAGACAGTTTGCTCATCTTCAACCCCATTCATGCACGCATACAAATTTAGATCTGCCTTTAATGTTTTTCCGCATGAAGGATTAATTAACAAGTTGTGGAAGAATTTTTATAGATTTTCATTAAATTTCTAAGAGAAGTCTTTACCACATGAGACATAGAAAGAAAATTTTATCTTTTAAAGTATTTTCAATATTATTGTGTATGAATGTAATGGGTAAAAGATCGAGTAATGGAAATGCTTAATGCTTTGCAATGAATAGATGGTAAAATTTTCTGTTTTTATGAGTTTTAATGATTTTTTTTTCAAGTTTGAAAATTAATTTTTTATTTTCTATAGAAAATTTGTGCTTTTCTAGCATTAAGTTACGAAAATTGAGTTCCTGTATTAAGATTTTGTCAGATTTTTAAGAAATATTCATTACTTCTTGTCAAGGATTTACCTTGGGTTATCAGAGCATCCTCCCCGCTTAACGACCTGTTAATTTATTGAAATATAATTCAAGACACTACTCAAAAATTCTTCAGCAACAAACCTTGTTTTTCGATTCCCAGCCAGCACTAATGGCAAAAGTTTGGAGAGTCGAATAAAGGCCCCATCAAATGGCTTCATTTTGACATTTTTTTTCATTTTTAGAATTTCATTACATTGATAAAATAATTTTAGTGCTTGTGACCGTTCGATGGTATATATTTTGGTCGTTTGAACCACTCAGGACTAGATTGAAAGAAATTACGCCTCACAGAATCAAATATTGATTATTTTTGTATAACTTAATTTTAAGGTTTCTAGAATTCCCGTTCCCAAAATTACACGAGAATGAGTGTCAGGATTCCCGAGAATTATAGACATACAAAAAGTTTCAAAAATGGAATCATAACTGCATGTTCTGACTAATACCGGGAATTCCCGGGAATAATCCAGATCTTAGAACCTCTACTTAATTTCTTTACATATTACACTAATTTGAAATATACATGAAATAACCTCAAAATCTCTTTATGGTCCTAAACATCAAGAAATAAATCGTATTTTATTGAAACCAAAAATCAACATCATAATCCAGAATATTCAGCAGTACTCAACTCCTACCAGTTAATATAAAAAAATATTTTCTTTCAATTCTGATGATTTTTTTCTAAGTACAAAAGCTCTCCACGCCAACGAACATACTGTGAACAGTATAGAAGCAAAATAAAAAGGATGTAAATATTAACTCGTGTATTATGTGCTTTTTTCTCACTCTAAATGTAAAATGAGTAAAAAACGAGCAATGGAATTTTAATTTTTCTATTTTTCTACTGTCATTAAAAGCCATTAATTTACCCAACTAAGCTCTTTCCTTTCATCGATGACTATTGTTCTTTTTTCATTCTCGTTCGCTCTATTTTTAATTTCATGGATCTGCATAGTAATAATGTGTATAGCTCCGTACTGTGTGTATGGTTCAGCATGTAAATGAAATGAAATGAAATGAATGAGCTCAACTTTTTTTTAGATAAACAGGCGGTCTACATTACTTTTCATGGAGCTTATCGAAACGGATAAATATTGTTGGCAAAAAAAAAATACAGAACGGAAGAAGATCTGGCGGGGGTGAATAAGGTTAATTTTGTGAATGAGATTTGGGATATTTAAATAACTGAATTCCATTGTCTTAAAAATTCCTTTTGAAATATTCTTGGTTAAAAATATTCATAGCCAATATTTTGACATTAGGCATGTAGCAAAAACATATTTATGTCCAAAAATAACCACAAATATGTGTAAAAATGCCTCAGTGAATCTGTGAAAATATTTAGATTCGGAATTTCCCACCAGCATTCGCACAACGAATGAGAAAATAAAAAGCACCCATCAATAGCATAAAAATTGACATAAAAGCACCACTAACTACTAACTGAATTGAATTTATGTCGATAAAAAAAAATGTGAAAATAATTCAACATACACACATTGACTGTAGCAATGCTGTATGGCATTTATTGGTTTTTGTGGTTTTCGCAATTTCATTTTTCCTCATCTCATTCTCTGTATCCATAATCATGTGACAGACAGTGCTTACTGTAACACTCACTGATAACGATATAATCACATTCACTCTAAGCTTTCATTTCATTTTATTATTTATCTATTGTGCTGTGCTGTGCTATGCTTGACTTGCATGCACACAGTAACGTATGAAGAAAAAAAAGATGGAAGGAGTAAGCGATTCAACAAAGGAAAAACCACAGAAAGTGGAAAGAGATGAGAACGAGTTTGAGGCGAACAGCAACAGCAACAAAAATGAAAAAGTATCCGGAAAATAATTAAAATTCTATCTAAATTGAGGGCGGTTCGAGAGTAGTAAAAAATTTTTGTTCACCAAAAAAGAGAGCTGGTGCTGCTCATGCTATGCTGCATGATTTGTGGCTTCTACTTTGTTTGAATACTTTTTTTCTCATTTACAAGCAAATATGCTGATGTAGAAAACCAATATAATAATAAAATGAGACCTTACCTCTTTCTGTACTCGAAACTGTGAAAGGATAAATTTATAAAGTTGGTTGTTTCCACTTTTTTTTAAACTCTGTATGGATGTATAACATACCATGTTGGATGGATATTGAAATAGAGACAGAGTAAAAGTTTTTTTTTTCTAGTTTTTTTGAAATAATTAATTTTCTACCTCTTTTATGTGTGTATGAATTCCAACTTAATGCGTTCCTTGGAGTGAATTCACACAATTTTTGAAATATATATTAGAAGTTTGAGATTTTTTTCATAATGACGAATGGCAAAGCGTGCATCAAGTGAGAAAAAGAAGATCTAGACTTATGTAGAGCTTAATTTAAAGTGCATCTAACCATTGTCACACTTGTGTTGGCGAACCTAGTTGCTCTTAATGAATTCATGATATCAATAATAATTTTTGAAAGGCCTAGCCTTTGAGCTGAAGGCACTGCGATTTAATTTGTAAATCATCTATTTAATCACACCATTTCACCTGCAGTTTATAGTGGCATCCAAACCACTTGCAAGCTTTACACATTACAAAGACACGAGCCTACCCTGCAATGTACCTAGTCACAATTCATGTGCGCTAGATGCCGTAAAGAAGTCGTCCGGATGCTAGTATATCCTTAAATACCAAGCAAAGGAGGCACATTCTATATGAAAGACATAAATACTTCACCCAGCATATCCGAATTCATGATGGTTTAATTCACTTTATAGAGGTCTCTTGTTAGGATCCCTGAGAGTCAAGGGCGTATTCAACCTTTTCTCAAGCCTGCCATAGAATTTTTTTATGAGTTGACTACCAACAATTTTTCCAAATTCCATTATAAAATACTTAATGATCAACCATTAACAAGCTGCCAATATTGTCAACATTCACCCCCCCCCCCCCCCACACACACTTTATATCCAAATAAGAATCTAGAAAAATCTTATTACAAGGAATATAAAAAGGCATGAAAAAAACATCCCTATGATTAACTTAAATCCCATATATATTTTCCCAAATGAACAATCTCAATTCCATTGAAAAAGTCTATACTTCCATATACACAGATGTATTAACATTTTAATTTGTGGACATTTTTCTAACGAAAGTTATTTTTTATTGATTTTTTTCTTTCCTTTTAACAAGAAGAACTAGTTTTTATGTCAATGCAGAACTGTGAGATGATAAATTGTAAAGGATTTTTGCAGACCAAAATCACAGAAATAAAATATCTGAAAGCGACAAAAAAGAAATCTTACTTGAATAATTAATTACTCAAACCATGACTACTTAATACCTTCATTTATATTCTACCACCTTATTAAAAATTTCAACAAGTAGCACTTCTAGTGAAATTAAACCATATTTAAAAATCGTGATTAACTTCGTCGGTGAAAGAGAGACCAAGTCGTGTGCCACACTTGGCAGTGACGTTATATAGTTTATCATTATTACTGTATGAGCTTGTTATGCTTGGAAAAAATGACTGAAAATTTTATCTTAATCTTATTGATCGTGTCTGTAAGAAACTTCCAAAAAACTACATAAATTTTACTTACCCAATCCTTATCACATTCTAATAAAAATCTGTAGCACCCCAAACAAAATATAGACAGTTTCCGAAAAGAGCACCACAATCTCTGAAAAAAAAATCATAGCTCACCAAAAGAACCTAGCTTGGATAAATTTTATTTCTCATGAATTTTCAATTTGTTTTTCTCAAAAAAAAAAACTTTCTCTTTGAAGTGCACTCAAATAGTAACCGGCGTTCATGAAATGGATGTATTTTCACTCATTCTCTCACTTCTATCTCCTCAATCTCTCTCCTTCTCTCACTTCTACTCGATGGCTCCTGCTCCTGCTACTGATTTTTTTTTGTGCATCTGAAATTTATTTATTTTTAAGTTTGATGCGCTCTTGTGTGTAGGAAGCAATGTTCAGGAAGATGAAGACATGAAAAAGAAGGCAATAAATGCCGGAATGAGAAAGTTTTTAAATTAGTTTCTTTGAGTAAGTTTTAGATGTTGATAACTCCTTCGTACTTAATTTTAAAAAATATTTATTTTGGATTGGATGAGAAAATGCAATAAAAATCATCAGATGTACCTGGAAATAAATTTATTGTCGTTGAATCTTTTTGTATTCTTGGGAAAGTTTAGTATGAAATTTTGAGGATTCTATTTGCGAATGTGAACTATGTAATATCCAATAATATCCTAGATAGCTACTATAAATATTTACTGCTTGCTATTTTTCGTAAATTACGTAACGATTTTGGTCCGAAATGAACATTTTTAATCATATTGTTTCCATTTAATATCCATTTCTACACGGTATCCTCTACAAAACTTCTTTGGATCGTTCACTTCTTAAGTAACGCTTTTAAGATGATCTAAGACTTTTTGACAGTTCGAACTTTAAAAATTTTATAGAAAAAAAGACAGTGGGAAGTTACAAAATCTAGTTTTATAAGTTACGTAAAAAATGAATAACCCCAAAAAATCCTATTTAATAAAAAAAGTTCATTAAAAACTCAATAATCGACAGAAGAAAAAAAAATCTAATCAAAACGATCTCAATACACTCAACTTCCATCCACAACGTTGCCGAATTTCCACTCACTTCCCTCAAAGCAAGCAATTCAAAATGAGACAATACAAACACATCCAAACAATTTTTCAATTTTGACGACAAGGACGACACACAAAGAATTGATTGATTCTTTCAGATAGGCATTGAACAGATGTCCCAAGGGTTTAATTCTTGATTTTCGACGACATGAAAGAGGAAAATGAAGAAAATAAATCGACAAAAAAATTTCTCCTTGAAAATCATTGCAGCGGATTGAGACAGACGGAGAGAAAATTTGGCAAACAACTGCATTTTATTGTCAGATTATTGAAAACTATATCTCAACACATTTCCGTTAGTAGCTATGGGGCCGTTCACTTATTACTTACGACTTTTTTTCACCCCCCCCCCCCCCACTTGTTACAATATGTTACAACTCACAACCCCCCCCTGAACGTTCATAATTTATTTTATTTTGATAATTTTTCATAAATCATTAAAAAGGTGGAAAATTTAAAAAAATGTTTTTGGTGTAAATTTGTAAACAAATATTTTTCGTGAACTTTTTTTTAAAAGACGAAGAACGTTACATACTTCTTGACCCCCCCCCCCCCTTATGTTACATTTTGCTACAATTTTTCAAACCCCCCCTCCCCCGTAAAATGCGAACGTAATAAGTGAACGGTCCTTATAGAGTATACTAAATTGACATTCGATGCAGACCCAGATCAGCTATGTCCAAGAAAAAGTTTCATCGTAAAAAGGTCAAATCAATTATTTGTTAATCTAAGCATCGCATGACAAATGTCATAATATCATAGCCTAAGGCATGTAGATTGCTCACCCTTAATTTAGTTCCTTATCTCATGTATATCTTAGATATTATATGACATAAAAATAAATTCAGATATCTTCGACTCACTTCTAATTATGCTCATAAAAAAAATAAATAAAACAAAATAGAAGATAAATGAGCAGCAAGAAGTCAGAACTATGAAATTTAGGAAGCAAAATCATCTCGAGATTATTATTATATGTGAGTTTGTCTTCTTAATCAACGGCTGCGAGCGTTGGTGAAGATTTTATTGTAACCTAGTAGGAAGCACAAAGAGAATGTAGCACGAAATACTAAATTTGATATTTTTCTGAGTTTCAACTCATTAATTGGAATAATCCTCAATTTTGTGGGGTTAGTAATTATAGACATCAGAGTATCTTAGCAGAATCGTAGGACCTAATAATTAATTTCTAACAATATCAGCACAACTTATCAACATACAATTTTTGAGCTCCTAAACTATTTTATGGAAATTGTATCAATTTTACGTAAGCTTTTTATCATTTTTTTATAACAGAATTATTCATTTGTTATGCAACGCTTTTAGGATATGGAAGGTCTGAGATTTTGTGGCAGTTTAACCAAAATAAATTTCTATTCAGACCTAATTTGGCATGAGGGGCGAGGGGCTGTTGTTAAAAGAAATTTTCACGTTACGTAACATTCTTAAAAATCAGTAATTTCAATCAATTATAACCTATAAACTCACAATCATTCCTCTAAACTCGTTCATATCTAATTTCCTAGCTTCGCAGCTCGATAGATTCCTAAAATCATAAAAATTCCATCCAAGTCAACATCGAATGTCAAACTATTACGCAACAATTTTATTATTCGCAAAATTCCTCTTTATCGTTATCCGACACTGGCTTGTAGAGCAGGCGACAAAACACTCTCGTTAGCGAGCAAAAATTACCCACTAGATCACACTTAACAAACAATATATAGGATAGCATAGACTTTTGACACATTCAATTATTTCAATTAGTATTTGGGAGGAGTGCTGTGACTGTCAACGGCATACGAAAATAAGCTGAAAGAAATGAGTAATAACAGCAGCAGCAGGAACGGCACTAAAACATAAAAATTAATTTAAACGAATACTAAAATTAAAGTGCTTTTAAAAAAAATTTTTTTGTTCGTGTCTGTAATTTAAAGGGAAGGAAAAAAATTAAAATTAGAGTAAATGAGGTGGAAAAGTTCTGTTGTTGGAAGGAACAAAGCGCATGTGATTTACATATATATTGTTTTAGAAAAGAAGTTATAATTTTTGATTAAACGTGGAAAATATAGATTTTGAACCATTTTGAACTATAGTCGATTCATTCCGAAATAGTAAGAGAACAGATCCTTTATATTGCTTTATATAAGTATCAAGACACCAAACTAGAAGTCTGTTAATCAATCTGCGAATGGAGAAGTTTGGTTTTATTAAACACAATAGCGTAGACAAAGGATCTAACCCTGTCTTAAGCCTTGGTTGTCCCAAAATAAAACCAATGAATCTTATCCAGTAGTGCGCTTTAAAATTTTGAAATCGCGAAATTTCATTCCCAATATTCATAAAACATGTCCCAAGATTCTGTCAAGAATACAACAATTCGGATTTATTAATTACAAGAGCTTTTAAATTAAGGATGTCTCAGCATGATTTCGGTCAATTTGAAAATAAAAACAATTTGCATCTTATGTCATGATTCTGTACTTAAAAGATTTCTTGAGAAACAGTCCATTATCTTTTTAACGGCTTTTAAAGTAGCTTAAACGATAAGAAGACATTCAGCCATAAAACCAACTCAAACCATTGCAATTCTCAGCTCGAGAAAACAGCCAAGAAAAATATATATTTTTTATATTCAGCATGCCGTTAGTTCACCTAATGCAAATGAGTCAGTGAGACTATGAGTCACGTAGAAATCATTAAGGCGAGTGAATATTGAGTTTTTTCCCCTTTAGGGGTTGAATTCTTCTTCTTCTTTCCATGTTTTAGTCATTATGTCCTTTCTTGTTGTCGAAATTATTTTTTTATTCATTTTCTTCTTCTTTTTTCTTTCTTCTGGCGCCAAAAGTCTTTTACCATAATGCTCCTTCAATACCTCCCACCAAGAAAAATCGATTCTGCAGACGGATTTTTTTTTAGTTCCTATTCTCTCGTCGTCGTCTATTTAGCCTTCCTCAATTATTCAATGTTGATTGTAAAGAATTTTCTATTGTGTGCATTTTTAAGACACACACACAAATTTTGAATTGTTAAAAACATTGTAAGGAAGTTAGGGGTTGAATGCATAGCAAGAATAAAAAATATATATTTCATTTCAGTCATGTAATGAAGAAGAAGAAAAATTGAAGGAAGCATTTTTCTGACTCAACAGAAGAGAATGAAAATTGTGAAGTGAGTGAGAGAATTGAGCAAAATAAAGTTGCAGCAATAAATCAATAATAGAATGAATCATCTTTAAGAAGAGTCATTGCCGTTGCCTGCTACATATCTTTTTATATTAAGTTTTGTTCTTGCTGGTCTTTTTGGATGGCTTAGCTGGTTTTTGAATGAAGGTTGGAATATTTTTGTCTCACTTTTGAGTTCTGCAAATGTATAAGTCTATCCTATGGAGGTTGGGATTTTTTCCGGTTCAGGATCAACTCCCC
The DNA here is from genome assembly GCA_917627325.4 of Chironomus riparius. Classification (NCBI taxonomy): domain Eukaryota; kingdom Metazoa; phylum Arthropoda; class Insecta; order Diptera; family Chironomidae; genus Chironomus; species Chironomus riparius. Next base: position 33,427,871 of record OU895879.1, read on the forward strand.
TCTCGCTATGCCTCAATGAATGTAGTTCAATGTATTTTTTGTGCATAAAAGATACTTCCAAGAAGATAGTAAACGACTTATTTTCATTGATTCAACTGAAAACGACCCAAAGATCATTCAGTATCTCATTGCAAACATCCAATTAGTTGGTATTGAATAACTGAAAAATTTAAAAATACCCAGGATGAGTTTGCTAAAGAAGTTTACTGAGAAAGAAGGTCATTAGCTATTCTGCGCTTCTCCAACACACATTCTGCATTTAATAATCACACGATTCCTTACTTACTTCATTCTCGTTCGAATAGCAATCTCGTGAATCGTCTCAATTGGGGATTTGAAGGCAGTAGCAACAGCAAATGCATTGGAGAACAGAAAAAAATAAAATAAAATCGAGAAGATTTTTTCCACTTATGTTAGCTTATATAGCAAGATGGAACATACATTCGTGCATGCATGGAAAAGCATAAAAATTACACTCAGTTTTACGATTTTGCTTGGCAAAATGAAAAATTCATTTTTGGTTTCAACTTTTTCTATGCAATTTTTATTTCTTTGAATATCCATCTCCCTTATGGTGTAAATCATCACACCGAATAGGAAGAAAATCCTTTTTGAAAACTATTACTAAGTATGCATGTGTGGATTTCTTTATATCGGAAAGGGTTGATCACTTTTTTTTCTTCTGTTTTTATTGCTTCTCTGCTTCATTGAATAATCCATATAGATTTACTCAAATATTTATATGAGAAAAATTTCTTTAAAGTGGGTGGATATTTGCTAGAATGGATATAGAAAGTTTTATTGAGCTGTTGAAAAAAAAGTTTTCACATGAGAATCATTTATGATGAACAAAATTAAAAAGCTTCTCTTTCTTTATGTGTGTGTGTGTGTGTGTGAAAAAGTGAAGGAAAAATTTATTTGAGTCGGAAATTTGATTTTCAAGGTGTTGGCGTCAGGCGCGTAGCCAGGGGAGGATTTGGGGGACATCTGGCATCAAACTTGCGTGGTGCTGAATTAGATTTAGGTCTAGCGTCATACAAACTTGGTGCCGGATTACTATTCGCTTAACCGGATTCCTTGGAACATAAGTTTAATGATAACAATAAATTCCTTGGCACATGAGGACGTACCTTAATACTTATAGATTGTCAGAAGCTGAAACTTTTCTAGTTAAAACTCGGAGTCGACTCAAGACAACTTGGTCAAAAAAATTTCTATGCAGAGCCAACTTTTTTCGAATCCAAATAAAAGACTTTAAGCTCTGGAACTGAGTTTTGAAGCTACTGAGACAACCGTGAAGTAAAAGTAAACATTTAATAAGACTAGGGCAGTAGTGTAACTCAAATAGTAATAATAATAATAATAATGTGAGAAGATTCCAACCATGTGGTGTGTTACTACACGTTGCGACGAGCTGAAGGCACTGCGATCCTGATAGAACTCGAATAGTAAAAGTTAAGCATTTGCCAACAATTTTGAACTAAATTCGATATAAAGAGGAACAAAATATATTTTAAGCTATCAAATTCTTTACATTTGCTAATTCTTGATTTTTCTCTGACAACAAAAACCCTCGCTTCGACATTAGACTAGATAATACTTAAAAATCGAGTCCTGATTCTATGCTTAATTGTTTCGTTGCTCTCCTTCCAAAGAAAGATTGCTCCCTGCTTGCTCTCATGACAAATTACCTTTGTTTTGCAAAGCACAGCTCTGATTGCCATGCTTCATTTCCACCAGAAGAAATCTCCAGTGCATTCACCTTGTTGTGTGACATATTTGCCATTAAAAAATTCAATTTCATTTCTAAGCAGTAAAGCAAAGAAATAGAAATCAGTTGGCATGACGGATTTAAAGATTTCACAGCAATGAAGGTAAAGATGACGATCTGTGATTAAAAATGAGAAATAATCCAAGAATCAAGCTTGTGTACAAAAGGAGCTTTATGTGTAAGAAAAAAAAAAATCAATGACGATTGAAGTATTTAAATTGACATCTTGAACAATTTTTAAGCTTCATATTCAATTCTTAATATTCTTCTGCGCCTTCTTATGTCATCATTTTCCACAGAAATTCTACTTACTAGACTTTTTACATTAAAGAGTCTAAGAGTCATTTTTGAGTACTTGACATGAAATGAAATTTTCCTCCTTCATCTGTACATGATTTCTTTCCTATGCTGCTTTTTATTCTTCCTTAAATATGGAAGAAAAACACACAGATTGCAGGAAGATGATTTGAAAGAGAACGAAGAAGCATCTGTAGCATAAATCATATGACATAATTTTGTCACACAAGATGTTTTGATATCTTTTACTTCTTTTTTTTGCTGTGCTGCTCTTCTTGTCACTGCACTTCCATGTTGGGGGAAACAAAGTTTTTATCGGTTTTCAAAAAAATATTTTTTTGGGGTGAAAAAGAAAATTATTGAAAATTTTCTCCATAAATTGATTGGAGTTTTGCGATAAGAATTTCAATTAAATTAAGTTATGAAACGCATTGGATGTTCTTGGGAAGTTGGAATGTTGAAGATACTTAATATGTTTTTGTTGGCATTTTTGAGGCTGGCTGTGAGTCTTTTACAAATGATGTTCAATAAAGAACGAAACCTTCATATCAGCATACATTACTTACTTACTTACTGTAACCATGTTCCTACGTGGAGCTTAGGTTACAGCAAAAGGCTTTCCATCTGACTCTGTTGCTGGCTCTGTTACCTGGTTTGTACAATTTGTCTGTCCGCACATTAAGCTGACATTTTTTCATCACTGTTCTGTGCCATGTACCTTACATATCAGCATACATACTTCCTCTGAATTCTTTTATATAAAAGAACAACTTAGCTTTTGATATTTTTGAAGACGGAGGAGCCTTAACATTTGAATAAGGCTTAGTGTTTTTTAAAATAAAAATTATGGATTCTAGGATAATTATTTTTCTCAAAAAACCCTAGCAAATTTAAGAAAATTGATGAAAAATTTATCATAGATTGACCTTCCTAGCTAAACCATTAATTCCAGTTACAACTTAAAATGTTGACGTCATTTTTAAATACCTAATACCATGCCCATTATTATGTAACAGATTTTAATAATCGCATAAATAAGTGGAGATTCTTTAAGGGGATGGATCAACAAATTTGTAAGAACTAAGAAGTCAAAGAAAGATGAGTCTTAAAGGATCTACCTTTAGAGACTTTTGGAACATGACAAAAACACAAAAATTTTGGAAAAGATTATTAAATAGATTCATGAATGTCATTAAGGGGTGTAGTTAAGAGGGAAAAGATGAATTATCAATTTACGAAGGATCTCAAACTTCCTTTAAAATCATATAACACAAGTTCTAAGTTACATATATTAAGTACAAGAACAGACTTTAAAAATATCGAGTCCGAAACATTTTCGGTTACTATCAAGGAAAACCTTTAATTTTAATCGCAATTCTTGCTTACTTACTTCGCTGGCCGTACACATCAATTGTGATCTATGGCTTCCCTTAGATGGCGTCTGAAGCTGGCTTTATCGCTAGCTCCCTTTTGCCAATTTCTCGAATCGCAATCTAGCTCAAAAGACTGGACCCTTCCTAGATTTATTTATTACTACCAAGAACACAAGGCGTAGAAACTATCCCAAATATACCATTTATCCCATATATCCCAAAAATATTCAAAATAATCCCTGAGCTTGTATGCATTAGAATTGAGATATCCCATCATATCTTGAAATTACACGTCTAATACACCCAGGATACGTTAGGATATCTTTATTATCGTGCATACATGCTCAGGGATTATTTTGAATATTTTTGGGATATATGGGATAAATATGATATTTGAGATAGTTTCCAAGCCTTGCAAGAACATGCTTACCAAATAAACAGCAACCCAGTTCCTTACCAGTTCCAAATAATCCAAAGCAACAAAAGAATTTTTAAAATTCACTCAACTGAAACCATCCAATTTAAGCAACAAAACGCCACAAACATTTGTAACTCCATTACAAATAACAATGACATACAAAGTAAGCATTAATCTAACAGCAATTTTATATCTGAAAGCTATAATTTAAAATAATTTTCGCTGAGCACCTAAAGTGGGTGGAGAGAAATTTTTCGAACCAACTGAGGCATGAAAATCAAGTTAATGGCACTTTGTAAGCGAAAATTATGTTTTAAAAAGCACTAATAGGAAGGAAGGCAAAAAAAAGGAAATAGACAGAAAAATGTTCAGAGGGGAGATGTTATCAAACAATCAGTGCTGACAGTCACAAAGACAGAAATTTATTTCAATTTTTCAGCTTGGGATTTTCATTCACCTTAATTCTCTGCTTTATCATTTCAGAGTGGGCAAAAAAAGAAATCATCTAAGTATATTTACGGAAGTGCTGCATTTGAAATTTTAAACCGCAGATGAAATAAAGAAACAATTATTTCGGGTGTGTATATGTATTTGTGATTTTGTGAGAGGAACAGCAACATTTGTGTGGACTTAAAAAAGCGGAAGGAAAATAAATTTTCATTTTCATCCTCGTCTTAGCAAAAAAAAGGTACGAGCGGAACAACATACAACAAATTCAAAAAGTAAATTCAGAGACAATTTAGAATTGAGTTTAATTAAGAGAGGTAAGTAAAAAAAATTCATCCTTTTTTTCATTTTTCTTGTCGTGTGCATTCACATATTGTAATGCCAAAGGTATTCAATCCAGAAGCATGTTGTACATTTCTCAATGACTAATCCTCCATTATTCTTCTACAACTGAGTCATTGTGATATTTTCATTAGAAAATGGTAAAATTTAAAGTGCCATACATATTGTGGCAACATGACATTGTATTTTCCTTTGTTTCTAATGACACAGGAGTTGTCTACATTACTACAAAATCCATAATTTAAATGCAGTCGGTGGTATGATTTTACAAATGGAATTTCGTGCAGTTTTAGGGGTTTTGTGGTTGATACTTAAAATTCTTGGAATAATTCGTAGTGGAAGTAGAATTGAAACAATGCCAGGATGACAAATTGCTTGGAAAACATTATGAATCACGATTTTAGAATTTAATACAATAACCTTGTCCTTCTTTTAAAATCATAACCTAGTTTTTTCAATTTTGCGGCTACAGAAAAATATTTCAGATTCTCTCAGCATGCAGCATAAAAAAAAATATCGATTTTGCAGTCAAGTCGTCTCTTTATTCTGAAATCTTCATCCGACTTACTCTGCATTTCAATTTCAAACATGACAATCGCAAAATCAGAGAGAATTTACACAAATTGTCATTATCTATTTTTTTTTTGTTGCTTGCTGCTACTCCTCCTTGTCTCTGCTTGAGGTTTTTTCCTATGAAATGTTTTGTAAACATAATAAACATAAATATCAATAAAGTTCATGACATAAATCTCTCGACATTAAGCGATAAATCAACCGCAAAAAATTTACATTCAGGAATTGTTACATTTTGTGTGTATTTATCTGTCAGGAAATACATAAATGTACTTATATATTGCACATAAAGGAGATATGATGATTTTTAAATTTCTTCTTTAAAGTGATTAGAATGTTGAAACATGAAAGAGAGTAAAAACATATTGAAAAATCCTATGTGGGTTAGAACTTTCAAATAGACACATGTATACAGAGCATGAAAAAATCAATAACCGAGAGTGTGCAATAAAAGTTTATGTTCATGAAAAAGTGAACAAGTGAGCAAATATATGTGGAGTTGGAGGAGAGCATGACCCTACATAAGTAGATGAATTCAAATAGCGTAAATGCTGTCTGTTTTGACAGAGTTAATGGGAAGAACAGGGAGACTGTGATTTAGAACCTTTTAAGAAATATTTTGGGATTTATTTAAGGATTTTTATAGTACAGGATGATGTAGGTGGCCGTTCCAGTATTAGGTATCGAAAAAAACTATCATTTAAGACGCTCGTCACTCTTGCTACAAATTTTAAACGTTCGGTGGTTTGAACTGTCACAAAATCTCAGACACCAACTCCCCCCAACCCCCAATTCTGCACTCATCTCCTCAAAAATGTTCCTTAAAAAATAAAAGTCATTAAAAAAGTGAAGGAACCTAAACTTGTGGCAGAAGAATAGCCATTATTTTTTGGGGACATGATTTTTTTGTATTGTATAAAAAGTTTAATTAAGAGTTTTTGAAAAACCTAGCAAAATAGGGGCCGTTCACTTATGACGTCCAACATTTAGGGGAAGAGGGGGGTCTAGGATTTTGTGATAGTTCAAACAATGGAAATTTTTTTCTATAGAATTTTTGTGACAGAGGGGGGAGGGGGGTCTAAAAATCAAGTTTTTTGATTGACGTCATAAGTGAACGACCCTTTAAGAACATTTTCTGTCAAATGACCTGACCCATCTCCCCCAGCCCCATCTAAGCCTCTGCTCTCAAAAATACATGATCCAGCAGCATTTTAAATTCCTGTCTAGCTTTTGTTATTCTTTAAAAACTTCCTCTCAAAAAGGACGTCCAGTTGCAAAAACCATTTTCATTTTAAAGCCATTGAAACTAGAAAACTTTGCAAACAAATCCTTCTTCACATTCCATCCCTATTCTTGTTCTCTGACCATCAGCGAAGCACACAAAACAGCAACAAACAACATGAGAAACATAAATTTTAACGTTAACATTTTTTTTATTATCACAACAAAGAGTATTTTGGAGAGTGCTGTATTTATGTTTTTAAGTGGCTTTTATTTTACGAAAAAAAAAATAAAAACATGGAATGGAAAAATCCTTGTTTTTAATTTTAAAGTGGAGGGATTAAAATGCACAAATTCAATTCTATTGCCTCACATTTAATCGTACTAAATAAAAAGTATTTTACTCATAATATTTTTATGTTGCTTCCATAAATTTATGGCTTTTTCTCCCTCAAAAAATGTACTCAACAATTTTTTTATTTTATTTTTCCATATCAAACTCAATTGGTACATATCATATACACGCAAAATTACAAATTACATAAGGGAGCATGTTGTTGTGCTGTATGACTAAGGGTGGAGTGAGGGAGAGAGAATGAGGAAGAGCCGCAAAAAATACATTAAATTAAATCGCCATCATTTTCCGTATGTTGTTAAACCTCTTCATCTGCCATTATTTTCTCCATCCTTACCCATCATCATGATCATCATGTCGATTATTATAACAATAGGACGCTTGAGCCCTTCTCCACATATACTCTCTTTCTTCTTGCTTCTTACCTTCCTATTTTGCCATTTTCCCAAATAAAATGTATTCACAACTACATTATTTTGTGCTCTCTGTCTTGTTGAATGGAGTGGAGAGGATGAGGGTGGAAAGAAATATTTGTATGTAGGCTTATTTCATTTAAATAATTCTGAATTTTGGTCAGTTTGTTATGGAAGCTTAAGGTTAATGATTTATTGGGACATGAATAAATATAAAAGTTCACAAATATTTTAAATGTGGTTTAATCGGAATGATCTCTGTGCAGTCATGACACAATGTAAAACATTTTTGTGAGCTCTATGGCTTCTTTGCCTTCAATGCAAACTGTGAATTCATGGAATTTTACGATTTGTTGATGGAATGTTCATTAGCTGTTTTATGATCTTTGATGATTTGAAGCTCTTAAGGTCGTCATTAGAATTTGTGGTGTCTGAGCAGAGCAAGGGTACGGAACCGATAAATTACATTTTAATCATTTTTGATCATTTCTGATCATTTCATCAGTTCCGCACCCTTGAAGCAGAGTGGAATCCAGGGTAATGAGCCATATGTAGGTAGATCTGCTTGTGTGAGAGTAAGGCTTCTGTGGCCGAATGGTAAGGCATCAGACTGAATATCTGTAACCTTATTTGAGAGGACGTGAGTTCAAACTCACCAGAAACTGACCTCTCAATCATTATAAAGAATGTTGTCGATATGCCAAGAATTCGAATAATACGAATACGAAATTTCCCTTGTGAATGGCATGCTTTGGGTCGCTTGACTTGAATTCAAGTATTTACAGTATTTAGCATTGAATCAGCGTAGAATCAAAAAGTAATCATTTCCGTACAACTTTCATAATAGCAGTAATTGACAAATATATAAAAATATTCTTGCAAACCTTAAAGTAAACTATTCTCCATCCAAACCTCCTCAACTTCTGCCTCAAAACTCACCGCATCCCAACATCCTAGTATCAAAAAATAATTTTGAATGGATAAATTATTGTGTTATGATGTTACAAGAGAGGAGGCAGAGCACATTAAATGTTACTGCCACTTATCATGTAAATGATTTTGGAATGCGGTCAGGACACGTACATTATACACATAATATGCTAAACCAAAAATTTATAAAGTAAAAATAAGGGATGAAGTAGGTGGAGAGAAGACTGGAAATAATAAATGACAAAAGTTATACTTTATTATGATTAAAATAATAATTCACACAAAAAACTTTTGTAATTAAATCAATAAACACTTTAGAGAAGTGTAAAAGGGTCAGAGCATTGCCAAAAATATTTGTTGGTTCCTATTCCAAAGTAAAAAATTATGTTCATGGTTTGAATGTCCAAAGAAGTGAGAGAATGTAAAAGGTATTGCATGCATTTATCATTTGTATCATGCTATTGTGAGCATATTTAGGAAATTTTACAACCAATTTTACCTACAATAGGAGTAGAAAATTTATTGAGATAATATTTCAGTAGAGATTAATTGATTTCATGAACTTTAGGTGACCTGCAACTATATCAGAAACTGAATTAAAGTTTCATTCAGCTAGGCTTAACATTAAATTGAAAAACAATTTATTTCGGAGCTCCCAAAATTTTCTACCAAATTAAATTAAATTTGTACCTTTTCTGAATCTTCTCAGAAATTTCCAAACTCTTTCATTCTAGTCATGACTGAACCATAAAGAAAACTTTCATCCTCTAAACTCAACTTTGCGTTGAATGAAATTTTCCCAAAAAAACTTTGAAAATTTATTCATTCATCCTTTAGTTTTGGTCAAAATTCGATAAGCTACCTACATCTAGCTCGCTTTAGCATCTTTTTAGGAAAAAACCTCTTTTATTTCCCTCCCTTAACAAAGAGACAGAAAAAAAGGTAAAAAGGATAATTTTTCATTGCATTTGTGTGTCATTTTATTTTCATGAATAAAAGAGAAGTGAAACCTTTCATTTTTTTTTCTTCGACTGAGAGCCATGTTAAAGGGCATGAAAGGAGGTAAAAAAAATTTATTATTTTTCAGATCTCTCATTTTTCATCAGAAAAGTTAAACTTTTGTAAAAATATTAATGTTGGTATTTGGATGGAAATAAGCGCAAATATCTAATGTGTTTAGTAACTTTTTGGGGTACCTAAACCACTTTTTAGTAACGATGATGAATTTTAACAGTTTTCTGATTAGAGGTATGCTTATAAATGATGAGTATTATTTAGTAGGAGGGGTGCTGGAGTGACGGTTCAAACAAAAAATAATATCCATTATCATTTATAATAGAGGCGGGGGAGGGGGGTCTGATAATCTCGTTTTTTGATTCAAGATTATGAAGAAATCATAAAAATCTCCTTCCCTCTGAATTTTCCATATAAAATTTATTTTTGTCCCCCCCCCCCCCACTTTAAATTCCTGGATACGCCCAGGTCTTTACTAATAATAAGCGATAGATGCTGGCTAAAAGTACTTACACTCATCATATACATCTTACCCCCCCCCCCCCCCTTCTTGTTACGACTTTCAAAAGACTTCAATTTTAAGATTTTCTAACTTGCAATATGAACTCTAAGTTTAATAAATTCTATCATCGATCACAACCAGTACTTCAAGCTCGTCGCAACGTGTAGTAGCACACCGCTTGGCTGAAACCCATTCAAATTATTATCATTATTATCATTATAGATTGCAATAAATGAAATCTTCTTCTCTCAGTTTCAAAACAATTTGTATCTTAACCTCTGAGCTCTAGTCTTGCACCAGTCTTGCCCTAGGCTTGCCCTGGTCTTTTTTTTGTACCTTACTCATTTTAATGTCTCTTAAAGTATCACAATGTCCAAAGTATAATCAAAAACATTTCAAAATGCTTCCACAACTCAACTATTTTCCACAAAAAAACTGCCATAAAAGAAGCATAACGTGGAAAGAAAATTTATTTCAATCGAGGTAAAGGTTACACAAAAAAAAAAGGTTTCAGCCATTCAAATGAGAGAGTTGGAGGTTATGTGTCATGTATTTTTATTGTCATTTCTATATGATTTGGATATAAAGTTCTCACATGTAAATTCCTTGCCAACATGGCAAGGCATAATACATAATGTAGATATTGTAGGTATATGAAGGCTCACTCACAAAAACGAAATAAGAACTAAAAATATTCATGAATTTCACATTTCACATTATGAATTTTCTACATTTATTATTATTGTATGTATACTCGACCCATCCAAGAACTACAAATGGGATGTGATGACCCATCGGTCAGAAGCTAAAGAGGATAACTCGTTTAACCTGACAAGATTTGACAAAATGGAATGGAAAAAGGGACATTGAAATATTCATGTGAGGGCATTCAATTTCATTTAGGTATCGGTAAATATAAAAAAATCTAATAATGAAGATTTCTCGTCCATCCAAGGGCATAAAAGATGACAATTTATTTGACTTTTTTTATGTCGACCCAAAAGTTCTAAGTAAAAATACTTATTTGGATTACTTCTTTTATTAATAATGGTTGAAAGAAATCAGCAACAAGCGTAGGCACTCGAGTGTCTTATTGTTCTGTCCTGACTAGAAAATTCATAATTGAAATTGAACAACATAAGCATGTGCTTCAGAATGTACTTTGAAGTCACTCGAAAACAATTTAATTTTGCCACCAAAAATAGAAATGAGAAATTAATTTGGAGCTGTTGCTTTGAGGCTTATTTACTTGATAATTATTGTGAAATCTAATAATACCAAACAATGTATAAATTTCATATCCAATCTACCTCAAGCAATTACCATTAAACAAAAGCTTTCATCTCTTTTCATCCCACAAAATGATACTTCATCTCGTCTGAAAATGCACATCCTTAAACCTTTTCATCCCAACATGTGCGCCTGCTGCTTATCCGACAAAATACTTCTTTCAAAACAACAAATCTCATTGATCAACGGGATTATTTTTTGATCATGATCAAAGGGGTTCCATTTTCATGACATTTTCTTGATACCTTCCATTTGAAATAAAAAAAAAATATTATTTTAGATATGCTCAACGACAAAAAAAAATCTGAGACTGAAAAGGTTTTTCATTCATCGATTTTTTTATGTCACAGCTTTTACAATGAAAATGAAGCAAAAGAGGCAGAAAAATCATTTTATGGGTTGAAATATATGAAAAATATGAGTACTATAGGCTCAAATTGATAAACCATGAATAGCATCATCATTTTGACGCCCAGGTAATTGGAAAAAATGTTATGCTTTCCTTCATAAATGCCATAGTATGAAAGTATGTGAGTATGTAGAGTACATAAAACCCTCTCTCTCTGTGTGTTAAAAAAATATTATAATATGTCGATATATTGGAATAAATCTACTCGCATTGAATCCTTAATGTGCTTGGTGTACGCAAGGTGAAGTAAGTATGTAGAGTTTATGCTTTTGTTGAAGTTATGTGACGCTTTAATTAAGGGGTACACTGTTGATGTTGTATATTTGATTGCTGACTAAATTGAATATTTGCTTAGAATTGATGCGAAAATGAAGCATTTTTAAAGATGCAAAACAATTGGTTGAAGATGCGAAAAATTCGAATCGATGATGCAAAACTGGATTCAAGAATGCGATAAACAAAACCACATATGCGAAAAAATAGAATCGAAGATGCGAAAACTTGATTCGAAGATGCGAAAACTTGATTTTAACATGCGAAAACTAGATCAAAAGATGCAAACACTGGATCCAAAGACGCAAAAACTGGAACCAAAGAAAAAAAACCTTGATCAAAAGATGCTTATACTGGATTCAAAGATGCTATAACTGAATTCAAAGATGCGAAAAACTTGATCCAAAGATGCATATACTGGATTTGAAGATGCGAAAACTGGATTCACATATGCGAAAACTGGATCAAAAGAATCGAAAACTGGATCAAAATATTCGAAAACTGGATTCAAAGATGCGAAAATTGAATCCAGATATACGGAACTGGATGCAATGACGCAAAAAAAATATTTCATTGCAGATGTAAGATTAGTTTGTTGAACGATTCAAGATTGTCTCTTTATCATAGATTTAAGGTTTTAAAAGAAACCAAAATTTCAAAAATCACTTCAGACCGACAAATCATCAAAAATTGCTCCATTTCCTGTAAATACCTCCTCAATAAATGTTCTCAATTCCACGAGCTGATACAACAAAGGAGAAATTTGTTCCAACAAAATTGTTGATCTTGTTAGTGTGTTTCTCTCTCTCTCGAGAAGGTTAAATTTATGAAGATGATGATGTTTGGTTTATTGTCGATGCATGAAAATTGAACGCACCTTAAAGCATGAGAATAAGAAAATCAAACGGAAATTTGCTAAAAAATAAATAAAACATCGACATTGCCGGCAGGCTGAATTTTTTTTATCTTCTTATGATAACAGAACATGATGTAAGGTGAAGAAATTTGGGGATTGTAACTTTGAATGTTTGCAAGAAAAACTGTTTGTATGAAAAATCACTGTAAATAACTTTGGAGATTGACAGGATTTAATTTTTAAAAACGTCGACAGTTTTTTCTCTGGCAGAACTGTAATTAAATTTTCATTGGATAAAGCTTTTATTTTGCTGCGGTATGGAATAAAATTCACTGTAATGAAAAATTCTTTTTCCCACACAAAAAAAATATTTTTCAAAGGCTTTTGATGCCGGTGAATTTTTAATTATGAACGTTCAAAAGTTTTACCGAATTTCCATGAAAAATCTCTCATCACATCCATTGTTACTGAAAATGAATTTTTTTATTGCTTCAATCAATTTGACTCTGATTCAATAGCTATTGTTGGTTTCCACGACAAATTTCACAATGTTGCCACCTCCTAAACGACGACGGCTATAAAAAGAAATGTAAACATAAAAAAAATCTATAAATTACAGATTTTTATACTCAAAGCACATTTCAGAGCATACACGACAATTTTCCTTTCCCCCTTCCTCAATTTTTTTTTTCAGTTCGCATTTTGACAACAAAAGAAGAATAAAATTCATTCTAGTTTGAAATTTCTTCATCTTTCTCCTTCTGTTGTTGCTCCTCAGTCATGGCAATAATGAAGAATACAAGAAAAAATAAACAAAAGAACAAAACTTTTTCGCTTTGTTCCTAAACCGACATTCTTTCATGTCCATTCAATTCTCAAAAGGAGATTCATTTATAGCGTAAAATATGGTACAACAATGATGGTGGAAATAAAAGGTTGATGGGAAAAGAATTGTTGGGAACTTGAGGATTGGACGCAGTTCTTTTAATGTTTTTTAACTTCTTTTCTTAAATTTTAATATTAAGATTTTGGGGGTTGGTTTAAAATGGCTTTATGGTTTATAGGGGTGTGGGGGTCTAGCTCTACGAGATGACAGCTAATTTAATTATTGAATTTTTGATTTTAACACAGAAACTAGAAAATAATTGTTACTGGGTGTCGTGATATTGTGGGCATTATGAATAGTAAGGTTTGGCAACGTAACCAATCAGCACAGAAGTTGATAGAGGTGTGGATCATTAGGAACATTTTTCTCTCCAATCAAATTAAATTCTAGCATCCTCTCCCCACCCTCTTTTAGAGTGCTAGCTATGCCATGACCACTTAGTGACTTAAATCATTTAATGACTCTAAGCTGCCTTTCTACTTGGTTCTTAATAAAACTGTACTTTTAAAGAGTTGTCAACTTGATCTCTAATCTTTCTCTTAGTTATTGCAATCAAACATTCCCATAACTTATCAAATGGAGTGTTTCAAAGAAACCTCCTTTAAAGCTCATTCAAGTTTTCACCCAAAAGCATTCTCAAATCAACCTCAAAACCCAAAAAATAAGCAATATAAAAAAACTTTCATGTCTCTTGAATGGACTATTTGTGTTACTATTAAAGAAACTTTTTCTCCTCAGCGTCCTTCCATTATTTATTGTTTTTCATCCATTTGTGTGTCATTCCTTAATGCCGATGATAAATTTCTTGATTGCACTTAGGAGAGAGTGAGTGAATTGGAGTGATGGAAAAAAGGTAACGTACATAAAAATTGAATGATGTTAATGTCATTCATAAAAACGAGCAGGATAAAAAAAAAGTTTTTCAATATCGATCAAGAACTTTTTTTTTAAATCTCCGCAATGTCCTTATCTTGCTATATACATCTCATAAATATGTTGTTTGTTGTCTCTCACAAAAATTTTAATATGTATACATAAATAGGACTAGTGGTGGTGGAATGTAGCTACGCATGAATGTCGCTCTTCGATGGCGTTACTTGTTGATAAATAAAAATTTGAAAAAGGTGAGCGCCACAAAAATTGAATTCCTACTTTTTTTATCGCTATATTCATTTGATGGCAGTAAAATGTTGTTGAATGTTTTAAAAAAATTTCAAGAAGTCGATAACCTTAGATGTGACTTTAATGGACAAATGAACTTTTCAGAAATTGAAATGGACGTTCTGACGAATTCTAATCATATCTCACCCATACCATTTTATTGGCTAAGAAATTAATTCCTCCCCAAACTTTTCCTCACTTCCATTCAACCTTGAAAAAACTCATTTACTTTATCGATAAGTCATCAATTTTCAACTTCATCATGATAAATTTCAATGCATTCAATTTTCCTAATAAAATTCAATTCAATTTAACTTTCCACCTTTCCTCTTCTTTTTCCGGTATATCCATTTATTTCTCATCTAAAAAGCATATTTTGTAGTTTGAGAATGATGCATGATGTATTGAAATGAGAGCAGAAAAAAAGGGAAAGGAATTTTTTTTTAATAAACTTAAAAGGCACAAATTGGATGAAACAGTAAAATTCAAATGTTCTCATGACGATCATTTTTCTTCTTTTTTGCTTGCCTTATAATAAAATTTTATTTGTTTATCTCTTAGGTTAAGGTGTTGAGGAAAGTTAATTTGTGATTGGATTATTTGTTTAACATTTGCAAGGGTGAATTTTTAAGCAGAGCCTGAAGTTGGTTAGAAGTTAATGCAGCGGCTTATTAAAAGGAATATCAAAAAAATTAAATTTGTAAAAAAATATTTTGAAACTGGAAAATTTCTGTTCCTAAGTTTTCAAGTAATGGAGCTGAAGTGCCTTTTTAAGCCTGCTCTTCTTGGTTATTTTCCTAAACTTTATTTTAAAAAACCCAGTTTAGTCAAGTCAACTTACTCCGGGGACGATTTCTGGGGATATCTAATGCATCGTATATTAGAGTCAAAAACAATAATTCAGGGTACAAATGAAATTTTCCTGTCAATAAGGACGGACAAGTTTAAGATCTAATTTCAAATAGACTTTAATACAAAAGCAAGGAACATTTTTTCAAATAATTTGGGTGGTTGAAATTTCTAACTTAAGATTAGCTATTATTTTATGAAAGAATCTCAACCCTAGTGTGTCATTTCATCAATTAACTACCTAAACATCTCAAATATTTTTTTTTAACTCATTCGTAACGCCTATAAGATTTAGATGTTGATAAAATAATAATATAATATTAATAATATCCTTTATTCAATGCATATTATAAGGCGGAACAGAAATTAAATATTTTTGATGTTAACCTTTGTCGGTTTTAAATCAATCGCTTATGTGAGGGTGTTTAAAGTAGTTGCTTGAAGTAAAAATGAAATTTATAATGAAGTTAAGGCAAAAAAATAGTTAAAAAAGCCAAAAAATTTTTTTAGAAAAATAGAAAAATTTAAAAAGAAGAGGAAATGAATAATTAAGAAAGAATGCATTTACCGGCATTTACATCAATTAAGAGCTCTTGGTAATCTATGTTTAACTCTAAAGCTCAGAGAATCGTAATTATATTGACCAAGAGAAGAGATGAGATCGTTTGGATGGTGTGAAATTTTGCCATAGAAATTATTGGTGATATTATTAATAAAGTTATTAATTGAGGGAAGATTTGATGAATCATGTAGCATATCGTTTGATAAGAAGTCAGACCAGTGAACACCATGGATCATTCTTAGAATTTTATTTTGGAATAATTGCAGCTTATTCAAATGACAAGCAGCAGAATTCGAGAAAATTGGACAGCCGTACGTTAAAATTGGTCTGATAAAGGATTTATAAATTCTAAGTTTAGAGTCTTTAGAGGCAACTGAGTTCCTGCTCAATAAGCAATAGAGACTCGAGAAACTTGCAGCACTGGCTTTGTTTATCGCTGAGGCAATATGCTGTTTAAAGGATAGTTTCCTATCTAGAACGACACCAAGATACTTCACTGCCTCTTTCAAAGAAAATAGTTGACCATTGAAGCTAATTGAATCATTTGCGGTTTTCTCAATCATTTTAGTGGATTTAGAGAACACAATGAATTCTGTTTTAGACTCATTAATTTGAATTTTCCAATCCTGAAAATAGGTTTGCAAGGAACCTACAGTTTTGACAAGTTTAAGCTTAATTGCTTTCAGATTTTTCCATGCCATCTGAACAGAAAATGCAGTGTCATCTGCATAAAGAGACAAATGACCTTTCCGCGGGATTGGGATATCATTTAAGAATAAATTAAACAAGTGTGGAGCAATAAGCGAACCTTGGGGGACACCAGCAGTTACATCAAAATAGAAGGAATCTGCTGATTGACAAGTGACATAAGCAATACGATCACTCAAGTATGATTGTATAATTTTAATCAAATAAACAGGATAGTTGTATTGTAATAGCTTATGAATTAAACCGTCATGCCAAACACTATCGAAAGCTTTGCGCAAATCCAGTAAAACCATACCAGTGCTCTTGTTGTTATTGAAGATGTTGATAGAGGAAAGCATTTATATAAAAGATCTCGTAAATTCCATTACATTCATAATTAATGAAAATTTACTCGTTTTGGTCCTAATAGAAATTGCAAATTGCTTTACAGATGATTTTGTTTGATTTTATTCAGGCAGAGGGAAGAAAGATTGCTTCCAAAAAATTGGGATGAGTTCAAAAAAAGCTGTTTTTGCTTTAGAAATGAGTCAATTGCAATCTTAGCTCGTATCTATGAAGCAAAGCAACTATAAGAGAAGTTATTTAAGTTTTCAAAAGTTCAATGATGGATATGGCAGCAAGATTGTAATTATTAATGATTCTTAAAATATCAAGCACTTCCATCGAAATGCCATTTTTCTACAATTTAATCTTAAAAACAATAAAACTCTTCTAAAATGCTAGCATTCCTAAAATACCAAGTCATCAACAGTTTCTCTCTAAACCTCCCTTCATAGTGCAAAGTCCTTTAACATTTTCAGACACATAAAAAATAATTTAACTGCCATTTTTTTCTACAGCCATAAAAAAGAACATTTTTGGCATTATCACTTTTCGCCCCATTAATTTTATTTACTTCATCTGCATGCCGTATCTCCTTCTTCTTTCACAATATCTTCCCATTTTTCAACTCAAATCAACCCAACATTTGCCTCAACTCATTCATTCAATTCATGTCGATTCTATGTATTTATGTGCGTGTGTGATTGTAAAACATTTCAATAGAAATTGCGAATCCCTTCAATCCTTTACCTCTATTGCTCACTGTTTGTGTGTGAAAGGCAAAACATATGTAAAATATATTCGTTACCTTTTTCCTTGCTCTCCTTTCTTAAAATTTATGGTTTATTTTTAATTTTTGGAATCTCTCTTGAATTAGAATAGCAGGCGGGTGGTTGGTTGTGTCAGGGATGGAAACTCAATCTATTCATCTGCATAATTGATTGGAGAATTTTTTGGTACTCAAAAGTGTGTGACTTCACATGCTGCAAGCTATATATTCTATGTGCAAACAATAATGATTCATAGGTTTTAACCCTCATTGTTAAATTTATAAGCATACATGCTTGTGCATATAAAAATTTATAAAACCCCCCAGGAAATTTATGATGTGAATTTTTATCAATTTTGACACTTTTGTGTGACAGCTTTTTTTTTCCATCTCCTCAAAAAGCATGTACAAATTGTGAACGAATACAAATTATTGAGAATGGAAAATTTATGCTTTTTTATTTTCCATTCTTATCTCAATTTTTTTATGGGTGGGAAATATATAAATTTTTCCACAGCATTTCATATCTTTTATGATGTCGTTTTGATGTTGAAAAGTTCAATAGACATCGCATATATTCACATATATGCTGTATATATCGTGTTTATAAATTGAGAATGTCGATCTAAATTTCCCAAATAAATCACAATTTTCTCTTTCATTTTGTTATCTTAAAATTAAATCGTTTAAAGAAGATGAAATAATAAATGAGAGACAATAAACTGATAAACCAGATAAAAAGAAAAAAGAAATCTTGCCTTCGGGATAGAAATAAATGGATTTTTAGGGAAAGATTTGTGTTAGGAATGAAATGGAACATGAAGGTCAAAGATAGGGGATCTATGAAAAATTGTTGTAAGACCTTAAATAAAAAGAAATCGTTTGAAGATCTTCAATTATATTTGGGGATATTGGGAATAAATAAAGCACTTAAGGCGTCAATTAGATTTGGGGTGCATCTAAAAACTTTATTTATGCTTTCTTTGTATTTTAAAGATTCTTAAAGTGTGATAATTATAATTACAAAAATATGATTTGGAGCAGAGTTTCTCAAACTTTTTCAATTTGCAGCATACAAGCCTACTCAAAAAGCACATGTCGTAAAATGGCTAATAATCTTGCGTTAATGGCGGCATGATCGCGGCTTTATGCTGGATTTCACCAAATTCAGAAGTATTTCCACATTCATATCGTCAAGGACCCAAGATTGACAGCCATCTTTACACCGAGTGCCTTTCGGAATAATTAGCTTTTTAAGGCTTGACACCTTTGGGGTCGTTCACTTATGACGTCCGAAATTAACTGTCATTTTTCAAAAAAGAACAATGGATTTCCTGGAATTTCTATTGTTCTTTTCTTGTTGACCCCCCCCCCCCCCCCCCCTGGACGTCATAAGTGAACGGCCCCTTTCCAAATTTTGAAACACTTTACAATTGCGACCGCAGCACACAGGTTAAGAATCACTAATTAAGAACACATTTTGATATTATACTCAACAGTTCTCCGCGTAGCTTCCATTAATCGACTGCAGTTAAAGAGCTGAACATAAATGACGTATAAATATTTAGGAAGTTTGGTCTTAAAATCTCTTGCAATTTGGAGAGCTTTTCCAGAAAAAGGTGGGGCATTTATCACTCTAATCCCCCCTGGCTACGTGCCTTTAAAGTACAAAGAGATATAATCGAAGAATTTAAGTGATTAGCTACTAGGAAAATTATTTCTGCTTTAATAGAGATGTGGTGACTTAATCTCAACTTTTCTCCTCACTGTCTATACCCATGTACATATCCTTAACGATAAATTCCAAGCCGATAGCATCATAAATACAACAATACTCTATTCAAAGTATCAAAACTTAAATCTTATTATGTCAAACCTTTAAGCTTCGCAGAAGGTTGTGAACTTTCATTTCTTCATCTTGCGGCATGCCAAGATAGACATTTAAATGTATATAAAATTAGATGCTGTGAAACAATTTGTATTTTCAGTTCCATAAACTTATCAAGCCACTGTAAAATTAATTGAAACTGACAAATACTTTAATCAAATTTGGTCATTTTCAATTCAGTACTAAAAACATCAAATATCCTTTAAATTTTCCATCAACTGAATTCAAATAAACACAAAAGCCGTAATCTTATGCTGAATAGAAATTCAATAGATTTTTTTTTATTTCAAATCCTTTATCCGTTTCCATTTATTTTCTCTATTTTGATTCCAACTGAAAATAAAATAAGATAGGAAGTGAATTTGATATCATTCCCTAAATCATCGAGCGTCGACAATCCTTAGTATATCACAATAGTGGCCTTCAAGGGAGAAATAAGATCCAAAAACATATAAAAACACAAATGGACGCCCAAACAATGGTGCAAATAAAAAAAAGGATGCGATGAATCGGAAAAGCCTCATGAAATGTGTATACATATGTGATGGAAAGCTTTTTATGATGTCAAGTTTTCACATGGATGACCGAAAAACCATTAAAAGCAATAGACGCAAATAATACGACATGTATGTGTGTATTTGACCTGTTCGATGTCAATGCATGTTATATTTTATGTACAGCAGTATAGTTTATAAAAATAGACATTAACATCGTAAATGTAAAATTTGCTTTGTCTTTTTTTTTCAGGACATTACTGCAACAAAACCAATAAATATTCATTTCTCTTGATATATTTTTATTTATTTTTTTGGGAAATGGTGCTGCGTAAAATGTGAAAATGGAACACAAATTTTTCTTCATTTTACTTTTGTATTTTATTTATTTTTAATATCAAGGCTGTTCGTTTTATGCCATTAAGCCTACCTGGTCATGAACTTCCACATACATTCTGTATGAGCTTTAAAAGATCTATAGCATTTTACATTCCTATCTTAAATCTTTCTGTCTTCTAGAATCATCCATCGCCAAAACCCATGAATCACAACAATCCACAAAAATCTGAAACATTTCTTACCCTTAAAAAAATTCCTAAGTGCGGAAGCTAGAGATTTTTTTTGGTCCCAATCGTGAATCTTCATTCATCCACTCGAAATACTTTTTGTGGCATCTAATGGTGTGAAAGTTGGAGGACTCTCAGCCTTTTTTTTTCTTGGTATAACTTTATTTCTAAATTTATATTTATTTACTTCAGATTTTATTTTATTTTGTACCTTCCCATACTTCCTTTTATCATCTTCTCCTTATTGAATTGGAATGGTTCTTAAAGTATGTAAGAGAATTTCAATGCCTACACCCCAAAAAAATATATAAAATATAATAAAGGGGATGGATCTGAGAACGGAGGAGAAAGAAATAAAAAAAAAGCGGAATATTATATTACGTTTCCATAACTTCTGTCATTCAATCATCCATTTAGACATATATCTCAACATTATTATGAATAAGAAGTTTCTTACTTTCATTCTTGCAGAGATTTTTTTGTGTTAGAATTGCTTGCATTTTGGGTGCAATTTGAGTTTCTGTGAATTAATTTGAATTTTGTTCTTATTTAAACCTACTTTAATTTTGTTGGATATGAAGCTACAGATGTAATTTTATTAGGATCCGTTCACATATTTCATGTCTTAAACTAATTGTAAGCCCCCCCCCCCCCCCCTTCATGACTTATACTCTGTTATGAACACTGCTCAAAAAATCTCAGACCCCACAATGTTGCTGTGTCAATATGATCAATAAAAGCAAAACATTTTAGATAAGCAACTGCGTCTTAGTCATCAACATCCCCCTCCAAAAAATTTCAAACTCACTCAATTCTGTTCACTTCAAATTTTTCGTTTCATTTCGCATAATTTTTCCTCCGTTTTGTTCCTTTTTTTTCAAGTTTATGAAATTTTTATTAAAAATTCTTTACTTTTACTTTTACACAAAGCAGACGAATGAAGCCAAGATGCGCTATTGAGTGGGGGGGAAGCTAAGAAAACATAAAGAAGAATTAGAATTAAATTTTCAAAGTCTTTGTAATCTGATAAATTTAATAATACTGAATAATGAGGATGGCAATAAAAATGTATTTTTATTTTGGACGGTGGAAATTTTTTTTAAGGATTTAAGAGGATTTCTTTTGTGAAAATTAGTAAAATTTGAGGGACTTAGTTCTATAATTTGAATTTTATATACTTTTGGAAGGGAGGTTTAAATTTGGAGGTTTTTTTAAGTGATTTAAAATAATATTTAAACGATACAATGGAAATGAGAGAATCCGTAATTGTGGCTGGTAAATAAAGCATTGTGTCCACTGAAATATTAAAAGCTAGGATAGAAGCCGTGATTACAAATGTGAATGAACGAACTATGATCCAGGCGGAATTAAGTCATGTCCTGAATAAAAAAAAATTGGAGGGGGGGGGGGGGGGAGCCAGCCAGCCATTTAACCAGCCAAAGTGGACCTTTGAATTCAAAAAGCTATGGAAATTAGAACGTATAAGCTTTAAATTGCTTTAAATTAGATGAAAATTTCAAATGTTTAAAAAAGTGGATTATATTAAACATCCTTATTAATTCTTCGAGACATAAGGGGTCGTTCACTTATGACGTCCAACATTTAGGGGGGGGGGGGGGGGGGGGGGGGAGGTTCTGCTGAAAAGATTTTTTTGGATGAAAATTTTGTGGCAGAGGGGGTGAGGGGGTCTGAAAATCTCATTTCTTAATGGACGTCATACGTGAACGGCCCCTAATATTATTAATTTAATCATCACTATTTCGTTTGTCTTCCAAATTTCAATCATTCAAATCAATAACACATACTCAACTTCTATCGTTTAAGACATAAAGCAATTAAAACTTTTAAGGCTATTTATATCATCTAGAATGAATGCCTTAATCACTAACATAGTTTCATAATTGATCAATTAGATCTAAGAAATACTTAATATATCATTACTAATTGTCGTGACCGCATTTTTATCTGAACTCAAAGTTTTACCCCTAGCGAGACTAACTAGCAAATTGCTAGTCTTTCTATTTTACTACTTGCAATTTACTAGTAATTATTAAAACAACTTACTGTTAGTAAATTACACTTCATATTTAATAGCAAATTAATAGCAAATTACCATGTAAAATGTTTGATTAAATCTTCTTAAGTTCGAATCCTACGAAAAATCATCAAAAAAAGAATTTTTTGCGTCATAAAGAATTTTGTTCTAAATTTGGCATTTGCCATATACTTCACAAGAGCGCGCAGAAATTACCTTTATAAGGTCGATCCAAAGTTGTATGTGACATTCAATTAATTATTTATCTTCCTCAGGTTTGCGTGCGAGTCATGGGCGTTCATCAGTGTTCGACTTAATTAAATTAAGTCTTTTGCTTTTTATCATAGTGTTAGTGTACTTTAATTAACTTCAACTAAGTACACACTAATACTTTTACAATAATTTACACAAATAAAAAAAATCAAAAGAACACGTGGAAATCAACGGTTATATTCATTTAATTTTTTTCCAAATTTGCTAGTAAATTACTAGTTAAATTGATGCGATGATTTGAACTTGGATTTTGACTAGTAAATAGCAAGTAGCAAATGGAAAGTTATCTAGTGAATTACTAGGAAATTACTAGTAAATTTCTGCTAGTATACTAGTTCTTGGAAATAATTACAATATTATTGTGCTATCTTAAAACAACTTTAGCATTAATTGCTTCCTTTAGGATGACTTTTTGAGAAATTGTTCTTGTTATTGCCTCATTTTATTAACTAAAGAGCTCCACATAATCTATCCAGTAAGTGCTCAAAATCACTTATTAGTGACAATCGTAATTAAAGCTTAGAAGCTTTCATCGTGTTGACAATTCCAGCCTCTTAAAAATCCCTAAAAGGTCACCAAAAATAAACATCTACAATAAATCCTCTCCTTATCTATCCAATTCCTTTCAAGGGACAACACAAAAATGGGGCAAGAAGAAGAAAAAACTTTGAAGTGATCAAATCATCTAACATGGATAATTGCAATTAAGGAAAAACTTTTCCTCCTCTCAGTTTCCTTCCGATTTATTTCTATATCCGCTTATATTCGACTTATTGCGATAAGAAACGAGAGAAAAGGAAAGAACATTAGAGGTCGCATTTGTTAATGATGTTTAAGTCATTTAAATCGTGGAAAGACCA
Source organism: Chironomus riparius (assembly GCA_917627325.4). Taxonomy (NCBI): domain Eukaryota; kingdom Metazoa; phylum Arthropoda; class Insecta; order Diptera; family Chironomidae; genus Chironomus; species Chironomus riparius. The sequence continues at coordinate 33,451,727 of OU895879.1, forward strand.
TTTAAATCTTTCTTAAGCTCATTTTCTTCAAGCTGATGCTTCTGTTATTTGTTGCGGCTGTGGTTAACCAGATAACAGAACGTAGAATGGAAGAAATGGAGGGAAAAGTTCCACCCCAAACATAATAATTTCCTTAAAAATCAAATTGAAATGAAAATATGAAAAAAAAATTTCTTGTCTGAGACAGAGTGTGAGGAGATTTCTGCTGTTGCTGCTGCCTTATTATTTATTCATAACGGATGGATTGAAAGCCTCAAAGAGGATTCTTTTCCCATCTCTTCCCTTTCCTATGAACTTAATAAGACAAATTCCATTAAAAATGAATTCAAAAAGTTTTTTTTTTCATCTTTTCTTACTTAGTTAAAGTTAAAGTAGAATCTAAGATGAAGACATAAAAAGAGGAGAAAAAAAGTCAGCCGTGATGATTTTATTAAGAGAATTTATGCCTGAGAAAGTGTGAAGATTTATACAAAGAATTGTAATTAGATTAACTTAAAAACTGACTTGAACGACAAAACTTTTTCAACTGAATTTTTAATTTTCTTAGTCTGCTGCTTCTTCTTGCGTTACTGCTAATGATGTGATTATGTTGCTCAATCTATTGAGTATTGTTGTATTTAAGTCTTGCATTTTAAAAATCAAATATAACGTGTAAAGGACCCAGTCTTTAAGCTGGAGGCACTGCGATTCGATTTGTAAAGAATCTATTGTACTATACCCTTTAAATCACAGTTTATAGTGGGATCCGAACCACTTGCATAAATCAAAGTAAATTAAGAATTTAAAGAGAAACTGTAAAATTGTTAAGATCAATCGGGAAGTGCTGCAATATTGCCATATTAGAATCAGTAAAGAATATCATTCACTTCAACATCCCAAACCAGGCTCGTAGCCAGATTCTCCTGTGTTTACAGAAATTTCTTCATTATGCTATGGTTTTTATGACCCCCCCTTCAGATTTTCTGATGATACTTTCACATCGATATTTATTTCCATAATTGGTAAGTCCTTATAAGCTACAAGTTGTTTGCAAATGCGTAGATTCCGAGAATGACTTCCCCGCGCTAAGTTTTTCATATAAAATTTTTTTGTCACCCCCTCTTCAAATTTCTGGCTACTCTCTTGTCCCACACATAAAACTTCAGTATTTTTATAATTATGAAATCAATACTATGCAAATAAAGCACCGATAAGTGTTTGTTATTGATTTAAAATCCTCCCACGTAGACCAACTTCATCAAATAATAAGCATCATCTCTCTGATTGTATAATAATATTTATCTTTTAATTAGCTCATTATTTACCCACATCATATTCATAAGAGTTTGAGATTATCTCAATGGCAATCATCGTTTATGGTGGATGAGTAGGATAGGAATTTTAATTGATTGCTTTAATGCAGGGTCAAGGTAATTAATGATAGCTCAATATACATCAACAACTAGGTTATTTAAAGTAATTAACGATAAATGTTTTCAATCCTCAAAAATTTGATCTCCTTGACACAAAAAGCAAATCTCTCAAATTCTTAAGTAAATGATACTTAACAATCTTGACATTCGATATTGATACTGTCACGAATACCTTGAAACGCCTAAATCAACTACAAAATCTGACACCGAACCTTCTCACGTTTCAATAAAGATTTAAACAATTTTCACAATAAAATTACTTTGCAGCACGACCTGCCTTGTTCACCTTAAAACCATTCTAAGGAACATTTTCATTTCAAATCTCGTAAACTTCCTACACGATGTAGAGACTTTTCAAGCTTATCTACTTGAGTCAATATGAATATTTTATGTATTCACATGCAATGAGCTTGACAAGTTCCTTTCTCGATTTTTCATGAAAAAATTCTTTCAAGCCAAGCAAAAAAAGTTCTAGAAAATTTTTTTTCCTTAAACGAGCGGATATAAAAAATCCACTCACATGGCCATGCATTCACAGAAACGAACATTTTTTTTTGTATGTTGCTGGCCTCAGGGCATTTAATTTAGCTGCTAGAAAATTCATAAGAAGAGAAAGTAAAATGAATATTTAATGGGGAAAAAGAAGTAAGTTGAATTCACTCCATCCACAGCCACAACGAGATGTAATTTTTTTTTGGATTACACGAAAACAATAAATTCATTTCTTTTTTCGGACTTTTTTTTTTCTTCTGCAAATCTTCTCATCATCATTATTATTATCATCGTCTTATTTTCATTCTCATTTAGCCCCCTTAAGGTACTTTATATTCGATGAGTAAGTAAAGTGCTCTTCTAAGAAAAAATACAGTACGGAAAGAAGACAGAGGATGATGAATAATTGTCAGTCAGCAATATTATGATTATTGTTATCTTAATACATTGAGGATAATGGATGGAAAGTGCGCGCGTACCACAATTCCATTTAATTGAGGGTTAATTGCTTTATAATCCGATTATGGGATTTTTTTTTGCTCGGTTCATACTTTTTTCCATTATTTCTGCTGCTGCTTGTTGTCTCTTTGTTTTGTTCCTTTATTTTATTGCAGTTGTTGGATATTTCTGGTGAAAAAGGATTGGATCTGTATGAATTATTGCTGATATAGATGCTTATGTTGAAGAAAAAACAATTTTGGTATTAAAGCACCTCCTCCCTCCGCCCTATCAATCAAAAATATGCTAAAAGACTATCTCAAAATGCGCATCATCTCCTCAAATCCAAAACTATTCAATGCAATCCTTGAAAAAAAAATTGATAATTATTTAAATACCATTCAATGACTGATTTTGAATATATGAATTTGTGCATGTGTGGATGAGAGTAATTAAATTTATCCGTTCTCAAAATAATTTACAAAAACATTCTTCTCATTCATTATTCTGACAGAAAAAGCTTTTATCGGTCATAAAAGGATTTAAATCACATTGTGAATGATCACATTCAGACATACAAATATGTGAAATGGATGAATAATGTCAAAACAATAAACCTTAATGCATTAAATCATTCAATAGTAAAACTGGCTGACTGCTGTTGCTGATAGCATACATTTCGCTTATTCAGCCATTTATTTATCCTATACTCTATCTCCATCCATGTAATGGCAAATGTGGAGAAAATTTTTACTACTTTACATTCTTTCTTTTTTTTTTTGTCAATTAACGGATGTGATGTCTACATGAATACATTACTTCGTTACTTACTTACTTTGTTGTATTGATATGCACATGAATATAGGGAGATTATAGACTAATGCACATATGGATATGAGAATGATGCATGCCCGAGCGACAATTTGTGGCGATGGCAGTTGTGTGATTGTCTCCAAACTGCCTTGCCTTGAACAAGTCGATTTCAAGGCACTGCCTTATATTACATTGCCTTGTGGCCACCATATGACTGCCACCAAAACAAATGTTTTTTTCTAAAATTTCTGCCTTGCTCAGGCAGTTACAAGGCTGTCATAAGACTGCCACCTATTTCAGCATTGCTGCAACATACTTCACAAGTAAAATCAGAAATGATTAATATAAGTCGAAGAAATGTTTGCATACTTTTCTTAAGATATTTTAAATAATATCTTTTGTGGCATGGCACTTTCACTGATTCGTGCTCCTTTCAAGACTTAAGTCGTGATAAGACTTTAACTTTTGAATCTCATTTCCTTATTAATTATAGTACAAAACCAAATGAGCTAACGAACATTTAATTTTCAAAAAAATCAAAAATTATAACAGAATTATAACAGTCTTTTGCTGTCATAATAACTGCCTTGTAAGCACCACCTCGTCAACATCTAGGCGATTACAAGGCAAGTTGGTCAGAAGTCGGTGGCAGTTTTAAGACAGCCTTGCGCGCGGAAATATGGAGGTCAGGAGTTGCCATCAAGGCGATAAGGCAGTCGTATGGAGATTATTGATTCGCCTTTACTCAAGGCAGTTGGCAGTAGGCACTGCCTTGTGACCGTCGAATGGCTGCAATAAGGCTGTTGAATGTCGCTCGGGATGATTAATCCACTGGGAAATGTTAAAATCCATCAAGTTAATGAAAATTAAGTGTGTCAGCTGATTTGACAAATATTTGACAAGTTGTCTATTAATGATGAAATTCAGTCCTGAAAAAATTAAATTTTATTAAAAACTAATATCTTGGTATCAAAAAACTTAATAGAAACTGAATTTAAATAAATTTGACTATTTCTGAACATTCACTTCCCGCTGGGACTAAAACTCATTCATAAAACATAGCTGCTTATTCATAATGCAAGGAGAATAGTCAATATGCAATGTGTAATATCAAACTTATAAAATATGCATCCTACAAGTATAGCTTCATGCAAAAATATATATTTTATGAATAGATTTTAGAATATACTGCAATAGACTCAATATAGAAAGAGAAACAAATTGTTCTATTTTAGACTTAATATACAGGAAAATTCAATTAAAATGAAATGACTAAAATTTAAAGGGATGAATGAATTTTCCATTAGTAGCTTTATTTTATGGCCTATTTTAAAGCTGAGATATTTTTTTTTTTGTGATGATGAATGGACAAGATTGAAGTCAATAACGTGATGGATTGATTAAGCACAGAACGTTGAGAAAGAAAAAAGTGTTTCTTAAATATGGCATTTAGCAAAAAAGTCGGATATCCCTCGATAGCTCAGTCGTTGGAGCATTTGACCAAAAATTATAAGACATTGGTTCGAGTCCCACTCGGACTCCTTTATTCGGAGTTATTCTTTTTCTGTATAACATCAAGGTTTTATATCAATGACGAGATATTGATTCCAAATTCCTCTTTGGTTGGATCTCAAGTCCTTCTGCTTATTTATAATACTAAGACACATTTTCACCCTTTAATGGCGTTCCCATGATCCTCCTTCACATAGAATTTCAAAGAAGATAATCAGATTTCAGTGGTGTTCACGCCAAAACACTTCAAATTTTATCTTCCAAGAAAATAAGGTCAACGACACTAGACATCGATAAACACTTATATTCTATATCACACACATCCAATTATCTATATCATTTTCCATGAAAACTATTATCAAGCAAAAGATCATGCACACCGCAAAAACATAAAAGAATTACTTCCGCCCCCTCAAAGCAGTAATAGAGAGTATAGTAAGTAATTGATGATGATGACGACGATGGTATGTTTAAAAAAATGTTTTCCATACACGCAAATATTAATTATGGTTGAAGCGTTTGCAAACACTTTGGATGGATACAATAAAGAGAGAAAAATATTTTTTAAAAAAAATTGCACTGTCATGCATGAATAAGGGAGACAAAAAATCATTCTGTGGAAAATTTTTACACAGGACAAAAAGTTGCAATCGTTGACATTAAAATATTGCCATTCACACTAAAAAAAGTCCTTCAGTTTATTTTTTGAATTATTATTTTAGTGCGAACATTGGCATGTCTGGCATAAATGTTGTTTTTATTTGGCGATGTATGATTTTCATATTTTTGTAGTGGTTAATTTTTCGGTTGATTAATCCAATTATTTTATCATATTTAAATGTGATGCAACTTTCCATTGAAAAAAGCACTTATCCATTGAGAATTTAGATCGACCGATGTATCGATTTCAGCTAATTTTATGGTGATATCAAAAATGAAAAATTTAAATTGACATTAAATGTTTTTTATTGAATTATATAATTTGTTGAATAATTGAGTAGCTTTGTTAGGGTTTAAGTTTATTTTTTATGATTTTATGAATTTGTTCACAGCGCATTTTGTTATATAAAAGTTCAAGCTTGGAGCCAAACTAGATTTGAGCTCCCCTCCACCTCCTTTGACTTGCTGCTTTAAGTAAGTCTTCTTAAAAGCAATAACTTGAATGTAAATCAGCATATTATTGCCATTGCCATAATGTCCATCAAAAGCTATCAAAACCCCAAAAAATCTAGAATTTTGACATTTTTAAGAAAAAGCAATCACATCCAACACAGTTTTCAATAAATGAAGCTAAAATACAAATTAAGTTTATCAAACATTTTTCCTACGACCTCGATCGAAAATTAAAACCACAGAAGCTGTTTGTACGCATCAATCCAATGCTGATTAAAAGAGCACGCTTGCCACGAATGACTTTTTAATTAAAAATTTTCATTTATTAAATTATCAATTTTTTTCTCGTTATTGGCAATTAATTGTATATATTTGTTATGTATTAAATTTTAAAGCGATTATCAGGCGGTGTAGTCAATGTTTCCATATTTTCTATAGAATCGGATGCTGTACTTCCGAAAACAAAAAATTTTGATAAATTTTCCTCATCTATTAAAAATGCCAGAAGGAATCTCTGCATGTCTTTTATTTTAATTATCAACACCCATTATCGATGTAAAATCTTCATTAATTATTACTCAATTATGTAATAAAGACAGGAGGCTGGGAGTTTAATTTAGACTCATAAATCGTAGCTGGAGTAATAAATTTCTCATTTGGGGATTCAAGTTTACAGCAAGGGTTGGGAATTTGATTTGAAAATATTTTGAATTTTAAACTTATTGAATTTATTGAAAAGTTTTAAAAAATCTCAAAAAAGTTTAATAATTTGAAGAATTTTCTGAGGATTCAGAAAGAATTTTTCAATAATTCTTAAAAAAAGTTATCAAAAAGGCCCAAAAACTTTTCGATTAAAAATTAATTAAACATCACCACACCTTCAATTCACCTTCCAAATGAGAGATAAAAATTGACGCACAACACTTTAAAAAGACTTTACGAGAAACATTTTTTAATTAATTACTTAAACCTCAAAAAAAGCGTCTCGCTTTTACCTTGAAAGATATTTTTCATCTTCACCTTTAATAAAGTCATGTGGTGAGAGAAAAAGGCACAAAAAAGGTGCTTGAAAGTTTTTACAAGAAGAAAAATTAATGGAAATTTAATTTCGTCTTGTATGAGATGAAGGATGACGGAGATTGAGAGTGAAATTGATAAGATTTTAAATTGTCTTACGTCACATTGATTTGATAGGTATTGAAGGGAAGTCATTAACAGTTTAAGACTTGAAACATGCTGGATTAATAATTTAAAATTTATTAATCTCATAAAATATTAATTTTCAAATTTTAATGCTCCACAGCTCCTTTAATAAACACTTCCATAAGATCCCTTATTTCTCAATACTCCCCCAAGCTGTCTACCCCATTCCAAAAGTCTCCAAAAAAAATATATTTATTTCACAATAAATTAAAAATTTAAATCTTGCAAAAGAAAAACTTTTTCTCACATTTTGATAGTCAACTTATGCTTTGAATGAGGATATAAAAATTTAAATTCATTTTTGGCAACAATTCAATTTTTTAGAAATTTATGTGATTCAAAATCATCAAAATAAATTATAAATTTTCCCCTACATCCTCTCTTCATCCCAAGTGTAACGAACTGATATCAAAGAAGACGTAGAAGAAGAAAAAAAATATTTTGCTTACGACAGCAGGAAGAGTTATTAAACCTTCTATCTTAACATTAGTCAAAGGAGTGCCAAAAAGTACCTCATACACACAAAAGCAGCAGCAGCAATCACACAAAATGTTCAACGTAGCATAGAACACAGCAATTACTTGCTCGTTAAATATAGGTTTAATGAAATGGAAAGGCGGAAGATAAATCGAAGTTGAAATTCTTGGAAAATTATTTTTTCTCTACCACTACCCGACAATTTTCCAGTTTCCTCGTACTACCAAAAAAATATTGGGAAGAAATATAATGTTCAGAAATTTATTTTTCTTTTTACACAGAAATAAAATTTAAACGTTTAAGGAAGGAAAATGAAGGAAGGTAGGAAATTAAAAGGAGAAAATTTATTTTTGAAACGCATTTTCTTGAGGAAAAAAGGTTTTCTTCACATACTGAGAACGGAAGTATGTTTACATGATGTGACTAATATATTTGATTCTTGTAACTTAGACAGGAAATTAAGGAAGAAAATTGATTATTTGTGTTTTGAATTATTGGGGTTTTTCAAAGAAGTTTGACTTAATGCAAAGTTATAGATTCTAGATTGAAGAAGCTTGAGAATCAGTGGTTTAGCAGGTCTTCAATCCAAAACTCTTAACTTCGTACCTTTTAACAATTTTGTCGGTATAATTCAGAGATCGAAACCTTACAGCAGTGTTGTCTAAACTGTGTGCTGCGGCACGCTTGTGTGCCTTAAAATTTTTTTTTAAATGATGCAAGCCGCATGCAGTATGCGTCTTTAGTCGTCGTGGCTCAAAAAGTTTGAACAACATTGCCTTAAAGTCCTCTTAAATCGACTCTGTTACGGTCTTTGCAAGGCACACTGAAGATTCAACTATAAACTAGAGTTGCCATAACATATTTGAGCTTTCTGATTGTTTTTGAATCTTTTTGAATTTCTATGGACCAGTGCTATCCAAACTTTTTTCAGCAACGGCATTTTGACTTTAGATATTTTTTCACGGCACACCCTTTGAAAATCATCATTTTTAATGAAGACGTATTTATTACCAATTTTTGAGATTTTTAATATTTTGCCACGGCACACCTAAGGATGTCCTACGGCACACAGTTTGGGCAATTCTGCTTTAGACCACACCCATTATGCTAATGCTGAAAATAATGTAGTAATTGGTGTCAGGAACTTACAAAGATTGCGATATAAAATTCAACTGCGATGTTGGCAACAATTAAATTGAGTCAATAGAAAATAAATTGTTAAAGCAGTCCATTATCCTCTTTATTTAAGAATAATCACTAACCAGACAACAAGACACAATAAACCCTCAAACTCATCTCCTAAACAACACATAGTCATTAAATAAACTTAAAACGTGAGCACTTTTAGCTATAAATTTATTTTCCTTTTCATTTGACTCGAATGAAGCTAGAAAGAAGGAGGAAAATCCAAAAAGAAGGGGTTGAAGAAAATCCTTAAATTTTCCTTCACTACTTCTGAACATAACACTTAACTTTTCTGTATTCTTCTTCTTTGTTTATTTCCTTCACATTGCTCCATAATCAACATTAGTATGAATCAATTTCAATTGGTTCGCGCAATAACTTATTAAAAAATCGAATCGAGTGCTATTAAACTTATAATCGGTAACACACTTCGTTATTCGTTGTGCCTGCTCATTCATCTGGCATTAATTAATGTTTCACTTTACTAAATTGACGGTGAAAAAAGCAAGAAAACTTTCCTATCCTTTCAAGCTATGGTTGACTAGAAGGAAAATGAAGAAAAAGGTAGATGGAGTAGAAAAAAAGAGTTAACGAATTGGAAATTGAATTAATTTTGGTATTTTAAATTAAGTCATCTTGAAAACTTGTATATTGGTAATTGGGAAGCGATATTTGAAAGGATTGCCGCAAAATGCTCTCCAAAAAGACCTTCATTAGAAAATAAGAAGCCTTTTTTTCTAATAAGTTCTGATGCTGCTTCTTTTCAAGTTGGGAAAGTAAGTTGAGCATGAGAGTATTTGAATATAAAAAATTTGCTTGCCTTTCGTAAGAAAAGTTTCTTCAATTTTGTAGGGTTTGATTAAATAAGAGAACTTTACCTAGGATTGATGATTGTTGTGGAAAAATTTGTTTTTTAATTAGTTTTGCTTAAGGAGCTTCTGTTTTGTTGCTATGGGGCTAGAAATTGTTGAATTGGAAATTTTCTTGTAACTTCTTTGCGGTCTTTTTAAGCATTACTGCACAACTTAATGCAATTTTGCAAATTCACCAGCAAACCACATCAAAATTAAACATCCAACATGTTCTTTTAATCAAATTTCACGCAATTCTGAATTCAATTTAACTTAATTTCCATCAATCCATCACCCCAGCAGTCCCTATGGAAAAATATCAAATTATCTCGTTCCGATAATTATCCATATTCCTCTCATTACATCACGTTGACGACTTTTATTTTCAACCCTCGGTGTTCTATCTCCACCTCTAAATTACATTTACACGCATTTTTTTTATTTCAATTAAATCTCAATTAATTTAATGGTGCTTCCACCGAAAAGCGAGTATTCTCCTCGCGCAATTTTTCACATTGTTGGTTCTGCTGCTCTCGACTTTTTCTTCCCTATCGCCACTGACTGTAATTGAATGAAGAAGGTGAGCGACTGTGCAAAAAAAAATTCAAATTAAAATAATGGTACTTTTTGAATTCAGAAGAAAGGCATAGGACAAAATTGTACTTAAGTATTTGAGGATGGCAATTTTTCAAACAAGACATGAACCAATGTCAACTCATTAAATAATGTTGAAGTTAAGTGCGATGCATAATAAAATGGAAAAAGTTAAGAAAAAAGTGGACGTTTTGATTGATTTGATGGAGTTTTAGGAATATGATCAAGTTGTAAAAGGGAGTCATACAGGCAAAGGCAAATAATTTTAAATAGAAACGTTTTTTATGGACGGAAGCATTTAGACTTCTTCTCAACAAACCCTAGCAAATGTTTTCAAATAATTTTTGACCTTCTCTTCCCCTTGCTGCTTCTCTGAGTAGCCCATAAACTTACTTTTTAAACAGTTCCAATAACTTTACTTCCGATGTCATAAAATCCAACTCCCCAACCTCATTCCATAAATTAAAAAAGCTCATTTAAAAGTTTATTATAATATCTTCCAATAAACTGTCAAAAAGTCATCCAAAATGCCCAAGCTGCCTGTCATATTTCACCGAAAATCTCGCAACAAAAAAATAATTATTTTCAGAAATGAAATTTTTCATTTTCAGTATTTAATTAAAAAGGCATAAAGCGAAACGAGAGATGCTGTAATATAAAATTTATAGCTAGATTGAATGGACAGAAAGAAGCTTAAACAATGATTGCTTGTCAACGAATTGACACTTTTTTTTTTCGGTATTTTACATTTCGTATTTAGTATTCATCATGCCATGCTTATCAAACTATATAAAATCTATTTAATTCGTTTTAATTACTCTCACTCAGCATAAGCATCACAAAAATTAATCTCTTTAGTAGATCTTCTTAACACCTCCCTCCACTGCTGTTGTGATTATCGTCGTCATTATTATTGTTACTCTAAATACTGAAAAAAGCTTGTTTATGGAAAAATTGGATTAAAATCTTCAAGTCATGTTGTGTGATGCTGATTAAAATTGACAGTTGATTTTTACATATTTTAATTACATTAAAATTGGATTTTTTCCATCCTAGCGGCAGCAGCAACAACAATAATTTTATTTATTTCCAACGTACTTTTAATTACATTTTCTGATCAAGGCAAAAATCAATGTAAATAAATTTATGTGTCACAAATGTACATCTGATGAGGCATATGAGTCTGTATGTGGATGTTCATTTACATACTATTTTTTTTCCTCTCCTGTTTCTGTTCATTATGTCTCATGCGTCAATAAACAAATTGATGATTATGAAGATTGGTTATAGCGGTTGCTGTGGCTTGTGCATTTCCGCAGGATATCGTGTGCATAATTTTAAATAATGAATACAGTGATTATTAATAAACATGATGATTTATGCACACTTAATACTTTGATTAAAATGCACAGGAGCTTAAAAGAATCAATGATGTGTAGCATTTAATTATTGATTATAAAACCGTCAATCATGTTATGTCTGCAGACTAAAATCTTTATTCAATAGAATAATTCCTTAACTCACTTTTGATGTTTCATGTCTACCCCATATTCAATAACTCCCATATGTGTAATGTAATTCATTTAATATCAAACATAAATATTTTATATTGAGAGGAAAAAAATTAATTCAATTTTATTATTCATGAGTCTTGAGTAAAGATTAAACATTAAAAATTGAATCACTTGGTAGATAAATCAAATTAAATTGAGCATCTTGGGAAAGAAGATGTAATATGTGGGGAGAGGGTTGAAGATATTTAATCCTTGTAAAAATTTTAAGTGATTTTAAGGTATGCTACAGAGTTGGGAATAATTGCATGATGGTCAAATCATCTGCAAACTATCCAAGAGCGTAGCCAAATACCAAAATTTGTACCATCTATTGATTCTAATGAAACCATATCAATTGGATTGTAGGTTCAGAAAAAAAAATCATTACAAAAACTTTTTCTACGGGGGGTCCGTACCCTCCCGTGGCAACGCTCCTGAAACTATCTGATTTTTTCTTTGCCACAGGCGCGTTGCCAGGGGGAGATATGGGGGACAAATACCCCAACGTAAACAGAAATTTATTATTTTGCTAGGGTTTTAATGAAAAAAATCCCAAACCACCCCCTCCCCCCTGAATTTTTCCATACAAAAAAAAATTGTCTCCCCCTCTTCAAATTCCTGGTTATGCCCCTGCTTTGTGATCATTGCTTCAAGATATTCCAAACTATTCCAAACTGAAAAGAAAATTAGTAAACTTAACACCCCCCCCCCCTTCCTCGCTACTTTTAAAAATCTAACAAAATTCCCACAACACCAAAGAGTCCTAGAAACAGAAAAAAAAGCAGCATCAAGACGAGAAAAAGAAGCATTTTTCCTCACTTCACTCATGAAAGATGAAAGTAAAGTCATAATGATGATGGCGCTCCACACGATCTCGTGAAAATAATCCAATTTATTTTTATTGAAATTGATGTTCTTGCCATACATGTTTGCAGCATGCTATGCTGTAATATGCCACACATATTTAGTGATACAAGTGTAACCCCGAAGTACAAGAAAATGTCTATGAAGGCTTTTTCTTCATTCCCCTCCATTACAACATTTGATTCCTTATGAGGTTGGATATTTTCATATATTACATTACAAAACATAAAATATCTTTAACAAGAAAATTAAATTTGTTACTCTTTAGCAATGAATGAATGACTACAAACATTTTGTAATCGGGTATGAATCATAAAATGTGTGGGATGCCAAAGTGCAAGTGATGTTCATTCATTGAATTTCCTTTTCTCATATTACAGAATTAAGTAATTCCATCAATTGTGCTCGTTTGTTATTGGTACATTTATATGAAAGAATGACAGCACATTACCCTCAACATTTAAGCTCTACGAACAAATGTTTTTGTAGCTTTTCATATTTAAAATGTTATGATTCATAAAATAACAAGTTGGGGGTTGGTTGGATGTTATGTTGATGGACGAATGCAGCATTATTTGTTTTTTTTTTTGTGGAATTAATTTTTGTTGGTCATTTGTAATCCATTTTATTCAAATATCGTGTGTACCTCGAACCGCCCCCCCCCCCCCTTCCCTTCTCGTAAAAAATAGAAACTTTCTCAAATATTTCTAATACTCTGTTTTATAGCTTAATCTTTTGATAAACAGGACGATATTAATAATGCAAAATTTGGAACACTCCCTCCCCCCCCCCCCCCCCCTTCCCCTGTTGAAAAACAATTTTTTTGACGAAGTTCATGTCTTTAGATGACTTCCTAGGCTCTCAACATTGACCAATAGATATGGTCCAAAAATACACAAAATCCAGGGGCGTAGCCAGAAATTTGAAGAGGGGGGTGGGGGGGAAGGACAAAAAAAATTTATATGAAATATGAAGTGGAGTTTTATGATTTTTTCATAAAACTCCTAGCAAAAAATTTCTGTTAACGGATTTGTCCCCCAAATCCCCCCCCCCCCCCTGGTTACGCGCCTGACAAATTTCTAGTATCTCATCATAGCTCAACATCAATTTAAATTCAGTGTCAAAATAAAATGTGTACAAAGTGAGAACCATATTTTATTCTAACAGATCTCATCTCATTTCATTCACACCAAAAAAAAGCGTGTCGAAAAAATTTATTCATGAATATCTCATCAAATATAAAATCATAATAAATCAGTAACAATAATAAAGGCATCAAAATTCATTCTGTTATTCAGCATATTAATAAAAACTCAGATGATCTCGTTTTAGCATTGACGTGCTAAAATTATTCACATATTTTTTGATGAATTCAATTTATGTTAATGAAAGGACAGTGAGCTAATCCACACAGTCTATTCGCGTATACCTTTTGCTTTATCAAGTCAAAATACATGACATTTGGTTTTACAAGTCATGAAGACCTAGACAGTTTCATGAAAAGTAATGGAATTGAAAAAGTTGACTCAATTAAATACCTTGGAGCAATAGTAGACAGTAAATTGAAAATGAAGGATCATGCAGACCATCTTGTAAGGAGAATATCTCAGTCAGTCAACGCTATGAATATAATTAAAAATCACTTACCAACCAATTTGCTCCTCCAGTTTTATAATGCCTTTATTGGATCTCATCTCTTCAGTAGTGGATTTTTGATGTGTAGATTAAATGCTGGTGATGTAAATAGACTTCAGAGAATTCAAAATAAGTCGCTGAAAATGGTATTTGGTGTTGATAAAAGATTTTCTACTGAAACGTTATTTGTTGAAGTAGCGGTTAATGTACTGCCTGTAATTGGAATAGCCTGTTTCAACCTACTTTTATTGACTAAGAAATATGTCCTAACGTCTGCTGAGGATTTTGAAGTTATTAATGAAGGACGTCGAAAGGGCCAGCTGAAATTCACAAGATTTAGAGGAAGCGTTCTTGCCAACGACCTTGCATGCTTGGGGCCAAAAGTCTACAATCAACTGCCTGTGAAAATAAGAGAAATTAATAAATACAACCTATTTAAATGCAAGTTAAAAAGTTTTCTTATAGAAAACAAACTGATATTCTTGAGGGGCAGTAAACTAGATGTCAACAATCTGTTTAAATCATCAGCACTATCCTAAGATGCGAAAAAATGTGATGCGATAATTCAAAAAATTTTTTTAACGATGTTATTAATTTGGATATTTTTATCTTTATTTTAAAAAAAACTTGTACTTACGTTTATTGTGCGTGTACGTACATTACTTAAACATCATCTTAAACACTTTAAAGTGTAACACTTATTGGATATTAATATTCTCGATCATGAACTTTTGTTTTTCTCTTTTTTTTTTTTTTGTTCTTGTTAAGCTTTTAATAATTACTTTTATTTGTAAACTACCCGAGAGGGCGAATAAACATTAATCAATCAATCAATCAATCTATGCAAAAATTGATGAAATATTCATAACTTTATGTATTCGAGAGGGAAAAAGAGCAATTTTTTTGTTATTAAAAATCAATAAAAACAGCAACGAGTGCCGCATGTCACGATAAAGTTTCACAATCTTCTGCACTCGTGACTAATATTAAATTCAAATTAAGTGCATATTATGCGCTATCAAAACAAATCAGATTTTTACTCCCATTCCATCCTTTCATATTTATGATATCATAACAGTTCAAACACCACCACTACCTCTACCATAGCATCATTAGCATCATCATGATGATGAAATTTAATCCGATTGTGTGTTATGTTATTTTTTTCTGTATTTTGTTTCTTCAAATAGCTCATGAATTATTTTGCGATATTTTTCTACGTCGCCTCATAAATGCAAACACAGAACAAGAGAGTCATGTGGTTATATATGTATCCATACACACGTATGCAATGGGAGGATATAATAAATATTATGATTATACCTACAAAGAAGACAAAAAAAAATAATAAATCGTTGAGCATATTTCACTTTATTTGCCCAGTCTTCTTAGTTATAATAATAATTTTTCTATCTCAGCTACCCACTGTGGTCTATGAATGGATGGGGACGGAAAAAAATACTTTGTCATAGGGTTCGTTCACTTATTACGTAACGCACTAGGGGGGGAGGGGGGGTCTAAGATTTTGTTACGGTTTGTTACAGGGGGAGGGGGGGGGTCTAAATTTTGTTACGTAACTTTTCAAAAAATATATTTTTTTATAATTTTTTCTATATTAATTTTAAATTTTAAAGGAAGTATAATAAACATTTGATAAACAATTTAAATGAAAAAAATTATTGTTACGTTATGGGGGGGGGGAGGGGGGGTCTAAGATTTTGTTACGCTTTGTTACAGGGGGGGAGGGGGGGTCTAAAAACTCGTTTTTTTGCGTTACGTAATAAGTGAACGAGCCCATATATGTCTGCTTACTTAATATTCTATTATGAAATTATTATTAAATTATTATGGAATGAAATATTATGAAAATTTGATGAGCAAATACGGAAGTATATTTTAAGTGACTTGCTGGAATTATAATAGTCATGTTAATTCAATAAATTAAGGATATTGTAGAAAGCATAAAATTGAATAAATTGATTCAATATTGAAGCTTTGAGGCATTTGTTTGAACTTTTATGAATACAAATATTTCAACAAAAGCTATTACATAATTTTGTTGAATGTATCCTTCTGGCTATCGAATGTAAACAAGAATCCATTTGAACACTTGCTGTGTTATGGTATTTGAACTTTTGAATTGGATTTTGTTTGAGCTTTGATTCATTAGCACCTATTAATTAGGATTTTTGGGAAATAATGAATGTTAATTTTATTGACAGCATAAAGACAAGCTCTATCAGTCTTTTCAGGATGCTGATATTGCTACAATTATTTTTATAAATTGCTAGAGATCTAGAGTTCAGATACTAGGGAGGTAGATTTTCTAGGGCGCCCTAGAAGCCAGATTCAGTACTAAAAGTAACCGATGCAGAGATTACTTAAAGAACTGCTGGATTTAGATCTGTTAAAAAGACAGCTAAAATCCTTAATATCCATATCGTGTGAACTGCTCTTTTAAAAAGCTAATGTCTATAAATTTCGAATTGAACAACATTGCCGAATTTTTAAGATTCTTTGAGAACAGAGCTCAAAGTCGATAGAAATTTTGTATAGAGTCGAGTTGACTCGGAGTCGACAATGCCATACAAAATCGATGAAAATCTCTAGTCGACTTCAAGCTCTATTTAAGAATATAAAACCTTTAACAAATTCATTTTTGGATCAATACTATCATCAAGATTACCTTTAGAATAATTCATTCATGTACATCGATCATGTTTGTTCCTCAAAAACACAACAAGTCCCAAAACATTTTCGTAAGAACTTAGTTCCTCATTCCAAAAATACCAAAACATTGTAAAAACATCAGAACAAGAAGCATCAAAAAAATCCTTTTAATTTATTTTTGTGTCCAGAAG
Source organism: Chironomus riparius (assembly GCA_917627325.4). Classification (NCBI taxonomy): domain Eukaryota; kingdom Metazoa; phylum Arthropoda; class Insecta; order Diptera; family Chironomidae; genus Chironomus; species Chironomus riparius. Next base: position 33,468,730 of record OU895879.1, read on the forward strand.
ACATAAAGCAAGAGAAATATTCCATCATAAATTAGATTTTGATGCCATCAAGTCAATGGCAAGAGCATTAAGAGAGAATCAAATTAAATATTTTTTCTTCAAATATGAACAATGATGAAAGCTCAAACCCCTGATGATTCATCACCAATACCCCCCATTACAAATGTCCATATTCATCATGCATAAGAAATAAATTTTTTATGACAATAGATGGGAATGAATTCATTAAGTCTTGAATTTATTCAATCATGACCTGCGTCATCGACATCTTGACATTTATGATGATATTAATGGGCCAGAAAGTACGATGAATGCAGGAAGTCCATTTGGGAATGGGAATAAAGAAATCAATATGAGGTGCTGTAATTTATGAGACATTTTCATTTTCAAGCATCTTCCTGCTTTTTCCGTTCCTGAAAAATATGAAATATTGTATTGAATGAAAGATTGACAAAGCATTGACTCAAAAATGATGGATTGAATATCATCAAAATGAATTTTTTTTCAGTTGTTTTTATTTATCTGTCGATATTGAATGAGGTGTCGATTATGAATATTTTTTTAAGTGTGTCCTGGAGGGGAGTTTTCTGGATTGTGAACGACTGTAAAATTTTAAAAGTAACCAAATTAAAGCTCTCAACTGCATCATCGTCTTGTCATGCTCGAAAATTCTCTAAAATCAGTAAAATTCATGGTCACATTCAAGGATTCAACCTCGACAAAATATCGTTACCATGTCATTACCTTCCCACTGGCGAAAATTGAATCTTCTAAAAAAAATACCAAAAACGGAAGTAAAATATGGATCAGCAAAAAAAATTCCAATTTCAATTCACGTTCATTCATGAATGACTCGAAAAAAAATTCTATTCAAATAACTGTCTGAATGGATTATCATTCCTCATTCTTCATGAATCTATTTATTCATTTCTGGTTGATGAATCTACCATCAACTACTCCTGCCATTATTGCATTGCAAATGATGAAAATATTCTCGTATTTTTTTTTTGTGTTTCTATTTTCACTTCCAACATGTTTGAAACTTCCATCATCATATTGTATTGACATTGGCATCGTTGCAGTGCAATTAAACAACGGTGGTAACAGGAAAATAAGAAAAACACTTTCTATGCTTTGCTACAATCTCAACTGAGATACATCAATTAATTTTACATTAAATTGCTTTTCTACCTTTCCAATCTGAATGTTTGGCATGCTTGACACTTTTTTCTGTCCTTTCGATTTCATTTGATATGAGCATTTGATATTGATGTGAAAGTCATTTTTAATGAAATAGAAATGAAGGTTTAGAAATGTGTTGGGGTTCCATAAACTTACATTGATTGACATATAATGTTCCAAAATTAAGTTCCTAATTCTAAATCTTTAAACAATATTAAGTTAGTATCTTGACTGTACATTAGCCAAAATGGTGTATGTTGAGTAAACTGTGTTTAAAATCTAAAATAAACTTATTTATTAAATTATCCCAATAGAAACCGTTCACTTATGATATCCAATGGGAGGGGGGTCAGCAAGAAAAGAACAATAGCAATTCCTAGAAATCCATTGTTCTTTTTTGAAAAATGACCGTTAATTTCGCACGTCATAAGTGAACGGCCACAAATATAAGCTATAAATAAATCATTCAGATATGATGTAACATTAAAAATCAGTGACTAAAGGAGACCAAAATATAAAACCAGCCATTTCCACCTGAATGTTACATTACATCTAAATGATTTATCCTTAACAAAAATACTTACTTTTGTGAAGGTATTGAAATTAAACTCGAAAACATTCAACACTCGAAACTTTGCTGGCACCGTCAAGTTCTCATTCAGAATCATAAGTAGCTTTCGATTTTCCTTTGTATCCTCAATCCAGTTCCTACTAAATGTTTTTCTAGACAGATTGTAAGTTCCTGATTCAATCAACTCACAAATACAGCAAGGTTTAAATAATTGCGTTAAAACTACTATTGCTAAAAGCACCATAAAAGAGGAGGCTGCAAATGCTGAATTCTAAATGGCAATAAATATTTTTGTTGAAATTTGTGCTTAAAACTTGTTAAAGCTTTCCATTAAATATTTACCTTCCACATTCCAAAAGACAAAAAGGTTGTGCTGCAAAGAACATAAGCACCGATAAGTCCTTGGAATGCCAAAGGCACGCCAAATACGTCATTGTAGCCAGCAACTAATCTGTAAAATAAATCAAATTAAACATTAATAATGATCCTTGACAAGCATTAAAAGAATGCAAAGAATTTTGAAAATTCTATTATTCACCTTTTCAAATTGCGATGTATCTCCACACACTTTCTTATATTCGATTCTTGAAATTGACTTTCACAAAATTTGAAATATCCGTGTATCATCACCAAGAGTAAAAAGAAGAACTCTTGAAAGCTTGTTATCAAAAATCCCGCATAAAAGAAGAATAAAGTTTGATAAGCTACTAGACAATAAAATGTTTCAGGTCTGTTCTGAAAGATTTCGGGAACAAGAAACGCCATTTGCAATTTTTCAACTTCTAATGTCACTATGCATGAAACTAGAACACCAATTACTCCGAAGATGTAAGATGTATAACACAAAACTTTTGATATCCGTAACGACCTGTCGATAAAAGGCTTGGCTTCAGGATACTGATGGAAAGTCATATCCATATCTTTAAGATAGTTTTTTATTAAACTCTGACGACCAATAAAGAACAGTGTAAAGCACAAAACAATTAAAATTGCAGGAATAAAAGTCACTATTTCGATTGCCTCTTCAGCTGTTTTGGCATTTAATCCTGAAAGAAAATTTAATAGACCTGGTAACACTAAGCAGATGATGTAAGCAACAAAAGAATTTTTCTTGTATGCTGTTGAATTTTGTCCCCAAAGACCAAAAATGTTAAAAATCTTAAAAATTGTCTCGAATGGCTCCTTTGAATCCATGATATTTATGTCCTACTTGAACGACAGTAAACGAGAAACTGAAAACCACGGACAGAGCAAATGTTTATTGATAACTAAACTAATATAGGATGCCAAGGTAATTTTAAAAGGAAATCCTGGCTAGATAACTTACAAAGACATAAAAAATCTTGAAATACTGAGGCCAGTTTCAAGGGCTACCCTGGGCACCTTAGGTAGGTCACCCTAGGATACCCACCACCTAGGTTCTCCTATGGCAGTGTGAGGTAGGATGATGTAGGTTACCCTAGGGTACTCAAGAGAGTATCAGTCCTGGGTAGGGTAGAGGAGTGCTTCGAGTGCCCCTAGAAACCGTCCCTTGAGGCTGTCCGTAAACATTTTCAAACTTGGTCACTCATTTAAACTGCATTAAATTAACTTACTTACTTCCTTTGCAACCCGCATTAAATTAAAATGATGTATTTTAAACACTCATGCGTCGTAAGTGTGTGTAGGTTTTAAATTTTAAAGAGATTCTTAATATTAAATTAAGGTCTATCGTTATTGAAAATATCTTGCTGCAATAATTTGCATTATTCATTTTTATTGAACCTTAAAATTGAAGCTGATAAGGTTTAAATAAATGAAACTTTTAGTAATTTAAATATTAATAATTAATAACTGTTATTCTTCCTTAACTTCAAGCTTTAGCTCAACCATACAATTATTAAGAATAGATACATCATTCATATTAAAAGTATCATGCACCATATTCATACCGCACGTGTACATCAAACTCACATGAAACCAATAAAACTAAATCATTTTGTGGTGTATCACGTTTCCTGTTTCAAGCACTTCTATGTACAAACAGCATTAATTCACATTTTGTTTGCTATTAAATTTCAATTAACGTACAGAAAAGTAATTTCTTAGATTGCACTGCACATTTCGCAAATAAAAAGTTTATGTTGTTTTAATGCTCTATGACGCCCATACTTTGCAAGTTTTTTTTTCCCTTCCCATTCTCGCAGACATGTCGCCATTGTGGCACACTTCCAATTTCTAGGAAGAGAAAAAAAGCATACAATATTTTTGATTAGAAAAAAATATGGAAAAATGGATAGGGATTTATGCCTGCACACCTGACATTATTCATTATGTGATCGTGAAAATTGGTGAATATTTTATGGTGAATTGGATGTGCTTGCATGTTCTATAAAAATGTAGAATAATGGAAAATTTTAAAAGCATTAAGACTATGATTTCTTTTTAGGAGCTCAATTCATCGAAATCAGGTATGGCTGGTTTATAGACTTCTTTTGTTTGATATAGGCTATTTCCGAAAGGGTGTCAATTGTCCATTGTCTCTCCTTGTGGTTCTGGATTAGCTAGAGAAGAATTCTTCAGAATTAAGTTGCCTGTTTGAACAAAAGCGTTTAACAAAATTTAATAAATCAAACAACAAATCATTTAGGAAGTAATAAAATAATTGCACGTGCAATTGGAACTTGCAAAATATTTTTATCAATCAGTACTTTGTTCATTTATTTGCATTCGACTGCATTGACAATTATTTGTTTTGAAGCTATTGTGGAAATTAATTAACCAGGAAATCATACAAACTGCAGCACTCATGTTGATTTCGTGATCAATTATCTTAAAATGTTCAGTATAAAAGAACCAAATTTTCTCATCAGAAATCAGTTCAGTTCATTCCTTGAATTTGAAAACAATTAAAAAAAATCAATCAAACAAACAAAAAATGTATTTTTTGAAATCAATCGTCTTAAACCTACTTCTAGTAGCTCTGACTTGCTCGGGTCAGGTGTCGTCCAGTATGGAATCATCCATTACTTCTGAATCTCTAACTTCTTCTGCTATTGAAGAAATTTCAAGTTCTGGTTCAGGAACAAATGAAGGATCAATCTCAACTGTCGAAGCCTCTCAACCATTAAGTCCACCATCTTTGGAAACTCTGAACGAATCGCAAACTGTTGGAGAGACTAGTTCTAATGTTATCGATGAGACATCAAGTTCTAATGTGGTCGATGAGACATCAAGTCCTAATGTAGTCGATGAGACATCAAGTCTTATTTCACAAACTTCTGCAGAATCAATCTTAGCTCCTTCATCTGAAGTCTCTTTATCATCAAGTCAACAATCGTCTGAAGCGCAAACTTCTCCTGATTCTCAGTCCATTGGATCAGAATCACCATCTGAGATTTCAGTTTCATCTGAATCTCCATCTATAAGCTCTACTGAATTAGAATCTCCAACTGGATCACAAAGCTCTTCGGAATCAGCAGTTATAGCTTCATCTGAACCAGGATCTCAAAATATTCCTTCGACTGAAGCTTCATCAGAATTAATTCAAAAAGAATCAAGTGCCGAATATGAATCAAGAGAATCAATTGAATCTCTTATTAGTTCCGAATCCTCATCAGATGCAAGTTCGATTGAATTATCTTCACCAACGGAACCTTCTGAAGAAGTTTCATCAGTTGAATCATCAGAAAGTTCGGTAGATTGTTTCATTCCTGACTGCAGATGGTGTGATCATTTGGAATTAGAAACCTGTGAATGCTTCAGAGTTGCTGTTGATTGTTTTATTGGCTCAGTATTAAGTGAAGATGGCTGTACATGTTTACCAATTCCTGGCTGGAATAGTTCAGCTTCTGAAGAGTCAACAACGGAACCAGAAGTCAGTGAAACTGAATTAAGCTCATCTCCTTGCTTCCCAGTTGAATGTCCAAGAAAAATGTTCTGGAATCAAGCCACTTGCTCATGTGAATGTTTAAAGAAGAAAATGTGTAGGAATAATTTAGAATTTAATCCTGCAACTTGCGAATGTGAACGTATGACAACAACCACACCACCTGTCAACACCACAACGCCTTTTGTGTGCTCATTACCTTCATGCAGATGGTGTGACTTATTGGACGAAGAAAATTGTGTATGTCATAAAACTTACCTTGACTGTGCACCTGGTTTTGAACTTAGTTCTGATAGATGTGAATGTGTCAAGCCCGAATCTTCTGAATCATCTCAAATTGTACCTAGTGAATCATCATCAACATGTGCTATCCCTCCATGCAGACCCTGTGATATTCTGGATGTAGATAACTGTGTATGCCACAGACAAATCTTAGAATGCTCGGAAGGCTTTGAGTTGACAGACGAACGTTGTGGATGTATAAAATCTGTATCTACATCTGAAAAATGTCCAGGATTGGAATGTCCAAGAGGAACTTTCATTGATGAAAAGCGATGTGAATGCATTAATGAAGAGTGCAAATCGGCTGAACCTTGCCGTAAAAATTTAATTATGGATAAAAAGAGTTGCGAATGTTTCTGCAATCTTAGTCCATGGCAATGCAAATATCCACAAGTTTTTGACCGTAAAAACTGCAAATGTAGTAACAAAAATCATCATGAAGAAGAAGACGAAGATGAAGATCCAGAAAACTGTGATTATGAATGTGTCCAGAAGGAAAGATGCCATAAGAATTTCATCTTTGACTATAACAAATGCGAATGTGTTTGTGATTCAAGAAAATCCACAAAGAAGTGTCCAGAAGGAACTAAATTTGACAAATCTGCTTGCGAATGTGTTGAATGTTTTGACTTTGACGATCCACAATGTTCATGCGATTGTGATGAAATTTTGGACTGTCCTGGAGATCAAATCTTCAATTATATTGGCTGCAAATGTGAATGTCCAAAGATTTACTGCGAAAAAGGATTTGAGATGGATAAGAGAAGCTGCGAATGTGTTTGGAAAGGATATGGTAATCAGTATAAGTATGGTGGGCGTTCAAAACATTCTTTAAAGGGTGGATATTAAATGAAATGTCATGAAAAAGTATTGAATCTGTAATAAAAATTAAACCTTCCATCCTGAAGTTAAATACTTTTTATTGTTCACGGCACAAAAGAAGGAAGCAAATATTTTTAATATTTTTCATTAAATGCATTAATATAATTATTTTAATAGCTATAATTTGAATACTCAATCGTAATCAGAAGTTGAATACCGATCTATAGTAAGTCACGCTCAAAACAAAAAGTGCAAAACAATGGATAAAAAGTGACACTTAATTATATTTTCATGATCATTAAATTATTAACTATTAAGTCAGGGCTTCTCAGACTGTGTGCTATGGTACTATTGTCAATGAATCTCCTTACTTCTAGAACAAACAAAGAAGATAAAGGATTACACATTCTAAAATGCAACATCGGCAAAAAAATTAAACAAAGTTCGGAAACCTAAACTTGCTAAATATAAGTATAGTCGTGACTAGTAGAACGATATTTTATTGAATTCATAAATTGAAAACTTTCCTCAAAGTCATTAAATAATTTTCATATATAAACAACGGACTGTCCATTTAGAGCTTAGTATTAAAAAAACTTAAAACAATAAAGAACTTAAAATGCCACGCTGGCATTTAGTATTATTCAGTATATTCCTGATCATTGCGATTAGCTTAGCTTCAAAGCCTTCAGAAACTGATAGCTCTTTTCAATCAAGCAGTTCTTCAAACTCAAAAAGCTCATCTGACTCGAATTCTCAAAATTCAACCTGCTATCTACCAAACTGCAGAAAATGTGACATCCTAGATCTTGAGAGCTGCACCTGCACTCCAGTATTCGTAAAATGTGCTAAAGGATTTACGTTTGATGAAGAAAGTTGCAATTGCATTGAATCAGGTCCAGATTCATCTTTATGTCCAGATTTGAAATGTCCAGAAGGTCAACACATCAATGAAGCTCGTTGTGAATGTACAGACAAAATTTGTCAAACTTTTGTTCCATGTCCGTCAAATACGATACTGGACTTGGAGACATGCGAATGTATTTGCAATCTTGATCCAAACTTATGTCCGGATTACTATATCTTTGACGAGTTTAATTGTTTATGTCGACATCCAGTTTGTGACCCACCTGGCCCTTGTCCTGGAAGTTCTGTTTGGGATACAGAGCTTTGTCAATGTAAATGTACCCAGAAAGATTGTGAAAAAGACTTCATTTTTGATGTAGCTGGATGCGACTGTGTATTAATAAATTCAACAGAGTCTTCAGCAACTGAACATGATACAAAATCAGAATTGACATCATCAGAATCACACTACAATTGTGATCCACCAAGTCTATGTCCAGGCTTATCATCATGGAATAAACATGATTGTGCATGCGTTTGTGCTGTTAAAGTCAAATGTTTTGCTGATCATATATTCAATAATGAAACGTGTCAATGTGAAAACCCAAATGGAACTTCTTCATCCTCAGTATTCGAATCATCTACTGAAATTTCAATTGAATCACCAAATGATCCTTCATCCTCATGTAACATACCCGATTGTAAGCCTTGTGACTTCTTTGATGCAGAAGAATGTTATTGCTACAAAATTGCTATAGACTGCATTCCTGGATATTGGTTGGATGACGAAGGATGCAGTTGTGTGCCAATGCCTGGTTATAATGAATGTTTTGAAATAATTCCGTGTTTAGAAACACAAACTTGGAATTCAGAAGCTTGCAAATGTCAGTGCAAAGAAAATTTTGAATGTAAGCAGGGATATGTATTCAATGCTGATGCATGTTTATGTATTCCTGTTTACGAATCAGAAACGTATCCATCACAATCGTGTCTTATTGAAAGATGTGGATCCTGTGAGTATTTGGATAAAAACATCTGTCAATGCATCAAGTATGAAGTGAGTTGTGAATATGGCTTTGGACTTAATTCAGAAACATGTGCATGTGAAGCTATACCCGGATTTAGTCTATCATCTTCTTCTGAGTCACAATCGTGTCCTCTGAATAGTTGTGGATCCTGTGAGTATTTGGATAAAAACATCTGTCAATGTATCAAGTTTGAAGTGAGTTGTGAATATGGCTTTGGACTCAATTCAGAGACATGTGCATGTGAACCGATACCCGAATTAAGTCTATCATCTTCTTCTGAGTCACAATCGTGTCCTCTGAATAGTTGTGGATCCTGTGAGTATTTGGATAAAAACATCTGTCAATGTATCAAGTTTGAAGTGAGTTGTGAATATGGCTTTGGACTTAATTCAGAAACATGTGCATGTGAAGCTATACCCGGATTTAGTCTATCATCTTCTTCTGAGTCACAATCGTGTCCTCTGAATAGTTGTGGATCCTGTGAGTATTTGGATAAAAACATCTGTCAATGCATCAAGTTTGAAGTGAGTTGTGAATATGGTTATCGACCTAATGAAGAAGGGTGTTATTGTGAACCGATACCTGGATTCAGTTCTCCATCAGAATATGATTCATCAATGCAGTCTTCTTTGTCGGAATCATCTTCGTGTTCTATCCCTGACTGTAGATGGTGTGACCATTTAGACTTAGACAACTGTGTTTGCAATAGAAGAATGTTTGAATGTCCTTATAATTATCATATCAGCGACGATGGATGTTCATGCGTATCAAACGAAAGTGTAAGTTTCCCAACATCTCCTTCTTCTTCTTATTCTTGTGAGCAATATACTTCATGTCCAGAAAAAACTACTTGGAATCGAGAAACGTGTGAATGTCAATGCATTGAGAATATTCTTTGTATTCAAAATTATACTTTTAATCCAACGACATGTGAATGTGAACCGACTTTTGAAGGATCCACAAAACCTTCATTTAATTCTGCATCTTTAATATCATCATGCTCCTCCAATCCTGATTGCAGATGGTGTGATTATATGGATGTCTCGACCTGTGAATGCTATAAAATTGCCATTGACTGCACAATCGGATATGAATTGAGTTCAGATGAATGTTCTTGCATCCCGATTTCTGGATTTAGTTATCCATCATTTGAGGAACCATCTAGTGAAAGTTCTGGTCCTATACCTACATTCCCATGCTTACCTACTTCACCTTGTCCAGACAAACATTTCTGGAATCAAAAAACTTGCTCGTGTGAATGCCGTGAGCAAATAGAATGCAGCTCTAATTATGAGTTGAGTTTAAGAACGTGTAAATGTGAACCGATCATCGAAACAACCCAATCTTCAGAATCGTCATCAGTTTCTGATAGTTCATGTTTTATTCCAGACTGTAGATGGTGTGACTTCTTAGATTATGACAATTGCGAATGCCACAGAATTGAGTTCGAATGCTTGGAAGGCTTTCAAAAAAGTAAAGATGGTTGTAGCTGCTTTTCTATTTCGAATGGGAATTTAACACTTCCACCATCAGTGCAGAGTTCATCACCTTGTTTCATTGAGTCGTGTCGATGGTGCGATATAATAAACATTGATAACTGCACATGTCAGAGAGCTTTTATAGATTGTGCATCGGGTTTTGAACTAAGTTCTGATGGATGCAGTTGCATCAAATCCTCTGAAAATTCAAGCAGTTCTTCAGCTGCTGTATCAAATAATTCATCCAGTTCCTCATCATTTTCAAATAGTTCATCATCATGCTCTTTACCATTTTGCAGATCGTGTGATGTTTTAGATACTGAAAATTGTGTCTGTCATACAATAGTCATTGATTGTGCTGAAGGATTTAAATTAAGCGACGATGGATGCAGTTGCGAATGGGTTGGACTTTCATCTTCCTCAGAATCAGTCAGTTCAACATCTGATGCATGTGGATCAAGTCCTCCTCCATATTGTAGATGGTGTGATCATTATGATGCTGAAAGTTGTATATGTCATATGAGATATGTGGACTGTGGTTGGGGTTATGATCTTAGCCCAGATGGATGTACTTGTATTGAATCAAATAATACAAGTTCTTCTGATTCCATCAGTTCTTCAAGTTCTAGTGATGTTACTTCAGAAACTAGATCAATGAATTCACCAAGTCCAATTCCTTGCTCACTTCCATCTTGTAGGTCGTGTGATATCCTTGATACTGAAAACTGTATGTGTCACAAAAGAGTTGTTGATTGCTTCCAAGGATATGAACTTAGTGAAGATGGTTGTGAATGTGTAAAGTCAACTTCGACATCCGAAAATTGTCCTGGCATTTATTGCAACAAAGGAACTTATATTGATGCAAATACCTGTCAGTGCATGAATGATGCATGCAAAGTTAAAGATCCATGCCCAGATAATTTATCTATGGATGCACAGACATGTGAATGCTATTGTCATCTCAACCCTACAGACTGTTCCTTTCCGTACACATTTGATTATGCAAACTGCAAATGTCGTCATCCTCCATGTGATCCACCTGGTCCATGTCCAAATAAACTTTCATGGGATCCAGAGAACTGCAAATGTCGATGCATTCAAAACAAAGCATGTGATGCAAATTTTATTTTTGACTCTGATTCTTGTGACTGCGTTTGCGATCCAAAAATGATGAATACAACTTGTCCATCAGGATCTGTCTATGACTCTTTGCTTTGTGACTGTATTGAAGAAATTGATTGCTATGATATGAATGATCCAGCTTGTGCTTGTGAGTGTGAGGAAGTTTTAGATTGTCCACCAGGCAAAGAATTTGATTTGGATTACTGTGAATGCTTATGTCCATATTATGAAGAAGATCCATGTGAAGATGGCTTTATGACTAGCGATGATACATGCGAATGTATTAAAAATCCATATCATGAAAAATAATTGTTCATTTTTAAAAGTTTTCCAATTTTTTGACTAATAAATATCCGTAAATTGTACACTAGTACCAAGGACATTGCCAAAAAAAATCTTGTGATTTTTCATTTGTTTTAGTGGTTTAGGATTTTGCACTCAAAAACCGTAGCAAAAGAGGCTTGTATCTTCAATAGTACTAAGTTTTGTCACGGTGATGCTTAGTTTTGCCTCAAAGATGCAAACTTTTGTTTCAAAGATGCAAAATATTATGTCGAAGATGCAAACTTTTGTCTCTAAGATGCAGAGTTTTGCCTCAAAAGATGCAGAGTTTTGCTTCAAAGATGCAAACATTTGCTTCTTAGAGACTTCTCCGACTAGTTCATTCAACTTTATCTATTTTTATTAGATTGAATATAAAGCGATTCCACAATAGTTCCGATATTAAAAACACCTGACGCCATAAAAACAGTCTCCATTTAATTCCCTTCTCATTCATTTCTTATTGTCCCAATTTTACTTGTTTTTCAGAACTGTTTGTGCTTTTTTTAATGGTAAAAATAGCAGAAACTGTCATTCACTGCATTTAATTGCATTCGCAAAAAAAAATATTTGTGGGATGAACTAGAAAACGTGGATAGACATGACAACAATGGAGCCGTAAATCGTGACTCGAGCGGCAAAAGATTGATTTTTATTGGCTTAATGGATTTTTTTTATGTAGGTTTGAATAATAAAGTTTGGATTGTTGTGGTGTTTTCTATGGTAATTTGAAAAATATTACCCGTCTGGAGCTTTCGTGCATAAAATCAACACATGTATTAAATTCCATAAAATAATGTCAGCCGCAGCTTAAAAATTATCGGTTTATTACCGACTGTCAATTCTAAAATACACAAATACCATAAATAATAGGTCATGAAAATTTTAAAGCTTAAATTGCAATTTAAAAAAACGTGAGAAAATCTTTAAAAAAATATTTTTATGGATCTAGAACATCCACATCCACTTTTGCATCATCATCAAAATTTAATTACATTTAATGAGTGTTCTCATCATGATGATGTTTTCCACATATACATTTATGCTTTCCATATCCATTATTATCATCAACATACTTTTTTTTGCATTACTTCCTTTCCGTACAGTATAAATTTATGCATATCAACCAACAAAACTCATTCATTCATTATGTGGATATGCATGTAATTTTTATATGAGAAAGATTCTTCATTAAAATTGTCAAAGTGAAAAGAGAGGAGAAATGGTTGAGATGGTTTTTAATGGATGAGTTATGGGAGCGCAGTTCTCAGTAAGGATGTTTACTGCTGGAAAGTTTTACACCTATGGATGTTGAGCCTTGTTGTGGGGTTGAGATTGGGTCTTGTCCTAGTATAACTTTTAAGACTAGTCATAGCTATGATGAAAATTCGATTATTGGGCTATTATAAAGTCCTTTAGATCCTCGAAATTAGGACAAATTCAATTATACGGTGTGGAAACCAATCAAGATTTGGTAATCCGTCCAATACATGATAATTGCAATGAGAGGGTCTAAGATGGTTCAGATGCCTCTCTCCAGGCAAAGGAACGGAACTGATAAATTAGGGTTCGTTCACTTATGACGTCCATCAAAAAACCTGATTTTTAAACCCCCCCCCCCCCCCCCCTCTGTCACAAAAATTCTATAGAAAAAATTTCCATTGTTCGAACTGTCACAAAATCCTAGAACCCCACCCCCCCTAAATGTCGGAGGTCATAAGTGAACAGCATTTACGTTTTGATAATTTTTGGTCATTTTTTGATCATCCGCTTTTTGTGATCTTAAAAAAATGTGGTCCCGTTTTAAGGAGTTGGTTCCCTCCATCAAATAATTTATATCTACACCCTTGGTTTAATCATATTTCGAATATTTCAATGGCACAGAAATTCAGCTCTTTAAGTCATAATTGGACCCGATTGTTCGTTACCCTTCCTTAACATTTAAAATTGCACCCACACCAACCAAAAAAATTAAAAACTTCCTTCATCAAAAAATCCCGCTAATAATTCCAAAAGAGTAAAAAAGTTCCTCATTTTTAATGCACAAACATATATGCTGGAGCTTTGATGCGAAAAGTTTTTCTTTGTAATAAAAATGTGAGGTGGTTTTTCAGTTATTTTTCGACATTCGCACATGTAAAACGTGTGTGGGTGGAAATAGTTTGAGTTTCTTTTTAATTCTATGAAAATTATACTTTTTCATCTTACATAACATGCATAATGACTTACTCTTTTACATGTAAAAATGTGATTTATGCAACAGTTACATTAAGCAGGAGTAGCAACGATAATAAAAATCATAATATTCATGTTGTAACACCAAACCAACATTCGCATATTCACAAAAGTCAAGCATCAAGGAGCTGAAAAAGAGAAAAATTAAAAAATTTAAATTGAAATTTGCTGTCGTGTTTGGAAATAAATTGCTATGCATGTTATTATAGCGCCTGCTATCGCTGAGTAGCAAATCTTACACTTTTTTTCAACGCGTTAACCACCATACGTGGAACTTTACATTCTTTCACTATCAACACCGTGTTTATGCTCATATCTTTATGCTCAACCAATTGTTTTAAATTTCTCGAGTAACACACACGCAAAAAGTTTCGCGTTGGCAACAAAAACCAATTTTATTTCGAGAATAAATTTTTGTAGACATTTTTGCAACTGAATCGAATGGAATTTTATGATAAGAGAGAAAATTTTGCTAGTCAGGAATTCAAACTGATTATATGCCTTAAAAAATCCCACTTTAATGACTTAAGCACATTCACTGTTAAGCAATACTGACTAATGTCAGTATCACACTGACTAGTATCACACTGACTAGTGTCATTCTGGCTAGTATCTCACTGACTAGTGTCATATTTACTATTGTCACACTGACTAGTGTCATATTTACTAGTGTCACACTGACTAGTGTCACACTGACTAGTGTCACACTGACTAGTGTCACACTGACTAGTGTCACACTGACTAGTGCCACACTGACTTGTGTCACACTGACTTGTGTCACACTGACTTGTGTCACACTGACCAGTGTCAATCCAACTAGTATCACATTGACTAGTGACATATTTATTATCAAACTGGCAAGTGTCCTCCGGAGCAAAGTATAAGAAATTTTTTGATAGAGCACCAAAGCATGTTACATGTTACGTAACATAAAAATTCAAAGATAAAAAGATATACAGCGATGATAAGCGCACGATGGAGAGAAAAATATAATTAAACTGATGATATCATGATTTATGAGAGATTTTTTTTCTCCTCTCGATTTTTTCGTGCATGCCTTTATGTCCTCTGCTGCCTACTTGATACACAAATGTTTCATAAAAATTAAGAGGCGACGAAAAAAATGTAAAGCAGAAAGGTTGAGTAAATTTTGGGTTTTATAATTATTTGAGGGTGAGTTTGTTGTGTCTGTTTGAGGTCATTTAACCTTGAATGATTTTAGGAAGTGGTGCTTATTATTAAATTTGATTAAAGTGGTTAAGGTCGACTTGGATTTTATTTCACGCTTTAATTTCCTGAGCACTTTCTTTGATAGAACATTGTAGTGCCTTGTAGCTTCAACTAGAAAAATAATAAACCTAGAGTCTGTAACATTAAGTCACTCTAATCAAAAAGTTCTAATAAATAAAGTCACAAAAAATGTTTCTATTCTCAAGCCCTGCTAGAATTCGCAAACCCAAACTCATACACATTCCTAACGTAATTTCATTCCTAGTATCACATAATAATAATGCCGTATGAGCGAGAGAAACAGGCACAATATGATGTGATAACCATCTTTATTGTTTCCTCTTTCCTGTCACGTCTGCATCGTCATCGTCGGATGGCAGCAGTGTTAAAGATAGGCAAGAGAAAAATGTAGAAAATTAAGTGAAAAAAGGAAGTCTCTTTGAGAATGGCGGGCAGATAAATGTACAATGTTTCTTGCTAAGTTTGAAATTTTAAAAATTTCCCTTCGGAATTTTCATTTATTTGATCTCGACATGCAATTTTCACTCCAGTGGCTAACAGGAAAAAGGAAAGAAGGAAGTCGAAAAAAGAAAATGGCATAAAATTTAAAGTTGAGTCCATCATAAACATTCTTGAGATCCCCTGATGCGTGCACGATGCGATGCCATCTCATTAAAAGTAAATGAAGATTTTTTTTTCTTCATCTTCTCATTTTTATTTTTATTTTTGTCGTGTCGTCGCTTGATGATGATATTTTTTTGTCATACAACAAAAAAAAAATGATAATAAGAACACTCGACATGATAATGCTTTTTTTTCTTGCAAATGAAGATGCCTTCGTGAACCTTAATGATTTTTGCAATTAGATCTTGAAGTCAACTGAAAATCGTAATCAGTAGCGGTATGATTTTGTACATTGAACCCGATTAATATATATTAGCATGTCTGCCAAATGGATGGTCTACTTTGAACGAATTGGCAGTCACTAGACTAGTGTTGTTCAAACTATTTGCCTCGGCACACTAAAGTGCCGTATATTTTTTTTTGCATGCTGTGTGCGATTTTAGTAATGGCTTACCCCTAAGGTGTGCCGTGGCTCAAAAAAGTTTGGAAAATGCTGCACAAGACAGATAATATTTAAAACTGACTGTCAAGTGCAGCTGCTAGGCTTAAACTATCCTATCCACAGCGTATCTGCTTGGCTGATGTGCCCACAACATTTTAATGTGCACCGACCGGGATAACAGTGTACAAAAAAATTTTCAAACGTAATTTATCATCAATTTTTATGATGTTTCGGAATAAAAATAGAAATAAATTGAAGGAGAATAAAGAGCATTGAATGATATCAAGCACAGAAGACGAATATTCATGCTGGATATCCAAAGTAATTTCATTATCTCATATTCCATTGAGACTCTTTCATTTCATTCATTTATTTTCAATCCAGGAAAAGTATAGGATAGAATGTTGGTGAGTTGGATGGTTTGGGCGCATTTTATAGTGCAGCTATAACTGCTGGGTGCATTTAAATATATAGTAATCGTTAATTAATTAATTAATTAAAGTTTAAAACATGACAGATTTCAATATGTTTGATTGGAATCGACTAGGCTGTTAAGATGCTGGGTTATAAGTCCAGAGATTATAAGTCCAGGTACAAAAGTCGTGCACATACAAATTGCATCTGGACTTAAAAACCTCACCTGCAGTTCATAAATCCAGGGACAGATACAGCTGGAATTATAAACTGCACAAGAGGTTTTTAAGTCCATGAACATTTTAAATCTGGACTTATAAACCTTTAGTGACTTTGATTTTCTGCGCTTATAACCCAGCATCGACTGTTAAGCTCAAAACCAATAATCACCGAAAAACTTTCTAAAAACCTTATTAGTTCCCTGCAATAATAAGTTAAAGGTTCAAAAACTTAAAGCTCAAGCCACTGCGACTCATTACATAACATACCTTTCAGTAGCTTCTAACCTAAACTCAGACCCAAATAATAATCCCATTTACATCTAAACAAGCTAAAAGAAGAGAGAGAAATTATTAAATTATGAACACATAGACGATGAAGAAGCACAGAATAAGAGAGAACGGCTTTCCGGAGATTTATAAAATGAAATATTAATTTAATAATGAAATTAAAACGGGAATTGTCGGCAAGTGAATTTTTCATTTTATTTGCTTCCATTCCTTCTTACAATGTATGTAGATATTTAATTTTTTTTTGCAACCATTCCGTGACAACGATGATGCGTCTTTTTTGCCAATTATTTTATTCATTTCCTCTAGTATTCTGATATCTACGTAAATTAATTTTGTGGCTGAATGAAAATTAATTATATGATCCGTAAAAAAATGACAAAGCCAAGCAATTCTGGGTTGATAGCGTAGACTGACTTGCTCTGAATTTGAATATTTTTTTACTATTTATTCAATTTGACTCCAGCTGCAGTTGTCTGGCATTTTAATTAACATACGGAATTTTTTTTCAATTAAACATCACACTTTGTAAGCGGAATGGAAGCGTGGAGGAATTAAATGAAAATAATTACACGAAAAAAAAAGTAATGAAAATGTTACGATAGTTTTAAAAGCGAACGGACACAGAGAAAGAAATGGAGCATAAAAAAATAAATTGGAATGAGAAGTGATAGAATTTGCTGAATGAAATTTTAATTAACTTTTTCACACAAGATTCTAAGCTTGAAGAGGGAGTAGCATGAACTGAGTGGGAGTCAATTTACTAAATTGGATAAATCGAAACTAAACATAGATTTGTACATTGCTGTAGAAAATTTATGTTAGCGACAAACAACAGCATCGGTTTTATCACAAAGCTGTTGTAGTGACAAATTGCAAATGTAACTTCATTATTTAGACTCGAAACTTTATGAATCGCATCTTCTATTTACATCATCATCAAAAATTCAACAAATTTCCTAATTGTAATCCCCTCCAAGCCTCTCAACTTACAATTACAAAACTATTTCAATTTCACTTATTAAAATGTAAACTTTGTCGACATTAATTCTCCTTTATTTTGTCTGAATTCTTCTTCCTTAACTCTCTAACCACAAAGCAACAAAAGTTCGTTCAACTCCTTCATTGCATCTCATTTACCTTTCAACACCTTTCACAAAATTGAATTTCATACTTTGGCACTTCTTTCACTGTAAATGTTTATTTTTAAAAATCGACTTACTTTGCATAATTGCCTATGCTAGCAAAATACACAGCGTAAATTGTCTCTCCCTAAAGGAGCTTAACATCATCGTCATCATCATCTCATAGTGTGCACGACAACGCACATAAATTGCTGGTTTTAAAATGTAAACGAGACTTTAGACAAAAAAAAATAAAGAGAGCAATAGAAAGGCAGGTGATTTTAGAGTAAATAACAATTTTTCATTCTCGTGCAAACTTACAAATTTCCTCCTGTATGCTTGATAATGTTGACGATGATGATGATAAAGCAAAAGTTTTGTATTATTACCCCATTATTATTTTGTTAGTATTGTATTTCATGCTTATTTTTGCGTTATGGGGATGAGTTTACTAGGTTGTGTACTCGTTAAGATTAACAATTTTTTGCAAACTTAGGATAGCTGTTGATTCTATGTGTTGGTATTTTTTAATTGATATTAACACCAATAGTCATGTAAAGACAACTAAAAGTCTTAGACAGCTATTGATCCTAGTCGCCTAATGATCCTAGGCACCTAACGACCCTTAATAATGTGTGAAGGGCCCAGCCTTTCAGCTGGAAGCACTGCGATTAAATATGTAAAGAATCTATTGTACCACACTAACGACCCCTAGTAGCTTAATAATCCTAAGTCGAAATTGATCTTCAGTCGACTATTGAACCTTAGTCCACTATTGGATGCTTAGTCGACTATTGATCCTGGTCGCCTAATGTTTCGAGTCATCTAATGATCCGAGTCGCTTATTTATCGTAGCTGCATAATGATCCTTAGTCGACTTTAGATCCTGATTGTCAATGATCTTAGTCAACTAGGTAAGCGTTTGATTTGAATTGATTTCCTGAGTAAAATGCTTTACATTCTATATTTGAACTTCATTCTTATTATTGCAATCTGATTCTTAATCCAAGGTATCCTCAATTCAAATCGAGGAACCCACTGTATGTCTCCAAGACATACAGACTCTCCATTGAACGATTTTTAAGATTCAGTTGGAGATTCTTGTCGTCCCTATCTTTGTAGGTGTGTTCATAGAGCTACATCCACGACCAGCTCAGCCTCTCATAAAAAAATCAAAATTTGAGAATTATGTAACCCCTAATATTAAATGTTGAAGCCACAAAAATTCGCTTCCTATTTTCCAAGATAAGAATTTTCGTCTGTCTATGGTGTTTATTTGTGCGATACAGCAAATAATAAATTTAAACAATTTTTTTTCTCCACTTATTCTCACCCCCTTAACTCTATCCCTTCATAATTTTCATTCCATTGTAAATGAAAATTTTCATTTCATCTAAAATTGCTAAGCATAAATGTATGAATGAAATGAATGCAAGTAAGTTGGTAATAATAAATGTTGGGTGTGTGTGCACATGATATATAAATAAATGAATTTACGTGTGTATATTTGTATGTTTCAAAGTGTTATGATTCGAGTACTATGAAAATATTTCATGTTTCTGTCATTTATTGTTGATGATGCAATTGATGTTTAACATGGGAAAAGTTTTTGATACAAATGATTGGTGCTGTTTTGTGTTTTTGAGTATTGCAATGAGAAACATGAACATTTTAGGACTAGCTTTTATTACAATCGTCAGTCAAGTGAAAATCACCATCAAAATGCCCAAAAAAGCTGCCTCTTTTCTACACAAACAGTTCAGAGCTCATTTAAAAATATTTTCAAACCGGAAATGACAGTCAACTTGCGCATAAATAAATCAAAAAATTAATGAAGCTATATCCGCAAAGCCATCACACAGACAGTAGAAACGACCTCGAAGAGATATTTTTCCTTCGTCATAATTTTGCCTCGTTAATAAAAAAATAAGTCTGAGGGAGTGGAAAATTTCAAATGAAACATCATGCCAGAAATTTTTTCAAATTCATTTTTCATTGGAAAAAAATTATTTTTTCAATTAAATGTTCAGTCGAATGGGAAACTTCAAATTAACTTTTTTTTCATTCATGAATTGAGAGAAATTTTTTTCGAAAATTTCATATTGCCATTTTTTACATTTTCATTTTTCATATTCCTTGCCTATTGATTGCATAAATTTTTGCCAGAGAGGAAGATGAAAAATTTTGTTTTCATTCTTGACTGTATAAGTTGTTTGTGAGTTGCTTGAATGAAATGGCTGAAGAGCATTTTTGAAAATTTTTATTGATATTTGTGATATTTATTCATTCAATGGGCATAAATGGAACCAAGGGGGTTCGAAAGCCTCCCTCGATATTGAAATTTGCATCTGATTCTCTATTTTGAATAAGTTTTATCAGCACCAGTTACTACTCTAGCTCAGCAAACCTAGTATCTTCAAAAATTAAGTCAATCTCAGCACTAGTCGGCTAAACCCTTACTTTTGACTATTTTAAATTAATAAATGGCACCAGGCCAGTGTTGAGCGTGAAGAACTAATGAACTGTCTTCAAGTTGTCACGACAATGGCTTTGCAACGATGATTCAACCTTTTTTGTGCCCTGCCATTCTGGATTCTTATTTCAGATTCAATTAAAGTAAGTTGGAGAACTCCTAAGCACAAGTCCTAGTGTAGGTCAGGAAGAGCTGCAAATCGTATCAAGCTTTCATCTGAACTCTAAATGTTTTATTATATTATCTCTTCACATTCTGTATCGTTGTACTATACATGTCAAATTATCTAAATACCTCTGGTAATAAACTATTATTATTATTATTAATTATATATGAACTCTTACTCTATCCAAACTGATCAATAATGTTTACCAAACTTCCCCCAAAAAATGCTCGCGAAGAAAGAAAAACTTTTTCTTTTGCTGTTCGTTCCTTTCCTCTCAAGTATCATAAATTTTGCACATTTCATTTGATTTTATTGAAATTTAATTTCCACTTCTTGCTCCATTTCTTGTATAAACATTGAGCACATACTAACTTACATACTAAATTCAACGAATGTTCTTTTCATTCACACGAAAGATTAATTTTCAGTTTTATTCCTTTCTTCCTCTCCTTTTTTTCCCTCAAACTGACTGAATGTGTGTGTTATGTGCGGATATATTATTCACAACTCTTTTTATATGGCAAATATATAAATTTTGTACACATTTGTATGAATAAATAAATGATTTTTATATAGAATGAATATAAAATACACTCCGAAGAATAGAGGAAGTGAATATTTCTATAGGAATCCGAGGCAATTGTGAAGAGGGAAATTCTTGAATCTAGATTCAAATGTCGTTGACTAGAAGAGGAAAATTACTATCCCGGGGGATTGTATGACTATTAGAATTAAATAAACATTTACGTGATATTTATTTGTTTGCCTACGGCAATTATGTGCAATAAATGTGAAATAAAAAGTGTTGCGAGGAAAATGTCAAGGAGAGAGTCAAGAAGCAAGTTTTAATCATGAGTAGTTTCTGTGGCCTAGTTCGTCATGTAAAGATGAATATCCTGCTATAGATTTTTGATTCTAAAAAAAATTCAAATTACAGAAAAACAATCTCAATTATTTGTGAATTTCTTACGATCTGCTAATACGACTTAGGGGTGATTCACTTAGGGGGCCGTTCACTTATGATGTGTAGGAAGGGGTCAGCAAGAAAAGAACAAAATAAATTTCTAGAAATCCATTGTTCTTTTTTGAATCATGGCCGTTAATTTCGGACGTCATAAGTGAACGGTCCCTTATTAAGTTTACATTTTAATACATTTGGGGGTTTAGAATTTTTCTTAACGAAAGGCGGAGTTTATAATATAATAAGTGTACGAGCGCCTTTACTATGATAAGTTAATGTTTATGCTTATGAGGCTAGTTTTAATTGTGACATCGGTAAAAGACTAGATTTTGAGACCCACTTTACCCATTTCAATGATATTAAAATTTCTCTATAATTTGTCTAGAGTGAGAATCGAACCCACAACGTTTACAATTTCTATCCGAACGAACCTAGTACTAAGATATGGTTGGGTTCTTTGAAGCTTGGCAGAAAGCTTATTTAAACTATTAAACAGAAAGTTTTGTGTTATTGCTGAAGCAGCTTTACATTTTAGCCTTTAACAGTTACTTAACACTATTTGACAAACCAATTTGTAGTTTGTTATTCCAAAATAAAGCATAATTAATGAAAAGCTTCATTTACATGTTCAAAATCAAATTTTGTTCACAACAGAGAATCCAATCAACTCAAAAAATATTAAACTTTGGCTATTAATTCACGATTCCATTATGGTGGCTCACATAAAACTAAAACTAGTTTCCATTTCTATTTCCTTTTCTCATTTCTCTCAGTGTCAAATCTATGCATGCATGTTAGCTTTATGATAAGGAAATATAAGGAAGAAAACTTTTCAAATTATCAACAATTTTTTTTTTTTACAATTCTCATCTTCAGTGCATTGTTTCATCTCATTCAACTTTCATTCTTATCTTCAACTCATTTCCTTTCGTTATTTATTTTTCATATTGCAATTTCATTTCACAAATCAACAACTCAACTTTCACATCTTATTTGATTCTCATCTATCTCTTCCCTAGTTTAATATGATGGAATCTTCTTATGAGAACAAAACAAACCTGGATTTCGATTACACAAAATAATATTGGAATGAAAATGCTGCAATTTCCTGTACATGACTTGTATTGAAATGAGGAAAAGGATTTTTATTTCTTTATTTTATTCGATATGTAGTTATGCTGGAAGTTTTTTTTATATTTGCTATTAAATTCTTTACTGAATATTCATGTACGAGAATGTTTATTCAGATGAAGGAATTGAGATAGGAAGTTTAGAAGTCAAGTTGATGATGACTACAACGCAGTGGATGAAGTGTCATTTGCTTAGTGACTATCTTAGACTAGCTTAGTGATTATATTATTAAGAACGTTTCCCAATTTAAGGTTTTTAAACCTTTAAACTGAAATGTTGGAACTAAGAGGGAGGGGATCTAAAAATCCCATTTGTAATAGCCGTCATAAATGAATGATCCCCAAACATTCATGAAATTTGATACTTTTATGGTTCCAAATGGAGAATAGCATATCAAAGTTGATGTAGATACCTTAGTAAATTTGATAACACACTAAGTCTTCATATCTTCATTCAATCTACCCCAAACTGAATGCAAATATCCACAAAATACTCAAGAAGCTCTCATCGAAAGAGTGAAAAAAATTACACATTTGCTTAAGTAGTAAAGAAAAAAAAGTTAAGAAGAGGAAAAGTTTCTTCATTTGCCGCATGAAACAATAATGAAGCCCTCTATACATTGTTCTATTCTCATTTTCCTCAATTCCCGGGGTTAAATTGGAAAACTTTTTCATCATTCCCCCCCAACTTTATACCACATCTATTATTATTCTCATTATTGTGTGTATTTTTGTATGCTGTTCTGCTGCACAGTCTTTAATAATATGTCATCGAACATGAGTTTTACTAAAGGGATGTAGCACAGCGTTGGTAGCTTGGAAATATCGAGGGAATGATTTTTTTTTCTTGCCAATTATGAAATTAATTAAAAAGTTGTACATTTTGCGGAAGTGAAAAAATATAAATAATAAAATGAGATTTTTACTGCACTTAATGTTGCAGTTGTTATTGTTATTTAATGAGGCATCAGCTTGAATGCGGATTTAAAAATTGTTCTTTAATTTAAAAACTTTGTGAAATGATTGGAAAAATTGTTGAATTGAACTTTTGAAATTTTTTTTTTTTTTTTTTTTTAATTTAATTTAATTTTATTATTCTCATTCAACTTCAAAGGAAAAGCCATTCTGAACAGTATTAACTTAATTACTGTTAAGATCGGCATAAAAACCTTTACACAATTAAGAATAATAATACTAAAACTAAAACCATACTGGTTGAAAGTTAATTACAATAATTATATCAAATTAACGGACATAAAATATTTTAAAATCGGAATTCGCCACTGTTCAAATATAACGGAATTTAAAGTTTCAAATCGGTGCTAAGATATTGTGCTAAAGTGTATATAAACATAAGCAAACAAAATATTAATTTTAAAAATTGATTAAAGAACAATTAAAAAGTGTGAAAATGACTGGGTGAGATTGAATTAAAGTTCAAGAACCAAGCAACAGCAACATTGTTTAGACAGCGCTAATCAGATAAGTGTTTCGGAGTAAAGTTTTACATGAAATTTAAATTTCTTTCCAAGAACTGCCGATTCTTTAATAAGTTTTCTCTCTCTTCCAACAGGAACTTCTTTAATCCGACTTTGAATAGATGTATACTTGAGATGTCCTTCAAAGATTTCGGTAAGCTGTTGTATAAATTAATTCCACTAAAGCATAAATCATCTTTTTTGATTTTAGTTCGACTGTTAAGGCTTCTGTATTCGTTGATCCTTTTAGAGTTGGATCTCATCAATTGAAAAGGCGCACCTTTTGAATCCAATTCATACTTTTTGATCATCATCAACGCCGAGAAATATATTAGTCCTACAATAGGTAATACGTTGACAGCATAAGTAGAGAACAGGTCCAGTGTTGAGTGATCATTTGGCAGTCGATAAATAAGTTTAAGCGATCTGTTTTGTAGGCGCTGGAGCCTTAATATTTCGCCCTGATTACATCTTAAGAGAACAAAGGAACAGTAGGAGATATGGGAATGAATGTGACCAAAATAGAATTTCATCAGCACTGGAATAGGTAACTTATTTCTAATGCTATATATTACACCAATTGCTTGTGTCATTTTAGTCAACAAATCAGATAAGTACGAGTTCATTTTTAATTCGTAATCGATTGACACGCCTAGATAGCACAATTTATCAACTTTCTGGTATCCTGCACTGCTGAGAATTATTTCAAGTCCTTCTGTTGCTGCTTTGCCAATACACATATATGTTGATTTGCTGCTGTTTAACATCAAGCAATTATCATCATAAAATTCGACGATCTCGTTCAGTAGCTTTTGCATGTTTGATAGATTTTCTTTGAAGTTGGTCACGTTGGAGTCTAAAGGAATTATAATGAGCACATCATCAGCATATTTCGCAATTTTAGCGTTTGTCTTTATAAATTGAAGATCATTTAACATGATGTTAAATAGCGATGGTCCTGGTAGACTACCCTGGGCTACACCTTTGTCAATCATTCCAAAATCACTTAGAGAAGATTTATATCTAACACATTGTTGGCGATTTGTTAGATAATTTCTTATCAAATCATTTGACTTTCCTCTAATTCCTAAGTATTCTAATTTTTGCAGCAGTAGTTCGTGGGAGACATTGTCAAAAGCTGACGCAACGTCAAGTGAAAGAAGAATTACACCATTTCCCTTATCAATTTCACAGGAGATATTGTGTAGGACAAAGGATATGGCATCTCCACAGCTTTTGCCTTTTCGAAATCCAAATTGCAACGAATCAAGTATGTTGTACTTATCAAAGAACGAGTCTAGTTGAGTGAGTATAACCTGTTCAAAAACTTTTGATAGAGCCGAGAGTATCGAGATTTGTCTATAATTCTTAGCTAAACATTTTTCACCTTTCTTGTAGACTGGAACAACAACAGCTTTTTTAAGGATATCCGGGAAAATTGATGTCCGAATCATGTCGTTTATGAGGGATGTAATTATTCCAGATACGCTGTCACATGTCGCTTGCCATATATACGCAGGGATTTCATCAAAACCCGTGCTTTTATCTTTTCGAACAACTTACTTAAAGTCTTGTAAACGCATTTAGTTCATGATAAATTTATGCTTGCTTATTTTTAAGTGTCAAGTCTAGCTCAGACAGAGGAATAAATCAATTGATGAATTTTTGGTTTAACACCTTAACCTTCTGAAAATTTCAGAAGAAAACCTTTCAATATTCAAACTTACAAAGGGGATTGTTTATCAATGACGTCTATTAATTTCGTATTTTTGGGACCCCCTCCCTACCTCCTTCATTGCTCAATTCTACACAAAAAATTCAATTCTTTAAAACTTTTCAAAATCTTGCCTTGCCCCCCCCCCACCCCCCTTCTCAACAATAATAATCATGGACCTAATAAACGAATTTTCCCAAAACAGTTGCAGCTGTGAATTGAAAAAGGAAATAAATTTCCCATCTCAAACTCATTAAAAATGTAAATTTAACTTCAAAGCTTTTAGTATTGCTTGCCTTTTCTTATGTTATTTAATTTATGTTTCATTTACCTTTTATTCTTCTCGGAACTTAAAATCTCAATGGCTCATTAATAAAGTCGGTTTCATGTAACGTCAGTTTCCCAGTTTTCTGTGTGCATCTTTTTCCTCAGAGAAATTATACGAAGAAAAAAAAGTTTTTTGCCATTCCTTTCATGCTTAATTACACAATAACTAAAATAAACGAGTAAGAATTTAATGAAGAGTGGTCATTCCAAAATGAAAATGATGGTCTATTTATGTTTATTGCTGCAGTGTATGACGAAAGGAGTCAAGGATGCTTTCTTCGCTTTTATTGATTTTGCCTTTTGATCCTTGCGGTGAATTTCAGTTTGAATTTCGGTTGTTGTTGATTAATACCTAAAATTAAGTGATTCTAAGTTCTTCTTAAATAGGAAGACTGTACTTAATGACTAGTTTAAACATTGGAACAATTACAACTTAAATTGAACAAGATTTCAATGATCACTGGGATGAGTTTTGAGGATATTTTTTATGAATGCTTCGAATAAAATCAAATCTTATAATTCACACATGAATATCATCTTGATTTTTAAGAAAACCTTAATTTTTGGGAACTAAGCTATTGCTCATTACAAATGGAAGTACTGAAAAAGCATCCAAATCAAGAAATTATAATCAAATCTTCAATCAATTAAGGAATTTCAATTATTCACTTTTATTAAACTTTCTGACAAAAATCAGCACAAGGATCTCAAAAAATAACAACGCAGTCAGTCAGCCTTCATTCTTCTCCAAAATAAACATTATGAAAATCGATGCTGTTTTAATATTCTTGTCCATTTGCTTCCTTATTATTTCGTGCTTCATCACAATTTTTTTTCCATCCTCTATATTTCTTATGCTGCCTGCTGACTGGCATTGAACATATTCTTATGCCAATGTGAGACTGGCAATTAATTTCGTTCGTTACTTTTCCTTCACCTTTTTTTTTTGGTTGCTACATTGCCGAGCAGAGCAGTTAAAGAAGAAAGACTTATTCGTGGAATTATTTCTAATTACATGAAATAAATATTATGAGTAAAAAATACACCCTAACAGACAAAGAGCACGCTCTGAACATGCTTTTTAAAAATCAATTATTTAATTTGATGACGCTAAATTAGCGTACTCTCCCATATAAATGGAGATCGCAGTACGGTACCATAAAAATCACGCTCTCAAGAGTACGCTTTTTTTACTTGCAAGTTTTTCATGCAAGTAAAACTTGAGATCATGATCAAGAACATGTTCAGCTGATCATGCTTTAATTTCACTAATTAAAAAATTTTATGAGCTTGTGATTATGCTATTGATCATGTTTTTCAGAAATTGATATTTTTCTTCTTTTTTGGTGATTGCCGTGATTTGAACCCGAGTCCGCTGTGTTGTGGTATGTCCTAATAACTGTTCATCTTGTCTAATGCCTTCTGAAATTAAATAACTTTCAAATGGCGAAAAGACATATTTAAACTATAGAAAGTCCAAAATAATTTCTTATAATAGTGATTTCTGCTTTCTCTTGTGAAGTATATAGGACCTATACTAGTGATTTCTGCTAGCGCTTGTGAAGTATATAGCAAGGATAATTTGAGCATAATCTCATGAGGATGTCAATGATCATGCTTTTTATATACTCTTTTGATCATGCTCTTGAGAGTATATAAAAGATTATGAAGTAAAAACTTGCATACAAGTTCTTTATAATTAGAAGATGATTGAGTCCGCTATTGAACATGCTCTTTACTGGGATCTTGAGAGGATGTTGAAAAAGCGTATTCTCAACCGTACTCTTGATCAAGAGCATGCTCTTTGTCTGTTAGGGACAGTTGGGCCAGTAAATGAACAATAAGGGCTGCTGAGTGATTGAGTAGTTTGTGGAACTTTAGGTGATGATAATGGAAAGGAAAGTGTAAATGATGAAACTTAATTTGAAATGTTCATTAATTTTTATAGAGTCAAAAGAATATTGTAGAGGGATTCTTGGAAGGAAGGAGTTCTGATTTTGTACTGTCAATATTTTGTAAGATTCTTCTTGGTTCTAATGAGTTTATGGAAGGGAATATTCAGAAGTGGCTTTAGAAGTATTAAAGAGATCAAATTAATATTTTAAGACATAAGAATCCAGATTAATGATTAATGTACCCGAGTACATCGTCTTGGCATAGAATTTCGTCTCAATTACCCAGCTTGTGCTATTAGGGTTAAGCATGTAAATCTAAATTTGATCCAAAATTTACTAGTTCAGCACCTTCGTAAAAGTATCAATCAATCTTACCTGCTCAATCAAACAGTTTATTCCAATCAATTTCCATAACTTTCTCCAAACTCGATCAAATTTTCTCTTACTTAATATTTGATACACAAAGCTTCTCACTCCAATAAATAGTAACACAATAGCTTACTTTCGAAACTGTAAAGAAACTCTCAATAAATTCTACGGAATCTACAATAGGCTTATGATAAACTTTCTATAAATAGTAAGTGAAAGAGATTAAATTCTATAAACAATTAACTTTGAAATTATTTACTTAACACAAAAAGTTCAATGAACTTAACTTTACAGATGAAAGCTGTAGAGTGTTTGAAATTACTCAACAGCTTTGTTAACACAAAAAAAGTTTTGTTGAAACTCTTTCGAATCCTTTTTATGAAGTTCTTAGAAATCAATGCTGGAGGGAATTGAAAGTCAGATAAATTTTTTATACTTGCGTGAAATTTGAAACTTTTTTATACTTATTCTTTGAAAAAAGGGATTTGAGTTGTTTATGGTGGGTTTTTGTGGCTAAAAACTTTTGATGATTTACTTTTAAAGAAAATTAAGCAAAGATTCTTCCTGGTAATTGGAATAAAAATGAAGAAATTTGATTAATTCATCGCTGTATTGAGAAAGTCAGATTTAACCAAGATTTAACTTCAGAAATAAAAATAAATCATCTGTAAAATTCATAATATTCAATACTTTAATTATGTGTGTGTGTGTGTGTGTGTGTGTGTGTGTGTGTGTGTGTGTGTGTGTGTGTGTGTGTGTGTGTGTGTGTGTGTGTGTGTGTGTGTGTGGTGTGTGTGTGTATGTAAGTTGACACATTTCTATTAAACAATGAAGTTTAAAAATTTCTTTTATTTCGCTTTCGAGCATGGATTTATTAATATCGATAGAAGTTAAATAATTATTCATCAAAAATAATTTTGTTGTTTGTACTTATTCACTTTGCTAATGTAGCCTATAAACTTTTGGCTAAAAATAACTGTAATAATAGCATTACTTGATTCTTGTTGCTAGCTAACGTATTAATAGAGTCAAAGTTTAAGCAATTAATACACTACTATGAAAATTGGCTTCATTAAGTTGATTTACTAAAACACAGTTTTATAGGAACTGAACTCCGTCCTCACAAAAGTGGGATTCAAATATTAAAATGGATTACGTTACTATTTGTGGATATGTCTCGAAGAGCATTTCTGTAGTAGATAGGCTTGAGCATACGGCTCGCGTTAAAACTGGTTAAAACCGAAGTGAGATAAGAACCTAAGGCCAAGAGGCAGAGATCTCTGATCGAGTGGTCAGAGATTGCCTCTTTTGAGATCGTGGATTCGATTCCCATCAAACCCGACTTGTTTTACATTAATACACATATGGCAGTTATAGGGAGATCTACACTATTTGATGACAGAAGCCTTGGCGAATAGGACTTTAAGTTGAATCCAGCACCATGCTAAAGTAACACCATTTTGGAGCCGGATTTCTATTTGATTAATCAACTTGTATTTTTCGGGGTTACTCTCGACCTGCTAGAGTTGCATGGCTCAATAAATTAGCTTCCACTCTCATGCACGATAACTACTAAGTATCATTAAGTTTGACAAAGGCAAACCTTAGATATCTCCATAATCAGAAACTTTGTCTCATAAAAGAACAAAAGTCAATAAAAACCAAATAATTTTTATATCTGGGTCATTAAACATCGAACAAAATCGACACGTAAACAGAAATGACCACAAAAAGTCTATCTGTCGACGCCAGCATGCCAAATTTTACTAGCATCATAATTTATCTCCACATTCCCAAAGCCAATGATAGCAAAATGCTCAAAAAGTTGCCAAAAAAATCATGAAACATAAAAACTCAATCACGAGAATGAATCAGAAATTCAGACATCCTTAATTAATATTACAGCTTCTCATTCTTTATTTATATCACAACCTTATCAATCATTTTAAGTAGGATCGTCGAATTTTTCTTCATTGCGATTACGCTCCATGAAATCCAAATGAATCTTGTGAGTAAAAATGGAAATTTTTACCTTCACTCGTTCGCTTCATTTATCAGCACAGCAGAAATTTTTATGTAGTCTATGCTGCATGACTATCGGTACGTAACAGAGTGAGTAAGCAAATTGGTAATAAAAAGAAAAGAAAAGTTAAGCTTCCTTCAAAGAAATAAAGAAGAAAGTAAATTTCCTTTAAATGAAAATGAATTAGGCTTAGAGCATATTAAAAGTGTGAAGAAAAACGCAACAGTCAGGCATGAAAAAACGAGAGGTATTGTTAGGGACGGGGTAGCGTTAAGTAATACAAATCAATTTTCACACACAAAAAAAAAGAAACTTGTTCGGAGTTTGAGATTGGAATTTCTTTTTCAGCACATATTCGGCACGAAACAAAACAAATTTCTATAGGCGCGTATGAGGTGTGAACGGTAACGGTGTGGGAATTTCGTCAGAATTACATGGGGCCGTTTACTTATTACGTAACGCGAAAAAACGACTTTTTAGACCCCCCTCCCCCCTCGTAACAAAATTTGTATGAAAAAAAATTTCTTTTGTTTGAACCGTAACAAAATCTTAGACCCCCTCCCCTCCCCCCTAAAAGCGTTTCGTAATAAGTGAACGGACCCCATTCAAAAATTCAAATTTAAGAATAATGAATTTTATTTAAATTTAGTGAATCTGCAAATCATATCCACACCCCCTCCCCCCTTTGCCTCCTTGAACAATAACAAAATCCCCACAAGGAACTACTTAACTCACACATTTCATTTCTTCCCATTCCCATTTCATTTCCATTCATTTCTCATGAATAAAGGGAATAACGAGAAAAAAAAGTTTCATTTTCCTGCTTTTTACTGCTGCCACTTGCCAATTTGTATCCATTAAGATCGAAAGCGATTATCATGAAATTTAAATTTAAAGAGCTCTTAAGTATTTCAACGCCTTTTTTTCTGCTTTCTAAACTTTTTTATATGTAATGAGCTTAAACAACAAGACATTATGGGACAGAATTATTGATTTCAGAACAGACATTATAATGAATATAATTTGACAGGCAATGAATTTTTTAAGAAACTGATGCTGTGGATGGAATTAGATTTTTCGGTTGGAATTGGTTTGAGTTTGACTAGCTGAGTGGATGATAAGTAGGGTCTACTAGGGTCGGGTTGTTCAAGGAGGGTTTTGGGGATCATACCTGAGTGGAACACTAGACATGCTGTGTAGTAAATTGCTAGACTTAGGACAAGTTTTAAACAAGATTAAGGAATCCAAAAACTTGAAATATTCCCTAATCATATATTGAATAGCTTGCCACGCGACAGCCGGGTTGATAGTATAATTAGAAAAAAGCAATAGTTGCTAGAAGCCATTGCCAATTGGTCTTTCTATTTCTAATCATACTTTCAACCCTGCTGCCGTGAGGAAAGCATTTCAATGAATTTTAATGTGAGTTGATTGGAATAGCTGGAGATATGGAATTAAAGCTATAGGATAGAATCGATTTAAATGTTTCATGTCATTCAAGTCGAAGCAAAGCCTTCGAAGCTAGATGTCTGCATTTAATAAAGAATAGTCAAAAGTTAAAGCCTTATACTATAAATAATAAACACTTTAAAATTGACAATCCTTGACCAAAAAAGGTTAAAGACCAACAACAAAGTTTCAATCCAAAAGACCAACAAATTGAACAGTAAAAGAACCAACAAAAAAATGCACCCCAGAGTCTATTTCAAACCCATATTTCCATATTCAATGGCTTTCTAACTTCTTTATCTTCTTTACAGTAAATGCTTATGACGATAAAAAGTTATTAATACTCAACATGAAAACGATGGACAGAATAGGTAGATAAGGCAGACAATTGCCACCACTTTAGAGCATAACAAATTAGATTTTTTTTTCTGTACTGCTAAATATTCAATATAAAATAATATTACATTCAACAGGAACATGGCTGCAGCCATGGGAAAAGCGATTTTCAAATATTAAAATTGTGGCTTTTGCGGTTGATCCGCTCAAATAAAAAAGGGTTTTACTTCAGCACACAGCAAGTGCAAAAAAAAATGTTGATGAGATGGAGGCAAAATCATGATTGTATAATCGGATCATGGGTTCGAAATACACCCTTTGTTGCTGAGTCTATTTTCTTTTTGACTTGCACCTTTATTTTATTTTTCTTTTTTTTCAATTTTCCTTTCATAAATAAAGGAGGCAAAGTCTCAAGGCACTTTTTATGCTAAAGGCGACATCCAATGGATGGGGGATGAAGGAAAAAGGCAACTTATTTTGGGGGAAACCCTCTTTAAAGGTATTGAAACTTGAAGATGAAGATATAAGGCTTTAAAATATTGAAACTGCTGGTTTGTGACTGTTTTGAAAATTCAAGACTTTTTGCCTTAAAAATTCCATTCTTGTTGCTTATCAAAAATCTTTCTCATTCCACTTCTTCATCACCTCTGCAAAACTTTTGCTGCTCTCGAAAAAAAAAGATGAATATTAAAGCAGCAACATCAGCCAAAAGTATCGTTGAGATGAAGAATTAAGGGTAAAGACCTCCTTATAAGAATGAATGAAAAAATTGTAAGCATCTAGGCAACATTATGAGGTTTTATCATGTTAAATGGCAACATCAAGTGAAGCTTTCCACTTGAAACTGTAATATCAATTTATTGTCATCGTTGAGCAACAAGAAGAAGAAGAAGAAGAGGTAAAAATGAAATTGTTATCATTTTGAGTTCTCTTCCTCCTTGTGCTCCCATCTCCCTATTCTATTTTTTTATGCTTGTCATTTGAGTCTTCATCTCGCGTTGAAAACAGTTACGACGGTGAAGATGATGACGCTAGAAAGGTGGAACAATTTTTTATTCTATTGATTTTTTCTCTTTTTCTCTCTCTGTGTCCCGAACTGATGATACTTCTGATGTCTAATGCTTATAAATTTCTCCTAAACTGCAGTTTTAAGCGGATTTGTTTGAGAGAAAAATGGGGTTTTAGTTCTTTTTAATGCTGACTGGAGGATAGGAATTCAGATGTTTGTTGAAAAGTTCAAGTTGAGGAATTTTAACACTGACGGCATGATAATATTGGACTGGTTGCATGATGGCGTACTGTTGTTGAACTCAGTGAATGTCTGGTCAGGTTCTTGTTCATCCAATGTTCTAGACATCCAAATAAATGGAAGTATCATGATTTCATAAAAGCTTCGACATTGAGAATGAGATTTTTATGAAGCTGATACAGTGATTGACTCTAGCTTCATATTTTAACTAAAGGTCTAGTGTTTGGTTCTATAGCTTGCCAAACTCTCAATTATGAAGCAATCATTGGTTGTATTATACCTTATTCCATCTCCAGGCCAGTTTTAAGTGCTTCTCAGAGTACCTCAGAATTGTAAATCAATAAAATAAATAGGATAGCTCAAGTGGCGTAGCTAAGGAGGTCCAAACATAATTGATCTTGCCTTTTGCAACAAACGTTCTTGTTACGTCCATTTGTATCCCTAAGGAACCAGGTTTTGAAACACAATTAATCTATATAGCTAGTTATTTTCAAATATACAACTAAGTTTGTTTGTTCCTAAGAAACTTCATAACTTATTGATTATTTTAAAGCACAAAACATCAACTTCTGAAAATCTAAACTTTAATGAATTCTTTCCCACCTCCCAAACTGTCGTCCCATCCAACTTTTCATTATTAATGGAGTTAACACATCAGAACATTCCATTACGTACGACATATTAAATAATTCTCAAAATGAAGGGGATGAAATTTATGACGAGATGAAGAAAATAGAAGAGCGTGAAGTGAATTTTCTGTTCTGCTGTATGTTCTCATAATTCTTTTCGACTTTTCTTCGCACTCGCACACAATTTTCAGCACACAAAAAGTAAATTTTATTATTTCTTGACTTCTTACTCGTCTTGTGCTTATTTTTTTGTAAGCATTTCCACCGACGCTTCCTGTACAATAATACATATGACATGCGTAACTAAATTAAATTCTTAAAACGAATGTTTCATCACAATTCAGTGCTGTGCGTAATGTAATTAAGGGATGTGGGGAGAAGGAAATGACAAAAATTGAAGGAAAGGAAGAGACGGAGATGAAGAAAAATTTTTGAGTGACGAAAAAAATGGAATTTCACGGATGTTTGAGATAACATGAAGAGCATTTGTCATCAAAATTGTATTCCTTATTTATAAGTGAAGGTGCGGTTGGCAGTAGCTTAAGTAGCGAAAAATTGAGGGCAATGCTGTGTTAAATAAATTTATTTTTCGGGGGTTGATAAGCTAAATTTATTTTAAGAAGAAGCTGCAGATGCTGAATTTAATTCAGAAGAGATCATAAAAAATTAAATAAAATTGTGAGGCTTCCACCAAACTCTTCCTAATTATATCAAGTGTAATCACTTGAGAAGCTTGTAATTGAACCTTTAAATTAACTTAATGAAATCAATTTCATCCCACTTATATTTCAACCTAACCTCAATTACTTAATCTTATAACAAGTGAAATTTCATCCCATTATGCATCTTTGATGCCGTTAAGCATCTTCATTTTGAATCAACTTTATAAAATCAAACCTTACAACTTCAATAATAATTTTTTGCAATAACATAAACAGAAGCACTTCCATTCAATCAATGGCACAATACACGAATGTATTTTCAAGGTGAAAACCTTCAAGATTCTTATTCAAATAGCCTAAAGCAACCTTTAAGGAGAGAAAATGTTAAGGAAAACAAAAGAATTGTGACTGTCAGCAGTTTTATTTTAAAAATCACCGGAACTGCACGCAGTACAATGACGATGGAATTTATCAGTATGAAATTTTATGAATGAAGCACTTTGAAACAGTATTAAATTTTATTTTTGGAAAATTGTTTTATGGACTTTGAGTATAAATATTTGGAAATACTAATGTGTAGGAGATTGTGTTGTTCTATTAAGGTTGAATGTTATTTGTGGATATGAATAGAAGAGCACATCTAGAGTAGACAGACCTGAGGATAGGGCTCATTGTGAAACTGATTGTATGTTTCCGACGGATAGCCAAAGTGAGATTAGTACCTCGATTAACGAGTGTCAGGGATTGTCTCTTTTGAGTTCGTTGGTTCGATTCCCATTGAACCTGACTTGTTTCACATTGCTTTGCACATATTTGCACTTACAGTGGTTTTGGTCTTTTCTAAATTCAATTGTTTTTTATTTCTTACAAATTTCCTCAACTTTTAGCATAAATCTATAATTAAAGCACAAAATTCAATGACTCACTCGCTGGAAAATGGAAGCTATGAGCATCCAATTATCAAAAAGAATAATAAATCCAGATTCAGACATTCCTAATGCACGGGAATGTGCCCAACAAAGTAATTAACTTCGAAGACATGACACAACAGGTGCCACAATCTCCTGAAGACACAATCACCATTCATCATCATTATCACTTAAACTGTACACTCATTTCCCCTCCCCAAAAACCTTAACTTAACTTCCTTCCAAAAAAAAAGCTTGATGATAATTACATAACAAATTAATTGAGTTTCCCTAAAACAAAAATTTAATTAAGCATCAAAGAAATCCTCGCTTGAGGCCAAAATACCATAAACTTTTTATTGCGGTGAAAACTAACTTCCGCAAACAAATTTGTGGAATTCTAATTCAATTATGATTCAAAACCTTTTTATAATCTATTATCCTTTTTCGTTTATTTGTTTCCATTTATTTGAAACTTTTTATTTTTTTGCCAAAAAGCAACAAAAAAAGTCACAAAATTGCTTGAATACCTCCTCGTGCCTTTCATTCTTCACTTTTTCAGCATGAATGCGAATATAAAAAAATATAAAATAATAAATTTTTTATACTTTTTTTGAATGTTGATCTTTGACGCCATTGTGTTTTGCCAAAGCAGCACTAGCACAAGATTCAACCAAAAAATATTTTTCACAATTTTTATTTTTTATTATTCAGCGAGAAAATAAAAGGAGAATGTTGAATGAATATAACGATATGAATGAATGAACGGATGGATGAATGAAGAGAAAAGACGGAAGGAGGAAATACGTTGAGAATGTTGGAATTTTTTCTACATCCATATTGCCATTGCCAAAGCTCCTGGTATAGTTTTCGACATTTGTTATGATTTTCAGAGATTTGATGGAGTTGATGCAGTTCTCGGAGGACGTAATGAGTCTTTAGCAGATAAGTTAACATTGTACCAGCTTATTGCTTTACTTCAGACTTCCTAAAATCAATCAAAGCTAAATCAGCATTCAAGAATCTCATTGCTTTAATGTCAACACTAGACCTAACGGGTCATGACTTCCTCGTTTATCATTAAACAATTCTTTTCTACAGAGAAATGCAAGAAGCAGTGAATTTTTCTCCAGCTTAAAGGCAAAGCACACAATTCTCAAAGTTTTACGTTATAGATGAACAAACTGACGATGATGACGATGCTGTTGATGATGATGAAGAAGGAAGGAAGGCATTCATGCGAGATGCATGATGGTAAAAAATATTATAAACCCACTAACGTCATTTTCTACATAAAGATCAATAAACTCTAGAACGGAATGAGGAGAATGGCAGTCGAGAGAGACGTAGAGTAAATAAAGAATTTTAAGAATGGAATTTTTTTTATTCTCATAAATACTTTCAATACTTGGATTGTCTAATGTGGTGTATCAAGCGAGAGGAAAATTCCCTTCTGATGTTGGATATAATATTTTATTGTAGGGATGTTTGGATATTACGTGATGCTTTATGGCTTCATATGAAAAATTAAAGTTGTTCTCAGTTACGATTAAACTAGAGCACTAAGTGAAAATTCTGCACAAGTATCTAAATTAGTGTTGTTTAAACTATTTGTGCCACGGCACACGTTATGGCTAAGTCATGACCAAAGTCACACACAGCTTACAGCTCGTATCATTTCCAAAAAATATCTAAGGCACACAGTTTGGACAATACTGATCTATATGGAGGCAATTTTGCCAATGCAAGAGCAAGAATCTTATGACCGAGTGGTTAAGCAGTAGACTGCAAATATGCAACCCTATCTCATGTGAGATTGTGGGTTCGAATCCCATCAAAAATCGATATTTCAATAATTTCAAAGAACTTTATCGAGGATTTACTCAGTCCTCAAAGTGTTACATGACAAATCAGATCGATCCTCATTTCAGGCTGTGTTATAAATGTGTATTTCCCCTGTTGCTATGTGTATTCTATGAGATAGAAATGCAATAACTTGAAAGTATCAAATCACTTTAATTTATTCGCATTTTTTCCATTTATTGATGAGTCTACATATTTTCTTGTGCTTATTATGTGCTCTTATCCAGCTTTTATTGGAAAATTATAGCCAGTTTGTCTATGGATTAAATTCTTATGACCTCAAGAGCTACAAAATACTAAGAAAAGCTTCTCATCCGAATGATATAAAATCAATATAGCACACTAGTCCAATTTATAATCCTGATTTAAGCACATCATCCATCTACCATCCATAAAGCTGTTTTCCATAACAAATAAACACAAAATACTTTCAATAAATCACAACAGAACAATTCTCGTATACAAGCTTATACTCGAACTAAATTCTCCTACTTGTAATTCCATCCTTTTTTGTATTAACACAAAATATAATGGATAACAAGATATAAAAGCATGAGTTGGATGTTTCCAATTACTACTCGGCCTACCATTATTGAATAAATATAATGCATACATCTGTCTATCTATCTGCGTCTGTGTCTATTTGTCTATTGAAAAACGATAGAAATGGCACGTTGTGTCAATACAAAATGCAAACAAATAGCAATCTGCAAAATGCTATCAACAAGCTTAATTTTTTTTTGTTGCTCCTGGCACTGCTCTCACACACTTCTTCCAGCTTTAATGCATAAAGTGATATTCAATCCATTTATTTGAATCTATTTGTGGATCTGCTTGTGTGTGAAATATGTACAGATTTCTTTACTTTTTGTGCTGTTTGACAGGGTTGGAGATTGTGTCAGCTTTTGGAACTAGATTTTTTTTAATGAGATATTTGACTATAAGATCTTGGATAGGCTTGTGGCAAGGACATGCATACATCGCTGGTTTAACAGATCAATTGTAATCAATAGCCTTCCTTAGATCAATTACTTATTTTTAACATTTTAATCATTTTTGATCATTTAATTATTTTTAAATGCTTGGCTTAAGTATGAGACTTGAAATGAAATTCATTATTTATGTCAGGATGCAGGCGCGTAGCTAGGGGGGGATTCGGGGGACAAATCCCCCAGCGTAAACAGAAAGTTTTTTTATTTGGCTAGGGGTTTTATGAAAAAATCACAAAAATCCAGCCCCCCCTCCCTTTCTTAAATTTTTCCATACAAAAATTTTTTTTGTCCCTACCTCTTCAAATTACTGGCTACGCCCCTGTCAGGATGTGTATGACGGATAGCTAAACAGAGGCAAAGACCTGGATGACTGAATTGAAGAGATCATTGATTAAATAGTCAAAAATTACCGCCTTCTTGAGACAAGAGTTCGATTCTCATCAGATCCAGCTAGATTTTAAAAAACATAATACACCAATAAAGGACCTGTCAGGCGTCGTGGCTCTGGAATAGAGCTGAATTTGATTTAAATCCGAGACAGTCATACGATTATTTACAATAACCAAGAAGAGATACAGTTTTATTGCAATGCATTAGTGTTCAATTGACCATCAGATGAACCATTGTTCATTTCTGGCTTTGAGTCAGTCTCCTCCTCTTAATTACTTAATAAGAATTGACGAATCAGATCCGATCTGAACAAAGAACTTACAAAAAACCAGCCAAGCTCCATTAAAACCAACCCTGCTTTTCAAATACAATACAGTAATAAAATTTAAATAAAACATTTGATGTTCAAAATTGAACAGCTAACATGGATTTTTTCCTAGCTTTCAATTCTGCTTTCCTATCGATTTGTTTGCTAGTGCAATTTTCACATGCATTAAATTGTGTAAGGAACAAACAGCATTAAAAAAAGTGGAAAAAAACATTGTTCAAGAAATGGAAAAGTTTGCTTACAGCATCTATAAATTTTAATGATGTTTGAGAATGATAAGATCGAGGGAAAAGAAAAGTTTCTTTTTCTTATTTGCAAGTCGTGTATTTTGAGAAGGGATTTTTAAAGCCAATTGCAACAGTGAAGGATAATTGAGAAATTGGAATAATTAATGAGAGTAAAATGGTCAGAAAAGAAGAAAGTTTGAAGTTTTGACGTGGATTTTGTTAGGATTTTCTAGGATCTTATGCTTGAACATTTTAAAAAGATTCTTTGCCTGACACGGTTGATTGAGCTTGAAGGTTTTGGCACAATTTTCCATTCTATTACGTAAAGTAATTTGAAATTTTTGTTATTTCTTCTTCGATATTGAAAAGAAAAGTTTCTGCAACTTCAACTTTTTTGTGCTTCTTTTCTTAGTAAATTGCGTCAATATCTTAAAGTCACACTTTATGGTACTTTAAGTTCACCCATCGATTTAAAAGCCATCCATCGACCTCTCGGAAAGCTTAAACTACTCAATTCCAAGCACATTCTCGAAACCATGAATTGAAGCTTTGATTGACATGATGAATAACATAGAATCGACTTTTGTGCTTTTTGTCATCTCATTCAATCATCACTTAACATCATTAGATCCACAAAAGAGTGATAAAAGGGACATAAAAAATGAAGAAGACTCTAATGGAAATAGGAAAACTAAATTATTCCATCATCTCCATAAAATTTACATTTAATTTGTTCTCGACGAAGTGGCATCAAAAACTGAACTTGATTTCAAATATTCAATTTTTCATCGTCATCGTTGTATAACAATTTGTTATACTTGATGCTGATGTTTTCCTCCTTATAAATGCTTTCACTATGTGTGTCAACAAATCGAGAGAATAGAAGAGCTGGAGAAAGAGAAAATTGGCAGATGGAAATTTTATTGATCAGGGGCTGGATTGCATTATTTATGGAAATAGTCATGAGCTTTGTTTCATGTCATTTTAGCTCGTTTATTGATTTATGTGTTTTTTTTTAAATTAAAAATTAAAACGGTTCTTGAAATTTAGAATTTTAACGGTTTTTGAAATTTAGAATTTTTGAAGTTTTGAAATTAAACCGTAAAAAATGAGCGAAAGCAGCACTGCGATCGATGATCTGTTGTACCATCTCAAGTCCCCTTTGATAGAATTCCTATGTCCTAAAAAAACCAATAATGTCCTGCTTTAAACAGCAGCATAAAACATTACCAACCCCTTCACACCACACAAGAATAAAATAGCAGCACACAAGAATAGAAAAAGTTTTGACAGGCAGCAAAAGCGACAAATAAGCAGAGAAAAAAAAAAGAATTTATTCATTGAACTCCTTTTTTCGAGGTTATAAAATAAATTGTTTGAGGTTAGAAAACTGTAGCCTCGACCAGTAAATGACAAAGAATCCTTTTAAAAATATTGCTTTCTGTAAACTCAAAACCGAGGATATAAAGGAAAGAAAATATGCACCAACCTGCCACTGAATATTTATGAAACAATTCTTCTTCTCTATCTATCGTGTAATCGTCCTGTCTGGCACTTCTTTTACGCCCAACACACAACAATTTTAAATATAAATTAATTTTTTTCTACTTCGTCCTTCTTTTTTGCTTCTATTTTTTTAACCTCGTCCTGTCTCCTATCTTGAACAACTTCATTATTATGCACATAATTAGTGGAGTTTGAGGATACAAGTTTTTTAATTTTTAACGTTGGTAAGGAGAGAAAAAGGGATAAAGAAGTAAAGAAGCATAATGAAATTGCGATGAATTCATCATGACGACGTCCGTGCAGATAAATTTATGTTTGTTGTGAATAAAAGAGGTATTTTCTTGATTAATGAGGTGTTTAAGGTGTTTTGGGAGAGTCCGAGATGGTTGAATTTTTGATAGGGATGTTTTTAAGCAGGCGTTGTTGAAAGGAATTTTATTAAAATGCTGAACACATTTGATATAAAAAAGGGCCTTCAGATGATAAATACCTTTTTAAGAATGGGGATGTCCATCTGTGCTGCAGACTCTTTATTCTAAAAAATAATGTCTCTTCACTCTCATGTGGCTTTCATGTTGCTGTCACACAATTTTCATATTGCTGTCACTCAACTGCCATGATGCTATCAACACAACTGTCATGTTGCTGTCACACAACTGTCATGTTGCTGTCACACAACTGTCATGTTGCTGTCACACAACTATAATGTTGCTGTCACACAACTGTCAATTTGCTCTCACACAACTATCATGTTGCTGTCACACAACTATCATGTTGCTGTCACACAACTATCATGTTGCTGTCACACAACTATCATGTTGCTGTCACACAACTGTCATGTTGCTCTCACATAACTGTCATGTTGCTTTCACAAACTCTTGATGTTGTTGTCAAAAAACCTTCATTTTGCTGTCACACAGCTATCATGTTGCTGTCACACAACTGTCATTCAACTGACATGCTGCTCTCATGCAACTATCATGGAGCTGTTATACAATAAAACTATCATTACTTTTCTAATATGTGCTGCTCGGTTCTTCTTCTCTAAAATACCATACCCGATTTAAATAGCACATCTTCATCAACAAACCTCCAGAAACATGAATGAGAAATGTAATTTAGAATTGAAAAAAAGGGAGCATAAAGAATAAAGAAAAACTTCTCACTGGTTAATTTTATAGGAAAAGAAAAAAAAGTTTAAAGCATTATTGACTTCCATTTTATGCAACAGCGAAAAAACTGAAAAGAGGAAAAAAATTCACAAAACATGATAAAGAAAAATGCGGAAGAAGAGGGATTAGGGTGCTCACAATAAAACTTTTTTGTTCTCCATTTCTTTTGATTCTTGAAATTCTTTCGAGTGAAAAATCCATCTGCTTATGGTTCAGTTCCGTTTTTATGGTCAAATAATTTTAAAAGGATTTTCTTTATCGTTTTATCAATTTCATATTAAAGTCAAACAACTCTTGGATAGACAGAAAGCCTCTTACAGTCAGGCGACAAAACCACAACAAATAAAAGCCATAGAAAAGAATCTGTGCAAGTAAAATAATAGCTTTTTGCAATTTGACATGATTTTTCACTTCACATCTTCTGTCTCATTCACTCACTTGACAACACCAAAAAAAAAAAGAACTAACTGATAAAGCCACATAACGTTTTATATATTGTGTACACTCGCAATCAGTACATGTGTATAATATGAAAAATGATGGAAAAATTGGCCTATATATGTAGGAACATAGATCCAATGCACGTTCATCTGATGAAAAAAAAGTAAAGAGGAAAAATGGAAATACTGCGAGGAAAGAAAAAGAGTTCATGTCGGGGTGATGATTGATGGAAGATTATGGATTTGAATGGAGACGGTTGTGCGAAAAATTGCTCTCTGCTGAAAAGGATGAAGAACAAATTCCTCGAGGGGATTTTTGTGGCTTACGAGTGACGAGACGGCTTGGGAAATTTTTCTACGAAAAAAGGCTGAATGAATGAAAAGTTTAGAGAAGCTTTTCCAACAGATCATTTTAATATTCAGCAAGTTAATTCCAACTTTCATAACCCAAAAAAACAAATCCCCTTATGGCCACCCACAGTAAGAATTCACACAAAATTGATAAGTAAAAGTTGATTTAACTCCACTTCAAGTGAATAAACGATTGCTGTTCCGTACCAAGGAAAAAAAGGATGACGAGTGTGTTCTTAGCAGAACATAACATATCGAATGTAATGTTGCAAAGTGATTTATTAAAAGGCATTCAATTGCTTTTTGACATTTTATTGCCGCTTTTCTAAAAGCTTGTCTGTGTAGATGATGAATTTCTACATTTTTTTCTTCTCCTATCGTGCTTCATAATCTAAATCGAAATTTTGTACGTACATGAAAAATTGATCGTCCCTGATGCACGAATGTATGAAGGAAATATAAGTAGATAGGCTTAGTGCTTGAGAGGATTTTGTAGGTTTTTGAAAAGATATGAGGATACTTTGGAGGAGCTTTTATGAACAATTTGAAGAAATGTTGTAGAACTTTAATAGCTAGCAAGAAGACTTGTTGACTCTTAAAGGGAGTAAGGGGAGAGCGGTCGTCCCAAGAACTCTTGGAAAGAAGCTGTTGACAGAGACAGTATTGCATTTGGTAAGGGTAATTGGTAAACGGGAGCTGGTGATAAGGCCAGCTTAAGGTGCCATCTAAGGGAGGCTATGGATCACAATTGATCTGTACGGCCAGCGAAGTAAGTTGGAAGGAAGTACTGACAAACATTATTTTTCAAAAACGTCCTTATCCTCACTAGTTGCAGCTGTGGTTGTTCTAATTACTTGACATCACTTGGTTGTCGGTTAAGAAAAGAAGTAAGTAAGTTGCTTCTCGGTTGCTAATAGCCAAGTGCTGGAGCTTCTCAACGCCTAAAGTAATAAGCTTTCCAGAAAAATTCATGAACATCATTAAATGATACTTCATATTTATCTAATCCCAATAAACCGATTCAAACCTGAATCTCCCAGCAAATCTACAAAGCATCAATATCCAAAATTTACACACAAAACGCGTGATGACTTTAACAGGCTCAAATTGCTTGATTATATCTAAAAGACTGGAACAAACGCTTCCAAAAACATGATGTGAATTTTATTCATGTTTAAAAAAGGGACAGAAAAATATTTTGCGTGAAAAATGCAATGGAACTGATGAAACTCAAACACAAACAAAATTCACTACACGAGCGCGCCTTTCAATACACAAATAGAACAATTTTCTCGTTCTATTTCATTATTCATCAGCATCATTTTTCTTTTCGCATTGAAAATTCCAAACGTGAACCTATCTGCCTCGTGCATAAAAATCCATCCCCTCTAAGCTTATGACATTGACTCAGTCACTCAATAACTATATGATTTTAAAATGTATATCTACTGATGAAAATATATATATTCGGAGGACGTAAATAGAAAGTTCATTGACAAAGCGTGATCATCATTTTCGATTTATGAAGCCGACAGGAATAAAATTCAGCACGCTAACCTTTTCTTGCTTACCCTCGATTCTTGGTTGTGGTTTTGGATTAGAGTAATGAA
The DNA here is from genome assembly GCA_917627325.4 of Chironomus riparius. Lineage (NCBI taxonomy): Eukaryota > Metazoa > Arthropoda > Insecta > Diptera > Chironomidae > Chironomus > Chironomus riparius. The sequence continues at coordinate 33,513,476 of OU895879.1, forward strand.
TTTTGGAAGTAATGTTATAAAGGCTAGAGCGATGTTATGTTAGGGGTCGTTCACTTATGATGTGAAGGGGGGGGTCAACAAGGAAAAAACATATCAGCAAGGATAAAAATGCCTGAAAATCCATTGTTCTTTTATGAAAAATGACCGTTTAATCTCGAACGTCATAAGTACCCCTTGAAGAACGACCCCTTGAACCAAAAATAATAATTCAAATTTTAAAAAACCGTTAAACTTTAAAAGTTTAATTTTCCCACCCAAAATGTCTTCAGCAATCTGTAAACATAATTTTGAATAATCTGCTCAGCTCAGGCAAAATGAATGAAGATTGCATGTTGGAGATTTCATTTCTATTGAAATATATTCTCTATCCATTGTCGATGTGATGCGTGCCAAAAGGGTATAAAATCTAAACAATTTTTTTTTCCATCTCCGTCTGCTTTTCACATGCATTAATCTCAATCTAAAAACCGTCCTAAACTGCCGTCCGTTTAGCTTAGCATGATATTACATCTGATAATCATGTAGTCGTCATAGAAAAAAATAATAACGATTGGGGTTCAAATGAACCGACTGAAAAGATTTAGTTTTTAACAGATAAGGCATTTTGCCACTTCAAAGATTGTTGAAAGTTCTTGATCCTATGCAAACATTTACTCTCACCCCTTTTAATCTTTGTCGTCCCTTTTTTTTTTGCTTCCAACATTCATTCAATCTGTTCTTATTTACCACTCATTCTAATGCTTACTCGTCAAACACTCGAACTGTGAATGATGTATTGGCTTCAAAAGGAACGATTAATGAGTTTTTAATTGGAAGTGTAAACACTCAACTGCTCCTTTCACGACTCGATTGGCAATTTTTTTTTCTTTTCATCTTTCTCACTTCATTTGCCTTTTGCTCTCTTTTCTTGGTGTTATTTTTTTTTTCTACGTTGTAACAACTATAGCTGGATATTTTAATGGGAAAGTATGAATGATTGGACATTTTGGGTGGTGTGAATGACATGAAGCAAGTTGAGATGGTGATTGTGCTGAGAGCTGGATGGGATGGGGAGTATGAAAGAGTTGAAGAATTTGCTTTTTAAGGATGTTTATGAAGAATCTGTAAAGTAGTCTTTAAAAATTTACTTAGAGCTTACTGGGTGGATTTTAAAGACGAAAACTGTTGGAAGGTCATAGGAGTTAAAGGGTCAATACATTGGAAACAAAGAGTTTTAATTCGCTAGGATTCTTTGGAAAATTCCTTGATAGTCCCAATAAAAATTTCAACGCCACCCTCTTTAGAACATGTCTAGCATTCATCTAAATGACCTCAAAAACCTTCAGGATCCCATAAATTAGAATTAAATCCTTACATATCCCAAAACAGAAATTGGGGAGCAAAATCTCATTCCCATCGCCATCAACTTGTGATAACAATTTCAAATACCAATACAACAAGCTTATCCTCAATAATATTCCACATCACAGGCTGCAATCCCCCAGTTCTTGCTCATTTTATTAGCTTTAATTCCAATCACAATATACATATCTGATTTATACATAGATTGTGCATCCATCTGGACTCATAAAATTCTTTAATAAAGTAATTTTATAGCTATATAAAATTTGATAAAGATCGTGACTATAAAAACTTAATTAGATTGAAATGAGGTTAACAATCTTGTTGCTATGTGTTTATGAATATGTTCAACAGAGTTTGAATTTTTTATAATGTCGTGTGTTGAATTTTTGATTTTTTTTTTCGGGATGTTATGGGCTTTAATATATGATGTTAAGGGATATTTTGTAGGAATTATAGCAGGAATAGTCTGATCTAAATTTTATTTGCACACTTAAGTGACATATAGGCTTCATCCTAATTTGATGATTGGTTATTAAGTAATCTATCAATGTTGAAGAACTTGATGTCCTCAAATAAAAGCGTTTATAGTAAAATATCCTCAGATTGTCTCCATAACTCACGACTCATTCATCTCCTGCAACTTTTTTTTTCTCATTTAATTTTTTTTTTATTTCTTCCTCTCACGTCAATATAACTTGATGGTGAATAACTTTGGCATTGCAAGTTCTACGCTCTACATTTTTTTAATATTCATGATGAATCAGCTGAATAAATTATTATTTTTTTCTCCCCCTATTATGTCTCTGTCTCACTCACGCGTTTGTGCTTTCTCTTGCAGTTTTTCATTTCATCATCATTTTCAATCAATATCTCAGCAGCAGCAGCAGCAGCAGCAGTACACACATACAAAGGATATAATAATCTATAAAAATGATGATGATGGCACCGATGACAAGTATGATGAGAAAATCGATTGGCATAAAAGAGTATCTGCATATGATGCTAGTATTAATATTGTGCTGTGTATTATGTAATGCTGGAATTGCTAGTAGTGCATCCGACATCAACAATAGTTTTAATCCATACTCACCGTCGACAAGCGGTTCGATTATTGCATCATCATCCTCAACAGCACAGTCGATGCTTGAGACGTATCTCCAGACGTTTCCCATCAATGAGCAACAGAATGTATTAACGACTGTTTATCAGTCAAGACATCATGCCAGCACAGTCGATACCGATAAGGAGAAATCGACAACGACTGTAAGTGAAATGGCATTTACAACATCAAATACTGCATCAGCTGGTGGTTCTGTACCATCGACTGAATCATCGCAACAGACATCGATGTCGCAGAATCAAAATACGCAACAGACACCTGTTGTCATATCGTCAGGACCTCTAATGTCAACAGTCCTTACATCAACAGTAAATATGCAAGATAATATTGAGCAGACACCAGTTGTGTCACATGAACTATTAGGATGTGGACCGAATCATCGCGAGGGAATTGGAATTCAAAAAGCACTCGACTGGTTACGTGATAAACGTTCATCTGATTATGGATGGGATAATGATACTCATATGGTTATACTCGCGAGAGAGGTAGTTATGAATTTTTTATTATTGATGTATTTAATGCAACAAGTTAAGTGGATTGGGGATGATAGTCTGGATTATTCAATTTAAAGAGCTTATTGTTTTAGAATACTGAATAGTCATCAATTAAGTTGATAAATTTTTTGCTTCTCTGCCTACATAGAATTTCAATTTATTTAAAAGGTTTTTGTAAATGGGGTTGTTTATAAATGATGTCTAGCTTTTGAGGAAAGAGTATATTTCATTCTGTGTGACATTTCCATTTAAAAATGATTTTTCTATAAAATTTCGTGACTAATCTTAAATAGACGTCATTTGTGAACAACCCCAAAGTAAATCTACCCCCGCACAAATCCTGAAAACCTTCCGAAGTACTAAATTTCACAAGATGAAGACCGATGTTGTATTTTCAATTTATTTAATGAAAGTAAAATTTTCTAAAGCCTATATCAACGCTTGACCAGCTAAAGAGGATTCAGGACTTAAAAAATTCAAGTGGAAAAAAAATCCTTGAGAATTTTTCATGAAGATTAATTCCAAAATCTAATCACAATTTCAGATTATTATACTCGCATCCATGAATTATTTATTGCCCACTTATTTATGTATCCTTCTTGCTCTTATTCGCCGCTATTTATCCATTTTTTTTCTCATCACATTCAGCTTTCCAACAATCGTGAATCGACCGATAACGAGGAATCAAAGATACCCGAGCTAGAAAACTTACTGTCTGACAAGCAAATGGAAATTGACATACTGAATATGCTTGACAAGCATAATTCAAAAGCGATTGCTGTTCCAAAGCCAATCGAACCAGATCGTTTAGCACGTTACATTCTGTCACTGTTTTCACTATGTAAAGATCCACGTCGCTTTTATGGACATGATTTGATACAGCTTTTGCAGCATCACGATACATCAACATCACAAGATGATGAATTTGCACTTGGTGTTTTGGCATCATGTAGTGCTGGAGCACATGTACGAAAAAGACAAATTCGACGTTTACTTGATATTGCGAGTGGCGAAATAACGAATGTTGGTAAGTAATGAAAATCGTGACAAGTCATACACACTGTGTATGTGTCTATGTCCATAATCTTGATATAAAATTTTTACTGCATTTTTGGTGTTGATTTTTGTCAATGTCATTTTGCTGACAAGTTGTCAGGTCGTCTGTTTATGTAGCCTATGTGCTGCTCATGTTGTTGAATTCAAATGTTAAATTTCCGTTAAATTTTGAAAACAAGAACTGACACCTTAAGAAATTAATCAATAAAAATGCGCTCTAATCACAAAAAGTACAAAAACTTTCTAACCAAATTTACTTCCTCATTTCATTTTTATCTCCTCATAAAGATACGATGGCATTGGTTCTACTCGCACTGCGATGTATTATCACAGATCATCGACATAGACATTTACAGCATTTTATTAGACGACCAGCATTAGGATTAGCCGGCTTACAAGGACCACACGGAAGTTTTGGTTCATTAAGAAGCACAGCATTTGCAATGCAGGCACTACAAGATTTACAACTTGATGGAGCATCGACATATAATCGATCAGCTGCATCAAAATGGATTTTAGATCGTCAAAGAACTGATGGTGCATGGACGGAAGAGCCATTACAGGACGGTCAAGATCCAAGCGTCGGTGTAAGTTTAACAGCCGACATTATTTTGGCATTGGGATGTAAAGGTCTCGGTGCTGTTAGAGCTTTACAATGTGACCATGTCATACGTGATACACCAATTGGAAATGGTGAAAATGGCGATAATGGTGATGCAAAGATTGCACAACCCGTTGGAATTCCATCGAACTCGGCCGAGGATACAGAACAAAAAAATGTTAGCTATACATATACGCTTTGGCTAGAGTCCAATATTACGGAAGTTTATACACTTCAAATTATTTCACCAAAAAATACAAGTTTCTTTAAAGCAATGACACAAGCTGCTGATATGGATCCCAAGTGAGTCATGCTTTCAGTTTTAATTGCTGTTAATTATCATTACGAGCTTTTATCTGCCGTGTGGCATTATGAGAGTCATTTTTATTATGGTTGGGATTGCCGCACATTTGAAAATATTTGGGTTGTGAATTTTAAATCTCAGGTGCTTCAATTTAAAGTCTGGATGTGCTTTAAAGGCTGCGTAATTATTAACAGAAATGACAGCCTCCGTAATCTGATTTTCTGTGTCGCATTTAATAAGAATTTTTAATGAAAATGTCGTAATTCCTCGTCAACTCAACTTCGTCATGTGTTATTAAATAAATTACATAAAAACATGAAAAAGCACAGAAAAAAAAGTCGAAATTTAATTATTTTTACCATAAAATTTTTTTTTTCATTCCCTAATATTTACCGTAATAATTTCCATCGTTCACACATAGTCAGGGTTGGCTGGAAGCACAAAAAAATGAATAACATTTATAATTCACATGTGTGACAATCTAATTGAATTACAAAACTTTTACTAACGAACTTAACACTTGGCAATTTCTCTTATTCCTTCCAACTTATTTTTTGTATGTTTTATTTTATTGTATTAGATTTTCATTCGAAGCTCGTGAATGGCCCAACGGGCATTACATTCATACATTAGCTGGAAAGAAAGAGGAGCCTACATTGTAAGTATATTAATGTAATCATGCCTCATTTTGTCAACTCGTCTGGTGGCTTATTTGGCTTCACGTACATGTTGAGTTATTTGTGATTCGTGGATTATTATGTTAGCAGCTAAGAGGAGCTTAGTTTTTGACTGAATGAAATATCAAATATAGGATATTTAAGTATGCTAGTATATTGATGGAATTAACCTAGCTCAAGGGGGAAACAACATGATGGTAAAAGTTTTGGAGGTGAAATTTTTTATTATTCATTCTCCACCATTTTCCACCATTTTGTTTGAAGATTTCATCAAAACTTTTTCTCATTAAGTTGTTTTCCCCTTGACTTACTCTTGTCCAAGCTACAATGATACAAACCAAATTGTATGGTCATAAGAGCGAAAGTAATCTACATCCTGGAATTAAACCTGAGACCTTTGAAGAAGGGACCACAGTGCTATCATATCCACTTCTGCTGCCAATATTGTCATTAATAATTCCACAAATTCTGCGCTTTAACCTTCAATAAATCCAATAACTTCCCCAATTTTCTAAAAGACTTTTATGTAATGTATGTGAATGGCATAATCAGCCGAGGAAATAAGCTTTAGCAAAGAAATCAGTATTCACAGAACATCATCAACATCGTCATCATTATTGCTAGTTTTGTTCTTCATTTTCGCTCTATTTACGTACTTATTCTTTCATCTTAATGTTCTTCTTTATTTACAGATATCATTATTGGCTTTTATATCGACTCCCAGAAACTCCTGAACCTGAATTGCCTCCTGGCAATCAATTAATCGCTCCAGTTGGTAAGTTCATATCATTGATATCTTAAAACATTTCATTTTGTCGTTGTCTTAACCAGAGCCTTGTTATTAAGGCCTTAATAATAACACTAAATGGTGTACATATTTCGTTTTGTTGAAGGCATTGAGTGATTTGGGTATTTATACTAACACAATATCGCACAGGATGCGTGATGTGAGAAATGAAAAGAAAAAATTGAAGCATGAAATTCGCATCACAAAAAGTTTGAAGTATAAGCTTTATTTTGGGTATTAGCAGGTTTTTGTTAAGAAAGTAAGGTTGTGTCTTCGACAAGATTTAGGAATTTTGGTGAAGATTTGAGTCTAGTCACTTCTGGATCTTTAGTCGTGTCACCTCTGGATCGTAAAAAACCAAATAAAATCCCAAATCCTTAAAAAATTATTTCAAGCATATCCAATATCTCCAACAGTAAACATTACCATCTAATAAAGCTCCAAAACAAAGAATAAAGAACAACGAAAAGTTTTACAAGTAATTCCTCTGCTGATTTCCAGTGGGAATTTTGTCTTACGTCAAGCATAAGCTTAATGAAGTTTAGCGAAGGTTTATTGAGAAATTGGGATTTTTGGATAAACAAAACAGTGGCAAAGAATATAATTCAACAAAACAAAAGCTTCAAGGTAAACACATGATGCAGCATAATACAATTTAACATGAAATGAACAGAAAATGAGCTTAAATTAATGTCGAGAAAATATGCTGAAGATACTTAAATGCTCTTCAATGTGCTGATAATTGATAAGCTTTAAATGCTCATTTTTGTAATCTTTAGATGATTTGAGGTTTATGAAGATCATTTTGATGATATTAATGAGCTTCGAGATGAGCTTTAAGGATTATTGTTTATCTTGATTATTTTGTAATGCTGTATGACTGCTCATGGGATGTTTTTGTAACCTACATGCTGTTTGTTTTTTTATGTTTTCTGAGAAAAATGATTTTAATCAATTTTAAGGTCTATCTTAATCTGCAGCTACTTTTTTCTATTAAGTTTTTAAGTAGCTTGTGATTTTAAAAAGGGATTTTGATTTAAATCATTTTTTCAAAGGGATTTTTTTGGGATTTTGATTTGAATCTCTTGTATGAAAGATTTTATTGGGATTTTAAAATCCTGCCATATAAAATTTTTGTATGCAATTTCTCAAATTATTTTTCAAATCAACAGTTTTTAACCGCATTTACTAATAAGTAAGGATGCAGTTGATCCTTTTTCGGCCAGAATCTTGCAACTGGATCTTTTAGGATTAGAATATGCGGCTGAATACTATTGATCTGAAAAAAAATTGAGAAATTGCATACAAAAATTTTATACGGCGGGATTTTTATATCCCAATAAAATCTTTCATACAAGAGATTCAAATCCCAAAAAAAATCCCCAAACAAAAATGATTTAAATCAAAATCCCAAAAAAATCCCTTTGAAAAAATGATTTAAGTCAAAATTCCAAAAAAAATCTCTTTGAAAAAATGATTTAAATCAAAATCTCTTTTTAAAATCATTTTTCATTGAGATTTAAATCAAAATCAAAAATAAACTCTGAGATTTTGATTTAAATCGCAAAAATTGAGGGGTCGTTCACTTTTGACGCCTGAAATTAACGGTCATTTTTCAAAAAAGAACAATTTATTATCGGGATTTTCTTTTATACTGGTCTTGTTGCACTAGCCCCCCCCCCCTCCCCGCCCCCTCTTGACGTCATAATTGAACAATTCCAATTTTGCGAAGTAATTCCGGATCCTAGATTGAATATAGATTGTTGTAGACTAACAACTTATTCACACCTATTAATGCTTATACAACACATAGTTTGTAAGACTTTTATGCAAGCAACCCAATAAAATCACTCAATCCTTTCACATTCCAACAAAACTAGTGAAACGCGATTCCATTAATTTATATATGCATCGTTATGTACTGTGCTGTAACTTTATCATTTTTTATCTCATTCACATTCGATTTTCACACTTTTTTCTTCTTATACAATTCTCTTTACAGGGGTTGATGAACTAATGGTTGAGGATGGAGAACATTACTTATATTGGTACAAGAAACTTTAAACGATATAAACACTTTATTTCTCACATAGTCAACATCATTCATGCATAACAATAAAGCAAAAAAAAAAGCTAAAACCAGCGGAGGGAAGACTACAGAGGAAAGCAAGAAGATAAAGAGAATTTTTTTTTTCGGGTGTAAGTTCGCTTCTTTATACTTTGAAATCATGGAGATGATTTTTCGATTATCTTCAACATTCGAGTGATGAGATAGAAAGATTTTTATATGAATTGATATGTTTTGCTTTTTATCATCTGCTGTCTGCTGCATTTGATATAAATTTATTAATACAGAGTTATGATGAGATGGAATGAGATGTTTTTGATTTGATTTCATGAGAATTATTGTACACATAAGAGGACAGAGTGAGTGATGGAAGAATGATGATTTTAGGGAGACAAAAGATGTGAGGAAATGAAAATTAAAGGAAGGAAATTTGAAAGTTTAGTTGTAGGCAGAGCTCAAAGTCGAGGCGAATTGACTTGAGTCGAGAAAAATAAAGACGAATAGACAAAAGTTGAGTCGACTCTAATTTGAGTCGAGTCAAGTCAACTTGAGTCAATTTGAGTCAACTTGTGGGACTGAAGAATTACATTTTGAGCATTTTTGATCAGTTTTGACAATTTTTGATTATTTTTGATCATTTCATCAGTACCATACCCTTGTACGAACCCCTTTCGACTTCGAGCTCTGGTTGGACGGATCATCTAAGGAAACTAGAGATGTACGCCATGAAAATGTTAAAAATCAGATGATGTCCAGGCAGTTTAGATTAAAACTCCAAAAATAATATATTAAAATGAAGATAGATATCATCTTATCCATTATATGCCGTACCCTGGCAGAGCCTTACTGTCTGAAATTATCGATTTCCTTTCCTTTCAAATCATGGTCTGATTTTTAAAGCTCCCTATGGTATCCCTAGTAACCAAAATGTTCCATATAATCTTCCTTTGACGTCGATGGAAGATCAAATGTATCATTATTTATTATATGGAAAATATTTGTTTTACAAATATGTAAAAGAAGTGTTCCATCGAAGTATAACCCGAGCCCGCTTATGTTCAAAACCTACGAAAAATCATCAAAAAAATATTTTTTTGCAGGAAAATAATATTTGTTCTAAATTTGGCATTTGCCATATACTTCACAAGTGCTCGCAGAAATCACTATTATAAGTTCTTTCTTAATTTGTATGGGGCTTTTAATTAATTATTTATCTTCCTCAGGTTTGTGTGCGAGTCTTGGGCATTCATCAGTATGCGACTTAATTAAATTAAGTCCTTTTGTTCTTTTTCGTAGTGTTAGTGTACTTTAATTAAGTATACACTAATACTTTTACAAAAATTTACACAAATTAATGAAAAATACAAAAGAACACGTGGAATTTAACACGTGTTTTTATCCAAAAAAAAGTAATCCATTTTTTTTCCATTTGTATTCCTTTGATGTATTACATTGATGTCTTATTGCATTGTCCATTTATCTTCCATTTTCATAGGACATCTTCTTCCAATGGATAATACATGGATAATACATATGTATCATCCATGGAAGATTCTCATGGAATACATTGATCTACCTTTTGGTTACTAGGGATCCTACCTTAAAATCGAAAATCTATGTCTTTAATTCTATGCAATAAATAAAATTTAACTGCGACTAGATTAGGGTCCCTTGTTAGCACTAGAAACCAGTCTCTGTCCCCATAAAAAAGAAAATTTTCATCATCACGAGTCACAATATTGAATGAAAAGTATTTCATTCTCAAAATATTACACTTCCCCTTCAATAGAACAAGAACAGCAAAGGAAGAGAAAAAAATAAACTTTTTCGTTTGTCTTGTAGAATTAAACATCCCTTCCGACATCTCACAAGTCCAAAGTTTATTTTTTCTTCTCAACTTTTTACTTCTTTTTTTGCTGTTGCTGTAAAGTGTAAATCGGATTTTATTCATCTTATGATTTTCTTTTCCTTTTCTTGTTTTACTTCTCGTCTTCTTTACGTCTATGTATCTCGTCTTTTAAATGCTCAGTAAATAAATTGCTAGGCCAGGCATCACAATAAGATTATCTTCTGTTCCGTTTCGGGTTTGCTTTTCTTCCCGTCTGTTCCGCATCTCATACTCTGTCTCTGCTTTGCTGTTCATGCCCAATTTTTAAATAACTTGAAATGAAATATGTTTTTTATATGTTTAACTAGCAGCAGCAGAAGTAGTCAGTTTTCATTTTAAATAAAAAAATATAAAAAAATAGGGATGAAAGCTGTAAAAGTTTCAGAATGCTTGAAGAAACGCAAAGCTTTTGTGAAATTTATATATCTAAATAAAATAAGAAAACAAAATTCAAGATTTAAATATGATAAAAAATGAAGAAATAAAAGTTAACGAATGTATAGTGGAATGAGACATGATGCTCATGTCCATCGCAATATCTAATGACATGCACAACAAAAAAATAATAAGAAAAACTAGAAAGGGAATTTTAATCTCAACTCGATAAAAAATTAGATTTCTTAGAAAAACTTTGTCAGATTTTTTTTTCCTTTAAGATTTTGATTTCAAAATGAACTATATTCTTAAGTTCGAACTTGATCACAAGAATAATGTTGTCCAAAAAGCACGATTGTGTTCGAAAAACTCAGTCTTGTTCGGAAAAGCTTTTTCTTGTTCAAATACCTACATTTTATTCGAAAAAGCTCTTTCTTGTTCAAATACCTACATTTTATTCGAAAAAGCTCTGAATTGTTCAAAAAAAGCTCTTTTTTGTTCTAAAAAGCTTTGCCTAGTTCGAAAAAGCTATTTATTGCTATATAAAAATTTTATTTTGTCCGTAAAACCTCTTTCTTGTTCAAAAAAGGCTTTATCTTCTTTGATAAAGCTCTATCCAATTCGAAAAGGTTCTAAACACTTCGAAAAATCTTTTTCTTGTTCGAAAAAGCTCTATTTAGTTCTAAAATAGAACATTTTGATCGAAAAAGCTCTGTCTTGTTCGAAAAAGCTCAATTATGTTTGAACGTACTCTTTCTTGCTCTGAAAAAGCTTAAAATTGTTCGAAAAAACTTAAAATTGTTCGAAAAAGCTCTAATATGTTCGAAAAAGCTTGGTAAAAGCTCTAATTTGTTCAAAAAAAGGTTGTTAAAAGCTCTATAATGTTCGAAAAAAGCTTTGTCTAGTTCAAAAAAGCTCAATCTAATTCGAAAGCTTAATCTTGTTCAAAAAAGCTCAATTTTGTTTCAAGCTCCCAAGTTTTTAAGAATAAATTTCAAAACAAAGAAAAAAATCTGACAAAACGTTTCCAATAGAAACAGACACTCTGTATCAGATGAAATCAAATAAATTAGACAAGTAAAGAACGTTTGAAGGGAAGAAAGGAGCAAAAAAAGTAGAAAGCTCTTCTGGCAGTTTGAAAAATTTCATTTCATTTCACGACTAAAGAAAATGAGAAGAAAGAATTCAAATTCAAAGTGCCAGAAAAAGTTTTCCACTTTACACACAGAGTAAGGAATAAAAAAAAACGAAGAAAAGTTTTCCTTTTTCGCAAAAAAAAAATAAGAGAAAATGAATGAAAAAAAATTTATAAAGTGTAGGGATTCTTTATAGCATAAAAAAAGACAAAAAAAAAGAAGAAGAATGAAGTAAATTATATATACTCACATATATTAAGTATAAGTAAGACAAAAAAAGGTAGATGAGACCAAAAAAAATAATAAAATAATGGAAAGACTCCATAATAATGTATAAGAAATATAAAAAGTAAGTATTATGGTGTTGACTATAGTTACGCGATTTAAATAAGAAGAATTATGAAAATAATGGGGAGGAATGGGAAGGAAATTATGATTATTATTGTTATTTTCTCTCCCTTCCAATAATGGAACTAAAAAGAATTACAACATTTTTTTCTGTCTCTTCTTTCTGTAAAAGTTTACTTCTTACTTTTCCCTCGGTGAATTGCCACGAGTCGGAATTTATTTCGACTCATAATTTTTTTTCAATGGAATTTAGCAAGTCAGACTATGAAAATTTATGAATTACACGGAAAAGAAAATTAAAGCTTTCTTTTTTTCTTGTGATTTGGAAGGTTTTTGTTAGAAGCTAAAATGATTGATATGGCAAATTAAGGAATGATATTCCTTTCATTAATAATTTCATGGTCTTTGTCAATGAAGCTTAGAGAGTGATATCACAAGAAATTAAAGGTTTGAGGGTTGAGCTATTTTTGACTATAAAAAAATTTCAAATTGAATTAATTCTAGTGTTTTTATCAAAAGCTAATTCAATGTAAAAACTGAAATCAGCAATCTAGATCAAATGTCATTGAATTCTAAGCTTGGGCGTTTTGAGGCTATGAAATGCTTTAATCCCGAATGACACAAGTCGGTTAATCGATCAGAAATCCGGCACTAAGTTGGTGTGATTCTGGAATGGTTTCGAATTGCAATCAAAGCCAGCACCATGCTAGAGTCATGCTAGAGTCATGCTGGCTTGGCACCGGATTTCCATTCGATGAACCGACTTGTGCTACTCGAGATTGAGTTTGGTTTGGCAAGCTAGCGCACCTTACCCTAGAAATTCACTGGATCAGCATTCATTGAAATGTTTGTCACCCGAAATGCCAAAATGTCTGTCGCTTGGTTCTAATTATACTTTCAACTCAACCGGCGGTTGTCAAACAATTCAATGTATTTCAATGTGTGTCGATCGGATCAATTAACAGTTTGATTCAAACTACTCCACTTATGACCAAAATGTGCAGCAAACGTTTGCTTTGTATAGCTTCTACCATGAACTTTGGATTTTTTTTTAGGATTGACATAAAACCTCAAATTCAATAAGACTTATCATGCCACAAACAATAAGTCATGCTTTGCCTACTTATCATGCCTGACTTCATTACAAAAACCTTGCAAAAACCTTCAAAAAACCTTCAAAAATTAAAATGTAATCAATACTTTATTCTCTATTTATGTCTCGTTTCTTGGTTACTAACAAGCCTATAATTTAACTTCTTATTTTTCCGGCAACATTCAATTTAATTTATAACGAATGAAATATAATTTTTCGGAATGGTAGATTTTAATGAGGAAAATTAATAAAAATATATTTGTTAATGAGGCTCAGAATAAAATTCTCATAGAAACCAAAAGCTAATGAATTTTTCCATCAAGCAAAACATTTCCATTTCCAATTTACTCATGCAAATTTACGCTTCACTTATTTCCATGTAAGTTTTAATAAAAATAATATAAACTCTTTCATTTGTTCCATAAAGCATATATACAAATACAACTGGAGCCAAAAATTCTAGACTTGCATATTTTGTAGTTTTAACAACAGCAACAACATACAAAAAAAAAAAGAGTCAAAAAGTCAATGGCTTATTTTGGCTTTAAAGCTATAACTTTGCGTTCATAAAAATTATTATTTCTCGTGCAGTGGAAATTCTTCATTTTTTCACTCAATCGCAAGCTCATTCATTAAAAGGAACAGAAAATAGCAATGCCATTGCTTTCTGTCTTCTTTTTTTCTCATTTCATTGTAAAATTGTAGATTAAAATTACCAGGGGCGTAGCCAGAAAAATTTTAAGGGGGGGGGCCCATTTTCGAAAATTAAAAAACCGTCATTTTGTATCCTTCAATCTATATTTATTCTTCATAAGTTTAAATATTTAATTCATTATTCATACATTAAATTCAATTTTCCGTGCTGATTTTGACATTTCTTTCATCACTTCCTCTACATTAACTGGTTCTTCTCTATAAATACGTAATAAAACAATTATCAGATTTTCGTAGGGGGGCCCGGGCCCCCTATGCCCCCCCCCCCTGGCTACGCCCCTGAAAATTATTATATAGTAATGAAGATGAAGAAGAAGAACAAAAACTGAGAAATAAGAGGAAGACAAGTAGAAGACAGAACATAAATTAGAAATAATAATAATAATAAAAATAATAATACTTTCATAATATAATTCAGTGTGGCGTTTGAACAAAAAAAAAAGAGATGAAGAAGTAAAAAAATTACAATGCAAAGGTATACAGTAGAGTATTCTTGAAGTGACTTTATAGCATGGATTTCTATTTAAAAGAAAAAGAAGAATAAAGAATGATTAAAAATACGACGCTTGTCCAAAGTTGGCATTAAAGACATGGTTTTGTTGCTGTATTGGATTAAATGCGTCAGATTGGTGGATGTGTCCTTAAAAACTGAATCAACTTAACCACAAGTCTAAGAAACAGTTGTTAATATAAGTTCCTAAATTTACTGAGCATGTATGATGTGTCTCGAATCAAAGATGACATAAAAAAGGCGAGAAATGCATCACTGAGCCAGCATCATGTCAACTTGGTGTCAATTTTACAATTAATTTTCGAGCTAGCCTGATTTTACATTCTATGCTGGTACCATAATTTTTGACTATTTAGTGCGTGTGGCCATGAGGTGGATTTGGGGACGTCAAGAGAAATTTGTTCATTCTGTTACAGTTTTTAATAAAAAATCGTGAAAATCCCAACTTAAATTGATTTATACAAAAAATAATCCCCCCCCACCTCTCCCTTCACCCCCCTCTTCAAACTACTATTAAGAATTCTAGCAAATAATCACACCCGAATTGCATAAATCGGTTGATCAATCAAGAATCCTTCACAAAACCGGTGTGATTTTGGCATGGTGCTGGATTTAAATCGAAGCTAGCACCATTCAAGAGTCATACTAGCTTATCGCCGGATTTCTATTCGATAAACCGACTTGTGCTATTCGGGACATTGCAGACGACAAAATAATCTATTAAAATGCCAACTTTTCACAAGTAAATAAAAATACATAATGTACATGAAATTAAAAGGAAGCATGTCATGCAATTTATAGGAACAAAGTAGAAGCATTAAATTGTTTTTCTTTCCCATTCATTTTATAGAATTTTTTTTTTTATTTCTTAAGGACAATTTCTCGTTCAACCCACCCGACGACTCGCATTATAAACTGCTGAAAAATGCTTTTCCGTTAACATTACAGAAAAAAATATAAAAAAAAAACTATAAGAAAATATAAATCAACTTTATATATTGAATTGATATTTTTTTGTTCTGCATTGGAAAGCTCGTTTTCTGCATCTCCAAGTCAGCCAACCAACAACCATAAACTGTATGTTAAATTGCACTTTATGACAAAAATATAATAGGGAAGAAAGGGAATCAATGAAGAGCTTTTGATTTTTAAGAATTGGAAGCAAGGGGCCGTTCACTTATGACGTCCAGCGGGTGGGGGGTCAGCATGAAAAGAACAATAGAAATTCCTGGAAATCGATTGTCCTTTTTTGAAAAATGACTATTAATTTCAGACGTCATAAGTGAACGGTCCTAAGGGAAATTTTATTTCGAGTGCTTTTCTTTCAATTTTCAATTTAAAATAAATCGCATCCTTACATGGATTCAGTTTATATGTCTGAAAGAGTCTTGAGACAGAGTTGGGAAGATTCCTTGCTTTTTTCAGACTATTAAAAGCTTTTCGAGAATGTCAAAGCTTTTGGAAAGTTACAATAATTTTCTTACAGTTTTAAAGTTCCAACTCTGCATCCATACAATTCTAAAATACAACATATAACGGCATAGGACATTAAGCACGATAGGAATTGAGAAAAATGTATAGGAAACGACTAGTTCAAGTTTCTCGATGGAACGTTATTCTTACTAAAAGCTCATAATAGGAGAGAAGGAAGAAAGCTTTTTATCTGCTTTATTATAACCGGCTTTTGAAATGAAATTGAAAGAAGAAAAAGGTTGCAATTGAGACTGTCAAATGCAGAAAGAAAAGCGAGAAAGTGAGAAATTGATGCTTAATAGAAGATTTCCGTCTTGTATTTGATGGCGTTTCGAGGCAGGTTTGTCTTTGATTAGAATTCTATTATCCGTTTCTTGCTGATCCCCCTGAACCTCATACTCTTAGACACTTGCTCAAATCCATCACATCTCTAAAGACGATTTGAATGACCCATAGAAGTTTGAAGGCTTCGTCGGACAATTTCCTGATCGAGCTAAGGACTTCTTTCCAAACTCATAAATATCTGAGGATTTTGATCTATCAAGGACCATCCATTGACCCCTTATTTCCAAAAAAATCAACACACTCTTCACCAAAATAACCTAAAACCTATTTGATCTTCACAGTCACTAAACTCAATCTGATAAATTGAACATTTTTACCCCACATTGTCAAAAAAAAACAATAAGATCAATGTCAGAAACTAAGCAGTATCTAAATAATAAGTATTAAGCATCCTAGTTTTACAGCTTGTGAAAATTCTGCGCTCCAAACATAACTTCCAAATATAAGCAGTTAAATAAACTTCCCACCTTAGATTCGAATTTGTCTTCTCATCTTTGACTCTATCTCCTTGAAGCTATCAGCATCATAAGCGTCATTTCCATTTGTGACCATTGCTTTCTGCTCAATTTTCTCATTTCTTCATCTTTTTCTCATTTCAACGTCCTTATCTTCATGTAATAAATGCAGGGCTGCTCAACCCTTGTTTCTAAAAGGTGTCATATTTAACATGTGTTTCAAGTCGTTCCTACAAAACTAAGAATCATCAAACAATTCAATGTTCCACGTCACAACATTTGAGAACCACTGCATTAAGAAATAAGACGATTGTACAAAAGAGAAGATGATGCTAAATATCTTCAAACTATGTGTCACATCCAGTAAATTTATGTGAGACAAAAACAACAAGCATGAAGGAATATATTAAATACATATAAAATATCACAAAGTGCTGAAAACAACGCTTCTTGAAAATTTTTTGTAAGTGATCAAGTGAAAATAGAAATAAGAAGAAGTAGGACGGGGCAAGATGCCGTAGAAGGAAAAATGTCACTTGCAGACATTGTTGGACGAAATTTAATTTCATTTCTCATTACATTCTCTCTGTTTTTTTTTAAATGAAATTTCAATTGAGATAAGAAGAAATGTTATGAATTGGTACAAGTGCTCATGCAGCACAGATAGGTTGGTGAAATTGTAATCAAAATCTTCAATTTTATGATGGTAGATTCAGTGACTTGGTGAAAAGTTAAACGATGATTCATTTATTATTAATGTTTGAAACTTTTCCAAATTCATTCAATAGATTTTTATTGAAAAATTTGAGGATTTATTGTAGCACTTGAGGGTGCTTGATCGAGAAGTGATGCAAATTTGATTGGATTTTCAGTTTTTTTGGAGATGATTGAATTTTGAAATTTACATGAGTCTGGAGAAGCAATAGAACGAACATGATAAATTGTGAGATGAACTAAGGTTGTTGGTTGCTAAGTGCTGATAAGAAGGATAATTAAGTTATTATTAAAATAAGCCTGAATTCTAAGCATGGACTTTCGGTATTGATTTTAAAATTTCAGCACTTAAATTATATTTTGAATTCAAATAGCAAAACGTAAAGCTATTTTTCATAAAAGCTAAGCATTTTTAATGGGATTCATCATCAAGCAAGGAAGTTATGGAGCTGTGAAATGGCAATAGTGGCCTAAATGATAGAGCGTTGGCCTTCCGTGCCAAATGTTCTGGGTTCAATCCCAGACCACATCTAATTTTCACACGAATTGTGACTAGATACATTGCAGGGTACATCAGGTCTTTGGACGTACTCGTGTCTTTGCAATGTACAGAGCTTGCAAGTGGTTTGGATCCCACTATATTCTGTAGGTCTAAAGGGTATGGTACAATAGATTCTTTAGAAATTGAATCGCAGTGCCTCCAGCTGAAAAGCTGGGCCCTTCACATGTTATTATTATTATTATTATTATTGAGTTTTATTCACTACTTCTCCTTCTTTTTACAAGGATTATGTTATTATTATTATTAAGGAAGTTATGGAGTTTTTTGGGGTTATACCCGCCTTGCTTGAAATCTTTAGTAAAATTTTAAGTATTGAAGATTTTGAGGACAAATTTGAACATTGAGAAACTATCCCTAAGTATTCTAACGACACATTTGTATCACTTGAAGTCAAGGCTCCAGCAGATTATAAACTTTAAATAATCTTGAAGTACTGTAATTCGGAATTAGTAAAAAGATCTTGAACTTGATTCAAATTCCTTCGAAATTTTCATCCAAAAGTCGAATCTAGTCAACTCGACTTCATACAGAACTAGAGTTGAATTCAAGCTCAGCTATTAACAGCTAAACTTAATAAAACCATAAACCAAGTCACAAATAGGTTAAACCACTCGAATTATTGATTGAATTTATCATGAATTAAAAAAAAACTTATAACAGAAAAGAAGTTGATACAGAAAAAAAGATTTTCATAACGTGAGAGATAATAAGTAGACATTAGGATAGTTCTTGTTTCATTTAAACCCATTGAAAAAATACATTATGTTTGTAAGTTAAAAATAAATTAAATAAGATCTAATTACTGACAAAAAAAAATATATCATTACTGTCACACCATTGTAATGCTGCTCAAAAAAGAGACAAAAAATATTCATGTGCACAATAAATGCAGGCTTTCTTGCAATCTGAGTCAACAATTAGATTGTGTGATTTGAAAAGTGACTAACGTGATTGCAATCAAATTGAAATAATTGACTAAAGTCATGTAAAATACAAAAACCTTTATCGCAATGCAGATATAGCTAAGCATCAAGCAATTGAATAAAACAAAATGTCGTAATGCTCATAAAACGATTGAATTGCAATCACAATGTAACCATTCGGTGGAAACGACTCACAATTATTCGGCGATAAAGATGCGAAACGATCCAATCATGACAGTCATTTTCCTCTATAAAAGTACTCGAATAAATGGCAGATGTGCCAACACACATGGTGTTATTGTTGACTGGCTTTCTGTAAAAAAAAAATCTTCATTCCACATAAAGGAGGTCGTTCATGAATGACTTTTGATGGATATTAAACTTTAGACCCTCTCCTACCCATGCATCCAACCCCATCTTAAATGTCAGACGTCATTTATGAACGGCACACAAAAAAAATGATATTTTATTCATAGTTATTTATAGAAAAATATTTAATCCACCTTAAAAAAAAATCTATCCGTAGACTTAAATTTCTCTTTGCTGCATTACTTTTTCCCCCAGCATCAACATCACTTTTTCATCAATAATGTTATCATCAAAGCTCATCAATCTAAATTAAAGTAGAATTACAACTCAACACAAAAAAAAATATGTAAATGAACATGATAAATATCAAAAAAAACTCGTGTTAATTAGGTATGGAAAATGAATTATTGATAAAGACGCAAACTTTTTATTTTCTCGTTCTCGGGGGGTGACAAAAATTGAAATGCTAAGTCATAAAAAATAAAAATAAAATTTCTTCATCATCATTACGTTCTTAAAAATTATTTTATCAATTTACATCGCGATGATGAAATATTAATTAATTAAGTACGAAAAGAAAATTTTTGTCAGAGAATTGAAGCTAATTAGCGATGGATTTGATATCAAATTAAAAAGGAATTTCGAGAGAATTGAAGATAATTTGATGGAATTTTTAAGAGGATTTTAAAAATAGTTTGATGATTTAATCTGCAATTTTGTCGTTGGAGCACATGCGGTTCGGAGTGTTTTTAATATGCTTAAATTCTGAAGTTACAAAAGAGCACTAATAGCGCAATTATTCAGTCAATGTTCACAAAAAATAGCAATATAAAAAAGCGTGTAAAAAGTAGGAACAAATCAATTTTTTGTTTATTCTCAAAATGATGAATCTCATTTAGGGAGTTCTGAGACCATAATATTTGACTGAAAGTTTTGTTTGAGGAAATAGCATCAGTGTCCTGAGTGGGAGAACGTTGGCCTTACGAGCCAATGGTCCAGGATTCAATCCCAGACCAACTCAAATTTTAGAAGCACTTTTTCTATTTCACCGTTCTTTTTACGAAGCTCGGTACGTTTGTTGGATGATGTTAAGCGGTCTTTGGCACATAATGTGGTCTCCTTTGTTAAGAATACTTGGACATACTAGCATAAAGATGACTTCATTCCTGAATTGTGAATTATGAATGAATTGTGACTAGGTCCATTGCAGGGTACATCAGGTCTTTGGACGTACTCCCCGAATAGCTCATGTCAGTTAATCGAGTAGAAATCCTGAATCCAGCTGGCGCCACTCTTGCATTGCACTAGACTCAAATCGAATCCAGCATCATGCCAGAATTTCACTAGCTTGGTGCCGGATTTCTATTTGATTAACCGATTTATGCTATTCGGTCTCGTGACTTTGCAATGTGCAGAGCTTGCATGTGGTTCAGATTCAACTTAAAAACTGTAAGACTAAAGGGTTTGGTACAATAGATTTACAATCGCAGTGCTTTCAGCTCAAACAACTGAGCCCTTACATATGTATTTGTGACTGGGAGAAGAAGGCATGATTTTAAAATTAAGATCCCTCTGCATCAGTCAAAACAAGTTTCATAAAGCAAATCAAACAGCTTTAATTCCCATACTCTTCTAATTTTTGGACATTATAAGTGGACATCCTCCAATCCTCTTACATTCAAAAATCACAAATCACGTAAAAAGTTCTCAAATTTCAAATAAATAAGTTCTCATTAAAAAGAGATCATAAATGATGAAATTAATTTCCATATTATTTTTCATGAGTCATTAGGATGAACGTTTCAGCATTAAAAAGGCTTTCAATTTATGATGGATGGAAATATTCAGAATATCTCATTACATTCCCCACAAAATATGAGAATAGAAAAAAAAACTTCAGATCCTTTAAAATGAGTTTCTCATGGAAATTAGGGGAGAATGTATTTATTTAAGACGAGATAAAAAATTAAATAACATACAGATGATTAGGATTCGTCGAAGGTCTTATTTTTCATTCCGCAATTCTGATGAATTCTTAATTGAAATGGGAATTTACATTCTGTAGAGGGATCGATTTGGATCAAGAATGAAAAATGCTTATATTCCATGACAATTATGAAATTCAAGGGAAATCAAGGTAATGAGAAATTGATGAAATTGTTGAGAACTAAGGATTGAACATTAGGTTTGTGGTTGTTCTGGGATCTGAATTGTATTTCCAAATGTTTATTGGTTTTTCGAGTACAGTAGTTCTCTGAGAAGCATAGATTGAGAACTAAAGGTTTGGTGGATGCAGGAGTGAAGTCATATGAGTGGCTGATTTGGTTAAGATTTGTTCCACACCTCTACGCTAAGTCCTGGCTGTGTTGCTGATTGAATTTGATGTCCAATTGAAATAAGCTAGGTTTTGCAAGTCAAGTCAAGTTTAGTTGCAGTTTCTATTTCTCTGAGATGCAGCTAGTACCCAAATAGCACTAGTCGGTTAGCCGACGTGGCTCTGGCATGGTGCTGGACTCAAATCGGATCCAACACCATGCCAGAGTTTCGATTCAATTAACCGACTTATGTTATTCAGGCTACTTATTAATGCAGTGTTATTTAAATAGTTTTTTGAGGCTTTTCTTTGATTCCTTATAACTTGAAGCATTCCTTCATCGAATCTGGTTGTAATTTAATCCATTCTCAGACGTAAACACCAAAATACTCTGTTATTATATTTCTAACATCAACAACTAATCCAAAGTAATTCAAACTGCTAATAGGAAATAAGAGTTCCTTAATTAAACAATTGACTGACACAGCACACAAAAAAAACAGTATGGCAGTCAAAAAACGCTTCGTTATAGCAAGAAAATGAAAACAATTCAAATTAGATTCGACAAGTGCTCGGCATGGTATTCCGTTAATTAAGAGAAGACGAAATGAGAAGGTTAGAAAAAGCTGTAAAAAATAATTGCAAAAGTAAAAAGCTTACAACACAAAAACAAATATGTAAACAACAAAACAATAATCATCATCACCTGAAAAAATAAAATGAAATTAAAAGTTGCGAAGAAAAGTGGGAGAAAATGTGTTAAAAAACATGTACAACAAGCCAGAAAACAGCACACAAAAAGTGAAGCAATACATACTAATCAAATTAAAATTTATGCCTGAAATATATTTAACTAAATAGAAAATATACATACAAGTAACAAGTATGTGAGCGTGAGTGTGTGTAAGTGGGGAAGTTTTACTTGATTCGCACATGATAACATGAAAATATAACAAAGCAGATGCTAGCAAAGAGAAAGAAGAGCGAGGAAAACTCTGAATGAGTGTGCATGAAAAAATAATAAAAATAAAATTAAAATAGTGAGAGAAATGCTTAATTAGTTTAATTTGATTACATTGAATTGTGTAGAAGGAAGCTGTTAACAGATTTTATATGTCTCTGAATACATGAAAAAAAAAATACTTTTTTGCAGATAAAAAAAATGTAGCTTTTTGTGAATAAGATTGGGTGTGATTTTTTTGGTATGCTTAATAATTTATTGGTGCTTTTTTTCGAGGTCAGCTTTTGAAAATTGATTTTTTTTAAGTAGGAATATGAGATGATGTCAGCATATTGATTCTGTCAGGATCAAAAGTATTCAAGCATGGCAAAAAAAATATGTTTTTGAGGTCAACATCGATGACGGTGATTTAATAATCTCTTGCCATGTCTGTCAATCTAGGAACCATCCAATAGCTTATTTGCCAGTCAAAACTAAGGCTGTTGTATCATTAAAACTGATATAATCATCAACATGTCCCACTTTTTAAAAATTAATAATCTCTGTAATTCAAGACAAGCTTCAAATTACCACCAATAGCTATTAAGCAACAAAAAGTCAACCCTCATGTCTCAAAAAAAAATAAAATATATTTAAAAGTAATGAGAAACTTTATGTATGATGTAAATACACAACATATTATATTATATTGTACTCGTTATGATTTTTATGATTATTATACTTGAACGAAGCTTTTTAATGAGTGAAGGATAGACATTTTTAAGTTCACAATGATGTATGTGTTTTACTGAAAGATGAAAAAAAAAATGAAATAAAAAATAAAAAAAAAATAATTGCACATGCTGAGCAGATGATGATAAAAAAAATATTCTCTTATATTATTAATTATATTATACAAGAATGAAATGAAAAATTATATTATCATTATTATTGAATTATACCAAGCAGAAAAATCGAAACAAGAAAAATGAGAAATATATATAATAAAAAATAAATACACAAAATTGCACTTTCATTCGATTATATTGAATTTTTTTTCAGAGAAAATCGGCTCGTTTAATTGAATGATTGGAAAACAAAGGGAGAAAAAATCATTTATTGTAATTTATAAACGCAGCTACTAAGTTGTTGGAAATTTAATTGTGATGAGTTTTGACATCGATTTGTGAGGTGATTGGTAAGGTGTAGAATTTCATAAATTTCAGAATTATTGATGAAATTAAATTAGGGAGCTTAATGGTTCCAATTTCAAATCAATTTTAAAAAAATTAATAAAAATTAATCAAAATATCACATATTCTTGGTTTCATATGAATTAAAATAAGAGATTCCAGACCTCCTTACTCCTCAAAAAACGCTACATATACAACATAATATGTTAGGGGCTGTTCACTTCTTACGTAGCAAAGGTCAGAAGGTTTTAGATTTTATTATTTCTGAGAATTACATTGTTCTTTTTGAATAAAGTTCATTATTGCTTTATATAATAAGCAAACCGACCCTTAGTATGATTAACATTTCCTTTGTCAAGTACTCCTTTAGCAGAAGCGTCTTCAGCATGAGTCACTGTGAATATGGCTCGAAGAGCATATCTGTAGTGGATAAGCCTGAGCATAGGGCTCGTGTTGAAACTGGTTATATTTGTATGACGGATAGCAAAAGTGAGATAAGTACCTCGGTTGCCGAATGGCAGAGATCTCTGATCGAGTGGTCAAGATCGCTTCTTATGAGGTCGTGGGTTTGATTCCCGAAATCGAACCCGACTTGTTTTACATTAGTATGTACATATGGCAGTTGTAGGGAGATCTTCAGCCACTTTATTCATAGTTTTAAAGTTCCCTTCTTGTAATTTATTTCAGGTTTTAAATTTTGTCACCAAAAAAACTTCGACCTACTGTTGCGTGAAGATCATTTTCGAAAATAATTGAATTTTGAGTATTTAAGTTTTCAGCTGCAGGACACTCTACTGTTATGTCACTAAGTCTCAGCCCTCTTAAAAGTGTGAGTGGCTGAACAATTGAAAAGCTTCAAATAACAATAAATTACGAAACAATATTTCTTCAATCCATCCACACAGCTAAGCTTGTGGTAAAATGCGAAAATTTTTGAAACATAATTTTGATGCTGTAAATTAAAATTCCATCATTTCATCATCACAGTAGGATTTTTCTCACTGACATTGAGAGGATGAATTTCTTAGGTTTTAGAATTACCAGAATTATCGTCATAAAAAACTCTTGTGAATAACTCAAACAACATTTTCTTGATAATTGTAAGATTGTGGTTGTGTGAAAAGCGTAAATGATAATTCATTTTGATGTTAATAAGGTTGAAATTACAAACCATGAAGTAGGAAGTAATCACTTTTAATGTGTGATTAAGATGAGGTAAAAAAGCATTAGAATTTCATAGAAATTTTTAATAAGATAATTTTTGGAATATGGAGGTTGGAATGCAAAGCTGAGAGCTTAATTTTGAGGGTTTACTCCTAAATACCTTTGTGTTGAATGATCTTAGATATGATGAATGAAATATTTAAAGCATATTTTGTTAGAACTAGTGTATCGGGTAGAAACCCAATGCGGATTTATTCACACCGTACCATCAAAAGTCTTATGGATAAACCAAGATTTGCTCAGCATAAGTTTGAAGGGTGGGCGTGAAGTACGGCTGAGATCCATATCGACACAGTTCAAAAGTAATACCTAATTTATGTCATAATTATGTCAGCTACAAAAACACTTAGTTTGAATTTTGTTCATACTTCACACTTTTTTGAACCACATTTTCTCGTAAATGTTAAAATATTATTAAAAAGTAATTAATCCTGAATTATGTCGCTATTTTGTTAAGTGATTTAAGATAAAGAATTTGTTTTTTGGTTTCCACAGTGAAGAGTATGAACAAAATTCAGATGGGGTAGTCGAAATATTAGATTTCGATTTTTTTTTTTAACTATGCATTACAAAAAGTAATATTGGTATGTGATTTATGTCAGAAATATGTCAATTCAAATAAAACATCCAACAAATTTTTCACTTTTTTCTTCTAGGGTTTATACAAATAGATTGAAACTTTGCATAAAACTTCTAATGTTTAAAATAAATACAAATAAAACATCCTAAAATTTTTTGAGCAAAGAACCAAGTAGGAAATACATTTTCAATTTTGGACTAGGGGCGACCCTAGTCAAAATCAATTTTGTCACACATTTCTGAATTAATAAAAATAATTTTTTTGGACAAAATTTTAAGTCACGTTGTTTTTGAATGAAAAACCAAATTTATAAAATTTGGGTCTGACGACATATAGAATACATTTTTTGCTTTAGATATTTAAAACTGTTTTGTATAAATATTAGTATACTCACACAAAGTTTCACTGTAATTGGATAAACCTTCGAAGAAAAAAAGTGAAAAACTAGATTTTGACTAGACCTGTCCCAAGTTCATTATTGAAAATGTATTTCCTACTTGGTTCTTTCCTAAAAAAAATTTTAGAATGTTTTATTTGTATTTGTTTTAAGCATTTGAATATTTATACAAAGTTTCAATCCATTTGTATAAACCCTCGAAGAAAAAAGTGACAAAATTGATTTTGACTAGGGTCGCCTTTAGTCCAAAATTGAAAATGTATTTCCTACTTGGTTCTTTGCTCAAAACAATTTTAGGATGTTTTATTTGTATTTCTTTTAAGCACTAGAATATGTATGCAAAGTTTCAATCCATTTAGATAAACCCTCGAAGAAAAAATAGGGTCGCCCCTAGTCCAAAATTGAAAATGTATTTCCTTCTTGGTTCTTTGTTCAAATAAATTTTAGGATGTTTAATTTGTATTTGCTTTAAGCATTAAAATATTTATGCAAAGTTTAAATCCATTTGGATAAACCCTCGAAGAAACTAGGGTCGCCCCTAGTCCAAAATTGAAAATGTATTTCCTACTTGGTTCTTTGCTCAAAAAAACCTTTAGAATGTTTTATTTGGATTTGTTTTAAGAACTGGAATATTTATGCAAAGTTTCAATCCATTTGGATAAACCCTCGAAGAAAAAAGTGACAAAATTGATTTTTTCTAGGGTCGCCCCTAGTCCAAAATTGAAAATGTATTTCCTACTTGGTTCTTTGCTCAAAAAAACCTTTAGAATGTTTTATTTGGATTTGTTTTAAGAACTGGAATATTTATGCAAAGTTTCAATCCATTTGGATAAACCCTCGAAGAAAAAAGTGACAAAATTGATTTTGACTAGGGTCGCCCCTAGTCCAAAATTGAAAATGTATTTCCTACTTGGTTCTTTGCTCAAAAAAACCTTTAGAATGTTTTATTTGGATTTGTTTTAAGAACTGGAATATTTATGCAAAGTTTCAATCCATTTGGATAAACCCTCGAAGAAAAAAGTGACAAAATTGATTTTTTCTAGGGTCGCCCCTAGTCCAAAATTGAAAATGTAGTTCCTACTTGGTTCTTTGCTCAAAAAAACTTTAGAATGTTTTATTTGGATTTGTTTTAAGAACTGGAATATTTATGCAAAGTTTCAATCCATTTGGATAAACCCTCGAAGAAAAAAGTGACAAAATTGATTTTGACTAGGGTCGCCCCTAGTTCAAAATTGAAAATGTATTTCCTACTTGGTTCTTTGCTCAAAAAAATTTTTTTCATCCAAAGTTTAATTTAAAAAAAATCACAGTGAACTTTTAATTTGAAAAATTCGTAAGAAAGGAAAGTTTTTTGCTTTTTCTGAAGCAACGGCTGTTCCTACCTTGCCTTAAAACAATACAGCTCTTCTAAAGAGCAGCACGGATCAAATGTAAAAAACTAGAAGTCTCTACAATGTCTCGTTATTGAGATTTCTTGCTGATTAACTTTTTTTTTTTTTTTGCTTGCTTACAGAAAGCATATTTTGCGATTTTCTTAGCAATGCCGCAACCAATTTGAAATCTGTTTTTTGCAAAAGATGTGAAATTCAAGGCACAAAATTTTCATCTGTGAAAATTTTAAGCTATCTTGCTCCATATCCTCACAAAATTCAAAAACTGATTTTTCAATCTGAACAAAACCAATAGATTCACACGTGAAAACGGTGTGAATATAATTAATCTTAAGTTGAGATTAACCCCCCCCCCCCCCACCTCTGCTAGTGTTAATTTTCATTAAGATAGAAAAGTTTCTACGGAAAACATAAATGCGAAATAAGTTCAAATTCCTACGATCTTGCTTGTGATTCTATCAACTTTTAACTCTTGGTTGTTATACTGGGGGGGGGGGGGGGGGGATGGGGCTCAATTGAAGTAGATTCGATTTGAGAATTAATAAATAGAAAATTCAAAATATTCTTTTGTAACAGACATTTTTCATACAAAAGGCAAATAATTCGATTTGAACAGGATTTTTCGGAACAAAACTCTTACTCAGTGAAAGATTTTCAATATTTCAATTCATCTACTTAGTTGTAACGGATTTCTCAAATTCAAATGAATTGTAAAACTTCTGTTTAATGAACAATTGTAAACATTGAAATTTACATTTATAAATCAATAAAATTTAAATTACTTAATCACAAAAAGATTGAATAATAAAACTCAAAATGATAAAATTAAAATCAATTTTTTAAAAATCCTTAATTAAAATTTCAAACGTTGCAGATTAATTTAAAATAAAAAAAAACTATCATAAAAAAATTAAAATCTCAAACTTTAAAATCTTCGAACAACCGGCAACGGCTACGTATTTTTCAAAAACATTTTTATAACAGTCTAACGTATAACACAAAAAAAGAGAGAAAAAAAAGTTTCGAAACCAAATCAACAGCAACAAAAATATTTATACATAAAACTACTCAAAACAAAAAAATTATTATTTTTTTTTTTGAATCTCACTCTAAATTAATAGTTAATGTGAATTAAAGTAGTGAACTGATATTCTAACCAGATCTTAATTCATTGTTTATTGATATAATTAAGTATTGTGTCGTATGTAATTCAATATTTTCAAAAAAAATTCAATAACCTGTTCTGGAATTTATTTAAAATATTTATCAAGTATTGACCAAGTATTGACAGAAGCTAAAACACTTGAGAAAAACTTCAAATTTCAAGAAGTTTAAATCCGAGAAAATTTTTGTGGATTTTGCGGTAAATCGATGCTGAAATTAAAGTAAGTGAAAAAATAAATGTGTAAGAAGAAAAATTAGAGGGAAAAAATCGATCAAAATTCCGCATTATTTTTTCTTTTCCTTTCCTCAATTGCACTTGTTGTTTTGATGCTTGTGTAACAGATTTTATTTTTTTCTGTGTCTTCTGCGTTCATCTCGTCTTGTTATTCATTCAATCGCTTTTAATTAACTTTGTTTCTAATCATCATTAATAATTATTAAATGTAGTTCAGTCAAGTTGAATGAATGTGGATTTGAAATATAATTCAATATACTTGCATGTATGTGCATTAAAGAAAATATCTATAAATAGAATTAGAAGCAGCAGCTAATAATAAGAAGAGGAACATAATAACATGAAATTTAAATCGATTTTTCTCGCATTTCATACTCCATTTTCGATGCTATCAGTTACTTGTTTTGTTTGCGACGAACGATGATCTTTCTGTGGATTGATTTCAGTCAATACAGTCTCAGTATCCTCAAAAACACACGCTGCAGTTCACTCAGATGATAACTTTATTATTATTATTTATTTTTTCATCTTCAATTAAAATACAATTTTTTGAATTTTCATCTTTATTTTCTATATACAGCATGTATAAGCTCCTCTATACAGTTGATCGTTTTAATTTAAATTAATGGATTACTCTCTATGTATGTAGATTGAAATGAGATTCCCTTGGGAGATTTTCTTGCTAGATTTTATGGACTTGATGCTGCTGTGAAGATCGCGCGAAATTGATAAATGTTATTTGAGATCATTTAGCACATTTTGAGTTGTTTATGTTATCAAGTTTTATTACCTTTTTGTGCTGTGGATGCTTTGGTAAAATTTTAACATGTCTGACAGTAGGTAACATACCTATGAGGAACAAATGGGATTTTAGTGTGCCATAACCCCCCCACAAATAATTGATTACACTAGTGTTGTCCAAACTGTGTGCTGAAAATACTCAAAACTCTACTCGAACACTGATTTACAAGAGTAATGCAAAGTAAGGGGCCGTTCACTTATTACGTAACGCTTTAAGGGGGAGGTCTGAGATTTTGCTACGGTTCAAACAAAAAAAATTATTTTCATACAAATTTGGTCACAAGGGGGGGGGGGGGGGGTCTAAAAATCATATTTTCGCGTTACGTAATAAGGAAACAACCTTTAAGTATATGCTGAAAATAAGAGTTTCATTGAAGTTCTAAACCTCGTGTGGCAGAACTTTTCATGCTACATTCCCAGCCCCCCTCCATAAATCAGTAACCCCCCCCCCCCCCCACCCCCCTCCCTGCAAAAAAAATTCAATACAAAATTAATATTGCAATACAAAATTAGCGAAAACTTTTCTAAAACCCTAAAAAAATCACACAAATTAATCTCAAGGCAAAGCCTCAAATGCGTATCCACAACATCGAAAACGAAATGAAAATATTTAGATGTCGGTTCATGGTCTAATTTCAGAGCTTAATTACAAATGAGCATAAAATTTACTACATTTTACTATTATTTTTTTTATCTCGATAGAATTCGACATACAAAGTTAGAGATTGTGGAATAATGAGAAAGAGACTGCTGTAAAAAAACAGTCAGCAAGTACCGTGACGAAAAAGTATTATTTTTTTTTATAAAATAAAAACAGAAATAAGTAAAATGTGTGTATATAAAATAAAAACAACTAATAGCATCCACATGTGAATAGAGTTTGAAACAAACAATTCCAAATTATTATTATGTTACGTTTCACCATCATCAACCAACTGTAAGCTCTTTTATCTTCTCATTTCTGTTATTCTATTATTCTATATACGATTTTTCTATTCGTTCTTCTTCTTCTCTTTCCTCTTCTATGTTCCAAAGAGCTCACGCTTGTGCCATAAACACATTCCGTAGCATATAAAACTTTACTTCTACCTTTTCGCTTTCATTTCTTTTCACTTAAGCAAACTTGATTTTTTATAGCTAAACATTTAAGCAGGTGAAATGACAATGGGGAGTGCGCGCAAAAATAAAAACATACAGCATCATCTCGTCATTTCTTCTTCTTTTCTGATAGATATGAATTTTATTTTGTCGTGTGTAGATTAGATGAGATTGTGAGCATCTTCAATTGGCCCATGCCACTCGATCACTTCTCAGAATTTATATCTTTGTGTTCGAGTCGTTCTTTCGTATGTGATGGCATTCCATTGAATTTACGCTATTTCAATGATTCGTTTTTTTTATGTTGTTCAGTGGCATTTGCGTAAAGTACCGGCATGTTGGGGAATTTTTTTTTAGATTAGTGGAATGAGTTTCAATATAATTATCGTGGTAAGACGGCGAATCAGTGAATATTCATAGAACACGGCAGTTTTAATTGAAATTTCGCATAGATTGCCAGTGTTTTGAGGTGATTCTAAATTGAAAAAAAATTGTGTTGTGTGGAAATGTTAAGTTTTGAGGAATCTAAAGAGAATTAAATATTTTACTAGGTTCGTTAATTTAAATAATAAAACTACTAAAGTCATATAAAGTAAAATTATGAAATTATAGCTCAAAATATATCTTAATAATGTAATACAAAGATTGATCAAGGCTCAGACTTTTCGATTTTCATTCTGAAGCTGGTCTGGTGCTATGTGATAACTGCATACAAAAAGTGGAAGTTTTATGACAAATGGAGAAAAGGAATGCGTCCCCTTCTCCCTTGTGCACCAAAATTTTTTCGTTATTATAGTGTTTTTGTGGAACTTAACCCCCCCCCCCCCCCACCCCCTTCTTTATTCCATACAAATAGTTTTAAAATCCACGGTTGGTAAAAATTGCTACATTCCTATTGATCGACATTATTAATAAAAAATATATAAAGTAATCAGAACTTGGAATTCTCTGAAGCAGTGATGGTCAACCCATGTGCCGCGATAAAATTCGGGAAATCCCACGAACCGTAGGTTGTGTGCAGTTATTATGACTGACCATCAAGGTGTGCCGTGGCACAAAAAAGGTTGACCACCACTGCTCTAAAGCGCAATCTGGCACAATCTTGAGCACCTCCATAAAATGCAGAACAATTTTTGTTATCTTATCAAAATTATAAAACGCGATCAGCTGATGAAATGAAGATTATCTTTGAGATCATCAAGATAAGCCATTTCCTAGATATTTTCAATCAACCTACCACATGACTACCAATCAATCTATAGTCATTGTTAATTCAACTCATATCTAATCATTTGGATATTTTCTAATAATTTATGTAAATCAAACAAATTAGATTTTACCGATATTTTCTCTCT
The DNA here is from genome assembly GCA_917627325.4 of Chironomus riparius. Taxonomy (NCBI): domain Eukaryota; kingdom Metazoa; phylum Arthropoda; class Insecta; order Diptera; family Chironomidae; genus Chironomus; species Chironomus riparius. Next base: position 33,545,465 of record OU895879.1, read on the forward strand.
TTTTATTTTGCGGTAATTGCTGAGCTTCTTACACACTTTTGTATCAAATAGCGGAACGATCTAGCTTTAATTTATTCAATTTCTACATAATTCTTTTACTATCAACTTACAGACATGCACCAATGAAATGATATTAAAGGATTAAAACCATAGTGATATTACTTAAGAATTCTCACAAATTACATAATTTTAAGTGGATTTAAAAGACAGCAACGAGAAGGCAGGATAAACTTATGTAACATACGGAAGAGATTATCTCAACAAAAAGATTAAGAAAGAATCCTAAAAACTTGTAAGTAAATTTCATTTAATTCTTAAAGAGTAAAATTTCTGCTCCAATAACAAGCGACTATGTCTTAACTGTGGATTATTTTAATTTAATTACTGTAATCGTGATAATTCAGTTAACCGTAAGATGAGATCGAAGATAAGACTAAATTAAATTTACCGGCTTAAAAATTCAAAAAATTGCGCCGCACAGAATGTTTTGTGTATGTAGCATGCCCCGTCGTCAACAGGGTTCACTGAAAATTGTTATTTTTTCAGTTTAAGTTTATTATTTGTTGAGTGTAAACGTTTCTTTCGAATTTCTCCTTCTTAGTTTTATTTTAAGTTTTTAACTGAATTTAATTTAAATTTTATGTGAATTTGTAATCGAACACAATCATAAGTGGACTATGAGGGATAAATCGAAGTAAAAACTAATTAAACGTGGATAATAATTAACGAAATTCCCGAAATAAAAAAAATATAAAACAAGAATTGTGAAAGAAGCCAACAACAAAAAGTTAAATGGTGCTGCAAAAAAAAATATAATATAAAAAAATAATAAAATATTGAACAAGAAAAGTTTCATTAAACGGCGTGACGAATTGATATGGTGAAAATTTAAAGCAATTTTCTCAATCAATCCACTTTTGGACCAAATTGCACGTTTGACTAGCTTTTCAAAATCTAAACGAGTTCTTATTTTATCTTTTTGTGAGATGACGAATCTGTCTATTTATTATTAATTCATTCATGCCTTGAGATTTGTTCATAATTCTAAGAAGGCAAGCATTAAAAAGTGAGCAATTTAATATTTAGCCAGCCTCTTCACAAAAAAAAGAAAAAAAGGTTTTTTAAAGAGATTATTATTCATCTTTCTCAAGAGAACGGATGTGCATATTTTTGTTACAAAAAATATGAAAAATAAAAACCAGCAGTGAGGAGAGACACATCAGAATATGCAAACACACGTCTTATATTTCAACGCCTTAAATCAAGTCCATTGATAAAGCAAAAATAAAAAAAAATGTCTCTCGTCGATTTGCGTGCACTGAATTGTCTATATCAAATTTCTTTAATTAATTCCCCATATTCGACAGCCAAGCAGCAATAAGAGAATAATTTTTTTTTTCGCAACGGGGCATATGAAAAGAGTTTGTTTTTATTCTTATTGCTAATTCACCTTCTTCTTTGCCATCATCATTCTTTCGATCTGACAATCAACTGTAAGTTAACTGTGCGTAATTCCAGACATATTACTTCAGATAATTGCAATTTATTTATTTCATCTGAAATTTGTTATATTCTCATTCTGTCTCTGGCGATACTCACTTAAGATTGTTTTAATGTTGAAAGAATGCAATTAAAAGAAGCTCATGGACGTGAGTGATTTTGAGCGCATTTTTTCATACTCTTTCTTTTTGTGCCTCTACAAGTGGACAGTTATCATTCTTTTGTGATAAGTGGCGAGAGAGTTAATTTGGTTTGAGTTGATTCGTCAGAATTGGATTGAATTAGTTCTGAAAATAATTAATGGAAGTTTTTAGAATGTTTTTGCGAATTTTCTAAATTGCCTGATCATGATTCTTTTGAAGTTTAATGGAGTGAGGAATTTCATTAAATTGTTGGCAATTGGATATTGGACTGAAATGCTTGATTGATTATGCAAGATGTAGTTTTGAATTGTTTGGAGTAAAAGAGAGTTAAATCAATGCTTTTTCGTGAGAACAGCTCAAAGTCTTATTGGATTTCTTGTTTTATTGTCTTAAACTTATTGTTTTGGAATGTTGAGCTTTTATGCGAATCCTTGTCATATCTGATTAAATCGTAATGATTAAGAGCTTTCTCTAAAGTGGGAACCGAACCCAAGTCTTCATAAAATAAGATTGCAGCTATTCTGTCTCTGCCTTAACCATTAGGCTGCAAACCTCCTACTCTGGCACTGGAAGATTCACCTACAATATCTCAATACCTTAGTCCTGGGAGTCCTCGATTTGAGTAAGTCGTTTGTTCCAGAAAAATCCTGTTCAAATCGAGGACCTATAGTTTACTCTGCTCAGACATCACAAATCACACATAATCCTTAAACAATCACAATTCTGGTCCAGAATTTTCAATTTAATATTCACTATTGAGCATAGTAAAATTCTGACTCCCTCGCTTCACCAAAATATTGAATAGTATCCTAGCAACACTCCCACACCAATCCCCTTTCAGTCCATCCAGCCACACCACCATTAGAACATAAAACTCGTCAAAAAATGCTAAAAATGCATTAAATTCTCTCTTTGTACAGTATGTATCATGAAGGAAGTCCAAATATGGAAGCTGTTAGTATTTTAATGAATGCATGAGAGATTTACGTGTTTTTATACGATAGGACAGCCGTTCGATGTGAGCAACAAAGCCTTGACATTGAGAGTTTTCCCCCCTAAACAAATAAAATTTTCCATAACATGCTCAAATCTCGTCGCATCAGCATAAACCGTAACATCTCCGTTAGTAAAATTTTCTCTCTCACTTGCCTCGTTTGAGTCTTTTTTTTTTATTAACCTTGACCCTCACAAATTGCTCAAACATTTTCAGTAATTTTTCATATCGACAAACGATTATTTTCATTCTTAAATTGCCATTTATTATCATTATACTGTGAAAGTCGATATTATTTTAATGTAAAAAAAAATATCTTAATACATTGACTTAGCATCAATTCATGCCAATGAATCATGCTTTAATTGAAAAAAAAAAGTGATTGTAGAATATTGTATGCATAAGCGGCTAGTAATTGCCACTCAAAATAACCTTAAAGGCAATAAAATTCAATTAAATTAAATATTTCTTTATTTCATCTCTCAAATTGCTCATATTTCTGTGTTTGATTTCAATTATCTCGATTATTTAATTATAATACAATTCAAATTACTCCTCATATAGTGGAATATCTAATGATGTACACACGACTATGACACATACGATAAAGTAAATGTTTGATCTTTAAAATTGTGTTGAAAAGTGCTGGTTGCGTCGAGACAAACATTCTTTATTTGCATCGTTTGTTGACCAACTGGTTCTGTTAAGAAAAGTTAAAGTTTTCACTTAAGGGGTTGTTCATAAATGATGTCTATCGAAGAATGGAATTTTTAGATCTAGTCTCACACTTATCACAAGATATTCCTTTGTATTGAGGGAAGAGTCTCTTCTTGAACGATGGACGTCATTTGTGAAAACTCTCTTAAGAAGTTTCGGTCTCATTGACTAAGATCATTGGACACTCCACAAATAAATCACAACTTCTTAAATAAAGTTTGCTTTTTAACAAGTTTTGAATGTCTTTTTCCTTCCTAATTGTTGCTGTTGCTCGTTTCTCGGAATGCTGTAATTTTGCATTCTTGATTTTCAACAGACTCTCTCCGTCTCGCTTACTCTCCGAGTTCTTTTCTTATCTCGACACTTTTTTTTTGTGTGTAAATTTACTGCAACTTTTGATGTATGTTGCTTTTAGAGCGAGAAATGTTTTTGAGAAGAACACGGATTTTTGTTTTTGTGGAACTGATTGTGTTAAGATGTGGATATTCTTGCTTTTGGTTGACCATTTGGATTATTAGAAATAAAATCATTGTGATTTAATTAAAATTGTTATGGAAAATCTTATAGAAAATCAAACTACGATGCCATATGTGACCCTTCATTAATTTTATTATGAAAGCAAGGTCCAAGCTAGTCAAAAAAGTATAAAAGATTTGATAAGGATTCATCCAAGAAACCTTACCAAGCGCGTAGCCAGGAGGGTCCTCCTCTTAAACGTTTTGAACCCCAGCGAGAGCACGGCCTAAAACGCTTAAGAGGGGGACAAAACCCTCCTGGCTACGCACCTGAGCCTTACCGAAGTATCATCATAACATCCAGTAGTTTATTTAATTCTTAGAACTAGAAAAGCCACAAAGAAAGTCGAATCAATAAAATTAATAAAGCCATCAGGAATAAATGACAATCTAGAGAGTTCCTGATGGAATTACGATCCTGTAGACTCAATAAATCTTAAAGGCATTAAGCTAAGTTTCAAAACAGTATGATCACGTTATCTTAATATTGAAATCACTGCTAATTCACTTATTACTGTATTTTTCCAACACTTAATGCAGTATATTTAATCCTTTCAAAGCTCTTTCTATAAATAGTAATGGGAATTAGTAGAATTCATATTTGTAGATCTGACAGTTCCTATTACTCAGGCTATAAAAGCAATTAAAGCTTTGATCTTTTTCAAGATTTTTTTTTTGATTGACAATTTTGATACTTCAATGCAAGTGTAATCTGGATGTTTTGTTTTATTGATTCTACTGGAAATTACTGCAGTTATTTTGTGACGTACGTGATCTATTAGCAATAAATTTTGAGTTTTATTTCCAACAAAATGACACTTTTAATTGCTTTGTGACTTTAAAAGTTGGCGATCTTATCCACATTTTAATTTGGTTTGGACTTAAAATAGACATTTAGTGCCTGTCCTCTAACTACCCTCTATAAAAAAATATTAATTTCATAGCAAATAGATCACAAAACTTCCCAACGCGAGAAAATAAGGTAAAATTCAAAGAAACAAAAATATAAAGCTGATCGTAAAATGAATAAGATTATTACACATCCATTAATATTTTTTTTTTCTGTGGAAATACGTACGGAGTCATAATGAACCTTTTATTGTTTAAACTTAACCGCAAATCTTTTGAACTTAATTAGCTTTAACATGTTTTGAAAATTTTCCGAAAAAAAATTATACTTGATATGGGTTAGGTTGAGGCTTGGATGCTGTTTCATGTGTCATTCAGGAATTTGTGAAAAATTGTAAATAGATGATGACTTTTGACAGTTATGAATCAAGGGTATTTCTGAGTTTTGAATGGGTCATTCAAGTTTAAATATTTAAATTAATCATTGAATTTCGGGACTTTTGAAATATAATTCAGATTTTATTATGACTTAAATTTGCTCCCTTTTAACCATAATCGTCTTTGAGAAAAAATGGAAGGTCTGATTGAAATAAAATATCCATGCTAAAAAAGCTGACTGCCTCTTTTCTTAAACAAATTTATAATCTTCCCTACTTTCTCATTAAAGAGTTATTATTACAACTGATTATAAAATTTAATTGGCTAGAAATAAAATGTAGGTTGCCAACTTTATCATCAATAATCTAAGAATTGCCACTCCTTTAGCTGATAAAGTACTTTCTAGTGATAATAAAATGCTCTTGGATTTTAGATTTCCTTATGGAACAAGGTTATTTTAGATAGGAATTGAACTTATATCTTTATATGAAAAGCAACAAAGTTTATAAAACTGATCACTCGCCTTTTAATCAGTTTCGTAGCCCTTAAAGATACAGCAGCGAATCAAATGCTTAACAAAACCTTTACCTATGCAGGTCAATTCTGATCCAGAGGTGCGCTAGGGCGATTTGCAGCTAATTGTAGTTTAACCGGTGAGGATGCACAAAATTACTGCACTTAAGCCAAGACATTCAAATTATAGTGGGATCCGAACCACTCCTTTGATGACATTACTGCCTGTAGCCTACAAAAGAAGGCTGTGAGCCTCATTTCTAGTACATATGATTCGAAAAAGAATGAACGAAAAATTTCCCATGCCTAGTCTCGAACCCATGATCGATGTGTCGGTATTGCAATAATTAAGTACCGAGGTACTTAATCATTCTGTGACCGAGTCACTTCAGCTTACTCAATCAAATACTTAATCATACATTAAGTCCTTCGATTAGAATAGAATGTATTCTAGGGTTTTGCTAATAGCAAAAGCGGCACTGCAACCGATGATCTGTTGTACCATCCTAAGTCCCCTATGCTAGAATCCCAATGTCCTTAATAAAGTCAATAATGTCCTGCTTATTTATATCCTCATCATTCAAATAGTCCTCATCAAAATGATTGCAACGAGTTAAAATGATTTTCTGGAATCAGATTTAACTTCAAACAAGAATTGAGCCTCTCAACCTTGCCAGTCTGTTTGCGATTTTCAGACTAAAAATATATCAATATTTCTTATTTCGTAAGGTGCACGCGAAAGCAAATAGATCATCCGAAAATTTCCATGCACATAATTTCTAAAAAAATATCTTTCTTCAATTTTTAGCCAAAATAACTTTCATAAAAGCAATTTAATTAATCATCGCTTAATTAATCTTCTTAGACATTTCACACGTGTTTCATACACAAGCATTCAAACGTCCTATAAGCTAGCTACTTAAAATACATTCCAAATGGCATGAATCAAAGATCAAATTTAATAATTCATAAGACTTTTAAAAAAACTCATAATCATTGCATGTGCGGGATGACAGAATAACTAATGAAGTCAATTTTAAATAATTACAAAATAATTCCGTAAGACACTCGAAATTAAATAAACAGGAAAGAAATTTTTTGTCGTTCACATTTTTTTTTGTTTTGTACCCCTCGAATAAATATTGAAGGTATAATGAGTAATGAATTTTTATCTTGACGTATATTGAACATTACATATGCCTTAAAAACAACGATAAGATAATGAAAAAAAAAATAATACTTCCACACATTATTTCTTGTTCCTTTCTGTCTTTCTATTGAACGACAATTCTTGCCTCTTTCTAAAAGGCAAATAACATGCGAGAATTCATTTCATTTGTTATTGAACCTTATAATATTCTTGTAGTACTGTAACCAAAAATGGTAAATTCATTAAATGACCAATAAAATGTGTAGGCGATGTCGTCGCGAAAAAATAAAATGAGGTTGAACTCTTTTTTTTAAAGAGGAATTAATTCAAGAAAGTTGTCGATCGAGGAAGATATTTTTTGGGATTTTAAGCGCATTTTTCTGCTGTGTATTATGTAACATTTAGGGGCTGCAAGTCTAAAACGATCGAAATTCTACGAATCTTTTTTAAAACAAGTTCATTCTTGCGTTACGTAATGAATGAACAGCTCCTGCATCAATCAATCAGACTTTGTTGTTTTGTTGTCAATGGCATATGCTTGCTGTTATGAGACATGAGTCAATGGATTGCTTTACGAAAATTACTTTAGTCAGATGACATCATTGTTGGAAAGTATTCTCCCCTTGCATGCAACACTTAATCCCTTGAAACCCCCTAAAAGCTACATCCAGTCTCAAAAATACCCCAAAACGACTCATAAGAAACCTCAAAAGCACATGTTCAAGCAACAAAACATGCCCATAACCAAAAAGTCATTCGCCTTATTCTTCCATAGTCCATTGTCAATTGAACGTGGTCTTTAATGTTTCAATTTGGTATGCAAAAAACAAGACAACAGTTTATTTTTATTTTCACATCGATTTATAAGCAATTTAGGGAACTAATTGAGAATTATAGTTTGACCTTGACAATAAAACGATCTTCATAGCCGTAGACGTAAAAATCACACCGAATCGAAGGTTGTCATTTTGGTTTTTATGCATAAAATCAACTTAATCGACATTATGGACATTGGAAATGCTAGACGGCAGTCTGAAGATGTACAAGATGTGTTTTGATATTAAACATCAATATGTGTATTGAAGGCGTCACGATATGTTGTGTGCTTAGTTCTTCATACCTTAAATGGCAAATTAGTTTGTGTATGGCACACCTTATAGGCTTGGTTTTACTCTTCTACTGATAATAAGCACGTCTATTTAATGATTAAGAAGCGCCAAAATGTGTGTGAGTTTTTATTGTGCCTTAATGACGAAGCCGGAGTCAACGAAGAGCAAATTTGCTTATTTAATTTCTTTCCAAGGCAAGCAAGAAACTTGAAATGAATAAATGGAAAAAGAACAAATTTCAAGCAGTCAGTAAAGAATGTAAGCAAACACAAAATATGCAGAGTACGACATAATTTCCAAGGTGTAACCATTATCCATTTCTTAATTGTAATTATTCCTGCTCATTTGCTTACCTCGTTTTGGACTTGATCGAGAAAAAAAGCATGAGGGTTCGTGGATAAATTAGGTCCAGTTAAATGTGCCATTTCTGACTCTTATTCGTGTCTCAAAGTCTTAATTCCAAGAATTTCTTTTTGAATGCTATCCCTTAAACTACTTGACGTCATTAAGTGATTGACCCCACGAGAAAATTGAGAAGAAAAAATTACAATTCTCTCTGCAACTTTCCGCTATCTTTTCTTTCTTTCTGAGGCACTTAAAATATTGATGTACATCATCATGATGTATATGATTCTCCACACATTTTTTTTGTAGAACAAAAGGGAAATTCGGTCGACGTTATGGACTTGAAACAAGTTTTTGTGAAGGAATTCGGTTCCTTCAATGGAATTCTTTTAAGGGCAATCATCAAAATTGCCATACTCAATTTTCATACTCATTATTATCGTTCCTTAACATGAAATTCAATCAACATTGTGTATATTCCAGCTGTGTAAACACATAACTTTTGACACAAGCAGACTCGTTGTAAAATTAGGCTGACAAAAGTGATACAATATCTACTGAAATGCTTGTGATGTCGCGTATCGCAGTAGCTGAAAAATGAAAATATGACAAGAATTTTATGTAATGTTGCTTGACAAAGCAGATATTTGTGATGTTGACATGTACTTACTGTAAAGTTTGTTAAATAATTGCTGGAAAATTTTCGTTTTGGACATCGGAAGTTTTTGGATGGAATATGAAATGTTTTGAGGTAGTGACACTAAGGAAAAGCTGTTTTTTGGGATTTTTTCTGGAAACTTAGCAATTTTGAATTGAATTTGTGTAGATGTAGCTCTAAGACAGTGGTAGGCAACCTTCTTTGTGCCAGGGTAACCTTGGTAGTAAGTCTTGAACAAAACCGCACACGTCATGCGGTTTGTGGTGTTTTCAAAAAATTTGCGGCACACAAGTGTGCTGCAGTACTAGGTTGAACATCACTGACTGGAATAAGACGAAGTTCCTATCTCTAGTAAGTCAAAATCTAGTACATCTCAAAAGTATTGACCTGAAAAACCAAGCATTGATCTCTATTTGATCAGTTATGATCATTTTGATCAGTTCCACACCATTAGAGAAGATTGTCTTGAGCAAGAAGCTCATTGTGAATAGTTTTGAAAGTGTATGTTAAAAAGCTAAAGTAAGGCAAGTCCATCGATAGCTGACTGGCACAGGTCTCAAATTGAAAGGTCAAGAATCCCAATTTTGTAGATGTGGGTTTGATTCTCATCAAATCCAACTTGTTTTGCATTAGTAACTTCATACAGAAGTTACAAGAAGATTTTCAAGAAAATTCAAATTTTTCTCAGTCTTTTCCTTATAAATCATATAGATGCGCTGTCTAGTAACCATTCTCATAGCCATAAAACTTTATTCTCTTCCAATAATATTCAAATCTCATCTTTTTCTCATCAACTTCTTTATTATTATTGTTATTTCGTGTGCATTGAAAAAGATTCATCAAGAGAAAAAGCTATTACAGCATAGAAATAAAATGAAGACAGTTGGTGAATCCGTTATAAACGTTTGTGTGAAAAAAAATCAGCAGAAAAAATATTTTTTAACTTACTCATAAAAGACTTTTGTTATCAAGTTTTGCTGTTTATAATTAGCAAACAAGATAAAATTTGTGATAACATAAAATATTAATTAATACTTCTAGGCTGGATTGTGGAGTAAAGAATCAAGTTTGAACAAGTCTGAATAATCGAAAAAATTACCAAAAATTTCCATAAAATCGTCTCACAATTTTGAAATAAGAACTCGCGATCTTAATCACATCCTCAATCATATCTAATTCTTAAAAGTACTTCTATATTCACAGTACGAAACAATAATAATCGACATAAACATTCCGTTATAGAACAAAAGAAAAGAAAAAAAATTAGAAATGTGTTAATTATAGTGCGAAAGTATCAACAAGCAGCTATAAAAATTGGAGCAGAAATTTTCAATTTAAAAAAAAAATAATAAAAATTAACTTTGTGCCACAAAACTTAAAATTAAATTTTAATCCAAAATGATTAAGCTAAAGTCATTGTTCCGTAGAGGACAAAGTGGAAGTCCTTCAGGTTCCAGTTCATCGAAAAACAATCAATCACAAGTGTCGCCTGCACATTCCGTAGGAATCAAAAACGCATCGTCAGCAACAAGTCTCGATCGTGCTGTAAGTGCATCTGCAGAACTCGGTGCAACAAGGAAACTCTCAAAGAGTCACAAGCAGTCATCGAAGGATAAATTAAATGATTTACTTCGTGTCAGTTCCAAAGAAAAGCTAATTGATGAGAAAAAGGAGTTAAAGAAGCAACACAAACTTCAACAAAAACAACAGCAACAAATGCAGCAAGTTGCACAGCAAACGACAAATGTTCATCTACCGACTGTGGTAGCTTCTTCTGGACATTTGTCAAATAGTCAGCACTCAGGACGTTCCAATCCCAAAGATTTTGATGTCGTTACTTTTGAGGAAGTTCAAGACGTAAGTTTTTAATAATTTTTTTCTAAGCTTAAAGCCATAAAATAGTTTGAACGGAAGTGCTTCTTAACATGATGAGAAAAAATTTCACTTTCAATTTAGTTTCAAAGCAACAAAACTCAAAAAATTGTCAATTGAAGTTTTCCTGTGTCACATGTGACCCAATTATCTCATCATGTAGTACTTAATGCAACATTTCATGGGATTGTAGTCATACATAATGAATAAAAGATGTGGGTGGATTTATTGAATCTGTTTTTTGCATCATTGCATTTGCAATTAATTTCATAAGAGATTAGCTTGTGCAATTATTTAAAAAAAAAAGCAACATAAATGAGGGATTTTATGTGTATAGATATGAGGAAGTCGCTTTGTGTGGCTGATGAGTCTCGTGGGAAGAAAATTGTCTATTTTGAAAATATGCTTGCTGGATTTTTTTTTGAAAGATGCGTAGAATAAATCTGTAATAATAGACAGCAATGGCTTAAAACAGTGATGTCCAACCTATGTGCCGCACAGGGGCGTAGCCAGGAATTTAAAGAGGGGGTCAAATTTTTTTTTTGTATGGAAAAATTTAAGGGGGGGGGGGGGTCAATTTTTTTTTTGTATGGAAAAATTTAAGGGGGGGGGGTCAAAATTTTTTTTGTATGGAAAAATTTAAGGGGGGTCAAAATTTTTTTTTGTATGGAAAAATTTAAGGGGGGTCAAAATTTTTTTTGTATGGAAAAATTTAAGGGGGGGTCAAAAAAATTTTTTGTATGGAAAAATTTAAGGGGGGGGGGGGGTGATTTTTTCATAATAACCCTAGCAAAATACAGAAATTTCTGTTTACGTTGGGGGATTTGTCTGCGCCTTATAGCTCATAAAGCTCTTTCATACTTAACTAATATCAATTTCCCTTCAATTCATCTCTTATTCACTCCGTGTGTGTCTTTTTTCGACTCGCATAAAATTTAGATAAGACATAAGCAAACGATGCAAGAACTACATCAACTGCAGCAAGAAAATGCGAGCTTGGAGATCAAGATAAAGGAATTAACAACATCACATAATGAATTACTGCTATTGCGAAAAGACATACAGAAACTCCAGCAAACAAATGAAATAAATAATTCAAAGCTTAATCAACTTGAAGACGAGAATGAGTCGTTACGAATGCGATTGAGAAATGTTGTACAATCGCCATTATCTGACGCTGAGAAGCAGCAAATGATTGAAGATACGCGCCATCATAATTCAGCTCCTGCTTCAATCTCAATGACACTTCCAAACGTAAGTAGTCTCATTTATTTTATTGTCGTAGTGAAAGTCTTTTAACTTTATTGCCTCAACAGTTTGGTCCAAATACTGAAATGGATGGATCTTGTGTAACCACGCCTGATTGGGATAAACAATCATCCAGCAGTGAGGTTTCCGTAGCATGTTTGCAAGATAAAATTATTCAAATGGAAGAGACACATCATTCGACTAATGAGGAGCTGCAGGCAACATTACAGGAACTTGCTGACTTACAAAATCAAGTCTTAGAACTACAAAATGATAATGAACGATTGTCAGATGAAAAAGATGTGATTTTCCAGTCATTATGTCGTCAGACTGAAAAATTAGAGGATACTCGTACGCAAGTCGAGACATTACAGAAATTACTCTTACGTGAATCGAATCATCAAGATACAGCATCATCAGAACGCGAGCAGAAATTAATGGATTTATTGAAAAATGCGCAAGAAGAACGTGAGAGCTTAATGATTAAATTAGAGGAATTGAATTCGGAATTGAATGATAAAAATCAATCATTGGAAACGTTTCAATTGGAAAACAGTCGCTTAAAAGAGAGAATTAGCGTTCTCGAATCAACAATCGATGCAACAACAGCCGACCGTAAAGAAATCGAACGTCAATTAAGTGCATCGAAGGAGGAGGCATCGTCGACGAAAATTGAAGTAACTCGCCTCACAACATTACTAGAGAATGCACGATCTAAAATTGACGAATTGGAACAAGATCGAGCACTCGGCGAGAAATCAGACTTGGGCGAATTACTCGACATTGCACGTAAAGAGAAAGATTATCTTGAAATTGAAATAACAAGTCTGCAAGAGCAATTATCAAAAAGTCAAAATGAAACACAAAAATTGCGTGATCAACTTGCTGGAATAACGGAGGAATGTAAAGTTACTAGAAATAATGCCAAATGTGCATTAAGTGATTTAGAATATAAATATGAACAATTGAAACAAGAGAAACTTAAAATACAAAGTGATTATCAAATACTTGTCGATACAACAAATGAACTTCAAGTAAGTTTCAATGCCTCAATCGTCACTAGTCATTCATTACTTAATAGCCGTTTATTATGTCTATTTTTTTTCTAGGTTCAAAGTAAATGTCATATGGAAGACAAAGCTCAATTAGAAAATCTTCTATCCGAGACCCAACGGCATCTTGTGGATACAGAACGTCAGCTGGCCGACAACAATGAAAAGCTTGATTGTGAAGTTCGAGCTAGAAAATTAGAGAATGAAGAGTGGGAACAATTCCAGCAAGATCTCCTTGTGTCCGTTCGTGTGGCAAATGACTTTAAAACAGAGGCTCAACTCGCTCATGAACAAATGGCTTTAGATAATAAGTTGTTACGTGATAAGGTAAATATTGGCACTTCTGTTGTTGCGACCAAATTATTTATTTGCTTTTTTTTTTGCTTGTCGTTTAGATTCGCGGGATGGAAACACAAATTGAGAAACTTAATAAGCGTAAGTATTGTTATTATGTCAATTAGTATGCTTAGTAAGCACATTTTTGCACAACAAAATTCTTTTGATTTTATTTTGCTGCTCAAAATTATTTGATTTCGGACTTTTTGCACTTCTTTAATCGCTCATTTCTTTCTTCCTCTGGATCATTCAATTACTTAAGCTTATGGAAATTTCGGTGACATGTTCTAGAGTGTTTCTAATTTTGACTGAAGAATCCACAAATCAAAAGATATGCCAAGAATAATCAAAAAGGCATTCAAAATTGTTCAAGAATCTCTTTCAAAATTTTAGTGAACGAAATATTCAAAATTGACAATTTCCTTCTTAAACTCTGCAACAGTTAGTATTGATCATATATCAATAGAGCTACCAGAATCTGGTAATCTGATCTCTATCCATGGTTTATTCATAAATGACATCTTCATTTTTGAGGAGTAAGAAAAGTCTTACCAAGTAATCGATGAAGTAGGAAGTCTTGTCTCCGATTCTTTGTATTGACGTCATTTATGAAGGACCAAAAAATTTAATACAGTTCAAGATTAATCCAATTACAATACTCAAAAAAAACCAATTAACCCCCAAAAAGTTGTCTCAACAAAAAGTTGCAAAAATGCGCTCCATATCCCTAACCTTCTGTGACTTTTCTTACTTGCTTTGATATTAGAATAGTCTCTAATAAACCTTATAAATTTCAAATGAAACTCGAATGTAAATAGTAAAATCATTAGACGATGAAATTCATCCTGTGAAACTAACACATGCGCCATACAATGAGACGATTGAAAGACAAGAGACTACAATGCAAGAAAAGGATGGTAGTTCCAATGATGAAGTTCAATTTGAAATTAATCGTATGAGAAACTCATTGAATGCATTGACATTGAAAAACTTTATGTTTGATGTGAAGAATGAGAGTGAAGAAGAAATAATAAGAATGGAAGTAAAAGAAATTGAAGTGACTGAGGAACTGGCTAAACCTCCATTGAGGCAGGCATCATCAAAGCATAGACAAGAGAGCAACAGAACATACAGCGGCTTAATCAATCAAGATGATATTCTCAAGGCATTGATGGAAAGTCAAGAAGAAATTAATGATGCTGAAAATTCAGTCAAGCAGAAACAGAAAGTGAAGTTTGCAGAAGAAGACGAGATAGATGGTCGTCCGAAAGCATTAAAAGACTCTTCACGAGAGTCAGACGAAGTTGCGATAATCAATGAACTTCCATGGCAGAAAAAACATCGCGGACATAAGACAGTAACGCCATACTTTAAGCCAAAAAATAAGATTAAGGCATTGAGCAATGAAAATGTATCGGAAGTTCCGAAACCGATTGAATTTCAGCCAATTGAAAGGAATCGAAGTAGTGAGAACATTCCAAAACAGCTTGTTCGTCCAGTTCCAATATTATTTTCATCAAAAAGCTACCAGGAACTGCCAACAAAATTCGAACCATTTGATAATTTCCGAACAAAATCCAGTGATGACCTGCTCCTCGATGATATCGATGGAATCCGTAAAATCACAGAAAGCAAAACTCATAAATTATTGAGGATGCGAAGTTGTAGTAATAACAGCTTAGATCGATCCAGTGACCAGATAATTTACGAGAACTTTAATTATGAAGTTCCACTTTCTGCTGATCAAGTAATGATGAGAACGAAAAAAAAGCCATTGCCACAGCCACGATTAAGTGCTGATGTGAATGAATTAAAGAAGCGTACATCCAAAACAGTTGTCTATGTGCTCGATAAGCAAAAGGATGAATTTGTTCTTCAACCATCCGAAATTGACGATGCATATGAGAATGTTCTCGTTCAAAACAATGTCGATGCGTATCATGATTCAGACTTTTTCAATTCCCTTCTAAGTTCTCGTGATGATTGTAAGTTTTGTAAAGCACAATACACGTCCATTATTCTGTTCACACGCATTCTGGTGCATTTATCATCTCAAAAAACCTTATTTTTTTTTTCTTTAAAAAAAATCATAAATCTGTGTACATTGTTGATTGTTAATCAATGGCGTATTTGTGTTTTGGAATCGGAATGAAAAATTATGGTTCTCATATGTCTGTGTCTTGTTCTTATAACAATTGTTGATGTCTAATAATAATAAAATCCATTTCTTTGTTGACTATTTTAGCGCTATCTACTTCAAAATGAACTCATTTGTCCTTCTATACTCACATCACTAAAGGGATCATTCACTTATTTTAGTCTATGGGGGTTCAACCAGTGTTGTCCAAACTGTGTGCCGCGGTACACTGGTGTACCATCGAAAATTTTTGTAAATGACACGAGTCACATACTGTGTGCCGTGGCTCAAAAAGTTTGGACAACACTGGATTAGGGGTCGTTCACTTATGACGTCTATCAAAAAACCTGATTTTTAGACCCCCCCCCCTTCTGTCACAATAATTCAATAGAAAAAAATTTCCATTGTTTGAACTGTCAGAAAATCCTAGACCCCCCTCCCCCCCTAAATGTCGGACGTCATAAGTGAACGGCCCCTTAGTCACTTCAAATGAAAGAAGAAATGATCTAAACTTTTTAGTGGGATTTTAAAAATCAAATTTGTTGACTGACGTAATTAGTGAATGAACCCTAAGGGTTCGTTCACTTATTACGTAACGCACTAGGGGGGGAGATGGGGTCTAAGATTTTGTTACGGTTTGTTACAGGGGGAGGGGGGGGTCTAAATTTTGTTACGTAACTTTTCAAAAAATATATTTTTTTATAATTTTTTCTATATTAATTTTAAATTTTAAAGGAAGTATAATAAACATTTGATAAACAATTTAAATGAAAAAAATTATTGTTACGTTATGGGGGGGAGGGGGGTCTAAGATTTTGTTACGCTTTGTTACAGGGGGGGAGGGGGGGTCTAAAAACTCGTTTTTTTGCGTTACGTAATAAGTGAACGAGCCCTAAGTGAATTACGTCTTTATGTTTTGAAAAATGCGCTACCATAACTTGTCTATGAGCAATCTTGTATTATTTGTTAATCTGATGACTAAGATTGATATTCGTACTATAATTAATGTTTCATTTCTCCATTCTCTTTCTCTCCCACAGTAGTAACATCATCAAATGAATCACAACAATCTATATTAACGACTGTACAGCAAGAAATGGCTCAACGTCGTAAGCAGAAAAGTAACGGAAATCCAGTAGTAGTAAAAAATGGTACAGCTCCAAATAATAATGGTATTGTGGCAAACACTACGTTCATGACACGACAAGACTCTCGATTGTCAGTAAAAAGTTTAATTGAAAGCATTGAAAACACTTCAAAGCAGACGAAAGTGTCGACAGATTCGCAGTCGGGATCAAATACGAGTCTAAATAACTTGACGGCTATAGAACAACAAAATAATAATAATAACAATAATATTACTGAAAAGTTATCGACGGCAACGGATCATGAGAAGCAGCAGAAAAATTTAAATAATAATTCAATTACAAATAATCACAATAACATACTTACAACATCCAATAATGTTAATGTTAATGGAACGCAAAAGAGTGGAGGTAAGCAGCATAAATAAAAATTTATTGTAGACTTGTACTAATAACTGATTAATGTTTTTCCACTCGATGAGATAAAGAAACTAGTAATTAGAGGATTTTTTATATTTATGATTAATATTTAGCATACCTATGCACATTTATTGTACATGCCATGTTTGTGTATTTAAGTATTAATAAAACAATTTTATGATCAATATTTCATGTTCACCACAGCACTAACCTTTCTTATTATTATTTTTTTATTATTACTGATAAGGCTTAGACACTTTATCATTGATATAAGCTAGTTGCTGCTTTATTGATATCATTGGCATCGTATTTGAGTCATTAATTGTATTTGAGGTTAGGGATTGTTCACTTATGATGTTAACATCTCGATTATCATTTTTAGTGCATTCTTCTATAGAGCACAGAATAGCTGGCTAATGGATGTCTGGCTATTAATTTCAGTCGTCATTTTACAACAATCCCTTCCTTAATACACTTCAAATTTTAAATTTGCGTTATATAATTAGAACCCGAATAGCACAAGTCGATTAATCGAATAGAAATCCGTACCAAGCTGGCATGACACTATCATGGTGCTGGCTTCGATTTATATCCAGCACCATCCAAGAGTTAAACCAGCTTAGTGCCAGATTTCTAATCGATTAACCGACTTTTTCCATTCAGGGAAGCTTTGCTTATGCATGCATACGAAGAAAGTGTCTAAACCTTAACTTCTTTATTTTATATTTTTTGCATCTCAACTTTTGCACTTAGGTGGCACAGACAGTAGACAGATAAAAATGTTTCTTTATGCAACCTGCACATTCCTGCATGATTAATCATATATTTTGCGTTATTTTTCAATCTAACAAGTTTAAGCATTGCAAGTGTTAAAGTTTCGATTTCAATCTGAGTGATTAATATTAAGTATTATTTCCATTTGCTGTGATTATTAATATTTTTAAATGTTTGGTTGATTTTTTTAGTAACAAAACTGACACATTCTGTATCTGTATGTATGTATAAAAATAGAATAGTTTAATAACACTGATTAATTTGCCTTCTTTTTTATTTTCTCGCTCTGTAACTGAACAACATTCATATTATTATTTTTTTTTATTGCATATACAGTACAAAGTGGTTATTAATCTTATGGATATTCCTTCTAAAATATTTGATTTTTTGATTTTATTTAATGATCTTTTTTTCTCTCCTTTTCTCGTTTCTTTTAATGAATTGTTATTGTAGTGACGAATCCACAAAAGACTGATGATCAATTCTATTCATCAATTTTAACGTCACATAATTTAAATCATAAACATGATTATGTGAGACGGAATAGCTACGGTGATATTAGTGAGTATCTTAATTAAGTTGAATATTTTTTTCTCATGTGAGCTGCTTTTGAGAGGTTGATGTGAAGCATGTTGGATGCATTTTGAGCTCAATTGTAGAGATGACATGACCTTTGCTCATAGATTACACGACCTGGTCCTTTGTCATTGTTTTAGTGATCCTGAATAAGAGTACCCATGAATATATGTGAATCATGACGCAGATTCTTGGATGTCTAACCAAGCATATTCAGACGTGACCTGCAACTCTACCCATTTTAATAAATACTCGATTTTAGATATATTTGAATATTCATAAGAGTAAAGCAAACTTCTTAACAACTTGCCCCGAGTGGGAATCGAACTCATGTCCTTGCAATTTTTGATCACATACTCTTACCACTAAGCTATAAGAGTGCTGTTAAAATTGTTGGCAGAATACTAATCTGCTCGGAACGGTTTCTTTCCTACTCGAAAGACCATCTTTTGATCAGATTACGAATTTTAATGGGGCCATTATGGCGTGATCAATTAGCGATAGTTCAAATCATCTCTAGATAAATCCCGAATAGCACAAGTCGGTTAATCGAATAGAATCCAAGTGAAATTTGACTCCAAGCTGGCATAATGGTGGATTCGATTTAAGTCAAGCACTATGCCAGAATCTCACCGGCTTGGTGCCAGATTTCTATTCGATTAATCGACTTGTGCTATTCGGGAATATTCACAAACGTCCTAATAATAAATCTATAAATAAACAAGCTCTTTATTAAAATGCGTCACAATTCCCTCCATCCAATTATCCAACTTGCTCATATGATAAATTGATTCACTATAATCATCTTATTAATTTCCCTCATTCTTCTTTTCTCATGTTCTTCTTCATTTCTTCTATTTTTAGGCGAACGAAAAGATCCATTGAATGCATTAGTCAAGAATGGTGGATCAAAACGTAATGCTTTGTTAAAGTGGTGTCAAAATAAAGTTGTTGGATATCGAAATATTGACATAACTAATTTCAGTTCATCGTGGTAAGTGATGGGGGGTCATTAATCAATCATAATCCTGGGAAAACCTTTCAATATGTATTTTGAGATTAAATGGTTAATTTTGAGTTAAGCTTTCAAGGTTTAATATCTATTTTATCCCAAGATATCCGCTAGACTTAACAGAGTTGTTTCTAATCCTTTACTTTCTTCCAGGAATGATGGGCTAGCATTATGTGCATTGATGCACTCATACTTACCAGAAACTATACCATATGACGAGCTTACACCACTTGATAAGCGACAAAACTTTAGTTTAGCATTTGCATCGGCTGAAAAAGTTGGAATTAAGACGACATTGGTAAGAGATTCATAATCCTCATCAGCACATGATTTTATTAACGATTATTTCCTTTTTTAGAATATTAACGAAATGTGTCAACTTGAACGACCCGATTGGCAATCGATAATGTCATACGTGACTCAAATTTATAAGCACTTTGAGTCGCAGCCTTAGAGCTACAAACTATTTCCTTTCTTGATGTATTAATCCTATATATGTAGAGAAATGAATGAAAGCAAAGCGTGGACAGTTCTTCTCATTGTTGTTGAATTTACTTTAGCATATATTTTTATTTCTCGTCTGTAAATGAATTAATTTTTGATGTAAAATTATTTTGAAAATTTTGAAAAAAAAACTAAGCGAAAAAGAAGTAACAAAATTTTCCGAGCAACCAAAAGTAAAGGAAGGAAGAAAAAAAATTAAATCGCAATGGAGGGAAATTTGTTGGATTTGAGGAGATAATAGTGGGGACTAATAAGGATGTTATGCTATGTTGAGGACTAATAAGAGATTGATGAAAAAAATAACGGATGTTGAACTGATTGAAAGACTTTTCTGGATGTTCAGTTCCTTCCCCTTGATTAATATCTTGTTAAAATGCTTTTGAAATATTCAGCCTTTAATTACAATTGGAAAGATTTCGAGATTTCCAACATTCTGTTATCAATTGTACTGTCGAAGTTAACAACAATCGCTTGAATCAAGCTATACATAACTGAATCTGTCAGTGCAAGAATAAAGTCTTTGTGGCTGAATGATTAAACACAAGACCGGAAATTCAAAATCCTTTTTTTTTGTAAAGACGTGGGTTCAACTCCTAATTGAAACTGATTAAATCAATCGTGATTAATAAGATTTTTGGTATCAATGCAGAATACTGAATGATGATCAAATCATAACGGCCACTTCTGGTCAGTAAAAAGTGCATTTAAGTGTGAAAATCAGTAAATCAGATCCAAACCCTTGATAAGAGCACGTTAACGAAAATTCAACTCAAATTTACTCAAAGATCCTAAGATATCAGCCTTGCCCAACACAAAATTCTAAATTAAAATCAAGTCCTTCATTGTAAATCTTTCAAATCTCCTCAACCCTAAAGCAACCCTAAAGAATCCAAAAGAATTTTCCACCAACAAAAGAAAATCCAAAACAAAATATTGAAATGTGTATGCCTTAAAAAGAATGTCCGCAAAAGAATATAAATTTTATATCGAACAAAACAAAAATCCTAATTGGAAGTAAAAAAATGTAAACTTTAAAAGATATTTTTGATAAATGAAGAAAAAATGTGCGTGTGAGATTTAAAGTAAAAAACAAATTCCTAAAAAGAAAATGAAAACCATGAGCAGACTGACAAATAAAATTATGCA
Organism: Chironomus riparius; assembly: GCA_917627325.4. NCBI lineage: Eukaryota > Metazoa > Arthropoda > Insecta > Diptera > Chironomidae > Chironomus > Chironomus riparius. The sequence goes on from OU895879.1 coordinate 33,566,498, forward strand.
TAACTTTTGCATGTTGACATATTATTGAATATAACTACTTTTTTGCAGCTCCAAAGTTCTAGTCAGTAACGAGTTTTTATGTTTTACATTTTGTTTATTGAGCTAATTTCGAGAGCATTAAGCAATTTGTAATTCTGTTGAATTAATTTTAAAAAATTTTTTAAAAAAAACTTTTCGAATTTTTTTTTAAGAAAATCGTAATCCATTTTTTTGTAATTTTAAGTTTTATACACAACAAGCATGCATTTTAAGAAGCTTTGTTTAAATAAAAAAAAATGAAAATATTATTATGATTATAGACTGAAATGTTAATGAGTTTTTACTAATTTTGACAATATTCCAGTTCAAACGATTATTTTATTTGCAGCATGAATTAGTCATGATTTTGAAAATTGTGTTACCCAATCTACTCAGATCGACACAAATACACAAGCTTTGCTATAGTAAAATTGCTATAATTTCTAACATGTCTTAAGATATTCACTTGAAAAAGCAATTCTGCATCTCCAACTCTTGACGCCAAATCAGATTATTCTTATAAATGTTATAAAACTGAACTTATCATAAATCGCTAGCATCAATGGACTAGAAGTATTAAATATTTTAAGAGTTCATCAAATGAGATCATTTCGATATCATTTAAATCACTAGTTTGGATAGATTTAAATCTGGTTCGTCGCCAAAGTGAGGTCGGATTGGGATTGGATTTCTTATCGATTAGCCGACTTGTACTTTCCAAGTAGCCTGATGCATTTTTCGAAAAATCCCTAACAATTTTGAAAGTCTATCATATTTTCATTTGAAGATTTAAAGTTGGTCAAATTCAGAAGTTTCTATCTTCTAAGTCAATAATTTTTTATCGAAACATTTACTTCAAAAAATGAACTTCACTTGTCGATGTCTCATCACGCGAAAATATTAAATTGTTCATGAGTCACGGCCAAGCGTGTAGCCAGGGGGGATTTGGGAGACAAATCCTCCGTCATCAGAGATTAATTGCGAGTAATAAATAAAATAAATAATAAATAATAATTCCAAATTAAAATAATAAATTTCTTCATTTTTTAGGGTTTTTAGGAAAAATTCGAAAAGCCTCCCCCCCCCTTTTTAAAATTTTATGTCCCCCCAATTAAAATTCTTTGCTTCTTTACAGAATCTTGATTTTATTTCCCATATTTAAATTTTTTGATCAACCTAAATGTTTCGATTCTTATGTCCATCTTCTTATCTACAATACCATCATCTACAATATCACAGATTCAGTGGTCTTCAGTTACTTATGCAAATTTAACAAATATCGTATGATTATCTTCTTTTATATTCCATTACAAATAAGAAAAAATCGAATGTTGTATAAACTCTCTTTGTTTTTATGGATTTGTATATCACGTGTATTTTCAATTTAAAAGTATTTTCAATCTAAAAATAACTTTAAATAGCTTTTGAGATTGAGAGTCTTTTAATTTGTTTAATTTGCCGGTTTTTTGAATGGCTAACGTTTTTTTGATAAATGATTGTTTAAAAATAAAATTAAACAAAAATGTTCTTACCTAAATTGAGATAGCCGAAATTCAGCCAAAAATTTCAATATTTTTTCTGTCTCATAAGCCTCCAGCACAAGAAAATAAGCAAAACTGAATGAATTAACATAAACCACGTGGCAATCTGAAATAAATACAGATTTAATTGTATTTGAGAGTCGCTCTCTTTCCAATTTTCGTATGGGGCTGTTCACTTATTACGTAACGCGAAAAAATGACTTCTTAGACCCCCCCCCCCCCCTCGTAACAAAATTTGTATGAAAAAAAAATTTCCTTGTTTGAATCGTAACAAAATCTTAGACCCCCCCCTCCCCCTAAAAGCGTTACGTAATAAGTGAATGGCCCCTATATGCTCATATTATTTTTGTATTGCAATTTTTGAATATTCGAATTTACTGAGGCTTAGGAGACAGTTGTGTGTTTGTTTAGTTTACTTTACACTAAAACATAAATATTTTTGGATCTTCGTCTGAGTTTTTCCATCAAATTTTATAATATATTCTATAATCAGTGTCCTTTTAGTAAATGTTTAAAATTTTGTAACAAAATAAACGTGCGTTCTCAAAGAAAGAATGTAAATTTATGTGTTGTGACGTCATTCTCATGCATTTGACTCTTCTAACATTGTTTTTACGTTTTTCTTAAATTTTTTAGGCTTAATCAAAATAATCGGAGCAAATTTAGAAAAATGTTGAGGAATATCGCTCGTGGACCACCTCGTAAGTTAAAATACAAATAAGTTTTCTTTAAGCATGTTCCATTTTTTGTGACAATCATAAATAAAGATTGCATAAAAAATTCCATTCACTATAAAAGATAACAACTCTCGACATTAATTTCTAACATCCAAAGATCTTGCTCATTTGAGTATGCTCATAATATTGAATAATGTCGGAACATGCTCGTTGTTTGCTAATTAATTAATAAAGGAATTATGAATTACTTCATTACTCATCACAAAACTTAGCATTTGAAATCTTCTATTTCTTTCTTTTATTTGACGAATATCTAAAGTTAATAGCTACTTAGTCAACTTATCAAAATTATTATTTTAAAATATTTTTTAAATTATTGTAGCCAGGGACATCATTGGTCTTCGTACCGTTCCTTACGCTGATTCATTTTTTAGAACATACAATAGACCATTGACACAAGAGTTTAATCAACTCAGAGGAATTAATGCCGATGTTGATATATCAACAGTTGGTTCAATCATTGCAGGAACTATGAACTCAAATGCTGTCAGTTGTAAGTAATTAGCATATTAAATTTAATAATTATCTAAATTCATTCTAAAATCAATTTTAGCCTTTGATTTGAATCCAATAATTGGGAATATTCCACGAGAAAATCAATACGTTGCTACTGTAGCTCCATTAGGTTACCCGTGGGTTACTTTTGGAGAGCAAAATGGCGACGAAATAGATCATCTAGCATCAATTGATTTATTTTACGTTATCTACAATAAAATCGAAAACGGAACTTACAAAGTGAAGTTTTTGGAACCAGAATCAATGTACGCATTTAATGACAGCTTGAACAAATTGGCATTTGTGCCATTAAACAGTAACTTTCAACATCCTTTGGTAATTGTTCCTCCACAACTCCAAACAGCAAGCATAACAATGTCATGCATTGTAAATGCACGAATCGATTGGGACAGTTTCAAAACATCCATTTCTTATCAAAATCTACAGGAATTGTCAACATTATGGAATTACAGAAGCATCGATTACATCCCAGATGGGACGACTTTAATTCGCTTTGATGTTGACCCAATCAGTTTTTGCAGTATTTTGGAGAAGGACTTTTTGCTGCAATTTAATGGACAAATGATTGATGTTGCTGTTGAAACTAATCCTTGGGCAGACGATGTAGCTTCTTATATTGTTACTTTCCTAAGAAATCAATAACCAGCCCGATTGGCATAATTTTAAATGTTAAAAAGCAGTCATACAAATGGTGATCACTTGTTTTAGTGATTTAAACTATGTTTTGAATTAATGTCGAGACGACTATTGCAGCAGCAACATTTAAAATTATGTCAATCGGGCTATTTGATTAATGAAAATCCTAGGTGTTCTAAAAAGCTTGTCTTAAAAATAACAACTTCAAAGTTTTGATTTTCCTTTGGTTTTTAACCACGTTTTTCTTAACTTGTTTTCTCCATTGTTTTAATTTTGGCACAAAATACACAAATATCTATTCATGATTGTTTAATGCAAATATAATTATTGGTAAAAAGAAATTAGATTTTGAGACTTTATTTTTATTCTGTTCTATGATTTTTTCAATCTGATATATGAAACTTCTAATTCATTAGCTTTGTTAACATTTATTTAAAATTAATATTATTAATTACATTTTAATTTGTTGTATTTTGTCAGATAAATAAATAGACGAGAGATTTAGAACTCCTTATAAAAATAATAGCTTTTATAGCATAGACTATATTCTTTATGATTTTTCAATCGACTAAGGAGCCGTTCACTTATTACGTTCGCATTTTAGGGGGGAGGGGGGGTTTGAAAAATTGTAACAAAATGTAACATAGGGGGGGGGGGGGGTGTCAAGAAGTATGTAACGTTCTAACTGTCGTCTGTCTTTTAAAAAAAAGTTCACGAAAAAAGTTTGTTTACAAATTCACACAAAAACTAGTGTATCGGGTAGAAACTCAATGCGGATATATTCACACCATATCACCAAAAGTTTTATGGCATAAGTTTGAAGGTATAAAGCTTAACATTCTATAAAAGTTTTTAAATTTTTTTTTTCATCAAAAGTTTAATTTTATAAAAATCACAGTAAACTTTTTTTTTTGAAAAATTAGCAAAGAAAGGAAAGTTTTTTTGTTTTTTCTGAAGCAACGGCTGTTCCTACCTTGCCCAAAAACAATACAACTCTTCTATAGAGCAGCACGGATCAAATGAAGAAAACTAGAAGTCTCTACGATGTCTCGTTTTTGAGATTTCTTGCTGATTAACTTGCTTGCTTGTTTGCTTGCTTCCAGAAAGCGTATTTTGCGATTTTCTCAGCAATGCCTCATCTTTTCATCTTTCGACAAGTTAAGCTGTCTTGCTCCATTTCCTCGCAAAATTCGAAAAACTGATTTTTCAATCTGAACAAAACCAATAGATTCACACGTGAAAACGGGGTGAATATAAACATTTTTTTTAAATTTTCCACCTTTTTAATGATAAAATAAATTATGAACGTTCAGGGGGGGGGGGGGGTGAGTTGTAACATATTGTAACAAGGGAGGGAGGGGGGTGAAAAATCGTTTTTTTTGCGTAACGTATAAAGTGCCCCTAAAGTCTTTTTAAGTAAACTCGATTGTTTCAAAATGTATTAATTTAACTCGAGATTTGAAATTTTTCACAAATCAGGAATTTCTTAACTTTTTTGTTAGAATCTTTCACATTTATCTTCTTATATATCCTGTAAATGTCAATAATCTAAAAATCAATTGCATTTCTGAAAATGTTGCAACAAAGATCGCTACTGATATTATTCTAATTTCTGACATTTAACGATACTGCTGAAGTAGAAAATAACTTTTTATATTCACACCGTTTTCACGTATGAATCTTTTGGTTTTGTTCAGATTGAAAAATCAGTTTTTTGAATTTTGTGAGGATATGGAGCAAGATAGCTTTAAATGTTCAGAGATGAAAAGTTTGTGCCTTGAATTTCACATCTTTTGCAAAAACCAGATTTCAAATTGGTTGCGGCATTGCTGAGAAAATCGCAAAATATGCTTTCTGTAAGCAAGCAAACAAGCAAACAAGCAAGTTAATCAGCAAGAAATCTCAATAACGAGACTTTGTTGAGACTTCTAGTTTTTTACATTTGATCCGTGCTGCTCCATAGAAGAGCTGTATTGTTTTAAGGCAAGGTAGGAACAGCCGTTGCTTCAGAAAAAGCAAAAACTTTTCTTTCTTTCGAATTTTTCAAATTAAAAGTTCACTGTGATTTTTTTAAATTAAACTTTGGATGAAAACAATTTTTTTGAGCAAAGAACCAAGTAGGAAATACATTTTCAATTTTGGACTAGGGGCGAACCTAGTCAAAAGCAATTTGGCACTTTTTTCTTCTAGGGTTTATTCAAATGGATTGAAATTTTGCATGAATGTTCAAATGCCTAAAACAAATACAAATACAACATCTTAAAATTTTTTTGAGCAAAGAACCAAGTAGGAAATACATTTTCAATTTTGGACTAGGGGCGAACCTAGTCAAAAGCAATTTGGCACTTTTTTCTTCTAGGGTTTATCCAAATGGATTAAAACATTGCATAAATATTTCAGTGCTTAAAACAAATACAAATAAAACATTCTAAAGTTTTTTTGAGCAAAGAACCAAGGAAGAAATACATTTTCAATTTTGGACTAGGGGCGACCATAGTCAAAATTAACTTTCTCACATTTCTCTTCGAGGGTTTATTCAAATGGATTGAAACTTTGCATAAATATTCTAGTGCTTAAAACAAATACAAACAAAACATCTTAAAATTTTTTGAGCAAAGAACCAAGTAGGAAATACATTTTCAATTTTGGACTAGGGGCGAACCTAGTCAAAAGCAATTTGGCACTTTTTTCTTCTAGGGTTTATTCAAATGGATTGAAATTTTGCATGAATGTTCAAATGCCTAAAACAAATACAAATACAACATCTTAAAATTTTTTTGAGCAAAGAACCAAGTAGGAAATACATTTTCAATTTTGGACTAGGGGCGAACCTAGTCAAAAGCAATTTGGCACTTTTTTCTTCTAGGGTTTATCCAAATGGATTAAAACATTGCATAAATATTTCAGTGCTTAAAACAAATACAAATAAAACATTCTAAAGTTTTTTTGAGCAAAGAACCAAGGAAGAAATACATTTTCAATTTTGGACTAGGGGCGACCATAGTCAAAATTAACTTTCTCACATTTCTCTTCGAGGGTTTATTCAAATGGATTGAAACTTTGCATAAATATTCTAGTGCTTAAAACAAATACAAACAAAACATCTTAAAATTTTTTGAGCAAAGAACCAAGTAGGAAATACATTTTCAATTTTGGACTAGGGGCGAACCTAGTCAAAAGCAATTTGGCACTTTTTTCTTCTAGGGTTTATTCAAATGGATTGAAATTTTGCATGAATGTTCAAATGCCTAAAACAAATACAAATACAACATCTTAAAATTTTTTTGAGCAAAGAACCAAGGAGGAAATACATTTTCAATTTTGGACTAGGGGCGAACCTAGTCAAAAGCAATTTGGCACTTTTTTCTTCTAGGGTTTATCCAAATGGATTAAAACATTGCATAAATATTTCAGTGCTTAAAACAAATACAAATAAAACATTCTAAAGTTTTTTTGAGCAAAGAACCAAGTAGGAAATACATTTTCAATTTTGGACTAGGGGCGACCCTAGTCAAAATCAACTTTCTCACTTTTCTCTTCGAAGGTTTATTCAAATGGATTGAAACTTTGCATAAATATTCTAGTGCTTAAAACAAATACAAACAAAACATCTTAAAATTTTTTGAGCAAAGAACCAAGTAGGAAATACATTTTCAATTTTGGACTAGGGGCGAACCTAGTCAAAAGCAATTTGGCACTTTTTTCTTCTAGGGTTTATCCAAATGGATTAAAACATTGCATAAATATTTCAGTGCTTAAAACAAATACAAATAAAACATCTTAAAATTTTTTGAGCAAAGAACCAACTAGGAAATACATTTTCAATTTTGGACTAGGGGCGAACCTAGTCAAAAGCAATTTGGCACTTTTTTCTTCTAGGGTTTATCCAAATGGATTAAAACTTTGCATAAATATTTCAGCGCTTAAAACAAATACAAATAAAACATTCTAAAGTTTTTTTGAGCAAAGAACCAAGGAGGAAATACATTTTCAATTTTGGACTAGGGAAAACCCTAGTCAAAATCAATTTTGTCACTTATTTCTTCGAGGGTTTATCCAAATGGATTGAAACTTTGCATAAATATTCTAGTGCTTAAAACAAATACAAATAAAACATCTTAAAATTTTTTGAGCAAAGAACCAACTAGGAAATACATTTTCAATTTTGGACTAGGGGCGAACCTAGTCAAAAGCAATTTGGCACTTTTTTCTTCTAGGGTTTATCCAAATAGATTAAAACTTTGCATAAATATTTCAGTGCTTAAAACAAATACAAATAAAACAATAAGTTTTTTTGAGCAAAGAACCAAGTAGGAAATACATTTTCAATTTACGACTAGTGGCGACCCTAGTCAAAATCAATTTTGTCACTTTTTTCTTCGATAAATATTCTAATGCTTAAAACCAATACAAATAAATCATTCTAAAAATTTTTGAGCAAAGAACCAAGCAGGAAATACATTTTCAATTTTGGACTAGGGGCGAACCTAGTCAAAATTAACTTTCTCACATTTCTCTTCGAGAGTTTATCCAAATGGATTAAAACTTTGCATAAATATTCTAGTGCTTAAAACAAATACAAATAAAACATCTTAAAATTTTTTGAGCAAAGAACCAACTAGGAAATACATTTTCAATTTTGGACTAGGGGCGAACCTAGTCAAAAGCAATTTTGTCACTTTATTCTTCTAGGGTTTATCCAAATGGATTGAAACTTTGCATTAATATTCCAGTGCTTAAAACAAATACAAACAAAACATCTTAAAATTTTTTGAGCAAAGAACCAACTAGGAAATACATTTTCAATTTTGGACTAGGGGCGAACCTAGTCAAAAGCAATTTGGCACTTTTTTCTTCTAGGGTTTATCCAAATAAATTAAAACTTTGCATAAATATTTCAGTGCTTAAAACAAATACAAATAAAACATTCTAAAGTTTTTTTGAGCAAAGAACCAAGGAGGAAATACATTTTCAATTTTGGACTAGGGGTGACCCTAGTCAAAATTAACTTTCTCACATTTCTCTTCGAGGGTTTATACAAATGGATTGAAACTTTGCAGTGCTTAAAACAAATACAAATAAAACATCTTAAAATTTTTTGAGCAAAGAACCAACTAGGAAATACATTTTCAATTTTGGACTAGGGGCGAACCTAGTCAAAAGCAATTTTGTCACTTTATTCTTCTAGGGTTTATCCAAATGGATTGAAACTTTGCATTAATATTCCAGTGCTTAAAACAAATACAAACAAAACATCTTAAAATTTTTTGAGCAAAGAACCAACTAGGAAATACATTTTCAATTTTGGACTAGGGGCGAACCTAGTCAAAAGCAATTTGGCACTTTTTTCTTCTAGGGTTTATCCAAATAAATTAAAACTTTGCATAAATATTTCAGTGCTTAAAACAAATACAAATAAAACATTCTAAAGTTTTTTTGAGCAAAGAACCAAGGAGGAAATACATTTTCAATTTTGGACTAGGGGTGACCCTAGTCAAAATTAACTTTCTCACATTTCTCTTCGAGGGTTTATACAAATGGATTGAAACTTTGCAGTGCTTAAAACAAATACAAATAAAACATCTTAAAATTTTTTGAGCAAAGAACCAACTAGGAAATACATTTTCAATTTTGGACTAGGGGCGAACCTAGTCAAAAGCAATTTGGCACTTTTTTCTTCTAGGGTTTATCCAAATAAATTAAAACTTTGCATAAATATTTCAGTGCTTAAAACAAATACAAATAAAACATTCTAAAGTTTTTTTGAGCAAAGAACCAAGTAGGAAATACATTTTCAATTTTGGACTAGGGGCGACTCTTGTCAAAATCAATTTTCTCACTTTTCTCTTCGAGGGTTTATACAAATGGATTGAAATTTTGCATGAATGTTCTAATGCCTAAAAAAAATACAAATAAAACATCTTAAAATTTTTTTGAGCAAAGAACCAAGTAGGAAATACATTTTCAATTTACGACTATGGGCGACCCTAGTCAAAATCAACTTTCTCACTTTTCTCTTCGAGGGTTTATTCAAATGGATTGAAACTTTGCGTAAATATTCTACAGCTTAAAACAAATACAAACAAAACATCTTAAATTTTTTTGAGCAAAGAACCAAGTAGGAAATACATTTTCAATTTACGACTAGGGGCGACCCTAGTCAAAATCAATTTTGTCACTTTTTTCTTCGATAAATATTCTAATGCTTAAAACAAATACAAATAAATCATTCTAAAAATTTTTGAGCAAAGAACCAAGTAGGAAATACATTTTCAATTTTGGACTAGGGGCGACCCTTGTCAAAATCAATTTTCTCACTTTTCTCTTCGAGGGTTTATACAAATGGATTAAAATTTTGCATGAATGTTCTAATGCTTAAAAAAAATACAAATAAAACATCTTAAAATTTTTTTGAGCAAAGAACCAAGTAGGAAATACATTTTCAATTTACGACTAGGGGCGACCCTAGTCAAAATCAACTTTCTCACTTTTCTCTTCGAGGGTTTATTCAAATGGATTTAAACTTTGCATAAATATTCTAGTGCTTAAAACAAATACAAATAAAACATCTTAAAATTTTTTGAGCAAAGAACCAACTAGGAATTACAATTTTCAATTTTGGACTAGGGGCGACCCTAGTTAAAATCAATTTTCTCACTTTTTTTTTCGAGGGTTTATCCAAATGGATTGAAACTTTGCATAAATATTCAAGTGCTTAAAACAAATACAAATAAAACATCTTAAAATTTTTTTGAGCAAAGAACCAAGTAGGAAATACATTTTCAATTTTGGACTAGGGGCGACCCTAGTCAAAATCAACTTTCTCACTTTTCTCTTCGAGGGTTTATTCAAATGGATTGAAACTTTGCATAAATATTCTAGTGCTTAAAACAAATACAAATAAAACATCTTAAATTTTTTTTGAGCAAAGAACCAAGAAGGAAATACATTTTCAATTTTGAACTAGGGGCGACCCTAGTCAAAATCAATTTTGTCACTTTTTTCTTCGATAAATATTCTAATGCTTGAAACAAATACAAATAAAACATCTTAAAATTTTTTGAGCAAAGAACCAAGTAGGAAATACATTTTCAATTTTGGACTAGGGGCGACCCTAGTCAAAATCAACTTTCTCACTTTTCTCTTCGAGGGTTTATTCAAATGGATTGAAACTTTGCATAAATATTCTAGTGCTTAAAACAAATACAAATAAAACATCTTAAATTTTTTTTGAGCAAAGAACCAAGAAGGAAATACATTTTCAATTTTGAACTAGGGGCGACCCTAGTCAAAATCAATTTTGTCACTTTTTTCTTCGATAAATATTCTAATGCTTGAAACAAATACAAATAAAACATCTTAAAATTTTTTGAGCAAAGAACCAAGTAGGAAATACATTTTCAATTTTGGACTAGGGGCGACCCTAGTCAAAATCAACTTTCTCACTTTTCTCTTCGAGGGTTTATTCAAATGGATTGAAACTTTGCATAAATATTCTAGTGCTTAAAACAAATACAAATAAAACATCTTAAATTTTTTTTGAGCAAAGAACCAAGAAGGAAATACATTTTCAATTTTGAACTAGGGGCGACCCTAGTCAAAATCAATTTTCTCACTTATTTCTTCGAGGGTTTATCCAAATGGATTGAAACTTTGCATAAACATTCAAGTGCTTTAAACAAATACAAATAAAACATTCTAAAGTTTTTTTGAGCAAAGAACCAAATAGGAAATACAATTTTCAATTTTGGACTAGGGGCGACCCTTGTCAAAATCAATTTTCTCACTTTTCTCTTCGAGGGTTTATACAAATGGATTAAAATTTTGCATGAATGTTCTAATGCTTAAAACAAATACAAATAAAACATCTTAAAATTTTTTGAGCAAAAAACCAACTAGGAATTACAATTTTCAATTTTGGACTAGGGGCGACCCTAGTTAAAATCAATTTTCTCACTTTTTTTTTCGAGGGTTTATCCAAATGGATTGAAACTTTGCATAAATATTCTAGTGCTTAAAACAAATACAAATAAAACATCTTAAAATTTTTTGAGCATAGAACCAACTAGGAAATACATTTTCAATTTTGGAATAGGGGCGACCCTAGTCAAAATCAATTTTCTCACTTTTCTCTTCGAGGGTTTATACAAATGGATTGAAATTTTGCATGAATGTTCAAATGCCTAAAACAAATACAAATACAACATCTTAAAATTTTTTTGAGCAAAGAACCAAGTAGGAAATACATTTTCAATTTTGGACTAGGGGCGACCCTAGTCAAAATCAATTTTCTCACTTTTCTCTTCGAGGGTTTATACAAATGGATTGAAATTTTGCATGAATGTTCAAATGCCTAAAACAAATACAAATACAACATCTTAAAATTTTTTTGAGCAAAGAACCAAGTAGGAAATACATTTTCAATTTACGACAAGGGGCGACCCTAGTCAAAATCAATTTTGTCACTTTTTTCTTCGATATATATTCTAATGCTTAAAACAAATACAAATAAATCATTCTAAAAATTTTTGAGCAAAGAACCAAGCAGGAAATACATTTTCAATTTTGGAGTAGGGGCGACCCTTGTCAAAATCAACTTTCTCGCTTTTCTCTTCGAGGGTTTATTCAAATGGATTGAAACTTTGCATAAATATTCTAGTGCTTAAAACAAATACAAATAAAACATCTTAAAATTTTTTTAGCAAAGAACCAACAAGGAAATACATTTTCAATTTTGGACTAGGGGCGACCCTTGTCAAAATCAATTTTGTCGCTTTTCTCTTCGAGGGTTTATACAAATGGATTGAAATTTTGCATAAATATTCCAGTGCTTAAAACAAATACAAATAAAACATCCTGAAATTTTTTTAAGCAAAGAACCAAGTAGGAAATACATTTTCAATTTTGGACTAGGGGCGACCCTAGTTAAAATCAATTTCTCACTTTTTTCTTCGAGAGTTTATACAAATGGATTGAAACTTTGCATAAATATTCTATTGCTTAAAAATAATACATATAAAACATCCTAAAATTTTTTTGAGCAAAGAACCAAGAAGGAAATACATTTTCAATTTTAGACAAGGGGCGACCCTAGTTAAAATCAATTTTCTCCCTTTTTTCTTCGAGAGTTTATACAAATGGATTGAAACTTTGCATAAATATTCAAGTGCTTTTAATAAATACAAATAAAACATTCTAAAGTTTTTTGAGCAAAGAACCAAGTAGGAAATACATTTTCAATTTTGGACTAGGGGCGACCCTTGTCAAAATCAATTTTCTCACTTTTCTCTTCGAGGGTTTATACAAATGGATTGAAATTTTGCGTAAATGTTTTAATGCTTAAAACAAATACAAATAAAACATCCTAAAATTTTTTTGAGCAAAGAACCAAGAAGGAAATACATTTTCAATTTTAGACAAGGGGCGACCCTAGTCAAAATCAATTTTGTCACTTTATTCTTCGAAGATTTATCCAAATGGATTGAAACTTTGCACAAATATTCTAATGCTTAAAACAAATACAAATAAAACATCCAAATATTTATTTGAGCAAAGAATCAAAAAGGAAATACATTTTCAATTTTGGACTAGGGGCGACCCTAGTCGAAATTGATTGAAATTTCGAATAAATATTCTAGTGCTTAAAACAAATACAAATAAAACATTCTAAAATTTTTTTGAGCAAAGAACCAAGAAGGAAATACATTTTCAATTTTGGACTAGGGGCGACCATAGTCAAAATCAATTTTGTCACTATTTTCATCGAGAATTTATCCAAATGGATTGAAACTTTGCATAAATATTCAAAATTGATTTTGACTAGGGTCGCCCCTAGTCCAAAATTGAAAATGTATTTCCTTCTTGGTTCTTTGCTCAAAAAAACTTTAAAATGTTTTATTTGTATTTGTTTTAAGCACTGAAATATTTATGCAAAGTTTCAATCCATTTGCATAAACTCTCGAAGAAATAAGTGAGAAAATTAATTTTGACTAGGGTCGCCTTTAGTCCAAAATTGAAAATTGATACTTTTTTGGATGTTTTATTTGAATTGACATAATTCTAGCATAAATCTCATACCAATATTACTTTTTGTAATGCATAGCTTAAAAAAAATCGAAATCTAAAATTTCGACTACTCCATCTGAGATTTGTTCATACTCTTCACTGTGGAAACCAAAAAACAAATTCTTTATCTTAAATTACTTGACAAACTAGCGACATAATTCAGGATTAATTACTTTTTAATAATATTTTAACATTTACGAAAAAATGAAGTTCAAATAAGTGTGAAGTATGGCCGAGATTTGTTCCAAAATCAGCTATACTGGTTCATAGTGTTCCCGAGGGTGACAGAATTCAAACTAAGTGTTTTTGTAGCTGACATAATTATGACATAAATTAGGTATAACTTTTGAACTGTGTCGATATGGGTCTCGGCCGTACTTCACGCCCACCCTTCAAACTTATGCTGAGCAAATCTTGGTCTATCCATAAGACTTTTGATGGAACGGTGTGAATATATCCGCATTGGGTTTCTACGCGATACACTAGTTATTTTCGATTCAAAAGATATTGGTTTGAAAGAGTTATGGCCGTATATAAATTGAAAATTTGTTCACTTCGACTATAAAGTATAGTTGAGATCTTAAAAAAATTGAGTGCTTTTATAAATATTGCATATTTTAAGAGCTTAAATTTGTTCAAAGTTTTTATTAATAAATTTTATTTTATAAATTTTTTAAAGTTTGATTTGTAAAACCATAATAATTTCGATTAATTTCACTTGATTTGAAATTCAATATGCACTCAGCAATTTGAATTTAATATCAAGATATTCTTTGAAGTCGACAAACTTAGAAAATATTAAAAATGTCATTTTTATTATTTTTGATTTTTGTTTTAATTGCTATTTCTTTATGTCAAAGTGAACTTAATACTAGAAAAGGAAAACATAATTTTGATTTTAATGATACATACTGTCCTCAATGTAGAACCCGTGTGAATAAAGATAAAACTAAGACATTTTTGGATATCAGAAAAAAGTTTACAGAATACTTTAGTGGTGATGAAGACTGTGGAAAAACTGAAGAAAGAGAACTAAAATTTGAAATATGTCCAGACTATGACTATTCTGATTACATCTTTAATGCAACGTGGAGCTCTTCTTGTATGTGTGCCGAACGTGATCAACGGATGATAATCACATTAGATGATCAAAGTAACCTTTTTTGTTGTGCTCCTAATTGCCCAAAAATTGAATCTCGAGGATTTTTCATACCAATTTTACAAGGATTCATTGTTTGGGGAATTTCATTTATTCTGGAAAGATTTGTATTCGATATTAAGCAAGATACATGTTGCTATGAAACTTCAACATCAGCTGTGACTACTTTGAAGACTACGAAATCAACTATTGAATCTACAACTTTACCTTCGATTGATCCATGCGAAGAATTTTAAGCAAACTTTTTAAACTTAGTCTTTGCAAATTAATAAATAAAAATACTTTTTGCGAATAATCAGAAAAATATGAAACTCAATAAAGAATTTTAAAGAATTTCATTCTTGATCCTTTCTTTCAATTAAGCTGCATACACATCTTCCGTTGTTGTTTTCAGTGTGGAACATGAAAAGTGTTCAATTGGCTGATTGATGACTGACTGCTGGATTAAATTTATGGTTACACAATTTGTTTAGGGTTCGTTCACTTATTACGTAACGCACTAGGGGGGGAGGGGGGGTCTAAGATTTTGTTACGGTTTGTTACAGGGGGAGGGGGGGTCTAAAAACTCGTTTTTTTTGCGTTACGTAATAAGTGAACGAGCCCTTACTGAAATAACACAAAAACTTTGATTTTTCTTCAGTTTATTTTTCAATTGTTCTTGAATTATTTATTACATCTTCGACATTAAGCATAAAATATTTTAAACATTTTTATTCTTCTTGATTGTTAATTCCTAAATAGTGATCGGTAAAATTTTAACTTTGAGATTCTGAGACATTTTTATTCTATTTTACTATCTTTTTGTTTTTGATCTGATTAATTGAAAAATGTTAATTCATTGGCTTTATGATAAGAACATCTATGGCGAGTGTGAATGATAAACATTTACTCATATTGTAAAACATAATAAAAAACATTTAAGGAATATAGTTTAAGACATCTTTTTCTGTTATATTATTCATTTATTAATTTTAAAAGTGGAAGTGAGTTAAGATTGTTGGATAATTTATTGTTTTTTGATGTGAATTAAGGTATTTTAATGATATTTCTATTGAGAATCTGATGAAATATCTACCGGCTAGTTACGTGTGACCAAGTACTTAGCCTAGTTACTAGTATTGTTTAATCAACAGAACTAAAGCACTATGGGCCAGAAATCGAAAACTTTTCCGAAAATTATTTTTTTAGTCTAAATGATAGCTCTTTCATTCCCATTTATGAAAATACTTACAAAAGTGGCCAATTCAGCCTAAGTTCCGAGTTATGGCTTTTCAAATTTTTGATTAAGAGCATTTTCTCGCCCCACAAAAATTGTCACTACTTTTCATTAGATTGATGAAACTCTTTCAATTTTTTTTTATTTGGTAGCTTAAAATAAGAGCTTTATTTTAGGATAGTAAACATTTAATTATGCATCTTTTAACTTTATGAATTTTAAGGTTTTTTCAAAAAAGCACGTGTTCAGTATGATTATGTTCGTCTAGGACTTCACTCTTAAAATAAATGATGCTGAATCTTTTTTTATATTGTAGATATAAACAAGATCTACAACTTTTATTAAAATACTATAAAGTTTTAGTAGAGTTTTGCTGATGAAATTAAGTCTTTTCTTCAAAAAAACTGCAATTTTTTGACATAAATTCCCATAACTTTTCAGGATAGCCCAAAGGAGTGGATTTTTTTTACATGCTTTGAAAGCTCTTTGGATATACTATCAGAATATTTAATCAGCTTGAGTTCGGTTACTGAGACAATCTCGAGCAATTTGACTTTGAAGTGTGACCAGAAATACATTTCAAAACATAAAAATTGAAAATAAATTTTGTACGTTTTTCAAAATTTTAGTTTTTTGCTTTAGATCAATAGATCTCATCAAGGCGCATATTTTGAGTATAAATATGTCATAGTTTGAACAATTTTTATACTCAAATTTCAACAAAATCATTTTTATATATTTTTTCAACAAATTTTACTTATTTTTCAATTATTTTAAATCAAAACATATTTTAAATCTTCTGATTTTGATATTTTTTGAAATTTCTATGTTTTTATGTTAAATTGTCACTCCTAGAGCAACAATTCATAAATTTTTTTTACTTTAAGGTAATTTTTTTATAATTTTTTGCAAATTACACTCATTTTTCTTATCTTTTTTTATCAAATTTTATTTTATGATAATTCTAAATATTGAAATTTAATGTAATATGCATAAAAATTCTCTTAAATATTTAAAGATCATATTTTATACAATTAACGTATGAATAAAGCTGGAATGAGCAAAGCTTTGATATGTTCCTTTAATCTGAAGGTAATTTTCCTTTCGATTCAGAACATATAAGCATCCAATCATTTATTTTTAATAAATTTCGGTAAACATACTTATTTCCATGCAATTGTAAAGCATAAACTATCACCACGAACTATTAAAATTAAAGACCTATAATGAAAATAGTTTTTAAAAAGGAAAACGCTATCAACCATTTTCCAATCTATCAAATTTATTGCGACAATTTTTATCCAATGTTGAATGGTTCCTTATAGTTTTTTACCATATTTCATTGATTTTTCAAATTTTTGTCTTTGTATATACTTTTTTTACTGATCTGTGGGCGCAACGTGATACATTTCAGATCCGTTCTGACAATTTATCATTATAAGGTAATCTTGTAGCTCTCGTTCCTATTTCTCCCGCTACACTTCAAGTTCCTCATCCGTTCCTTAATCCAAATATCGCATGGCTTGATCTCGTACATTAAGCAGTCGAAGTATCTAAACTTCTGAAAAAGAACAAATTTGGAAATGGCTGGATTGGAACCGACGACCTTCGAGTTACCATACCAAATTTGAGCCAATCGCCTTACTTATTTGACCAGCGAGGCACTTAAACCCTTATACATAGACAAAAATAGATTCAAGAACCATCATTTAGTTTTGATAAATTTCGAAACGATGCAAACTTTTCAAACTTTTGTATATATACTTTATATATTTCATACTGGTAAATTCCAGTCACCATTAGTGAGTCCAGTCAGATTATAAATATTGAGCTTTCAACTTCCGAACCTGAAAGGCAGTTTATGCTTTACAATTGCATGGAAATAAGTATGTTTACCGAAATTTATTAAAAATAAATGATTGGATGCTTATATGTTCTGAATCGAAAGGAAAATTACCTTCAGATTAAAGGAACATATCAAAGCTTTGCTCATTCCAGCTTTATTCCTACGTTAATTGGATAAAATATGATCTTTAAATATTTAAGAGAATTTTTATGCATATTACATTAAATTTCAATATTTAGAATTATCATAAAATAAAATTTGATAAAAAAAGATAAGAAAAATGAGTGTAATTTGCAAAAAATTATAAAAAAATTACCTTAAAGTAAAAAAAATTTATGAATTGTTGCTCTAGGAGTGACAATTTAACATAAAAACATAGAAATTTCAAAAAATATCAAAATCAGAAGATTTAAAATATGTTTTGATTTAAAATAATTGAAAAATAAGTAAAATTTGTTGAAAAAATATATAAAAATGATTTTGTTGAAATTTGAGTATAAAAATTGTTCAAACTATGACATATTTATACTCAAAATATGCGCCTTGATGAGATCTATTGATCTAAAGCAAAAAACTAAAATTTTGAAAAACGTACAAAATTTATTTTCAATTTTTATGTTTTGAAATGTATTTCTGGTCACACTTCAAAGTCAAATTGCTCGAGATTGTCTCAGTAACCGAACTCAAGCTGATTAAATATTCTGATAGTATATTCAAAGAGCTTTCAAAGCATGTAAAAAAAATCCACTCCTTTGGGCTATCCTGAAAAGTTATGGGAATTTATGTCAAAAAATTGCAGTTTTTTTGAAGAAAAGACTTAATTTCATCAGCAAAACTCTACTAAAACTTTATAGTATTTTAATAAAAGTTGTAGATCTTGTTTATATCTACAATATAAAAAAAGATTCAGCATCATTTATTTTAAGAGTGAAGTCCTAGACGAACATAATCATACTGAACACGTGCTTTTTTGAAAAAACCTTAAAATTCATAAAGTTAAAAGATGCATAATTAAATGTTTACTATCCTAAAATAAAGCTCTTATTTTAAGCTACCAAATAAAAAAAAATTGAAAGAGTTTCATCAATCTAATGAAAAGTAGTGACAATTTTTGTGGGGCGAGAAAATGCTCTTAATCAAAAATTTGAAAAGCCATAACTCGGAACTTAGGCTGAATTGGCCATTTTTGTAAGTATTTTCATAAATGGGAATGAAAGAGCTATCATTTAGACTAAAAAAATAATTTTCGGAAAAGTTTTCGATTTCTGGCCCATAGTGTAAAGTCGACAAATGATAAGTTCTACAGAACATTCCGAAGAAAATGACATTTGTCGACCTTAATTCTAGTTATTAGCAACTTGATGTTTGATATCTAGTAAGGATCAAAATGACTTCATTCAAAAATAATTACGATTTATTACCAACTCTTAAAACTCACTTCCGCATCCAAAGTCATTTCTTTAGTGTGCTGATAACCAAGTTAAAAAATATACAATCCATTTTCATTCATTATTCAAATAGTTTTTTTATGAAACCGCGGCCACTTAAAAGGCACAACAATCGTCTTTAAAAAATAAACTCATTCTACACTATTCACATAAGTATTCTTAATAAATTTTCTTTCTTCATTTATTTTTAAATTGTAAGTGGACTCATTTTCTACAAAAAAAAATGTTTTATACGCGTATAATTATAATTAATTTATTAATTATTTAATTTAAGCCTTAACATTCTTCTTTATATCTTATTTCTCTTGTAGAACACAAACAGCCTAGATGCAGAGATTGAAGGAGATTCTGACTAATAAATATTCAGATCTTTAGGACATAATGTCCTTCAATATCTACTTAAATGATTGATTTCACTAAAATCATGATCTATAGAACCGATAATACTTTAAAGATTCACAGAAGACTAGCTTGACTAGCTTCTACTTATAATCTCTTAAATTAATTAAATTACTCTAAGAATTATCCCAAACATAAAGATCATTTCCTTTAGTGAAATCGACCCTAAAATTTTCCATGAACAGATTTACTTAAATTACAGGGAAAATTTGAAGCTGCGATTTTATCTAAACGGAATTATGTTGAAATGTTAATTAAAATATGAATATGAAGTATTTTTATATGATGAATTTAATATAGTTTTTTACAACGTAAATTAAGCAAATTAAATGGGAGAAAAAATACTTTTTTTTCAATTTATAGCTTTTTGGTTTCTTCATTTATTAAAATTTTTTAATTTTTTTTATTTTCTTAGATAAGTTTTATACGGTGAGATTGAAAAAGTTAAGTTTGAAAATTGATAGAATAAATATTGTGATTTTTATGAATTCTAGTAAATCTTTTTAAGTCATTAGGCAACTCAACTTGGAAACTAGAGTGACTTATGCCTTTAATAACTATCTGATATTCAAATACTGAGATAATTTAACTCTTTAAAGGCACTAATCTCCAATTTAATAACTTATTTTCTTTATTTTTTTTTTCAGTTCTTAAATGCCGTGATTTAAATCATATTTTCATGCTGACTAAAATTGATGTCTGCGTTCAAATTAGATTTCATAACAATCACAATCTTCCATCATTTAGTAAGGCGAAATATTTATTTAATTCAATGGTGATCTAAGACATTCAAAATGATTTAGTTTCAATTCTAATTAATTTTATTTTTTTTTTCTCAACAAACTTTATTTTAAATACAGGATGAGAAGATTGAAAAATCTTGAATAATCTAGTTCTAAAATTGAAATTCTGGTACTACAAAACTAGTTTGATCTTATATATTGATCTTATATTCTAGTATTTTTTCAATTTAGCCGTTTTTGTTTAATTCTAGAATTTTTATCATCTTAATCTAGTATTTTTTCATATATTCTAGTACTTGTTACTCAAATCTAGTGCAGAAAGATAGCAACAAGATAAAAATACTAGATTCTTAGCTTAAGTAAAGCAGACGCAGTACTAGAATAAAATATTCATGACTATTAAGAAGAATTTTTCTAGATTCTCTAATTTGACATAATTAATGCTGGGGGTCCTCGGTTTGAACAGGATTTTTCTGGAACAAAACACCTACTCAAATTGAGGATCCTTAGTACTAGATTCCACTTCCATTGTTGATACGTTGTTGAATTTTTTGATGATATATTTAATTTCAGTACTAGATTTTTCAAAACTTTTTCGAATTCTCATCTAGAAATATTTTTCAATTTCTCCACATTTTTTTTTTATTCTTTCAATTCATTTCCATTCCATACCTTTTCATAAAGCTTTTAGGTATCTCTCAATTAATTGAAAAGGATGAAAGAAAGATTTAATTAAATATTAAAAGATTTTTTTTCTCCTCAATTTGTTTCTTTATAATTCTATCCACTAAACTCCACATGTTTTGCATCCTTAATGAATAAAATCCTAAACAAAATAGCGTGTAATTAAAATAGCTACTAGACTACCACAAATGGATGAAACAATTGATGACGCCGAACTTGTCATTTCAGCTGACTCAGTTGTATCTAAAACAAAGAAGAAAAAGAAAATAAATTTTAATTAAAATGTGAATTTTTTGGTAATTAATAAAATTTGTTTTTATTTTGTATATTATGAGAGCTACAGCATGATGTGTAGATGGGTCGATTAATTAGAAAAGAATTTTTTTTAAGAGATATGATTTGTTCCTCAAATTTTGTTTTTGAATTTGTTTGTTGATTGCTGTCTTTGAGTGGTTTTTTGCTTACATTCATGATGGAAGTTAATGGAAAAATTGAAATGTTCCATTTATGGAAATTAAATGGATGTGAGCGCGGTTTTCTCGATGGGAATGTTGGCATGTTCTTTAGTTTTGAATTGAGGTTCAAAAATTTAATAATAATAATTCCAAATGATCACTGAATGGACAGTCTGTCAAATACTAAGCACCAACATCACCCCATCAAAAAAACGCGACTTAAAACAATAAACTTAAAAAATAGATAGGAGAAATTAAAATTAATGACAGTAATTAGTATAGAATTGAAATTCAGTCATCAGCAGTAGTTTAAAATATTTAATTAGACAAAGCTTTCAATTTAGATAAGAATTTATGTCATTCACAAATTTAGAGTCCTCAAAACGAGTTCAGATCCGCAATTGCATGTCCAAAAGAGAAACAATAGAGTTTTATGCATTCACAAGCGTTGATATGGATGACAAGCTAGAGCAGATGAGTGATGATCATTAACTCAATAATTAAGTTTGATTAGAAAACTTTTTATTAGCGGAAAAATTCCTTGTGGCAATTCTGACAGAAAAATGCAAAATTTGGTTTTTAAATCTCAAAGTTTTGGATCCAGGAACTACAATTTGAAATAATTAAAGATTTAAGGCAAGTTTCTATGACTACCCGGGGCACTCTAGGTTAGAATCGAAAATCACTATACCTTACTTGAATAGCACAAGTCGATTTGGTCGAAAAAAAATCCGGTGCCAAGCTGGGATGACCTTGGCATGGTGCTGACTTCGATTAAAATCCAGCACCATGCCAGAGTCACTCCAGCTTCATGCCGGATTTCTTATCGATAAACCGACTTGTGCCATTCGTGTTATAATTCAAATTAATCTGTGACTAAAGTAGTGTACCTCGGATATCCCATAGAAACCAACCCCTGACAGATTTAACCACAAGAATAGAAAAAAATTAGAAAAAATAGAAAAGAAGATAGTTCAAAAAAATCGCAAAAAAGAAAATTCAAGACACTATTACAACATCACCACCAATCAAATTTACCTAGTGTTGTACTTATTTGAGGCGGATCGATAAAAGCTACGAATGTAAAAATTGTGTTCAGATAAAAGAAATTTGACAAAATTTGGGACACAATAAAATTTTAAAAAAATAATTTTTACACCTGGCAAATTTTTTTATAAAAAATAAAATTGGGACAGGAAAAAAGTTCAAACCAAAAAACACAAAATTGATTTATTATTTTCCAAAGGACTTTCAGTCGAGGGAAAAACCAAAAAAGGCACAAAAAATATTTGATAAATCGTCATCTCGGGATTAATATTTGGAATTTTTAAAGAGTTACTGAAAAAA
Organism: Chironomus riparius; assembly: GCA_917627325.4. Lineage (NCBI taxonomy): Eukaryota > Metazoa > Arthropoda > Insecta > Diptera > Chironomidae > Chironomus > Chironomus riparius. Next base: position 33,589,308 of record OU895879.1, read on the forward strand.
TAATAAATTAAGCTCACCTTTGGGAATTTTAATGGTCGTTTGCTGTGCATATGCATCGTCTGACCATCCATAACTGTTCTTTGCACGACCCATGATTGTCCACTCACCAGCTTCAAGTGATAATGACCCTTGTACTCTACAATGTGGAATAGAAATAATTGCAGACGAATTAATAATCTTTCTAGTCATGCTATTGAGTATTGAGGACAGAGAGTTAATGACGAAGCAACTGTGACTGCATAAAAGCATTAAGTCCAATTAATGAAGGGGTTGACATTTCTATTAATTAAATTGAATTTTTATTAGAGTCAATGGATGAAGGTTTGTTTGCTTTTTTTGGGTGTAGACTAAACTCAGCAATGTCCACAATTTCAAGTGTAAACAGTTTAGTCATACTGTATCTAAAAATATTTACAGTATTTAAAATTTACATCATAATTTTCATTAATTTACAACATATAACTTTAAGCACAGTCTCAGGTTACAACAAAAATCGATTCATAAGACATAATATGAAGTCAACAGCCGTAACAAACATTTGTTTTTCCATTCATTAATGATCAATCAATTATTGATAATAGAGACGAAATTTCCCGCGGGACAATTGAAGAAATTTCACAATGGAAAAATCTAGTCAGTCGACCGTGAAACTTCATTAATGAATGCAATTAAAGGCAAACACTGATCAAATGATTCGGTTATTTAAATTTTAATTGAATTGGACGCATGTCATGTCAATGATGTTTATGGTCATAATTAAAAAATTCATTCTTAATATACTCACTTAAATTCACCGGCTCTCAATGGATTTTGGTTTGTAATTTTGGCTTCAGCCTGACTCCAACCATTCTGTTGAAAAGTAAACAATAAAGTTAACAATTAAGCCATTAAACAACTGACAACTGCAGATCAGGTCGACTTACCTCATTGTTACGGTATAAAATAATCATGCTCTGAAGCTCTTGATGACTCTTTACAATCCAATCAGTATATAAATAGTTATTAATGTATTTAAAGGCCTCGAATTTGGGTGGTGCTGGGACTAAATCTAATGTGATATTTTCTTTCTTCGTACCCAATGAATTCTGAATGGACATAAAAGAATGAATAACATTATATCATGGACATTAATATAAATTTCATGACATCATACCTGAACTTCACAATAGTATACTCCTAAATCATTCTGCTCGACATCTTTGATCAACAACTTTGTTCTGTCATGATGGTCTTTCTCATCAGCTTTGATTACAAATTTGTCATTTTCGTGGATTTGATTTCCATTTTTGAACCATTTGACTGATGTTGCTGCTGGTGAAGCTTTGTATGTGCAGAAGATTTCAACGTCATTACCAATATCTGCATTGAAAAAGTTGTGATGAGGTCTGAAGAATGGTGCAACTGAAAATGCAATAAATTTGATTAAGATTAGTTCTTAGTTGCATATAAAGCCCCAAAATAAAGTATAGGATCAATCACATGCTGAACTTCCTCTTTCTAAGTCAATATCCCAAACTTACATTGAACATCAATGCTGAACTTAGACTTAATAGATCCATACTCATTAGTAGCTTCACATTCATACTCTCCAGCATGTCTAGCATGTAATACGCGAATCTCAAAAATGCTTTCCTCGACGAACTTGATGTCACGATCTTTTGACTCTTGGATTGCGTTTCCATTATGGATCCATGTGATCTTAGCTTCAGGTTGTGCATTTGGTACGGTACATTTAAATCTAAGATCTTTCTCGCTTGCCTTATAGAACAATTTTTTTCCACCAACAAATGAGTTATCACGGTTATGTCCAATTTTGATCATCTTTGGTGGACCATTAACAATAAGTTTAACATTTGTCTCGAACCGCTCACTTTTGTGGAATGCTCTACATTTATAGATGGCATTGTCATACATATCAACACCTTCAATTGTCAATGAGCCGTCCTTCTTTGAGAATTTAATTCTTTTGTCAGTTATTTGAAATGCTTGACCTTGTGCAATGATTCTTGTGCCATTGTACCACAAAAATATCGCATTCTCATCAAATTCTCCTTTACATTCCATCCTTACATTCTTTCCGGTGTCAATAATTTCTGTATAGTTTTCTGTTTTATAGATCTCATTTGTTTCAGTCGTTGATGATATTTTCCTATCCTTATCATCATCCTTCTCATCATAGCTTTCGTCATAGTTGTCTTGGTCATCTTGTAGATATTCTGACTCATCATTATCTGCTTCCGCTGGCGCACAATCTGCTGTAAATAGAAACAAATAAAAATTAGTCAAATTTATTCAGGCCATAAATTTTACAATTTGACAAATTAATGCAAACAAGAAAAGTCGTTTTAAAAAATTGGCATTCAGAGTGGATATGACGCTATTTTGGATAGGAAGCTATGAAGTTTGATAGGATAAAATTATTAATTAATTTTGATTGCCCTGCAACTGTTAATGATTAATGCTTCCTATACCTTAATTTAAGTGTGCCATAACCTACAAAAATAATCGCGAATATGAGCATCAATAACAATCCCAACTTGTCATTATCATGACGACACATTTATGGCAATTTTTTAACAAAATTCTTCACATTCATCCAATAAATCATGCAATGAATTTGAAAATGACACAAGAGTTGACAAACAGTAATGATTCCGAATAGGGAGCAAAAATACATAAAATGCCGCTCACACATTTTTAATTAATTACAGCTCTCGGTCGTAAAAGAATTTGTCAATTTTTATTTTCATGTTTTTTTCGGTCGGTTCATAAATGGATATAAAAATTTTAGAGAAAGACATTAAGACCTCTGTGTCGGGTGTTAATCTAAATGATCCAATTTCCACCAAATGGATGAATTGAGACTCTATAAAGTATGTTATAATTGCATTAGGACCGTAAATGGTATAAAACTTTTAACTTTTAATAAGCTTAAAATATAATAAAGTCAGAATGAAAGTAAATGAGCCATGGACCATCGGAAAGAACATAAAGGAAAAATTCTGTTTGAGTTAAAATTATTTTTTACAATTAGTTCAGTTGGGTGACTTTTGGAACTGTTGATATGATTCAGATTCAGTCAGTTTGTCTAGTTCCAACACTTTTTAAAGCGTTACTCAATTTTCATCAAAAACCAAAATTTTTCACGGGTCAAAACCATTCACAGCACTTAATGTCGACTACAAATGTGTAAATTTGTACACACCAGAATCCTGACTGCGCACCACACTACAAATTATTCCTACTCAAAAAAATTATTCATTCCTAACATTTTTTCAGTTTAATTCTGTTCAGTCTTGTGCAATCGTAATTTCAACAACTGTGACTCTACACAATTCACAACTGCAATGAGCAACATAAAAGCATAGAAAGATAGAAAAAGGAAATAGAAGGAACGCAGGTGTCTAAAAATTGAGCACAAGTCACATTAAATGTTCATTAGCCAGTACATTGCAGCATACGGCGTAAGGTAAAAAGGGAAGGAAAAAATTGTTATGATTTTATGGTTGCTTAATTTTTTACAAAGCCCAATGGTCATTTACATACAGGCACAACATGAATGTGTGGATGGAAAGAGGAGGGGGAACACAACATGATGAGGAAAAAGTTTATGGCCAAATTTTTATTATTTTTCACAATGCAAATCAAACTTTTGGCAAGAACTAGTTTGAAATTTGTGAAGGGAGAACCCATCATGTTGTTCTCCCCCCAAGGAAAATATTGATGTGTCTCTTTATTCAACATAAAACAGCATTATGGCTAATTTTGACACATATCTCATCATTCTGGACTCTAGATTTTCTTATCAAAACGTTTCCCCATCACATTGTTATCCCCTTGAAAAAGATAGCAACTTATGTGTGATATAAAATAAAATTCTTTCCTTGTTCCTCAAAAATGCATTTTTCATTTTCGTCTCGTTTCGCTGAACTTAATATCTTCATCATTATTAATTCAACCACATAATATTAAATAGAAACAGATATTTATTATGCATGTATGTGTATAGCTAGATAAAGAAATTAATATTTTAATTAAATTCTTTCTCCCAATTGTACCTAATTCCAACTTATTAATGTTGAAAAGTCAAATTTGTAAGTTCTTTCATTTCTTTTTTGTGAGAATTTCTTTTCGTTCCGTTGTAATCCGCTTAAAAAATATTTCATAGATTGTGTTAACAAGAGAATAGGGAACCTTATAAGCTAGTATGAAGTGCAAAGTCATTGCCATTTAACATTTTTTTCTCGTTCATCTATTTCTATTTCTTGATGCTCTCTTCATTGTCACTTTATTGAAGGGTTTTGTTATATAATTTTCAGTCATTTGTCTGGATGTCAAAGAAATATTTGGAAAATTATAGATTGACTATAATTGGAGGTTGTAAATGGATAGAGTCATCCATATCTTTGGGTATAATTGAGCCTTGATTTTGGTACTTAATGGGATCGGTGTGAGATTGAGATACAATTTTGAGTTATACATTCTAGAAAAATGCATGCATTCCTATAGATATGGCTTGTGGGCATGTTTTAAGTATGTAGATTGACCTTAGTAGATCGACTGCATTTGGATGACTAATAGCCAAAACTTTTGAAGGTATTTTATAGATGAATTAAATATAAATACAGAGGACAAGTTCAATTCCTATCGATCTAAGTCGAATACTAATTGTTCGAATCCCATTAAAACTGTAGGTTCAGGATTTAATATTCAGTCAATAGCTATTAGAACATTCAACAAAAATGACTGCCATAAAGCTAGTTTTTATCAATATTTCTTTGTGATTTATGGACTTATTCCTCATATTTTATTCCACAACTAATTAAAATAAATCAAAAGCCTTTCCCTTTTCTTCTTCCAATTTATTCATATCCATTTCTCCTCATCATCATTCTCGATAATAAAATGAGAGAAATAAGAATTGAGATTGTTTTCATTGATCAATAACAATAATAATAATCGAATATGATCGGATAATGAAAGAAAGGCAGGCATACATTGCATGGGCGAGCACGATATGCAGTAAATGCTTATTAATCCATCTTTAATGAGTTTTCATGTGTGAACAAAAAAAAATCCACAATTCATTCACATTTTCAGTACCAACTGTTTGCTAAGAGCATCAATGTTGCGTTCAAAGAAATTCTCAACGCAGCGGAATCTTAAAACGAAAATCTAAGATAATATCATGAACAATGCTGTACTTAAGAGTTCAAACAGCATTTTGCCTACTTGGCAGTGCAATAAAATAACAAAAATTAAATCTCAATTTCAGTTTCTTTCTCGTATGATGATATCAATGACTGATTATTATTCTACAGCTCATCTCATTGTATTTCCTTCTCCTTCCTCTTTTTAATTTATTGTGGATCAGCAGAAGCATCTTAAATATCTCCACGAATTTCAAATGAAGATTTTTTTAATTCAAATTTCAAAATAGCCTTTAGCTATGATTTAAGTGAGACTATAGTCCATCTTTTTTTGATGATTCATGATAATTGTGTTCGTTGTATGCAATAATGTTGAAAATTGAGATTCTTGAACTTTTGATTTCCATAAAAAAAAGAGGTTGAAGATTAAGAATTGAGAATCTCGGAACTGCTGCTTGGAACTTGTATTAAAGATTTTAATGTTGTTTTGACTGAACAAATTCTGGTAAAGTATTTAAATAATAAGTAGTCATCTGGATGTTTGAATAATAATGCAGCTATAAAATTCCAATAAACTTCAATATTTTGCATATTTCACAATATTCATTCAGTCTATCCAAAGCAAAACACACATGTCACATACTAAGTTCGATTTCCATTAAGAATTCTCAATCAATTCATTTAGGAAAATTGAAAACTTTAAACATTCTTTAGCGTCTCATTCTCAACTCTACATGTTCATATTTTTAAATTAAATAAAATCAATAAACAGGCAGAAAAACAGCAAACTTCATGCTCACGGTCTAATTTTAATTTTACTTGATTATGCGTGAAAAATTTAACGCAAATTAATTTTTTTAAGTTAAATTGAAATGAAATCGATACATGGAAGTAAAAGAAGCATCCAACAAACATGATTAATGAATTCAAAAAATATTTCTGAATGAAATGAGAAAGAGACGAAGGTGAAGGATATTGACCGAGAGTAAAATAAAGTCATGTGAATAATGAAACTAAGCATAGATTTAAAAGCTAAAAATGATATTTTCTAGCTATTAAAAATGATATCAAAATATTATTTACCTACAATATAAAAGTTTTCAATGTTAAATCGACAATTTGATGGTTTTTAAAATCCATAAACTGAATTATCTGTTCTGTAATGTAAGGTTTATGAGTTTATGGAGACATAAAGTGGTTTAAACTGTGAATAATGTGATATTGGATGAAGTTATGGTTTCTTGTAAGTTGAAACTGTTGAAATTTTGGATTTTTAAAGTTTAAACTTTAGTTTTTTGAACCGATTAGGTTTTCACAAGCTAATGATTTAAGCTTTAACTAATTCAACACAGAAGTAATTAAATAACAACAACTATAAATAAAATACCTTAAATTCATACCCAAAAACAATGAAAAACTCAATTTGCATCTCAAAAGAAAAATTAGAAAACATAAATTAACAAGTTTTATGGCAAAAAATCCCACAATTCCTTATCGTTTCTATTTTGACATGACAAATGTTTTAATACTTTACTTGACAAATTACAAACATCCGCAAAAAAATTTGCATACTCAACTGTTGCGCAACATTAACACAACAACAGTTTCGCAACTAATTTTTTCAATTTGCATTTTTGAAATTTTTTATGACGAATGTCCGTAGACCATAATCAAAGAAGGTTCTTTAACCTGTTCACACAAAAAGTAACAGAATACAATCCCAAAAGTCTAAATTATACATTCTCATTCCATCAAAAATAGTGAGTTATTGTGCTACATTTAATGCACTTATCATGTAATTCAACGATCAATTCAACTCCAAATTGTAATACAATACGAACTCAATTCTCCTTCTCTATTTTCGGTTGAAGTACCATTATGATCCATACTCGAATTTTTTTTTTCTTTATTTATTTATTTTCACTTATTCGTACTTTGAAGTATACTGGATATATAACCGTAAAAAAATAGATGTTTATAGCATGTGCCATAAAAAGGTGATTATAAAAATAATAAAATAAAAATTCATAATCAAAAAACCAAAGAAGAAGAAAAAAACTTATTTTAATGATCTAAACAAAAATAATAAAATACAAAAAAGCTGGAAGTAGTTCAATGAACCTCTTGATCCCCCCGATTTAAGAATCTCCTCCTTTACTTTGCTTTACGTGTGTTTTTTTTTTCGCTTTCTAATGCACTATATGTATTGAGAGCCGAACATAAATCAACATGATGAAGAACATTGCCGTTTTAACAAACAATTCACCACTGCTTCATTTCCATTTGCTACATTTTTTTTAATAATGCAGTTTTAGCCGGAAGGCAGAAGGTGGTATAATGATCAGTTTGTCTGATGATTGTTTGGATTTGTTAAATCCGCAAACATTGTAAATTAATGATGATTTATAGTTCTTGGATGGGGTGCAATTTGGAATCATGTTAGATGAAATTTTGGCGCCAAAATCACAGATGTTGAGGATTTGTGCAGAAAATCTTGTTATTGCTACAATTTGAGTCTAAAACTCCCAAAATAAAATGCGTCTCAAATCCAAAAACTTCCTAAACTCAAACTTCTTAACATCTACGTTAATTCATTCTCTCCAACTACTTAAGTGCTGCTATTTCATTATTTTTATACGAAATTAAATCATTTCATTTGCAGTATGTGTGAAACCTTTCTCTTCCAAACTCTTTATTAAATAAGCAAATTATGAAAATTTTTATTTTTTAATTTCCAGCCCCATTTCTCTCACTCTGTTGTTTTTCCATCAATGGGACATTTAAGCACCCGAAATAAACATTAAATTAAAAACTTAATTAAACGCATATTGTGCCAGTTAATTTATAGTTCTGTCATTGCTTGTTGTTTGGAATAAAAAATTGAGTAATTTTTTATACATGTGGGCTGAACCCGGTGCATTTTATAGCTGGAAAGGATACAATTTTACTTCACGCAGAAACTACTTTTTTTATATTTTATTGCTTTTTTATTACGCACACATATTAGGATTGACAACAACTGTCTATTATGACCGTGAGGGGTTGATTTGCTGTTTTTTTTCTACAGAACTTATTTTTAATGATCCAGCAAGTTCCTTGACCTCGATTCATCCTCTCGTAAATCCAATTAATATTTTTCATTCATGAAATTATTTTTAAAAATTATTTTAAAAAAATTGGAGTTGACGGCAATAAAAATTATTCGCTGTACGAATTTGTCGGTTGATAAGAAGAATCTTGAAGGTTATCTTGAACTATGTCAAGGTTTCGCAATAAATTTGGGTTTATTTTGGTATGTCTGGAATCTTTCATACTTGAAATTTTTAAATTTTGCAGAATATTTTTGGATTTTTGTTGCACATTTTGATGATTTTTCAGGGATATAGAGTGAATTATCAGCAAAACATTTGGTTGATTAAGTTCTCGAGGGAAATCTGATTTGAATGGCATACACAGAAATAGTGGGCACACGACAGAGGACCTAATAATGTTCTTCTAAATCAAGCTGAAGCTTAGGATTGGGTCTTAAAATTTCAAATTTCCTATATAAAAGTTTTTTTGACCCCCCCCCCTCTTAAAATTACTCACCTGAAGTGACATTTAGTGAAACAGATAGTATGCTAGCTTTTAAATTTGAACTTAATAAATCACATCAATAGACCCCCCCCCTCCCCATCCCTCAAATAGCTTCCAATTCACAAAACCCTGATATCTTTCATCCACTCCGATTTGTGATTCTTTTCATTTCTTTTTTTTTTTCAACAAGAAATATTTTGTAATCATTTGAGGATTTCTTCGTTTTCTTTTCCGCATTTTTGTCTACACACAAAAAAAGCAGCACCGAGAAGAATCGCAGAAAAAAATACAAATTTATCAAGTGAAGGCGCAAATCAAAATGTTTAGACATTTGAATGATCGAATTATGAGAATAAACATATGAATGAGTCAGATTGATAGATTAGGAGTTTTTTGGCTCAATTAATGTTTTTTTTCTGTGTTGTGTGTTCAGCCCAACGTCACGTTTATAGTCTCGATCAGAAACAGTTTCGTTTATTTTCTTCTCAATTGCTCAATGTTGCTTTATGTGTCAGAAAATTGACAGCTCCAAGATATTTTCTCATTTAGTACGTGATTGCTGCTGTTATTGCTAACAGGCGTTAGCTATCTTATATTCAATTTTTATTGCAAAACTGATCGTTCGCGTGCGATTGCGCAAAACTTTTTTCCCATCGGCATGAATTTGTTCTCTGTTTTTGTAATTTAAAATCATCGAATATCCAAAAATGTGTTGAATTTTATACACATATCCGATCGTAAAACTGAACATCTCGATGCCTCTAAAAGCGAATCTCTCATTGACTTTTTTTAGCGAGTGAAAATTAAAATTTTTCTTCTTGTGGATAAGATTTTTTTTTAAGGCGAAAAAGAAGTGAGTCTCGATATTATAAATAAATTGTTTATACAAATTTTATAATCCAAATATTAAGAAATAATAATATTTCAATCAACATCAGATTCTAATTTTGAGAATGTTTCGTATACACATTAAAAATCAGGGATTTAATGTCGAATATCAGATGTTGTTGGGTTTACGAGTTAAAACAGAACATTTTCAAATAAATTTTATTGACATTGGATATAAAAAAGACAGGTGGTTGTTGGAAATAATTGTAATTGGTTTTATTGGATTATAAAACTTTCTGCATGACTGGATTAATGGTGGACCTCATGTATAGCTTGCTAACCGTTGTATTTCCTTAACATTTGATAAATTTCTATTTTCAACATCTTGTCAGACTGCTACTTAAGTGGCACATGCTTTGTAACCTGAAGCTAGTCAATAACCACAGAATATTCCACATCCAGAATTAGAAATTCTCAACCAAACCTCAAAAAAAAGAGATTTTTGCATAATGTTATCAATAACCATACCCAAATGCTATGGATCATACAATAATCAAATATTTGACATCAATATCGAATTCCAAACAGCACAAAATAGAAAATTTTACATCCGACATCAAAAATCCCCTGTAAATGTTCCTTTTATGTTTCTTTTTAAGACATTAACACGTACAATATTTTAAAAATGTTAATGACTGCATGTGAAAGATGGTTGAATGAAATATAAAAAGATATTTTATGATTAATAACATTAGGATTAACGGTCATATGAAATCTAAATCTATTGTCGGTATTTTGCATTTTTTAGAAGCCTTAATTTCTAATTACGAATTAATAATTAATGACGTGACAAATAAAATTCGGCATTTGTATAAATTAATAAAGAAGATGGACGAGAAAAAGATTTTTGATGACAGCGAATACCAAAACAAATAGATAAAATTATCTGCATGGGATAGAGCTGATGTGTGAAAAAAATCAAGGTAAAATCTCATGTTACTCAAAGTGTTGAATTTTTGTGGCTGTAGCCTTCAAATCAGAATCAGCAGAATTTTCGTAAAGTCAGAATTTTGTGCAATTTTTGATTTATTTCTGTCTAGTCTGCAATAAATTTTAAACTTAACTAGAATTATGACGAACTGTCCAATTATTTATATCCAGTCCACCTATTTATCAAACTTTTTTGCTAGTGCTATAAAAATTTGAAATTCTGATTAATAATTATCAAAAATTCCACATCTTCTCGGTTCCATAGGCATCGCATAATTAAAAATTCAGAATAGCCTCAAAAAATCTTCTTAATTGAAAGAACGCAAGCCTTTTTTAATGATCCCGAGCCACACACTGCGTGATTAAGGAGAATAGATTGTAAAACTCTTGCTCATAATGAACATTTAAATGATCAATTAAATGGAATTTCAAGTACATTACAGCCCCGGGACTAACCTACATCAATAATAAAAAGGATAATCAAGTCTATTCCACTAAAAGTTCATTAGAATAGAAAATAAAAGAAATTAATTGAAGCACGAAAATCACTTTTCAACAATGAAAACATTCAGATTTGTTTCTCATTCTCCAATGGGGTTGCTTCATAAATGATGTCAATGTTTCCATTAGGAAGGAAGGTTTATTGCTGTCTTACACTTCCATTCAAAGGAAATAAAAATCATTTGGTATGAAAACTTTATGACAAAGCGAAGAAATCTCAAGTTTCAAACAACATCATTTATGGACGACCCCTATTCACTTAAATAGAAAATAAGAAATAAACCTCAAATGAACATCAAAGTAAAAATTGAATATAAATGCGTACACAAGACTTCCAGACGAGAGATCAATTATCGAGTGGCAAACTACTCTCCCAACTTAAAATGAATTATTAATGCTTAAATATAAAAGGCGAGTGAAGTGAATAAGGAAGACAGAAACTAACGCACAATAGTTTTAGAATGGAAATTTCTGTAGGTTCTTGAAAGAAAAATTTAAGCATCATTAATCATATTCTTTTTTTTTTCACCGAGAGCATTTTCAAGCCTTTTATTATGTGTTTTTGAGTTGGATGTGTCTATATTCGAAACTCGAGCATGAAAATAAAACTAAAAGCATGTCAAGTTTTTTAAGAGATGGTTGGGGAGCAATACGATTGTATGTTGTGTCCAAAACATATTTTGGTTCATAAATGCGACAACTTTCTATCGAATTTGTTACATTTTCTTTTTACTAACTGCCTTGTCACATAAAACTAGAACAAATTCACGAAATTCCAAACTTGTTAAAAAAATTCTGCGTAGGCAAAAACATCAACAAAACCTAATGAATCTTGAACGACATGCAGAAGTGCAATGCGTTCATTATCTCCACATAAAGAAGTGATTCATCATGGTTAAGCGCTACTGCTGAATGTCAGCTGTCATGTGAATGAATACGTATAGCCATATACGATGTCAGGCTATTATTCAATTGATTATTTGTTATAATAATCATCATCATCGATATTATTACTTTTTATTATGTTGTTAAAGAAGAAATATCGACAATGAAGAAGGTCAAGTAAACGATGAATCTCCACGAAATCTGTCTACAATGAAGACTTTTTTTCATTCTTGATCATCGCTCAATTTATTGAGAGATTCAATCACATATGACATGAGCATGTTTGTTCATTCATACAAACGACAACAACAATGATAAAGAGATATGACAAATTTATATTTAATGGACGATGAGCTTTGATTTGTCTTTTGTGGTTTCCTTTTTGTGTGGTCAAAATTTTCTTGCTTATTGATTTTTTATTGATATTTTTTTGTAAGCGATACAGCAAATCTTTAGTTTCACTGATCCATAACCGACCGAGAGAGGTCATCAGTGGGTTAATTAATTTTCATTTTGTTCCTCTTTTGTGTGTGTGGCTATTATCAACATCTTCTCGTACGAAAATAGCATAAACAAGTTTGTTGTTAATTCTTCTATCATTTGTATTTTTGTTTCTTATCTCTCAATGGCCCTAATATTAATCTATTAGAGAGACTTGATTCCCTATTGTGTTTGATGATTACAGACTGTTGATACCAGACTTTTTTTGTGGCTAAATCATGTAAAGAAGATAATTTATGTCTTGTTGGAAGTTTGATATGAATAGATGGATACAATCAGGCAAAGATGGTCAAATTGGATGTCTGTTGATTTAAGTCGATGTTATAAATTCTTTGTGGACTTGGAATTCAAGCAGTTTTGGATAAAATTAAGGTGTTCTGACATAATCCAAACAAATTATGTAATTATCATAATCAATTAGTTGGACTAAACTTAGAAATCTAGTTTACATAATTGGATTTCAAAATCACGCAATATTCGTTTTAACGTAAATTTAAAATTTAAAAAATACTTATTATAATATAGTTGTTTCAACAAATTTTCAGTCTTTCATTGGGGTCGTTCACTTATGACTTCCGAAATTAACGTTCATTTTTCAAAAAAGAACAATGAATTTCCAGGAATTTTAATTGTTCTTTTCTTGCTGACCCCCCCCCCCCCCCCCCCCCCTGGACGTCATAAGTGAACGGCCCCATTAAAATTCGGACAATAATCTTCACATTTTATTATTCATGACGATCCAATTATTTTATCCTTCCATTAGGAAATTATTAAGTTTATTAAGACACAATAGCATAAAGCATATTCATCATAAACATCCAAAATCCAGTATTTCAATAAAATTTGATGTCATTTTTGCAAAGGAAATGAAGAAATTTAGGATATCAAAAATCAAATTCAAATTGTCCATTAATTATTATTCCTTCCGCGAATTCATATATCCCCCAATAATCTTAACCATAACAATAAAGTTTTGAATAAAAAACCTAATCCACATAACTTTAAAATATAATGACACAGCCTATAAAAAATAAGTTTGACTCAAACACCACAAAAATTCTAATTTTTGTCTTATTTCCTTCGCGACACAGCAAAAAAAAAATAAAACACAAAACTGTCCAAATCAACAAACAAAGGAAATTGTATGATTGTTATGCGATGTAACATGAGAAGAATTTCGCTTAACAAAAAAATACATTATTTCAAATGCAAATACGTCGTCCACGCGTGTCTGAAAGACTTTGTATATATACCTAAATATAAGTTTGTAAAGGCATTCCTTTCAATAAATTATCTTTCAACGTCAATTCCTTTCAAAGACCCAAAACTCCATTAAACCGTTGCGACTTTATTTATTGTTTTTCTCTTTTCTTTTCTCGGGGAGTGATTTTATGATGTTTCGATTGAAACGTTGAGGTAGGTTTCATTCTCAAATGCGGCAACATAATGCCGCGATCTCGCGCAATAGGAGAAAAAAAAAACCTGAATTTATATTTATCTCTTTATAATACATGCTGGAAATGACGGTCGGTTACAAAAAAAAAAGATGAAGAATAAGAAGAAAGTAAGGGAAGGCAAGAGTATGGAAGATTTGTTGATTATTTTGGAGCAATTGCTAGATTTTGGATAGTGTGACCATAAAAGTACAAGTTTATTGATTTTTGCTATGAATCTTACGGAGCACTTTTAACTTATCATTAGTCAGAATGCCCCAAATAGCCCTAGAAAATTTCTTCAAGCCATTAACACACAACTCTTTGTAAATCATACCAAACTGCATCCAAACCATCACGTGACATCCTCAAAAACCTGCTAAACTGCCTTTAACATGCATTTTTTCAACCACAGTTCATACTTTATTCTCATTTTCGTCAATAATTTTTCTTAATTCTTCTTCATATGTTAAACCAACAGAAAATGTACAAGCATCGATTTATCAGTCATTCGATTGCCATCTACAGCAGTAAAATGTATGCAAATGGAAGTTATATTTGATGATGAGCTACAAAACAAGTTAGTTCATGTGTTTAAACAACTCGAAGCGCTATTGAATGAGGTCTATGATCAGTCATTAGTATTTTTATTGCAGGTGTAAAAAAGACACATTGTCGATCTGGACAAAAGTCAATTTACTAGACCATTCAATTCTTATTCAAAATAAAGAATAAACGTGATGGAATTTCCATAAATTTTCATAATTTTTTTCTATCCTCTCAATTTTGTAGCTACTTGTTGTGAGACATAAAAATGAAATAGAATCAGTGGGTAACGTTAGATGAGACACATAAACATTTCGTGTCCGTAAAGACCTAAAAAGATATTTATCGAATATCATTTTATTCTAATGGCGATTAATTAATTAAAATGAGACACATGCAAATGCAAGCTACAACATTCCATGATGCTCAGCACCGCCAAAAATTCATTCGGACCTGACAAGCTGTTGATCATTTTGACTGGATGAATAGATTTGTTGATTTGTTTTGCAGACGACATGACTGGTAGATATGCTGACTTCATGTCTATTGAGTTGATAAGTTGAATAATTGATTGAAAAGCAGTTAAACTGGTTATGCACGACAAGTTCCATTAACACGCAAAAGATTAACACAGCTCAATGAAAATGCGCTTTTATCACTTCATTAGAACATTTACTTAACCATGTTCTATCTCTGTTGATGTAAGCAAGGCCTTCTGATTAGCTTATGCTTCATCTACAACATACTCGACTGAATTCTTATATTAAGCATGTGTGGCTGATTAATTAGCAGATAAATCTTGTCGACCTTCCTGATTAACAAGATATTTGTGTGCCACAAGAGAGCAAACTAATACTCAATTAGCATATTTTTCAAGCACTTCCTCAAGCATTTCAGTTGACTCTCTTGAGGAATAAATCAATAAATAAATTTGATGTGATTCTCAAGTGCACTTGCTACAGCCAAAAGTTGAAAAATGCTTTATTAATAAGTTGACAAGTTTTGTTGTCGCTTTGGGAATTTTCGACTTTTTTAAGTGGATATCTTCTCCTCTACGTGACGAGAGATTCCGATCGTAAAAAAATTGTTTGATCATTTTCAACATTGAATGGGTGTAATTTTTCTGGGGATTACTGAGGAGTTTGAAATTTGTTTACGAAACTATTTTCAAAATCCTAATCCAGCATGCTGCTGTAGCTGAAGGACAGACAAAATAGAATATGCTCATCAATCTTGACGTCAAAACATCATAAGCATTTGAAAAATTCATTTAATATCCCATTAAGAAAAATCTAAACTCAAAATCACATTTTAATTAATTTTAGCCACCTACATCGTCCTCCGTACCCATCTCGTGTCGATTCTGTATTCACAAATTCACGTTTTGAAAAAAATTCCTCATTTATGTGGAAGCAAACGTTTACGATAATTAATGGCACTCAAAATCAGAGTCTCTTTTGATGAGCATAAAATATGCATGACTAAAGTGCATTTTTCATCGCAAATCTTCCCATCATCGTTCGTTTGGCTGGTTTTTTTTCAAAAATGTGAATTTTTTGTTTCCCTTCCCAATTTTTAACGACATCAAAATCCATTAAAAAAGAGAATTTTTCTTCTTCTTTGAAAAAAAAATTGACAGGAATGATTTCACAATAATGTTAGATTTTATATACCCGATAATTTTCTGGCCTGATGATGATTGTCTGAGATTCATGTTGTGAAAAAAATTGCCCAATTCGAAATTAAGCATTTATAGAAAAAGAGCAGGGGTGATTTCAATTTAATGATGAGACATTAAAGAAGAACACATATGTCAATTGTGTTACACAATAGCTATCCATACATACACACATACTGTGTGTTTTTATAAAGCGCATAATGTAACATAAAAAAATTGTGATGCCGCTTTCAGAATGGTAATTAATTTTTATTTTTCTCTCTTCTTTTCACAGAATTTTTTCGTCATTTCTCATCGAGCGTTGTCGTAAAGGGGTCGTTCATTTATGACGTCTATCAAAATTTTCAGTTTTATGACCCCCCCCCCCCTCCTTCCACTTAACACCCGATCGGCACATATTGAAATGTTTTTTAAAATGTCTTAAAATCTCAAAGCCAGCATTCAGTGCTCGCTCCTACAACTTTTCAAAATAATGGACGTCATTACTTAATGTCTCCGAAAGGAAATTTCTTACAGACTTTTTTCCACATAAAACTGTCGCTTCTCATTTTCATTTTGGGAATTTTGATGAGTTTTTCTTGAGTTTTGTTAATAAATTTTGATGTAGCCTAAACAATTGTAGATTAAACATTCTTCATGCTCATTCAACCTTCAAGGTCGATATAAAAAATCGCTTTTATGCTTCATTCCCCAATAAATCCAAGACTTTCCTACTCGAAAACTTTTTTTTCGTGTTTTGAAGAAAGAAGAACACAAAAAATGTGTATGAACAAAAAAGTGCATACGCGCCACAGCAACGAAAGAGAATTAAAGACAACGACATGATCGCAAGTGGAGTGAGATGACGGGAGTGTTGCCTACAAATTATTAACTCCGAAGAACGTATTTATCATGCTTAGAAATTGTATTTTTTTCGACATTTCATGTTCTTACTTCGGCGGGTCTTGAGGAACTTGATTAATTTCATGTTTGTTCTCGGGTACAGCCAGAAGAAGACACATTTCAGTCTTTAAATAAATTATATTATGTATGGATTTAATTCTTATGTATATAAATTTTTGGGAGGTCGCTTTGGGTCATCATTCCAAAATGTGCATTCATAACGAGGGAGATCATTCTATAACAGTGGTGGGCAACCTTTTTTCATACCTTAGTGGTAAGCCATGACCGAAACCGCTCATTGTTTGTGGGCTTTGTCGAATTCTTCTCGGCACACTTGTGTGCCGCAGCGCATGTGTTGGACATCACTGTTCTATAGCCATTGAAAATAATATTACACAATTCCCTGCGTGCTATACAATCCATTGAGAATGAAAGAATTTATGGTATTAAGAATGAATGAGACATAACATAAATTTATTTGCATTTTTTCAATTCTTTTGATTTTTTTCCAAGAAATTATTCTCGATTTTATTGTTATGTCTTCGACTGATCAACATCGGTTCATTCAATTTTAATCCTCCGTATTTTTTTCGGGTTATCTTTACTGCTTTTTGGGTTTATTGTCTGCTGTCTTTAAGTCTTATTGTTGCTCGAAACAATGATCCTCAAACCATAGACTGTGTCTGCTGAATTTATAACCCTTTTAGCACTTAAATTCACAGTCAATCATCCATCAAACTTAACGATATTTTAATCTAGTCACTATTAAACACAGCTTTTCCCTCCATCCATAAATTATTAAGTTTTATTTTAAAAGATTCGCATTTCTATTAAATAAGCAGTCTGACATGTATGCACAAAAAAAAGTGAATAATTTTTTAACGCAAATTCATTTGAAAAAATTTGCATCAAATGCAGTAAAAAGAATTTTTATTCTCTCTCTATGACTCAATTGAAAGCACTTTATTTTAATTTTTTGCATCTCAATGTCATGTCTTTATTAAATGAGCCTTGAAATGTCAGTTTCCTAGCTCATTAGAAATGAAAATGCAAGTAAGTAAAATCGGTCATATATTTAATATTATTAAATTCATATCTCATTAAATGTATTTCAAAACATATATCCTTTCAGTTTGTTTCATTAGGGAACGGCATCAGTGCCTCACATGCAGAAATATGAGACTACAGTTAAGTAAAAAGAGAAAAAAATATGAATCGTTTCCGTTCACGCGATTTCAATTTTGTTTTTTGTATTTTTTTTTTATTGTAAATCAAGGGATGGGAACTATTGTTTGAATTTAGGGCAATTTGTGGATATAAAAACGCGTGATTAATGTGGAATTTTGGAACAAAAATGCTTTGGAAATAAAACATACCAAAATGAGGGATATTCAAGAATAAAATTGAAATTTGGTATACAATCCACTTTCTATAGCCAATATAAATATGATAGTTTAAATCTAATTCCTCCTTAAAACCTAATCTCCAGTTCTCCTCTAACCTCAAATATAAGAATCTATAAAAAAAATTTTTAACTGTAGAAATAAATTCGAATTTCTAAACGTTCTCATCACGTGTTTTTTCATATGAAATAAAATAATCATTAATTATAGTACAAAAACACTGTTTCAAGACTTTTAAATGCGATTCACGAAAATAAAACAATGGACCTGAGCTAATAAAACAAACTAGAACTCTCTACGATGTCGAGTTAAAAAGTTTTTCTCCACCCGAACGAACGAACAAAGTGAATTAATAAGCTACCTTTTCGAAACAAGTTTCAAAAATGCGCTAAAACCTCAAAAGGTTCCCAACCCCATCCCAAAAATGAGAATTCATTCATTCATTCTGTTCCATCGACACCAAGCACAAGCGTCTTCCTTGCTCTTTGTGGCTTCATAAATAATGGAAAGCAAAGTCAAATAAAAGAAAAATGACGTTAATTAACTTTTCTCACAGCAGAATAATTGAAAGTATAATAAATATGCTTGTATCAACAATACAGTAGCGGTAATTGTGTTTTTGGTATTAATATTATTCGGAAATAATTCTTGTTGAATTACTGATTAATTATAAGAAGAGGTAGTTTCGATGGTTGGTCTTTAAGTGAGATATGATCTAGACTGTGAAGAGTTGTGGCTTAATTCAGGTTTGCATGTAAATAAAACTTGATTAAAGTTTCAGATTTGTTCATTAAATTATTAAGATTAAGCAGCAGTCAAGGCATAGCTGAACTTGAAAAGAAATGAGTCAGGAAAACCACTTTTTAACAATGACAGTCATAACTTGATCTGTAGAATATCCCGCAATAAATTTCGACAGTAGAATTCTATGAAAAAAATCTTATTTTCTCATCTTGGTAATACCTGTTGAATATTAATAACGTCAGTTCTCTGATGACCAAGTCATTACATCACGATTCTATTGCGTCAGGCTGAATGAGCTGATTCATTTTTCCTTGAAAACATTTTCAGTTTGAGGAAGAAATGCAAATGACAGTAAAAGTTGAATTTTTTTAAAAAGAATTAAAATAAACAAATCTACAAAAGAATTAAAGTCAATATCAAATGATTTTCATCGATTCCTTTCATTAATTCAGATAGAAAATCAGAAACTTCATATCACGAATTTCCACATCATGATTAAGCTCGTAAATTGTAAGATGATTTTAGAGGATAATCTATTTAAAGATGAGGAAATGTAGTCACATTTTCAAGTTTAAAACAACTCACATTGTAAGTCTGAGATGAGTTCCCAGAAATTTTTTTAAAAATAAATAAACAATTAAAATTGATTAAAAAAAATGTTTACGATTCAAAAATCAATTCAGAATTTTCTCAGCATATTTAATTTACAGCTACACATGCGATTGAATCTTGTTTGCAAATAAAATATTTATGTTTTGTCTCAGTCAGGTGCCTCAATCTAACGACACAAGTGATAATGATTAAAGTTTACAGATTATAAAATTCAATAAAATATTTAATACTTATGAATATTAAAACAAGTCAGTCAATGTTTAGCAAACAATTTAAAATGTCAATCTACGTCCATCGAATGAAATAATTCGCTTCAAAACTTTATAATGAAATACAAGTAATAGCTGTAAATCTAATGTCCAAGCTACAGCCAATTGAGAATAATGAAAGGCAGGGGCAATAAATATTTAATGAATGCACGGCACATAATGAAAAATCGTAGCAAAAAATCTTGATTATTAGATTCTATCCATAAATCACTCTTACGTGTGCCCCTACTTCAAAATAATAAAAATTAACTAGAATCAAAAGCAGTAAAAAATTTTACATTTAAATCTAATTTTACGACTTGTCATTCTCATGGACTGGAACGTCCACCAAAAATATTTACAGTCAGTCCAATTATATAACATTAGAGTATGTAATTTAGATACCAAAATATTCTAAGAATTCAATGGTTCCATAAATTTCTCATAACGCTTTCTCTAATTAACGTCATCATGGGCCATAACGCGATATCAGCCCTTCTTTATATCATTCTATTTTTTATTGCGTCACAAGAGTATTGTTAAGTCATAATTGACTGATCTTAAATAAGAAAAGAAATGAAATGATGAGAGAGTCTCGGAGCATGAATGATGGAAAATGTGCATGTGAATCATGATCATTAAACGCTACCATGCACTGCCTTTATGACATCTCAAGTGCATTCAATATCGATTACACGCTTTCGCTCTTTTTTCTTTTGAATTTGATTTCTGTTTCATTCGAATGAGAAGACTTAATTGTGCACAGTTTGAGGTCTTCGCACTGGGGTTTATGGATATATTTTTGGATATTTTTTAATGATTTCGAATCATTTTTTTGAGACTTGAATGTTTGTTTATTTTGATGGAATTGGATGAATTGATGATTTCTCGAAGACTAATCGATGGTGAGAATATTCATCTTTCTATGACTGTAGTGTGTTTAGACTAATGTATAACAAGTCAGATTTAGTGAGAATCGAACCTGCAAAGAAATGATCTCCAGCGAATCAATCAGAAATCTATTACACTCGGTCATCAAGCTATTTAGTTTACTTCTGCAATCTTTCATATACTTACAACCAAGGCTGAACTGATCGAAATCATCAAATGTGATTTATAAGTTCCGTATCTTTGCATTGAATAAGTTTCATCAAGACTCTAGAGCCCTATCAACAGAGAACTCCACCCACGATTCCTAAAGAGAACCTTGAATTGACTTTCTGTTCTGATGTCAGTATCAGCCTAAGGAAGTCTCTTTCTATGCCAAATCAGTTCTCTAGCTTTAGAATTCACCTTTTACCTTCACATCTGCTTCAAAAAATCCCTCATCCAATTAAATCCCAAACTTTTTGACAGTATCAACTTTTAATCCCTTCTAATCCTCATCAAATCAACTTCTTTTTCCACCAAAAAAAAAGTATGTGAACAGTATCAAGAACTAATAATATAAAACAAACTTTCTTATTCATCGCGATAGAGCGATCAAGAAGAAATTTGGTTTGAGAAAGACAGCGAGTGGCAAAGAAAGGAACGAAAAAGGGCAATAACAATAATAAATGAAAAAGAATTTCATGTTCACAAAAAAAAAAAATTGTATTTAAAAGAAAATAAAGAAAGAAGAGAGAAAACCGCGCCCTTATAATTTATTTTGATCCATGCCATTCCATTTCTAACAACATTTTATTGTTTTGGTGCTTTTTTACACTCTCACTGGGTATAACTGAATGTATTAAGTCTTTATACACATCATGCATGCATACACATACTCATTATGTTTTGTTATGCTACATTGCAGTCAAGACAAGTCTCAGAGAACGAGAATGTTGCCTCAACATGCTTGTTTTTTTGTGGTCTTTCGATTTCTTTCTTCGATTTTTGGTCTTGCCTCGATTTAATTTTTGAAACACAAACAGAATTGGAAATAGATAGAAAATTGAAGCATGTTTGGAGAGGATTCTTGGAGGGTCTTGAAATTGAGAATGTGTGGAACATGAAGGTTCTGTCAATTTTTGTGTACTTGTCACAACTTATTCAACCTTTAGTTCGGTATAGGATAGCTCTGTATTTTCTCATGTGCCAGTCAAATTCGAAAAGTTTTAATCAATAGAATGAAATTTAGAGCTGGCAAGAAGAATTAGTCAGTCATAAAAAATTAGAATGGATATTAATTTAGAGGTTAATGTGGTGAACTGTATGTGATGGAATTTTTAAGAGACTAGCTTTGTAGAAAAATTATTTTTGTAAGTGACTTGAATATTAATTTAGATGGTGCTTAATTTTATTAGTCAGAAGTTTGGATGATTCAGAAATGAGATCCTCAGTAATAAAGCAAAAGCTTTTAACTGCCAGAAAAATTTCAAATTTTTAACGGCAGTTTTGAGTTTGAATCTCAACAAAATTCAAATTTTAACGGTTGAAAAATTGCTCATCAATAGATCTCGAAAGTTTCAAAGACTTTTACAGTTAGGTACACAAAATATTCAGCAATAACCATCGATTCATTCATTAAATTACAACTCATTAACCAGCTAATAATTCAAGAATCTCATTTCACAAGAGCGATAAACCCAGCAACAAAAAGAAGGAAGAAATTAAAATAAAAATTACATGAAATCATCAAGCTATGCTGATGATTATCATCTTCATTCTAATATGTGTAATGTGAATTGAGCAGCACATAAAAAACGTTCTAAAAAGAATGAATGAAGCAACAACAAAAAAAATGTTTTCTTCATTTTAGCAGGCAACAACAATTTAATCGGTTTGGTTTATAGCGAAATTATAGTAATTTAATTAATTATAGACTAGCACTCTCCCCTTATGTACATACACTTTTAAAACATCCCATATCGTTCTTTACAAAGTGTAATTAATTGTTTGATTAAAGAGTTGTTGCAACACATTATAGCAAATTAATTTATATTGTTGTACATAAATTGAACAATTCGGTGCCTTTTATTGGATCATAAAAATCTTTCTACAGAAAATTTGATTGATAAATTTATGTTACTACTTCCTGCTTCCTCAATTTGTTGTAAAATCCCTCACATTCTTCTTAAATAATTTATCATCTTTGAAGTGACACGCGATCAACTTTGTTCTCCTCAAAATAAAATATTACATTCTCTTCCTCAAAATGGGTTGAATCAGTCATGTGTGGAAATAGAAAAACATTTTTTTATACACGAAACACGTTTCCCAATTTCCGCCTATTTTTTCTGTGTTTAAGAATTTTTCCTCATTTTTCTTGATACTTGTAAGAACGATCAGAACATCTGGCATGTGTGTGTGCGCGATAAAAGTTTAAGATTCTTATTGTTTCATCAGACTAGAATGCAATAAATAAATAGGATTGAGTATCAAGTGGATGTGGTTTTCTTGGAAGGGGGCCGTTCACTTATTACGTTCGCATTTTAGGGGGGGAGAGGGGGTTTGAAAAATTGTAACAAAGTGTAAAATAGGGGAGGGGGGTCAAGAAGTATGTAACGTTATAACTGTCGTCTGTCTTTTAAAAAAAGTTCACGAAAAAAAATTGTTTACAAATTCACACCAAAAACATTTTTTTTAAATTTTCCAACTTTTCAATGATAAAATAAATTATGAACGTTCAGGGGGGGGGGAGGGTTGTGAGTTGTACCATATTGTAACAAGGGGGGGGGGGTGAAAAAAGTCGTTTTTTTGCGTAACGTAATAAGTGAACGGCCCCGAAGGGAAATAATGATTTTTTGATATTAAGAAAAATTGGGGTTTTGAAGCAGGGCCGCTTCTGGTCAGCTCAAATCCAGAACATAGCCAAATTTTTATTTTGAGAACTGAAAAATTGAGGACGAGAGGGGAGTGTTTTTTTTTCAAAAACACCTTGGCAAGCTGAAGTAAGTCATATCAAAGGAATCAAAACAAGCCCTCTCCTCCTTCTAGCAATGCTCTAGAGACCGGTTACTAAAGATGCTTGTGACATATTGGAATTTGAATAAAAAAAATTCTTAGACTATGTTGAGTACCCGAGTAGCGTAAAAAGTCAGGCCCCGACGTAATGAGCATTCTAATAATGTTAAGGACATCCATACTTACTTCGATGACCATACAGATCAATTGTGATCCATGGCCTCCCTCAGATGCCGCTTAAAACTGGCTCTATCGCTTGCCAATTTCCTTTAACAAATGCAATAATGTCTATCAACAGCCTCTTTCCATGAGTTCTTTGGCTTTCCATCTACAAAGTCCGACTTAAAGACCTTACTGAATGGAGCTTCCACAGGTCTCCTCAAAACATGTCTAGCCCATCGGAGCCTGTTTACTTTAATCGTTTTAATGATATTTCATTGATATACACAAACAAAATTAATCAAGCAGAGAAAGTGTTCATAAATTTCTCATTTCACTTATCTCGATTATAAATTGATTAAATTTAACTTAATTGATGGTAAGGAAAATTTACGACAATTCAGAGAAATGGAAATTCCGTCATCATATAAAAAATTATGAAAAATTCTCTCATATTAATATTCAAAGTGTACCACATGGTTTCCCAAAAGAATCAACTTAACACATGTTTTTTTCGTACATCCAAAATTTTTGTGTTATTTAATCATCAAGATCGTCATCGCAGGGTAAATAAATTTTCTCTGCATATAAAAATAATTTGTAAAAAAAAAAGATCGTAAACGCTCCTGATTGCGATAAGAATTTTTCATGGTGGCTGTTTAACTTTGTCATACATTTATTTTAAACATTTTATTTACTTGGCCTCGCCATATGCTCATCTGGCTACCACACGTTCCCATAAAAGTCGGGCTAAGTCTAGCAAAAAAAAATTTAATGTTATAATCAAAAGTTATCGTCACACTGTGGCAATTGATGTAGTATCGTATAATATGTCTATTATGTTTATTCTCTTAATAGCTATGCCAGTAATAGATCATCATAAAATGTAAGTGGATAGTCTTTAAGCGTGGATATTGAGAGCGCATATCAAGGGCTGATGGACTTATGATCTCAAAATGATGAGTTTGTTGCTACACAAAAGAAACTTGATTGCCCTTGAATTTTCCTCCAAAAAATTTCCACATCAAAAAAAAGCCAGAAGCTATCCGAGTCGAATGCAATTTTGCGA
This sequence comes from Chironomus riparius, assembly GCA_917627325.4. Classification (NCBI taxonomy): domain Eukaryota; kingdom Metazoa; phylum Arthropoda; class Insecta; order Diptera; family Chironomidae; genus Chironomus; species Chironomus riparius. The sequence goes on from OU895879.1 coordinate 33,614,398, forward strand.
TAATATTGACCTATTACTTCTCAATTGCCACATGGCTAGTCATAATGATGCAATAGAAAAACTTTCCACCCATAAAGCTATAAACAATAGATAATTATTGGAATATAAAGTTTCAATGTCACATTCTTTAACACAAGGATGTGAAAATAAATCAACTTCCTTCCCATTCTAATCTGTTGGCATCTGCAAAAAGTTTACTTTTCAGTCTCAAATATCACATGAGTTAGACAACGTCAATTCTAGTTGTGCCTAAAGTGGGTGTATGTTCAATTTACACAACAAACCGATCATTTTCTAGTTAATGACACCACCGAGGTCATATAAAATGTAGGTCTGACCGTCTGTCTATCTACATATCCAATTTACTCTCTTTATTGCTCAACATGTAATTTTCACGTGATATAAATAGATCCGAAAAAACCGTTTAACTACTCAATCACTAAATTATTTGCATTCCATTAACACATTATACTCAAAATGTGTCATTACATGAAGTGTTTTGCTTTATATCCATCCAAAAAAAGGTCTCTGTCTATGCAAAATTATGCGCATGTTAGTTGAGAAATCGAACAACAAAACACAACATTTATGTCAGAAGAATATGTTGATTATTCATGAATGATAAACTTGTAAACTTCTATTGTTTGAAATTCTCGCTTTGAGTACGCTGTGCTTATGTACATATGTACATTTTTGCTAAGCGGTAGGTACTTGAATTTAATTTTTTTCATAAAGGGGCCATTCACTTATTACGTAACGCTTTTAGGGGGGAGGGGGGTCTAAGATTTTGTTACGGTTCAAACAAGGAAATTTTTTTTTCATACAAATTTTGTTACGAGGGGGGGGGGGGGTCTAAAAAGTCATTTTTTCGCGTTACGTAATAAGTGAACAGCCCCAAAGTAAATAAATGAAGGTGAAAGGGTGGAATTGAAATGAATGGAGGATTAAGAATAAGACTGTAGAGTTATTTATGTGGATTTGTGAATGGATGTGATTTATACTCTTTGTATCTGATTGGTAGAGTTGTGTGTCTTAATTGGATCTTATTCAGTTCTACCTTTGAGTTTAATGCAGGGTTGTGGAACATGTGCACAGGTAAGAACCGTACAATTCCTTGATAATTTATAAGGTTTCTCAAACAAAACCTCACAAATTTTCAAGGAATTGTATGGTTCTCACCTGTGCACAAGTGCCTGTTTCGCAACCCTGGTTTAGTGTTTAAAAGCTTTATAATTTATCAGAATATTGTCAAGTTCAGGCAGGGTCAGGTTTTTGTCCATCGACTATGTTATTTGCTAAAAGTTTATCCTGTTTTTGTAGTGATATGCTTTGAATATAATCAAAACTACACTGACCAACCTTAAAAATGCCTATGAAGATATCAACAATCTTTAAATCATCAACAACTTCGCAATATTCTACAAATTAAGGATATAAATTTAGGATTACCGCAAATTTCTTCACATTTCCGATAAGGGGCTGTTCACTTATTACGTAACGCGAAAAAATGACTTCTTAGACCCCACCCCCCCCTCGTAACAAAATTTGTATGAAAAAAAAATTTCCTTGTTTGAACCGGAACAAAATCTTAGACCCCCCCTCCCCCTAAAAGCGTTACGTAATAAGTGAATGGCCCCTAAGAAATGGACTTAAAAATTTTTGTATTCCAATTTTCATCGCATAACTCCAACATTATCTCAGCAATTTCATCTCAAATCCAACATTTATAGCTTGCGATTTATGTTTATGATATTTTCCTTTTGGCTATTTCCACTATCGGAAACATTTTTCAGTGACACTAAACCAAATTTTTATGATCCACAAAAAAAAGAAGGAAAGAAAAATGGACTAAAAGCTTTTAATGGCATCAAGAGGAAGAAGAATAGTCACTGAGCTTTAATTTTTCATCCCCTAAGCCTTTTAAAACAATCCCCGCCTATAACAATAACAATATTGTTTGTATTAATAAAGGAAGGTGCAGCTCAAGGAAAATATACAATTCAAAGGACTTTTTTAAAAAATAAAATTATTGTACAATAAAATAAATGTCGATGACGAATGGAAAAAGCGAAGTAATTTCCATTTTATAGCATAGCTGGCCATTAATCGATTTCATGAATCATGATAATATGCACAAATGAAAAAAGTAGGTCTTGCAAAGAACATTAAGTGCGAGTAAATAAACTATAAGTATAAAAACATTCATAAAAAAGAAGCATAATAAAAAAAATGCAATCATGCTACTGGAATTTCTCACATCTTTTCCATTTTCCTTCTCTTATATTCTGTGATTATAAACAGTCCTCAAAAAAAAATGCTTGACGTAAATATTTATTAATTATACATGTATGTTTAGTAATTCACTTCTTGTTTTTCAATTTTAAGCACTTTATTAAATAAAGTTTATTTATATGGGAACTCATTGTGATGCAGTTTTGTGTGCTTTTATTTCACAAGATGTTTTTATTCTGAGCAGAAGTTTATTTTTGCTGATTTAACGGAAATTGAAGTTTTGAATTTTTTGCGTGCTTTGAAATTCGATCCTCTCAAATTTGACTTTTTGGATTTCTTTCAAATGATTTGAACCCTTTAAAATATTTTTCAAATTTTTAACGAACTTTTAAATTTTAAGTTTTGTGACACTTTCAAGTTGATCATCAAGTTGATTTAAGAGTCGATCATAAATGATGTTAAACTTATGATACGAGTCAGTATGTACAAAAAATTTTAACTTTTGGTAGACGCTTTTTACAAGCATCGCCTGCAACAATTTGTCAACATTCACGATCTTTATCAACAATTTCCCAAATTACATGCCATTATCATCAACAACTATGTAAGCCGCAGACTTTAAATCAGATTAGACAATGTGAAAACTGCATTATTACAAATTATAACGAAATAATCAGCTAAACAAAAATTGCACTTGAATGTTAATTGTCGTGCATGAAATTTAATGGCAATTTTATCTATATTGCAAATCAGTTCCTTTCAAGCGTACAAAAACAAAACATTACTTTATGTAATTTCGTAATAACCATGACGACAGACGACTGTTAATAAAGATTAATAAATTGATAATGAATGCAACGCCTTGAAATACTCACATCATTTGTCATTGAATTAATTAAATTTGATTAATTAATATAAAGTCATAATTGAACATAAACAAGCATCAATGAGTCGAGGAAAATTGAAAAATTGGAAGAGGAAAATGAAAATATATTTTTTTGGCAACGTCTGAAAGAAATTTTTTTGTATTTTTGCCCACACGCATGACCAACTAATTGGGGAATTAAATAGAGATTTTATTCAAATTAAAAAGCTCAGTCATTAATCCTACATGTGATTGAGATTCGCAGATCTAACTTGGCAAATGTAATTTGTTGATAATAAAATATTACAACTTTACAGCTGAACCTGCAACAGGTTGAATAACGTCATCATTACCTTGAATTGGTGAGAAAGTAAATAAAGCATTATCCATTGTATCGTTAATACAGCAATAAAAATCACCATGAATTCATCAAAGAAATTCGTAGCGAAGATGAGCGAAAAATATATTTCTTGTAAAATTTCATGAGCATGTGAGAAACATAAACTTCTTCACATGTCATTTTTAGTAACTCAATAAATATTTTTCACTGCTAAATGCTTAGGCAATTACGTCATATTTATGTAAATTCACAGCAAGTCTACAATTAAACAGAATGAATTTATTTAACTCGACTATTTAACTTAATATTTATTGACTTCATGCACAGCATCTCTCTTTCTACGTCTATTTAACAACTGAATTGAATTTAGCAGCTTGTAGTAACACTCAATGTTGAAATAATTTTGCAATTCATGCGATGTCAACAGTGATTTTATTCAAGCTTTGAAGGGGTTTATTATTTATGAAGTTTGTGAAAAAATTGGATTTTTGGACCCCACCCCCTACCCCTCTTGCTTTTTGTTTAAATTCTTTTGGGGGTCATTCACTTATGACGTCCATCAAAAAACCTGATTTTAGACCCCCCTCTGTCACAAAAATTCCATTTTTTGAACTGTCACAAAATCCTAGACACCCCTCCCCCCCCCCCCCCCCCCTAAATGTCGGACGTCATAAGTGAACAGCCCCTTGTCTGAAGTGTCACAAAATAACAGACACACCTTAACATCAGTAATTCTCAAACTAAGTGCCGCAAAAAAATTCCATGTGTGCCGTGAAAATTTTCATTTTAAAAAAATGTGCCGTGAACCAAAAAAGTTCGAGAAACACTGCATGTAAAACGTCATTTGTGAATGACTCCCAATTTTTCTTTTGATCTTTCAGCGCTGACGATCTTTTGAATTTGAAACGTGTTGATTAAATTTGCTCACTAGCTCATTTTCTCATTTGCATTTTAAGCAAATCAAACAAAAACTTGGTAAATTTCAATTTGCCAACATTAAGAAAAACTCATGAGGACATCCAACTCTAAAACTTTAATATCCAACCAGATCCAACCATATTTCTACCAACTCTTTTGCAGCTCACTTTTCATGTGGAACAGTTTAAATTTGCAAACTGACAATATTTGATTGAATCTGTAGACATATTTCGAAATGATAAGCACACGCGTGTTAAAAATTATTGCGAAATGTGTGAATAAAGAGGTTTTCAACAAATCGAGGAAAATAATCATTGGACCAGAAAACTTACGAGATTGGCGATTTGCTAACAACTCAGACAGCCGTTAACGTCAGATTATAAGAGTTTTGAGATCATTTCTAGTCTATTGATACTCAATACAAAATAGATTGAAATTTAGCAAAGCAGGTCTAATTATACCTCCCATTAGATGATCGTCATTAGCATTAATAATTATTGACTATTAAAATATAAACAGTAGAAATTATTAACTAATTCTAATTCTATTTTAAAAGTAGATATTATGAATCATCATTTAAAAAATTTCTTAATTAATTAAACTCGATTTTCCATTCATTAGCTAATAGTCTAGACCTTGCGATTATAATCTGGCTTTAACAGACTGTGCGGGAGTTTTATAATTGTTGATCACTTTGCATTAAAAGTAGTTAATTATATTCATCAAAACCCTACAATTTTGCGCTATAAAACTTTGTATTAAAGACATGATTCATTGCTGTATATTTATAGCTATTGACAGACTTGTAATTCATGGAATTTTAAAACAATCAACTATTTGCATAAATTAAACATCATCCAGATTTGGTCAATTTAATGACTAATTAGTAAGTCATTTAATGATCACGGTAATCCACACCACACGAAGATAGAAGCGTGAAAATGCTCAACATATTATCAATCACGCAATCAATAAAAAATTGAACATCAATTGTTTAAACATGCCACGAAATAAGTACTACATTGTACATATATCAACAGCATGTACGAAAAATCAAATGTAAATGAGCTTAATAATAAATATTTAATGTGAGCTAACGATTAATCATCAGTATAACTTCTTACATGCTATACAAATCGCTGTTGATCCTTTTCGAATAATTTAACACGTTTTCTACTTCCATTCATGGATATAGATGCAATGACGGAAGGGAAAACAATGAAAATCACTATAATTAAACATCTACGAGTGGTAATATATCAGTCGAATGCGATTTCTCACAACTTGCACGTTTGCTAAGCTCTTATAACTTATGATAGGTGACTATTACGGCATTATCGGTAAACAATGGGATCGTTTTGTCTCCATAAAGCATCTTTTATAGCATGATTTGTAAAAATGGATGGAGTTTTGGGTGGCTTTATGAGCATAGCTTGATTTGGTAGTTATTACTTAAACATTATGGTCAAGTGACTCTTAGAAAGTTTATGGAGAGTATAATCACTGCTTTGGATTTATTTTAATGCTCGATAATCTCTTGAAGATCTTCTTAGCCTCACAAAAACTGCGCCTACTTCACAAAAATCCATAAAAAATTCCAATCGATTCCTCTTCACGATCAAGCATTAATGAGACAAAATTTCTTAACAACTACATAACAATATAAGGGAATATTTGTAGCCCAAAAGGGAAGGAATGATGTCAGCAAAATTAATTATGTCATTTCATGTTCCTATTAATGTTCTATCAACATGCAAGCATGTAATTGTAAGATAGTTACATTTCTTAATTAAAAAAATGATTAATTAAAGGAATTCTTTTATTTTCTTGAACATTATTTTATGGCATTGAATGTCATTTTGATATTAATTTATGGGACATTAAATGCACATTTTAAAGTAACCTAGAAGGGATGACTCTTTGGCTGTAAAAAATGTTATTAATGACCTGATGTTGAGTCATTGAAATTAGATTTTGTCACTACAGATTGCAAATATTTTTATGTTTAATTAATCGTAAGGATTTAAAGCTGTAGAACGGGTTTTGTAAGGAATTTGAGGAATGTCTAGCAAGTTATGGTATGCAAATTTTACAGTCGCAAATATGCACAGAAATTGTTTGCAGCTTTTATGTCCTTTAAATATCGATAATGTAAATAAATTCCAGCTACAAGAAATTCCAACATCCAAAAATGCCTATCCACAAAAAAAAATATTTTTCCATCCCCAACAAAATTTTCATATCCATTAAAAATCCTTCAGCATCGATCCCTAAATTTATGTAATTCAACTACCCGACATACAGCATAAGTAAACATTTCATTGTATTATGATAAATGATTATTTGCTCTTTTTCATCCATTCATTCATCCTCTCCATCGTCTCTTTAGAATCACGTCAATAAAAATTGTAGGAAAATTGATTTGCTTGTTGAGTATGCCGGAGATCGAAAGGCATTTTTATGAATGAGTCAGGTTTTTCAACAATTCCATCAATTCATAAACAGCCCCGATCGACACTTGCTAAAATATTGTCCACAAGGTGGTCATGAGGATAGTAAACGTAGAGCCAAGTGACATTCACTATGTAAATGCCGACATTTAAGTGTAAGCTGATCGGGACAATAGTATTCACTTGATCTTTCTTTATTGCTGCCATTACTTGATAGAACAGAGTGTAAGTAAATGGCATTGGAATGCAATTTATATATCTAAAAACAAGTTTGATTCTCTCATAAGCATTAAAAATAAATAAATAAACGTAAGTGAATGAATTGAATAATTGATTAAAGCTGAAGAAAAAAAAAATAAATAATTTTTTATAATGTGAATCGACTCTGTATGGATTTCTGATATGCGAGCGCCACAAGCAAGCCACATGCTGCTTACTTCCATTTATGGTTGATAGCCATAATAACACAATTGCAATTTGTGAATTGAATTTTTTTTTCGAAGAAGTAAAATGAAAGCATGATTCAAAAATAGACGAGTAATAAACCCGTTACCTGTAAATCCTTATTCGTCAAGTGTGACTTGACAAAGTTAATTTATGTGACCATTGTTCTTCACACATAAATTCCTAAAAATTTAACTTTGTATATCTCAATATGCAAATGATATTTCGTACGAAAACACAAAATATACGAAAAAAAAATAGTAAAAGAACAATAAGCAAAAAATGTCAGGCGATAACGTTAATAAAGAGAATTTGGGGTGTTCAACAAATGTAATTCATCATTATGCACACGTTAACACCGCACCATATAATATGAATTAATATGAAGATAGACACAAACGTGTTACTGACTAATGTAGATGGCCACATATGAATAATATTTTTCTTTCACTATTTTTTTGTTCATTAAACGACTGAATGAGTTTCTTTCATTGTCATGCAATTGTGTCGTACATGACTGGCGGTTTTCGAGTCAAGGATGGATAAGAATCTAAGATTGTTATGATGATGAGCATTTAGATAGTAGGATGTGGCTAGCGAGCAGCTTAAGTCAACACTTGTGTTGTTTTAAGCGTTTAACGAGATATTACATCAATAAGAGTGAATCTATTGCTGCTGATGTTGGTGCTTTATTAGCAATACACAAAAGAATTAATGAATTAATATTATGTACACATGATCACGAGTCATAAGTGAATTCCATTAATAATATGTGAAAAGATTGAAAATATTGTATTTTTCAGCGCATTTTTTGAACAGAAAAATTTTAACGGTTTTTTAAATTTGAATCTGACACCCACCATTTTGAAAATTTCCTCACTTCGAAAAGTTTTTCTCGATTTATTCAATCTAAACAGCAAATTAGATAATAAATTATTTGTACAATTGTTGTTTACAATAGCAAAGATCGGAAGCAAGTGATATTAAATTAATTGGCCATGTCAAAACTTTATTAATCCGAACAAACTGATTAAACACTAATCAATCAGCAACTTGCTTAAAAAAAACTATTAATATGAGACAAGGAAAACATTCCACTTGAGCACGACATATGCCGACTTGACCTTCATTCAGGCTATTTGAATGTTTGACGCTTATAAATACATCACCATTAGACAGTAGCCATAGTAATGCGCGCGAGAAATAAAGATCTTTATACGGTTAATTTGATTTATTTTTAAACATCATACTCAATTAATTGCTCTGTAGATATTGATTGATTATACGCTGCATGTCTGTTTTTTGCCTTTTGGTTTTAAAAAAATTTCAATTGAGGATGATTCAGCTTTGTGGCATAATTGTCATGTGACATAAAAAAAATTCTTGTCTATGAAAATTAATTTTTTTTTTTTATTAAAATAATAAAAAGATCTATGTCATGCAAATATAGCCTGGTAATAATTCATTTTTATATTCACAAAAAAAAATTATCCACCAAACGAGGGAAAAAAAAGGCACATTAAGCGATGGACGTGCATCAATTCATTTAAAACCGCGACAGTTCATATTTTTTTGTATGTCATTTTAATTTTGAAATGAGAAGCATAACAACCAGCATTAGTAAAATTGAAGGGAAAGTTTTTTTTTTGCTCATTCTCAAATTTCAATGTACACAGACGAGAAAGAAGTAGTCAAGAAAATTGAAAATAAATGTCAATCGAGGAAAATCTTCATCGTGTAAACAAAAGCTAAGTCTTTAAAGTTCTTTAAGGCATTTCTATTCGAAAGGGAAATACAAAACCACTGACTCATCGTCATTATCTTGATGATCCAATTGTCTCTAAAAATGTCACATTACTTTTTTCTGCTGTAAATCGTTTTGCGGTCTGACGTGAATCTCCAATTATGTTGACTATTATTTCACATTTTTCTTCTTCTTCGTTCAAATGACTTCTCGTTTAATGATTTCTACACATCACCGCCTATAGTAATGATTGACGATTTATTTAGCATATATGTTGGATGTTAGGGCTCTATTGTTATATTTTACATTCGAATATGATTAAAATTTTAAGTTTTTTTTTTTGCTTGAGCTTTTCACACTTTTATAAATTGATGTAACTTATCTCCTAATTATCAGTTGCATCATGTCAAAACGCAATTATCTTAACCTCTGTAATTTATAATTTTTCACGTTCCATTGAAATCGCTTGACTTTAAAAAGATTTTACTTTTTTTCTCAAGCTTAATTATGTTAACATGGATATGAAAATTAATATTGTATTGTTTACACGCCTTTGTGTCTACATCTTTTCATCATATTGATTGGCATTGCTCAGCACTTCAGCAAAACAAAAAAAAATTCATCGCTAGTCAATTTGCATCTTCATAAATATTTCTTTTGTTTTGTGTAGGTTGAAAAACGACAAACTGAGAAATACGTTAAAAGTTTCTATCAGGAATTTTCCTCGCTTTCGTTTCCATTTTGGCAATGAAAATTTCTTTGCATTTTTCTTTAATTAAATTGTAAATTGCAGTTTGTGAGATATTTGTTTCATCACATGAATTGCACATGCTACAAATTATTTTTATGACGATAGTTTACATTTTACGATGATTTTAGTACATTTTCTTGTTGGATTAAGGTGGTATGTGGATTATTTCTGAGCTATTTGATTGCAATTTTTATGATTCGATGCACTTTAGTTAATTAATTGTGACTTTTAGTGCTTATGACGTCCAAAATTAACGGTCATTTTACAAAAAAGAACAATAGATTTCCAGGAATTACTATTGTTCTTTTTTTGTTGACCCCCCCCCCTGGACGTCATCAGTGAACGGCCCCTTAGAGGTTTTTTTTTTTTTTTTTCATTTGTGAAGAAAAATCATACTAGTCTATCTTTCTAATCTAGATACGTAGTCATGTACACTAACTTGATACCTTTAAAAAATCCGTATTAATCTTGTTTTCAGGTCTCCTCGAGACACACTTACCTAGAATCATAAATTGGTGCACTAGACTTTGGAATATTGATCAAATTTAACCGACAGGAGAGTAAGTGGCCGAGTGGCCCTAGAAACCTAGTCTCATAAGTTCGTCTCCCAAACTCTAGACACCTCTATTCTAATTCTCGATAATGTAGACGTCATTTTCGAAGAACCCCCAAAATGAAAATTCACAAAAATTTCAATCTCAATTGATTTATTGACAGTACAAACCTCAAAAACTTAAGCCAGCCATAAGAAAATGTTATTAATCACTATTTTTCAAACCCCTTATTAATCCTCAAAATATAAAATCAGCAATAAAAAATTATTAATTAAAATACAAGCCTATGATTTAATGCCATAAATTACTCAAATGTCTATTATCGTTCGATTCAATTAACATCAAGGTTGACTCTCAAACAATCATTTTCATAAATCGCTCGGTCATTAATCTCAGAGGGAAACGAAGAGAGGAAAATATTTCAGTCGGTTCCTTTTGAATGAATTTTTTGAAAGAATTTTCTTATTTTATTTTCTTTGACCCATCAAAAAAAAAGATTTTATTTTTCTTCTTTTGTTATTCTGTTTTTCAGTAATTTATTGAGAGGAAAGTCAGCTGCTTTGTAAGCTATTATGTATATTTTAATGCTAAATAATTTACTTTGTAAGTCTAGACCATAAGTTATGAAGGAATTCTTCTTTAATGTGTTTTTGTAAAGTGTTTTCATAAATTTTCTTTAACGATTTAAAGAAACTTGAATTTTTTAAAAACATAATGCCAAAAAAAATTCAAATATCAATTTCAAAAAACCGTTTAAAAATCAAACCAAAGGAAAATCTTAAAAACTATAGCTCTCCTCATTCCATCATGTCCAACGATTTCACACCTAATTTAGCAAACAATTTTCCTTTTTTCAAACATTAATAAAGCTACTAACAGTCAGTCCGCATGATCTACATAATCAAGGCGACATAGTGGTGACAATGACAACACGTGCAAGTGCTAACAGTTGAAAAATGTAACAGAAACGACACAGGATGGAGTGTGAGAATGAAAACTGGGTAGTCAAGTAGGTGTATTAACAACATCATCACCGTTGGATGTAATGTGCTCATAGTGACACACATAAAATAGTGTATCTGAAAAATGTTTAAAAGCTATTCTTTTCAATTAGGTAAATGTATCGGAATTAGAGGCACAAAACTAATCAGAAAGTTCTCATTTTATTGATTGCTTAAATGAGGCATAAGACAACTGAGGATAGATAGAAGCAGAAGGCATAAATTACTAAGTATGCATGGAATTTAGTCCCATTCAATTATCACATACTAGATATAAAGTATAAAGATATCAAGGACAACACAAAATGGATATTTAGATGATGATGCTATGCCAGCAATGTGGAACAAGTAGAAGGAAATAAGAAGAAGGAAAAAAACAACTTCTATCGTCATATGATGATGCACAATTGGTAAAGAGAAAAAAGAACAAACATATAAAATAAAATTATTCCCAGTCTGGCGTCGTCGAGATGTCTGGATCATAGTTAAAGTTCATAATAAAAATTATATCGATTTTTTTGTTCCATTTTTTCCTATTTTTCCCTCACACAAAAGCTACAATGATAAAATAAAAGGGAAGATATCCAGTATTGAAAATGAATTGTAATGGAAATGAAAATCAGAAGAAGAAAATTGTGGGGAAAGCATTTTTTTGGGATTGGCTTAATGTATGTATGTATGTTAAGAAGGACAGTAGGGAATTGATAGCTAAAACCAACAGATATAAATAAAACAAAAAAAAGTATGTGGGGAATAAATAAAGTAAAAATATCGTTTAATTGCCACGTTAATGTGTGGCGCATTTTATGATTTTTGGCAAACATCTATAAGCTATGACGCAAAGGGTTTGTTGATAAAATCTAAAAAACATTCGATTGAGCATGAAAAGACGATCCCAATAATCTTAATTAAAATTTCTACAAAGCAAGTTTGGTAAGTTGTTCTTAAGTGACGTCCCAAAGTCATTATTTGAGGATATTTTCATATCGATAACATTTTATATTTTAATTTGGAAAGATCTGCCTCTGGAGGGAATGGAACCCACAACATCACAATTTGGGGATATCTATTCTATTGTCTAATAACTCGACCACAGAGACATTTCTCTCAAACCGGCACATTCCCTTACACATGCCCCAAAATTCCACTCTTCCTGATTCGACATCATTTGTGAATCACCCCCTAATATTTTCAATGGATCCCATAAAATAAATTTTATTATACCTGAAACAGTTCAAATATCTATAACACAAGAAGCATTCAGTATAATACATTGAAGTTTGGGCCATTCAAAAAAAGGAAGCAGCACTGATACCTTGAACGTTTCTGTATCCCAATCATATGATTGCCAAGTGGTAAAGTAAGCTTTCAGCCTTGGAAAAATTGCCAAAATTGAGTCTGAAATTTATGTGCTCTAATAAACAAATAAGGAATTCCACTAGGTCTCTGTGTCTCCATACTTTTTATTGCTGGCATCACACGTTGCCAGCAAAAAATATTCAAATGCATTTCCGATTGTTCCTGTTCATGTTGCAAGGTTGATATTCTGCATTTATTTTATATCTATTGTCATCCTTGACCTTAAAACTCATATTTATAAGACTTTCTAGATATATTGAAACAAAATACCGTAAATCCATTAATCTCCTGCTGATCTCTTCTCTTTTATTTGATTCTCATCGATACTCCCTCAAGACAAAAGAAACAGTTTTGGTATGCAGCAACATAACATGTTATTATGGATTAAATTGAGTTCTCTATATTATTGATCATTATTCGAACGAAATATAAATATTCAAAAAGTAATAATTTTTAACATCATTGTCAGTAAATAAGTATTTGTAAGTAGTTTCAAATTTAATCCCTCCATTTACTGCGTAAGCGTTAACTCACTGTTGTTTAATATTGAGCAAACAAATGAGCAGTAAGTTAAATACATTCATTCTCGATAGACAAAAAAACTGTCTCCTCTCTCTTTTTTCAGCTTTTCTGTATGTACAATTGCGTAAAATTTTTAAACGCATATAGACTACAATTTTTTTTGGTTTTGTCGGCATGGCTTTTATATTTTATTGCTAGTAAAAAATCCGGCATGTGTGGCGGTAATGGTTTTAAATTGTAGGTTGGGAATATTCATTTAGATCCAATAAGCAACCAGACTAAGTTTATTCAATTTTATAAGAATCAGTGAACATCCAGACAATTTTTATTCAATTTTATAAGATCCAGTGAACATCCAGACACTTTTTGTTCAATTTTATAAGATCCAATAATCATCCAGACCGTTATAATAAGATCCAGTAAGATCCAGACCTCTTTAATAAGACCCAGTAAACACTCAGGAAGATCATGCACATTCCGTTAAGATTCTATTCTGTTGAAGGCTGTTTCAGTATGTAAATGAGATCATTATAGCCGTTCAGACAGAGTTTCAAATGACGGAAAATCTTACATAGATTAGGGGTGGTTCACTTATGACGTCCGAAATTAACGGTCATTTTTAAAAGAGAACAATAGATTTCCAGGAATTTCCATTGTGTTTTTCTTGTTGACCCCCCCCCCCCCCCTGGACGTCATAAGTGAACGCCCCCTTAATAATATATTTTTATTAAATACACGAATTTTGTTAATGGGGAGAAAGAGAGATGGAAAAGTTGATAAGTACACAACATCTATGCGAAGCACATCAGTATAGAATGAAAATCAATGTGCGAGAACGAGAGTCACAAATGAATATACTCGGTAACTATTTTTATGTTGATGCAATAAATTACTCGGTGACTCATAAAAATAATCGGCGGTTTTTTTCCTCTCTTCTTCTCAGTTCCATTCACATTTATTTATTTTATATAAATTCAATATGCGTCAAATAGATAAAAAAGAACTTGCGACCATACAGTTCTTAATTTCTCATGACGATAATATTGATGATGCTTATACATAAACATATTGTTGAAGAAAAAGCCGAATGTGACAATTTCCATTGAGTGACAATTTAATGCTGTGGCATGTCAAATTAGTGAACAATTTTTTTGTATCTTTTGCTACCTTTTAAACTTAATGTAAATCTTTAACTCACGGGATTTTGAAATGAGGCGATGATTTTGTGTGAAAAAAAATTTTTCATGTCGCGTTTGATTTTAAAAATTCTCTCACTTTTGATTTTGTTTTTGGCTTTTCGTGGTGATTTACAGGTTGATTTTGATGTTTAGGATTATTTTTGACGAAAATATGCAGCAATATATGGGGCCGTTCACTTATTACGTTCGCATTTTAGGGGGGAGGGGGGTTTGAAAAATTGTAACAAAATGTAACATATGGGGGGAGGGGGGGGGGTCAAGAAGTATATAACGTTCTAACTGTCGTCTGTCTTTTAAAAAAAAGTTCACGAAAAAAATTTATTTACAAATTCACACCAAAAACATTTGTTTTAAATTTTCGACCTTTTTAATGATAAAATAAATTATGAACGTTCAGGGGGGGGGGGGGGGGGGGGGGTTGTGAGTTGTAACATATTGTAACAAGGGGGGAAGGGGGGGTGCAAAAAGTCGTTTTTTTGCGTAACGTAATAAGTGAAGTGGCCCCTATTTGCTTTTTGACGGTTTTTGTCTGCGGTGTTGATAAATTTAGGAATATGTTCAGTTAATGTTTGAAATTTTGCTTGTATGTTGAATTATGATCAAAACTGGGTGAATTTAATGTTGTCGCACCTGTTTATCGTGTGACACAGGCTGTGTTTCAGCTTTAAAATAAAGTTTTTTCATATAATTCAAATTGTTAAAAATTAAATTGATGCAGAAAATTGACGCAAAATTTCAAATCGAAAAAAGCCGTTAAAAATCTTAAAAGCACAAAAATCGACACAGGAATTTCCGCAAAAACAATTTTCATCATAAAAATTCTCAAAATTCCTTCAATTACAAAAAGTTTTCAATTCGTTTCATCTCTGATGACTCTTTGAACTTCATAAAAAATTTAATTCACAAAGAAAAACTTCTCTGTACTCTAGCTAGCTAGTAAAAATCACATGTTGCGATCTCTTCCTCTATCCAATATTCCAGATAGATTGCATCACAAATGTTTTGAGAAAAAGAAGAAAAAATATCAACATTGAAAAATAGAGGAAAATTTTTCATCCACAGACGGAAAGTTTATTTATTTTGAAAATTGAAAAAAAAGGGAAAGGAAAAAGAATTTTTTTTTTAAAAAATATTTTTTACGATGTGCTTATTTTTATTTCAATCGTACGATTTATTTAACATTTTTAAGAGTGACCCAAATTTTCTATGTATCATTCTCAAACTATTTGTGTGTATTCCTAAGCTTAAGAAGAGGAAAAAACTGCAACCGCACATATTTTAATTTTATTTGAGCTAGAAAACATCGTCACACGAATGTGTGACCCAGTCAGCACATTTTACGCAATGTCAATGTGACATTCGATGACGACATGATGATAGCTCAAAATAGGAATTTTTTTTTATTTAAGATATCAGAGGTGTTTATGAAGATCTACGAGATGATTATGATTATGAAACTATTTTTTATACAGCTCGGGGCTTATACAGCATAAGCATACAATTTAATGACATTTCTTTTCTCTTTCAAGTGTCAATTTTTCTTCTTTTTTACAATTTGAAATTTTTTGCTTTAAAAAAGCATTCAATGGGGACATCCATAAATTCCATTGGGGGTCGATTCATAAGTGACGTTTATCATAAACTTTATTTTAGAGCCCCCATTTTGAACCACTCTTCAAAAGTTGAACATCACTCATGAATAATCCCAACAGCGACAAACTTATAGACTGTAATTTATTATTATCGACAGCATAGCAAAATGCATGATAAACATAATTTTCTATGGTTATGAATGCATACACAAAATTTCAATGACATGGCTCATTAAATCACATTTTCACCAACTATGCACATCATGAATTGTTAATGAACTTTAATTTCACTATTTTTTTTCTATAGAAGCAGCTGCTCGGAAGGTATGAATATATACACACATTTCTCTATCTATTTACAATTAAATCTAGAAATGCATTTGTGTGTGCATCTTCTTCATCTTTCCTTATGCAATATCGAGTATCAAATTCCCGAGTTTTGTGTGTTCTTGGGGTTTCCTTTTGTCTGTCATACTCTTCTTAGAGCTTTGCTCTGTGCTGGAAAGCGAAAAGAACTGCTCAAGAACAAAAGGAATCGAGACGTAGAACGACATGAGACAATAAGAAGAAGGAAAGGTGCAACATTTATTTTTTTATCTCTTTATTATGGGAATGTATGCCCCTTTATGCCTAGAAGGCATGGCATGGAGGCGATGAAGATCACAATATTAAATGCTTGTGCACATTCTTATCTCACGAGAATCAAATTTTTTATATTTTGTGTGCTCGTCTATATGTAACGTGAGTTCATGTGTGTCTCTATTATTATTACATTTTATGATACAAGCATAAATCTCTTACGTAAAATGTAATTTTCATAAACAGCAAATCTTCTTGTTCTTACAAGTTTCTCTTTCGATTGCATGATGAAAAAAATAAAATAAAAAAAAATCTTTGTGTATATTTGTTTTGTAATTTAAACACCAGGTTCACAACATCTCATTATAATTCTCGGCTTTATCTTCCTCTCATTCTATTTGTCTATGCTTAAAAATTATGTAATGTACAGTCACAGGGTTGGATGTCAAGGTGATCTATGATCTGTGGTCAAAAGTTCAAGTCTAACATTTACTTTTACACGTGTTAAATTCATAACGGTAATTTTATATTCAAAAATATTCATCAACTATTTTCTAACGGTTATTTTAAATTCAAATAATTCACCATAATCGCAAACTATACGCACCCAATTTTAGCAATGATGTTTACAATATTTTTCATCAATTTACATTTCCCAAAGATAAACAGACATCAGAATCTAGCTCAGACGATGAACACTTATGTAAAACATAACATTCAAATAGAATGCATAATTACATCCAACTCTGAAGAGCATACAAAAATCTAATATGTTGCGTGAGCGAGAAAGATGGAGAGTACGATGAGCTGGATACATAAATAATGAATGCTCCATGCTTCATCAACAGAATTTACACAATACTAAATGCTATAAAAAAATCTTAGAAAAGTAAATAAAATTCCATTTCACTTCGGAAGTTTGAAAATGTTCTGTATAGGCATGTACAACAATATTTAAAATGTGTGTAAACTGTAGTCACATGATGCATCATTTGTGAAGCGGAAAAGAACTGGGAAGGTATTGTCATGCATAGTAATAATTGATAATAATTGAAGCTGCTTGAATTTCACACTACGGAACCAGACAGTATTAACCCTAAAAAATTGCATTCTATATGCTTTAATTAACTGCAAATTCTCTCTTTCCGGCATCATTGACAGTGTCATTGTCACCCTTTTGCATTGCATGAAGTGATTCCGTTCGATCGAAATGGGATTAATAGAATTTTTAATAATTTTCTAGAGATTTCCTCAATTTCATCCCCTAATAGTGCATTACACGCTCCTCAATCATACATTTTTTACCTGACTAGCTTCATGCATGAGCGTTTCATTTTCCAAAATAACACGAACACAGCAATTCATTCAATTTTTAAACGTTTCTCTTATTTCATGCTCTCTATGAGGCACTGCATACAAGTTTTAAAGACTGTTTGTACAAGAATTTTGCTATGGTTACTCCTAGAACCGGACATTGCTGTGCCAGTCCACCAACACATGCATAATTCATAACATGAATAAAAGGAAACTTTAAATCTCAAGGTGAATGCAAACTGCATACAAATTTCTAATTGTTCCAAACGCCTGATGCATATCTTGCACATTTTCTAACAATATAAAAAAATGGAACAAATGGCAGGTAAGAAAATTTTGTAAGGAGCAGCTTTGTGTAGCAACAAAATATTTTCATTCTTTTAAGAATGCAGCACGGCATATTATTGTTATTAGTTTCCTTTACTCTTTACTCATTTTTTTTTGTGGTGCTAATCAAGAGAAATTGGATTTATATGCACAAATCAGCTTTTTTGTGTGTTTAGGGAAGTGTTAGGAGTCAAAGAAAACAGAAGAACATGGCATAAGTAGATGATGGATCTGCTGTTTTTTATGCATTGTCTATCCTTTTTTAAAAGGAATTCTCGGAATCAAAATTTTAAAGAATACAAATACAGTAATAATTATGGGGTTGTTCATAAATGATGTACAACTTTTTTGGCTTGATGGGGGTCTGTCACTAAGTGGCACACCCAAAATAATAGAAAATTTTGTAGGTGATGCAGGAAGAGTGTCCGTAATTATTTGTGTTTATTATCGACGTCATTTACAAATGTCCCAAAATCATCATCAACAAAAAACCGAGTAAGAGGAGCGAATCTACATCATTTATGAACAACCCCAAATCATCATCATCATCTACGAATAACCAAGTAAATAAGAAAGATCGAAGGATCTATGATGGTGAGGGAAAGATAAATTCACAGCATGACTACTTGTAGTCGAATTAAGAGTCTCATCAGCCTCTCAATTTTCAAATATATATCTCAAAGTAATTTATACATATGTGAACAAGGAGCGCCAGCCAGGTTTCTTAAATTTCTTTCATGACAATGCAGAAAATTTTCTCAAGTCGATTGCACATTTTTAAGGCATAGAAGTGAAGATGACATGGGGAGTTTGTGACTAAGAAGCATTCCAATTTTTTTAAGTCATAGCTACAAAATTTCAAGCAGCTAATATAAAATCCATTATTCTCGGTCCATAAAGCATCAGAAATTATTCAATTCCAGTCGGAATTCTTCACATTTTCGCGATGTTCATCACGTACTTTTAAAAAATTATTTGCGAACGTACATACATCAAAGGTTTAGATGATCTAAACAATATGCGAATATGTGCGTAATTTGTGTTTACAGCAAGAATTTTGTTTACAATTCCCGCACATTAAGAGCTGCAAATTGGCAAATATCGATCAGCAAATATGATCCCCAATATGTCAAAATAACAAGCTGTTAATAAGCTATAGACCAATTAACCTCCCAAAATGAACTCAAATGTGCAGTCTCTCGTGAAAAAAAGGGACATCAATCTACCACTTTTAAGTGTATAGGATGATGATCCCTTCGATAAGAAGACACACAGAAATAAAAATCAAGAGCAGAAACATAAAAAATCCAAACAATTCTATTAAATACTTCGAACTGAGAGTCTTCTTCAATGTTCTATAAATCAATAGGGTCGAGTTTGCCGAAAAAAAAAATATTATTTTTAGTTCTATGGGCGCCCCGTGACTATTTAAGTGACTAATAAACAGTATAAATATATTGTATGCTGTGTGAAATTTCAATAATTGTAAGTTTTCCTTACGAAAACACCATAAATTGTCCTTTAAATGCATCGTCGTCACTCACCAGAGAAATATTTTCATTAAATAAATTGAATGGGAAGTAGAAGAAAGTATTTGGAGGGTAGAAATGAGACCACGCGGACATGCGAAAATATTTTCATTCATTGTTGCTCATTTTCGATCATAAAGTATCAGGGTTAACAGCAGCGACCCCTTTTCTATTTTAGGATAGAACAAAAAAAAACAATTTTTTTCAAAGTCACACACACACAGGAGCATAGAAAGTCATAATTACATTCAGTAAGACGGTAGTAATTCCGGTTTTTATTTATTGAATAAGATTTGACTTTCTCACATGTTCTGACTTTCTTTCTTATTTACGTGCTATGCTGTGCATTTCATAAAGGGAAGTCCCGAGCATAAGGGATTTTTTAATGACCTTCATCCTTATAAATCATACAATGAATAGGAACTTTGGTACAGGCTTATAATTTATGCATTTCTCATTTGTTATACAGTAATTTTTCTACAGTTATGTGAGTCATTATGAAGTCTCATGTTCTTTACAATTTCTACACATTGAGATGTTCATATTTGCTTAATGACTAATGATTATGATGCTGCTTGTTGCTTATTACATGACACACAAGAAGATTCTAGACTAAGAGTAGCCACTGATGTCATTTTTGCGTTAACTTAGCGCTTATTTGATTTTTGAATCAGGTTTTACGGATCTTGGGTTTTTAAGATTGTTTGAGGATGAAATTAGCATGGAATGGATGAGTATTAGGTTTTTTAGATACTTGACATGATGAATCAATGATAATTTCATCAGAATAACCCGATTAGCATTGTCCAATCCAATAACATTTCATGTGGCTGCTTAGTTCAAAGTAAATAATCCGATACGTAGCTTTATCCTTAAAATACCAATCAATTCTATTTGTGCCAATCTAGTGGATCACTGTAAACAGATATCATTGACTAAGAACTTCAATCTCTACTGAAATCACCTCAACAATCCAGTAATCAACATCCAGTTACATCAATCTCATATTCCTACCCAAACTGAATATAAATCCAACACCAATCACACAAAGAATGGTGCTAAAATGTCAATCGATCCACTTTAAATGCAGTTCATCTTCATAATTGTAACAATATGAGTGATGATGATCGTAAGATGAGAGAACAAACTAGTCCGATTTATTAATAATTCTCATACCCGCACATTCTTACTTAAATTACATTCTTTCATGGCAATCAGCTGAGAAGAAAGCTGAAACTTCAATTAAAATTGTATCAATTGAAATAATGTCGTATTGTGTGCAACGCGTGATTGTGATCGTCAATTAAAGTCACACAACTGTGAAGACAATTCCAATTCTAATTCAGTATTAAAAGAAATTGAAGTCATTGCGTCGTTAAATGAAGCCTGATAATATTATTTCCTATAAATCAATACTTTCTCTATATCGTCATCTTGTTGCTGAGTGTGTTTGATAATATCAAGTTTTTTTCTACAATTATGACTCATCCAATGCCAATGACAAATCATCAGCAATTTTTCATGGCCCATGAGAATGTCTTAGACTTCTTAGCCCTATTCTTACTGTCGGTTTGTTGAACAATTCCATAACATAAATCATTTTACATGCAATTCGTTGGATTTAGGAACTTTTTTGAATAAATAATAACAACTGGAAGGGAAGGCCTCGTCACTGCATTTTCTATGCTTGAGTAATTTGCATCTTATATCGATAACAATTGTTGTTTCGTCTAATAAAAATTCATAATGTCGAGTCACGGTTAATGGAATTAAAATGGTCGTTTTAAAAGCGCTTTTTTTTGTTGTTCTGGGGCAATTTTAGTTTATGTGATTTTTAATTTGAATGAGCTAAACAATTGGAATTGGAGGAATGGCACTTATGAGTCATGTTTTAATTATCCATGAATTTTATTGTGCAAATATCAGCAAATATGCAGTTCTAAATTGTGTCGGTCGATAACAAAACTGATTTTTTGGAATCAATGTTTATGAAGAAATTGTTGTTGAATTTTAAAGCATGTAGGAACACTTCTTTTTATGTTCATTTCCAGGTTCGAAAAGTTCCTTTTAGGTTAGTTTTCAGAACTAGCCAGAAAACCGTTCTAGAACCAATGAAGAGCGATGAACTTAACTTTATGATATCATTTAATTTGACTGTGACTAGATAAGCCTTATAATAAGAATCATTGACCAGGCTCGTGGATTTCAAAAAGTTAGGATGGAACCTAAGCGATCATTATAGACATTAAACATTAAGGACGATTGATGTTAAGCTTTTTGACACTAAAAACATAAAGGCTGAGTGTTTATTTTTTAAATTATAGACTTAGGCGTGGTTCTAAGCAATTCTAAGGAAGTTCAGTCAGATCAGAGTCTAGTTTTAGCCATTAAACTTGCAATTGCAATCCAAACAAGGTTCAGATAAAAAACCAATCATTATTCCAGTTCTTCCAGACCTAAAACAACTGATTACCATTTCTAAAATATTACAATCAGCCATTCAAAACGAGCATACTCTATCCCTGCCTTCAGAAGTTTCCAACTTAACCAATTTAACAAGTTTATTATTATTTTTTATTTACGCACAGTTTTCCACGACATTATTACAGCTTTTCCCCATCAATTTATTATTTTTATCTTCAACTTTTCCGTCATCGCATTATTGTTGTTATTTTTGACTGTGTCAGAATGCAGATCGAGACACAATAATACATAAAAAGTCAGTCATGGTTTAGTTCATTGAACTCGTCGCATGGTTAATGATGATGATGTATATATACATAGAAAATTTTGAACCAACATGCACCCCCATAGTTTTTCCATATCATGCTTAAAAAAATATTTGTTTTTCTTGTTCTATCTCCGACTCTTTTGTCGGATGGATTTAAATGCAAATTTATTGCCAAAAATTTGTTGCTGACTTTGAAGGCCTTTGACCCTCAGTTGGGCAGTTAAAAATGGGTAAACATAAATTATTGGCTGTTTTTTCATTCGATTGTTTTTCACTGTCGCTATTAATTCACGGTTGATAACTTATTCATACATAACATATACGCTATGAGAATAGAATCATTATTTTTCTGCTATTTATTCAAATTATTTTTTTCGTTAAAAACTGTTATCGTCGACGTGTGTGTTTTTATTGCCAAGTCAAATATTTAACTCACTTTGCATAAATAATAATGCTGTAATTATTTGTTCATCGTGAAAGAATTCTTTTTGCAATATCCAGTAAGGGGCCGTTCACTTATTACGTAACGCTTTTAGGGGGAGGGGGGTCTAAGGTTTTGTTACGATTCAAACAAGGAAATTTTTTTTTCATACAAATTTTGTTACGAAGGGGGGGGGGTCTAAGAAGTCATTTTTTCGCGTTACGTAATAAGTGAACAGCCCCTAAGGAATACATAGTTTATGTTAAATAAAGTAACAAATCAATAGAAAACTGGTTTAAAAGACTTTAAAATGCAATCATAGTACCTATAAAAAATTATCAAAATAAAATAAATTATGTACGTTCGGGCGGGGGGGGGGGGGGGGAGTTGTAACAAGGGGGGGAGGGGGGATGAAAAAAAGACGTTTTTTGCGTAACGTAGTAAGTCCCCTAAGGGATCGTTCACTTATGACGTCCGATATTAACGGTCATTTTTCAAAAAAGAACAATAGAATTCCAGGAATTTCTATTATTCTTTTCTTGCTGACCCCCCCCCCCCACTCATAAGTGAACGGCCCCTAAGGGAGTCGTTCTTAAATGACGTCAATAAAAACTTATATTTTCAGTCCTTGTAACGAAAAAAAAATTATTGAAGATTCAATAAACGACCCAAAGAATCAACCCTCTTAATGAGAATGAAAAGATTTCTAGAAGGAATTCTCAGTTGATGTAAAAAGCGTTAAATAACGGCTGAGTTGTAGGATATTGACTATTGATGTTGTCATCTAAGTTAAACAGTTCCTCATTGTTCTTATAAACTATCCAGTTGACAATTTGGATTCAAATAATCATTGACAATTCTTTAATATTTGAACACCTTTTTCTACCTCAATCACCTTTGAATAGTTCCGAAAAGTTAAAAAACTGTCATTATGAATTCAACTTTCGATCAGTCAACATCGTTTAAATTTTTCATATTTAACCTTTTCGAAAACAGAGAGCATCCAGAGAAGTTTCCAGTAAGTTTAAGAGAACCATCAAAAATAATCATGAGCTGCCAATCAAACTTAAAGTCCTCTCAATCGTGCTGTTTTCCAATTTGCAAGCCACAATGCATCAAACATACAGCATCGTGTAGCTGCACATGCCGAATAATCCCGAAGAAAATCATCACACATCAAGTTTGTGGACCAGATGTTCCATATTGTGGACCAGCTCTTTGCACACCAGCTCAATATCTCTACTGGAGTAATCGACCAATCATCACATATACAAGCACCGACGAGGTCAAATACAGTTGGAACTTGAAAAGAAGAACCGCAAATATTCCCGACATTATGTTCGAAGAGATGTATGACAAGAATGGATGTCGATACTTTTGAAATTTTTTTTTGATGAATTAAAAAAAATAAAGCCTGTGACTTCATTGATGATCTCTTAAAGTAAATTTGTCATAACTATCAGGAACTGCCAATTTACACAAAGCACAAAAATTATTATTCATAAACTGTTTGCAAATCACTTAAGAATTTCTTAACTGCGACTCATACTAATTGTCCACTCATTTCTGTCAAAAGTTTCCACAATTGTGCTTGTTGGATATACATGTTATGCGAATTAGTCAGTGAAAGCTCTTCCGATTTAAATAATTGTTTAAGTAGCTAGATATTTGGAAATGATTAATACAAAATATTATTATCGACTTGTTGAATATGACGACTGGAATGACTAACAAGTCGAGAGACTTGTTACATCATCAACATCAATGACATGATCTTTCTCTCTCCATTTCGCATCGCGTGACGAATTAAAATTCTTCAAAAAGCCCCCATGCATCGAAAATTATGTATACAAAATACACTTGATGCACAGATAAAGGAGTTTGATGCACAAGGAATTTGACAGAGTTCTTAGAATTTTCAACTCATCCGGTTACCTTTAGAATAAAGAAATCTTTTTATGTTAGATATAAACATGAGCCAGTCATAATTAAAGAGAATAAACTTCATCTTTTCCTTTATTTCTTCTTCTTTTTTGTTTGCTGATAAAGAGAGAACAAATTTCTCTTTTATTTCAATTTTCTACGGCACTCAAAAGTTAGAAGACATTGGGAATTGTTCATAAATGACGTTCGATCAAAAAGGTTGGGATTTATAGACCTACTTCCTCTTTTATTGATGCGGATTCGATCAAATTGATGAAAAATGGTAGAGAAGTATCATCCAGCAAACCAATAGCAGAGCTTAACATTATTTACGAATGACCCTACATATCAAAAATGCTGTTTTAATAATGCGCCCATTCTTAAGGAGATTAACATTTCTCTCGCCTTAGTTTTTTTAAATAAATACATAATATTACAATTCGAAAAGAGAAAGATTGAATGTCTTATCATTTTTGATAGCCATAAACCGAGTTTAATTCCATTAAAAACTCAAATTGTCATCAATAAAAAAATCAGTTGGATAAATTTTTGAAATTTTTCAATTTCTGCTTCAAATGATGCAAAAAAAATCAAATAAACCGTTAAAGTTCACAGCATGTTCACACCTTTTTGACATTACATATGAGAAAGTAACATATTCTCACAATAAAAAAATCATGCTTGACGGGTGGCATAATAATCTTATGTATCATCGATGGAATCTTCAGCTATTAAGCATATAAAATATTGAAGAGAAATCACATCTTAAATTGGTGAAAATTTCCAAGTCAATCAATTGGAAATCGAATAGAAATAATCATGAACGACTGTCGATTATTGTTATCAGCATAAATAAAGCAACATGAAATAAATTAATGAATATAAAATTCACTTTATGCTGCACGTTCAGCGCAGAGAAAATTGAAAAAATTCATAACCTTTAAACTCGATCCAGTAATCTAGAAGCGCCATTTAGAAGAGATTAAATTGAGAAACTCATAAGAAAAATGACATTTTAATGCAGCACGAAAGCTATAATTGAATTCATATGGCCTGATGTAATTCCAGTGGAATTCTTAATTGAGTAATCCATTGTGGACATTTAAATTCTAAACTGACATGTGAGATAATGAAAATGAAAGGCAAGCTACATACTTAGGTATAGAAAACAGTTAAAAATCATATGCAATAAATAACAAAAAGAAATCCTTTGAACAATATTTACATGAGAGACACTTCTTTGCCAAGAAAAACATTACTGTTACTACTGCCGTTTGTGCCAAAAAATTTTATGACCTATTATATGTTATTTTGTGAGATTTTTTTTAATCTTTGAAGATTTATTCTTTTTAGATGATTCCAACCATTACGTTAATTGTGTTTTCATATACTTATTTGTGATATATGCATTGTTGGGTTATGAACGGGAAGTTAAAATGGGTCAGAAGAGTTACGAGATGACTTTGGGAGATGTGGATAGTATTGGATAGTATAGAATCTCAGAGAATTTTGAGATTTTGATGCAAAACAAAAAAAAAATGATGCAGAAAATTCGCATCAGATGCAAAGAATTCGCATCAGAGGCAGAATGTGATGCAAAAAATGTTTTGATTGATTTATTTATATCACTGATTCAGATTAATCAAACATTAAGAGCATCTGATAGTTTAAGCTTCAATAGTGATGCGAAACTTCTTTAATTAAGACTCTATAATTGACATCGTTGACAACTCATAATCTGTTCATAAATATTAATACTAATCGAAGTATACTTTGAAAAATATTCAGAATCAGCAAATAAATAGTGAATTACTTATTCAGCAGAGCTCGTGTAAGCTCAAATTCTAAACAAATTACTTATAAATTCATAAATATCTGTGCATATTGCAAATAAAGTTGCCAAGTTAATTAATATTTCAAATCTGATATGTGAGTACAAAAACAACAAATTATTTATTCCAATTCAAATTGTAAGCAACATTATTTTGGTTCAAATTTTCTCTTCACTATCCATTCCAATGCTACTATGTATGCACATATTTATACCAATGTTTATTCACATCTCGCTTGATAGTTTACTTATTTCGAGGGATAGGAATAATTGTTATTTTAAAATGTTGATTACTTTTTTTCGAAAAACTGAAAAAAGTTTTAAGTCTAACCAATTGTGTTTGTTTCATAATTAAAAATTAAACAAGGGCATTAATTACATGTTTTTCAGTCCGCGCCAAGACTGTTCAATATGAATGTTTGAGCCGGAAATGCAGTTGTCAATTTTGTTTCTTTCTCAATATTTTTCCTTAATAATATTAAATTATAATTAACCACGATATATTTATATTTACGTGAGATTCCGTTTATAATTTATGCAACATTCTTTGGTTTTGTATTTTGTTTACGCTACTCGTTTTGTGTTTATATGCTTAATAGTTTTAAATTCTTTGCCTATTGTTTAAATTAAAAATAAGCTTTAGGGGTCATTCGAAAATTATGTCTAATTTGAAATACGAATTTTCGAAGCTATTCGAACTTTCCTTCGGCTAATATTGTCATCTGAATCAGAGATCAGTTTGTAAGGCTTCCCAAGAGTTTGGAACTCGAGAAAAAATTGACAGTTTATTAGTTTCACACCCTTTGAGGTTACCTTATTTACAATTTTACTTGATTTGAATCCTGATTCTTGAGTAGGGACCAAGGCAGTTTAGTTATTTGCACAATACAATTCCTAGATATCACCATAAGCCAAGCTACTAGACATCATTCATACACATTACCCCCTTCAAGTCTCAGACGAAACTATTTAGCGATAAAATAATTTTTTTCATGAATTTATGTCGGGGAAACGAAGATGAGGAAGAGAAAAATTAGCGAGCACTCAAAAAACCATGTGTGTTACATATCTACAGTCAATTCTCATTTAAATTAGGGTCTGTACACAAAAAAAAAATACTCTTCATTCCGAGAAAAGCATGAATATTCTTTATCTATATTATTGGGAAATCTTGCCTTGCCATGTCTATGATGATTCTCCATCAAGAAGACGGAAAATTATTTTTGGAAAAATATTAAAAATCATATACACTCATGCATTATTGTTTCTACTTCTTCTTCTTCTGTTCTATTAAAAAAGTACAATGATTTAAAAATAAAGAAATTTTCTATGGCTTGGGGTTCATTTTCTTGTGATGTCATGCTTTTTTGATGAGAACTTAAAATTTTATGTTTGTTCCTTAAATGAAGAATTTAAGGATTAAGTCGGAAATCAAAAATAACAATTTTATCTCAATAGACATCATTTATGAATGTGCTCAAATGTATAAGTAGCCGAGTTTGTTCTCTGTTCCTCAAAAAGACTCTTTTTACGAAAAATAAGAGATCATCGACGTGAATAAAATGAGTTTAGAGAAGGCAATAGAATGCATTTAATGGTTTAATCTTCAAACACATTTTCATAGGTCTTAGTTTAATCAACCTTCACTTTTCAGTTCCGATATAAAAGATTTTAGTGTCAGGATGATTTTTAAAGAGCAATCATGGATCAACTAGATGAGAATAGAATGAAAGAATTCATTTATGGATTGGTGAATTGGAAATAAAAATTTTTTAATGCTGCTTTTTAGAAGTAAGACTTGAGACTTGGTTTTATTGAGATTAGGAGAGTTTTTTTACTGGTTTAGCTTGGCAAAGTGATCAAATTTGTCTATAATCAGTTCCAAGCGACTCAAATTAAGCAAAGCAATCCGTATTGAAACCAGAATTGAACTCTGAACTCTGTAGCTACAATTGTGATTAATTAAAATTATGTCCTACGCATCACAGACTTCAAAATGTATTAGACTGTATTACATTGATAGCTTTGAATTTTTAATTAAAATCAAGTCATCAAAAATCAGTGTATTAATTCTTTACAGCCATCGAAAAAATCTAATAAATTTCCTGTCGCAAAATTACGTCAACTAGGCACATGTTTCTCATTTTAAAGCTCTGATCAGCCATAAAAAAAAATCATGTCTATCATAAAAAATAATACAATTTTCATAATTAATATCTTTTTGAGGATAGATCAATAGCGTATGTCGAGGTCAGTGAAACAAAGAAGAAATTCTGGTGGGACGCTCCTACATTTTTTTTTACATACATCGAGAAGCATTCGAATGCCGGAAAAATCTAATTTTCACAAAAAAATAAAAATAAAGCTAGTAAGAGGAAAAAATTAATTGAATAACAGCAAAACAAAGACGAAGCATTGAATGCCTTATTTCTTTAACGAACATAAGCCACGCGAAATGATCGGATAAGGAAATTTGAATTTATAGTCAGTAGCGTATAGATAGAGTGCAATAGGTTATTGACCCAAATATTGATGCATCACAATCCTTAAAAATTGAATGTCGTGCGATCTCGACGCCTCTGTTCTCATGTCTTACTCATCATAAATCGCGATGTCATCTGATATTGCACGGAATTTGCTTTCATTCATAAAATAAATAAATACCGAGGAAAATTGTTAACATGATCCGGTCGTTGTGACTTAATATCTAGACTTATCATGCATAAACTGAGAACCTTTGGAGACATAAAATATGTTTTTACTTTAACTTCATTATCATCTAAAGCACATGCAAATATTTTGGCGCTTTCTGGGAGTGGACATTGAATTAAATTTTATTTTCATGACATCAAGTCATGAATACTAGTCACGTTGAGAACTGCTTTAAGATTCAGTATGGCAGCGAGACCATTTTACATGTTTTGTCATGTTGACAGTGGATATAAATGCCAATATTATTAGTTTATCAATGAACTCAATCTTCATTCTTGGTGGGAAGAATGTTGTTGATGACTTTCGTGAAATTTTATTACCGTCCCTATCTGGGAGCTATCTGGTACTACTCAGTGCTGGTTTAAATACAATTTGACTTAGACTAGTGAAGGTTGCCACGAAAAGCCTTAGAAACCGCTTGAAATAATTATTTGACATCATACCTAAATGACCCCCAACCATATCCCTAGGATTTCTTTCTCTTTTTTATTTACTGTACAGCATTACATCGCTAATTGCTTCCATACAAATGCGCTATTATTTTTAGCCTTTTGATGACTTTTTTCCTTTGTATTTTGGGAGTCACAAGTTACCAAACCCGCTTACATGGTGCCATAAAAATACTTTTGTGGAAAAAATGTGGGATTAATAAAAATAAAAAATAATTTTCAGAAAGTTTCACAATACTTTCTTTTGGATCCTTCCATTTAACACAACATGTGTTTTATTATTGAGTAGCATTTTACCCGAAAAATAAGAAGTACGCGATCACATGGGAAGGGAAATGAGAGAAAGAGGAAAAATTTGAGCGCGAAATGAAATCGCAAGATGAGATCCGTTAGTGCTGAATGTATCAATTTATTATATCAGCAATTAAAGAACTTGAATTAATGTAATCGGTTTCACTATGTAATCAAGTGTATCGAATCTTTTATGAGTACTTTCAACTAAAACGACATTACTGTAAAAATCTAATTTAATATGCTGTATAAGTCGCTCATATGCATAGAAATTTATATATTTTTCAGTGGAAAATAAAGTTTGTGAGAAGAAACTGAAGATGTTGATGATCACATGAGAAGAAAAATAGTCAAAACTATGTTGACATTATCTTTAGATTATGTGCAGTGACTTTAAATTTGACTCATTGGATTGTCTTCATCTTTATTTTTAAATCATGAACTTAATACTCGTTTTTTTAAAATCGTTAAATTTTAAATACCTTTAAAACCGTTAAGTTTTAAATTTTGAACTTTCGTCAAAATTTCGAACTCTGATTTTAAAATTTCCGAAAGCCGTTAAAATTTAAATTCCTGAAAAACCGTTGAAATTTAATCACTTAAACAAAAAATGCGCTGTAGACACAAAACCAAAAATAATCTGATCACAATTTTTCAACAAAGTTTCTCTTAATAATGTCAGTACTTAAGAAGAGCCACCGAGAAATATTTCTTATGTTTCATTTCACTGAAAAATCATGATTCTATTTATTTTTTATCTCACAGAACTTGAGTGCTAGAAACGAAAGAATCGTCTCAATGCATTGAAAGTGCTTTAAGGAGCACTTGATGATCTGTGTTTTGGGAAAATTATAATTTAGAGCCGGTCGTATATTTCATAATGATTCAACTCACCGCACGCAATAAATGTTTTTAATGCTCATAAATAAATGAAATATTTTTTTATAAAGTTCAGTTCTCATTTTTTTTGCCCATGTTTTTTTGCTTATTAAATTATACACAATTTTTCATCTTGCCGTATGCACGATAAAGTTTCTTGCTATGATGAAGAAATCTTAATTTTATAAATAGAATTTTTGAAATGTCGCGATAAATAATAATGTTGCACTTGCAAATAAAGTCTCTGAATATACATCCACTCTGATAGGCCTCCGATTGAATTAAATTTTCACATTTTTATGGGCAATTCTTTGGATGAATTTTGAAAAATTTTCAGCAAAAAATCGAAATTTTATTGATTTTTCCCATCAGAGACACTGATTTTGTGATTCTTATCGATGCAAAAATCTAAAATGAACACTACTTTTGATATCATATACTTCTAATCGCTATATTAATTAAGTTATTTGGATTCTTCAGACAATAACTCGATGACAAAAATCGGAATTTTCAATTTTCATCATCCGAAGAATCGAAAATTAGAGAAAACTATTGATATCCACATTGAATAACTTTTACTAAGTTATAGAACAGGCAAAAATCTTTAATTAGGTTGCTTTTCCATGTGCTTTAAGTCATTAGTTATTGAAATATTTCAATTCTTTGAAAATTTTCTTGTGTCATCGAGTTATAAAAAAGCTTTTTTTTGTCTTAATCCGTGAAAAAATACAAAATTTTCAAACATATTTTTTCAATTTTTCACTTAATTTAGGTGAGTTGTAACATTTCAATAGATCACTTGTAAAGATTTAATTATGCTTAACGATCTACGAAAGTTCTGGCTTATTATTCTTTCACAGTTGTATGAAATTAAAGAAAACATTTTATTGACATTAAACTCATTGACATTGGATTATGAAAGCTCATTTTTTTCAAATTCCACTCATCCAAAGAATTGCCCTTATGCGAAAAGGGCCAAGAAAAAAAATTAACACAAAAAATAGAAGACTTACCATATTGTGTGATTAGCACAATGAAAAGTAATCCAATCGACAATAATAATTTTTTATCCATCTCGAACTTATTTTTTTTTTTATTTTTTAATTCCTCAATAAAATTAATTTTTTCAAATCTTATTATGCTTATAGCGAATTATTTCACTTTTATGCTATCTATTAATTCTTTTTTCTTTCAACACTGAAAAAACCAATCAACACTTATGTTAATATATCTTTGATATTAAACCGCGATCGACTGTCTTAAACCGTTGTGAGGTCCGTACTATGAGAAATCTCAAATGCAACTAAACATAAATCGCGAAATACTCTGATGAAATGAAGAAGTGAAATGTTATTGAAAATGGAATTTAAAATTTTTTGAAATACTTTTAACGGGTTTTTTAAATTTGAATTTACCGAGGCTGTAATTTTTGAGCAGTTTGCAACTTATTGAGATCCAGCAATTTTAAAGAAAGTGTTAATTCACCTATTTTAGACTAAAATAGCACAAGACAAGCGTTAGAAATGCAAAAGAAAGGAACAAGTATCGGTAAATTCTTCAACAACCTTTATTATGATGAGTTTAAATGGTAAGAACGGAAATTAAAATTGATTTATTGACATTAAGCATGAATTTTACATAAATCTTCTATTTTATGCTTCTAGGAGTGTTGTAAAGTCGATATCCGCATTTATACTAGGCGTTAGAATAGCCAAAGAGTTCGTTGGAACAGAAGTTATGCCTGCAATTCCTCTTTAAACAAAATTTTAATTTATTTAAGGTGTTCAATATAAAAACATACAGCATAAAGAATTAGAAGTTAATAAAAAAGGATGTAAATTGTACGTTTAAAATGTATCTTTGCACTTTATTCGTCAAATTTTCTTAAATATTAAACAATTACTTTCATCAATTTAATGTGTGTTGTGTTGGGTGTGTGTGGTGTGTGGTATATAAAAACAGTTCAATCCTCAATTCTGTTGCTTAAATATGCAATCGCAAGTGTTCGGCTATTTTGTCACTATTAAATTTAACTTCACATATTTCGCATTCAATAATGTCAGCTTCCTGATTATTATCATTGTTGTCATTTGTGCTGACATAATGCTTTGTATGTTTCTTGTGGTTCTTAAGTGCTTTAGATGAATAAAATATCTTTCCACATGTCTCTTGCTCACAGATAAATTCCTCTGGATCATGTGAATTTTTATGCTCCCTCAACGAGCGACGATCTTGGAAAGTTTCATTACAATTGGGGTACGTGCATTGAAATTCCGTTTGTTCAATATGAATCTTCATGTGTTCCTTCAATAGCTCTTGTGATTTAAAGTTTTTATTACAATATCCACAGTCGTATGCAAGAAAATCTTTGTGTGTTGCTTCATGTCTGTCCCTGCTGTCTGTTTGTTTAAAAAGTCTATCGCAATATCTACATGGGAAATTTGTTCGATTCTGTGACGAGTTTTTTGTTGTGGACGGTGAGGGTAAAGAATTGATACTCGTATTGTGTGACTGGATCATAATGGACTCAATTGGCGTTGAATCTATTTTCATCTTCTTACTTGGAACTTCATCATTTGTTGTACTACTATCTTTGAACTTTCCAGCTTCTCTTTCCATCTTTCTCTTTTCAAATTGAACTGAATGTGAACTACGTTCATGCTTACTTCTATTACTACTTGACTTAAAAGCACTACTGCAAAAATTGCATATGTACGGCCTGTAAAATGGCATTTTCTTTTTAGAATGCATTTTATTGTGACTCTATAAAAATCATACCTGTCATCACTATGAACCTTTTGGTGATCTCTTAGACTACTTCTTGTTCTAAAGCTCCTTATACATCCTTCATGATCGCACGCATAAATCCGATCATCATCATCATTAAAGAATCCTCCCGAATCCAGTGGATCTACTTCCTTATATCTGGTACTTGAATTTTGTACATTACGGACTAGAGAATTGTTTGCTCGAACGATAGTTTGCTTCTCCAGCTCATTTCCAATTTTCACTTCCAATTTTTTTAATCCTTCTTGAGCTTCGGCAGCTTTCATAGCATTTCTTTCTTTCGTATGTATACGTCTCTCATGCTTACTTCTATTACTACTTGATTTGAATGTTTGCGCACAAAAGTGGCAGGGAAATGGACGTTCATTGCTGTGGACTGAAAAGATACTCGATTAATTATGATTTTCATTTTTTATCAGGAATAGCATGCTCAGCAAGCATAAATGCAATTAGAACAGTAATTTTTCTCATTACAAAGTAGATTATTACATGGAATTACAGCAATGTACTAGCTGATAATCAACGATGGAAATAGTCACGCAATTTCTGGTTTTGGAATCTCAAATGGCCATCAATTGAACAAGGTCAGTCACCAAGACAACGTAAGCGCATAATTTTCGTGACACACATAATAATAAAATATCCAATAACGTTATAACGTAGATCTCACCTAAATAATGATCCTTAAGATTCTTCCTTGCCTTGAATCGACTATCGCAACCGTCATGTGGACATTTATATGGTTTATCATCACCCTTATGATGTTCTAAATGTTCCTGGCATTCCTCTTTTGAAGAGAATTCCTTAAAACAATACCTGCATTTTGATTGATCAGTTATGTCGAGTGCACTAAGTGCCGTATTACCCAAGCATACTTCCGGTATAAGTAAATCATTTAAATTAATTGATGCATCCTCTTCATGCAACGACTGATCCAGAATTGAATCCATAAAATCCATTCCATCATCCTCCTCATTTTGTTCTTTTCCATCATGATTTGGATTATCAAATACATTAGCGAAAATTTCTAAGCATCTCTTTTTAAAATTAAATGATACTTTTAATTCCTCTATGCAAAAACTACATATCCCCTGTGAGTCCTCGGGCTGCAAAAAAAATGGAAAATTAAGTAATTTTTATTTATCTAGTCGAGAGTGAAAAATGTTCAATTTTTAGTCTACCTGTGATAAATCCAAACAGCACACAAAGTTAAACATATCTAGTGTATCTCCATCCAATGTTTGTTCTACATCTCGCGATTTAGTGTTATTGCACGCCAGACAAATCATATTTCCTTATTCATAAATCGCAAAATTTACAAAAAAATTTTATCAAAAAAAAAATTATTTTCTATTTTTGACGTACTACAGAAGTTTATGCTCGCTCACAGGTTTATGT